>CM038681.1:38381206-38981206 GCA_021605205.1 Aegilops longissima | reverse complement strand
ATTCTTGTGGGTTTTGTCATGTTGGCCTCATGTTGTTTTGGGTATGTTGGGTTTTTCTTTTCTTTGTTTTGCTCTTTTACCATATTGCATCTGTGCCTCTTGTCATATTGCTTTCCTTGCATGTCATGTGGTTGTGGTGTTCCCTTGCATGTCATGTGGTTGTGGTTTTCCCTTGCATGTCATGTGGTTGCATGTGCCACTCTCATGTTGCATTACCATCTCCTCTTTCCCTTAATTATTACATGGGTTGTGTGAAGATTACCTCACTTGCGACATTGCTTTCAATGCGGTTATGCCTCTAAGTCGTGCCTCGACACGTGGGAGATATAGCCGCATCGGGGGCGTTACAAGTTGGTATCAGAGCCTTCCCCGACTTAGGAGCCCCCTACTTGATTGTTTGCTGACGTTGTTGAGTCTAGAATGGAAAATGTTTTGAGTCTTAGGATTATATATATCGGAGAGTAGGATTCTTTTGCTTCCCAGTCCCTTCGACCTTCTGGTGAGGTATCCTGACGTAGAGTTTTGACTCTTCTCTTCTCAAATTTCACTAAAAAAAATTTTTTAGGATCACGTGGGTATCTTGGAATCGTTCCGATGGTTTTGTGACGAGAACATTGTTCTTGGTGCCTCCTGACATTTAGGGGTTGTGGCAGGTGTCCGGGAGTTGAGCTCCGAGGTGTTGTCGCCACAATTTTATCGTTGCAGATTCTCGAATACGAGTTTTGCCGACATCGAAATCTCTTTTGTGCAGTTGTTGGTGAGATAACCCTGATAGCCCAGTACTGTGGCGAGTGCGGGAGTATTGCCATGACTTGCATAACGGATGTTTTTCGAAGGTCGAGGTACATGATTTCCGAGGATTTCTTGGTTATGTGTTGACGGATGGATACAGCTGGATCTAGGTATTGTTAGTTTGGGTGATATATTTTGTGTCCCCTGTATCCCCAACACCAGATTGCATAACCAGAAAGTTTCGGGAGTTTATAGGTGGGAATTCTAGTAGCTTACAGGATATTCTTTCCGACAGATGTATGATTTGAGATTGGGGTTCAACGTCTAGTGGTCCGCCCATTCACGGTCGATTACAAAGTGGTCGCGAGACGCCTTAAAGAATCCTTGGCTATGCTGATTCGGGACGCCTTGTTAGTCATTCGTGACGTCCGCTATACGTCGTGTCCGTGGGCCCCACCACTAACACTTTGAGCGAAATCTCTATCATGTGTTTGTTCCGCTCATTCTAGAAGCCAACCTTTTGTTTTCGGGCCAGATATTCGATTTGTTTCTAAGACAGATGTTGTTTCCATATCTTTATCTAAGTGGCTTCTCACCTGATGGACGGTGATGATTAACTTTGAATTCATTCGCTCATTCTTGTTCGAATGTTTATTGTGAAGACTATATGTTGCAATTTCTATCCGCTGATTCTACTTATCTATTTGTCTATCAAAGGACTAACGGATGTCACCCTCTTCAGATGGCTCCGCCAACGGCCTCAATCCGGATCGCAATGATGGGGATCATCGAACCTCCACCTCCACCTCCACCTCCGCCTTCAGAGGCTCCGGCAAGCTATCATGGCAGCCACCAATGCCAATGCTCAGATGATTTTGCAGCTCTTGCAAGAACGCACTTCGGGGCAAGGCAATCAAGGCAATCAAGGCAATCAAGGCAATCAAGGTCAAGGCAACAATCAGCCACACTTTGCTACTTCCTCAGGGCCGCTAATCAGCGAAGCCTTTCAGTTCGTGGTCGGTTATGCTCTAAGTCGCGGCTCGACACACGGGAGATATAGCCGCATCGGGCGTTATTATATGGGTGTGCGGCGCTCTGTATTTGGGTGTGCCGCTGTCTTCAACACTTGTCGTGGTGTGTTACTTCCTGGGTCTCTTTTTGGCCCGTAGATGGACCTAGTTGGGCCGTCTGTTTTACCAGGATTATAATTCGCTTGTGTGCGGCCCCGCTTGTCGCTTTGGTTTCGCTATCCGCCGCCTATCCGCCAGCAGCCTCTTTAATTTTGACCGTGAAGGCTCGATGGCTTCCTCGTCAAATTTTGGCAGCAACTTGCGCTTCGGGTAGTTTCTTAGTTTGATGGCCATTGCCATATTTGTTCCGCGGTCTTGAATACTTTGCTCCACTTCATTCGAGCGTGTCTTCGCTGTTTTGAGCTTCCGTTTCGCTTTCTTCAAACTTCTTGCGGTGGCGGCGTAGTTTTTGCGTATGTTCTTATGCTCGTGTTGTGGCCGGACTGTTGATTGCTCCGTGAAGGGGTTGATTATCCGCCTGCCCTGTTCGTCGCTCGCTGGCTTGCCCTGCTCTATCGCTGGGTCATTAAGAAGGCTGCTTTGATCGAGGCGGGACTTAGGCGGCGCCTCACGCCGCCGCTTTTGGTTCTTTGTCGGCGAGATTATCTCTCGCGCCCCGTTGTTCCTCGTTATCGCTTCTTCGGTGTCCACCATGTATATGTCGATGACGAGGTGGTCTTCAAAGGTCCTGTAGGCACTGGTTCTTGGGAGTCTCCGCATCGCCGCCCATACCGCCGATGTCTTCGGAGTCGAGTCGAGTATGTCGTTAAATCGCCGACGGTGGCTACAAAGTGGGTGGTGGGTGGATCTGAATTTCTTCGTTATCCGCGTCTTCAACCGCCCCGGCCGTAGTTCGCCAGGCTCTCCTGATAGCGAGAGATGCTTCATTGAATTTATGATATCGCCGAAGGGCGAGTGCTGAAAGATGTCCGCAGTGGTGAATTTCATGATCGACGCCCAATCGGATTCCACTGGCAGGGGCGCAGGAGGTTCGGAGTCCGGCAGGGAGTCCGGCACCTCGGAGTCATAGGCTTTACGTGGGACAAGGTAAGTGTTCGGCTCCATCTCCATAGAGATTGCGGCTCCCGAGGTGGTGTCCAGCCATTCGTCCTCGATTCGAGCGATCGGCTCCGGACTATGAGTCGGAGCAGGTCCGGGTGCGGCCTCCAAGGTGTTGTCCGGCGGCAGAGTTAGGTCATGCCCATCGTGACAGCGCGGCACGCTCGGCTGTGGCTCAGATCCATCGAGGATCAAGTCCCCGCGGATATCGGCCGTGAAGTTTAGGCTTCCAAACCTGACCTGACGGCCAGGGGCGTAGCTTTCGATCTGCTCTAGATGGCCGAATGAGCTGGCCCGCAGTGCGAAGCCGCCGAATACGAAGATCTGTCCGGGGAGAAAGTTCTCACCCAGGACTGCGTCGTTGTCGATTGAAGGGGCCATCAATCCTATCGGTGACGACACAGAGGAACTCTCAATGAAAGCACCAATGTCGGTGTCAAACCGACGGATCTCGGTAGGGGTCCCAATCTGTGCGCCTAGGCGGATGGTAACAGGAGACAAGGGACACGATGTTTACCTGTGTTCGGGCCCTCTTGATGGAGGTAAAACCCACGCCCCGCTTGATTGATATTGATATTGTGGATGCTTACAAGAGTGGATCTACCACGAGATCAAGGATGCTAAACCCTAGAAGCTAGCCTATGGTATGATTGTAAGGGTTGTTGTGATTGTTCCCCACGGACTAAAGCCATCCGGTTTATATAGACACAGAGAGGGCTAGGGTTACATAGAGTCGGTTACAATGGTAGGAGATCTACATATCCGATCACCAAGCTTGCCTTCCACGCCAAGGAAAGTCCCATCCGGACACGGGTGAAGTCTTCAATCTTGTATCTTCATAGTCTTGGAGTCCGTCAATGATGATAGTCCGCAAATGATAGTTCGGTCGATGATGGTAGTCCGCTATCCGGACACCCCTAATCCAGACTCCTCAAATACCAAGAAGAAGATGACGGTGGCGGTTGGCCCGTCGAAGCCGGACACCCTGGCCCCAACGCGCGAGCAGCGGACCGGTCAAGAAAGGACCTGGGTGCCGCTCATGAACACCAACACCGCCCCAAAGAGCTAAAGTTTGGGAGGCGGTGATGTTCGGCGCTCGTAACGGCCGCACGCCGCCAAATCTAAAGATGAGCCAGGCCTCCGCTGGTAGCGCTGGGCCTTCCATGATCGCTGCCACCCCGTCCGAAGGCGACGCGAGGGCTTCCAAGACTCCCACGCCGGCGCCGACGGCGCGCTCCTCTCAAGCGGCGCGCGACAAATGGCGTAATCACGCCGAGGTCCCCGAGGCGCCGCTGCGGAAAGAGCCCCAGCGCCACTCCCGGATTTAGAAGACCTGCCCGCCGCCGAGGCGCCGGTGAAGATGGCATGCGATCGCTGGGTCGTGATAGAGCTCCTCCGACATGGTCGGAAGTCGGCGCTGCCGCGATCCGCAGGCTTCGCTGCCACCAACGCCCAGCAGAAGCTCTGGCGCTGCTGTTAGAGTTGCTCCTCGATTTTCCTCCCGCCACGGGAAACTCGACGAATGGAGAGCCACTATCCAAGCCTTGTTGCGGTGGCTAACAGAGACGAACCGAGTTCGGTGGAGCCCCGGTCGACGCCCGACGGAGTCCCACGCACCAGTGGCAGTGGAGAGCTGGGCGCGCCGCGACCACGTGCACTCGCCTCCTCCTCGCCCGGTACTGCGGACGCCAGCCCGTCGCGACATTACGGGCGATGAAATCTCCGTAGCATCGTCCGACCCACGGGCCCATCTGCGACCAGCGCCAAGTTCTTCGAACGAGAACATGAAGACGCCGAACCACTATCGAAGCGCCGCGCCGAGCGCGCCACCAATCGACAGCGTAGCAGGGCTCTGCCGTGAGCCACCCGCACTAGGGAGCCCCGAGGCCTACCTTACGAGATAGGCTGTCCGGCTTTACCCATGAGATGCGGCAGTTGCAAAGGCCCACTCACCGCACCTTCAAACCCGACGTAGCGAAAAGTACAGCGGCAAGACCCACCCGTCCGAAGTTCCTCAAGATCACACGATCATGGCGTAAGTTACCGGAGCCCGCGATAATAAGGTGCTCGCGACTACTTTCCGCTGGCTCTAAACCCAACGCCATGTCATGGTTGATGCACTTGCCAAGAGACTCTATTTCCTCCTGGTCGGATTTGTGCCATGAGTTCGTGCGCGCTTTTACCGAGGCCACCAAGCCCATGGCCAAGCAAGCGACCTGCACGTCATTCCCGTAAGGAGGCGAGAGTCTCTGCAAGTATATACAGAGGTTCAGCCGGGTACAGTACAATATCCCTGATGTTCACCCTGCCGCCATCATCAGCTTGTTCCATCAGAATGTGCATAACCGCAAGATGCGCGAAGAGCTGGCGATGAACAAGGTGAAAGATGTAGCAGAACTCTATGTTCTTGCTGACAGATGTGCCCGGGCTGAACTGGGAAGGAAGTACCCCGGCGAAGATGCCGGCATGGAAACCGACTCCTCAGATGAGGATATTGCCGCCCCGGTGAAGAAAGGCCAGTGCCGCAATAGGAAGCGCAAAGGAAAAGCCGTGCTTGCCGTTGAGGGATCTGATGATGCCGGCTCCACCAAGAAAACCAAGGCAGATGACCCCGGTAAGGAAGTTGCCGGATGTCGTCGCCGGTCTTTGGCGGCTGCCAAGAAGCCGTGAAACTCCGACAAGCGACATCGCAAGATCCATCGCACCAAAGGCCATGCTCTCCAAGACTGCCGACAGGTTGAGCTCCTTGCTGAGTAGCAGAGGGCTGAGTATGAGAGGCGGACAAGGAGAAGGGCCCAGACGGTGCCGAGGGGTCCGGCAAGAAGCGTGGACGGCCAAAGGGCCGCGCGCAAGGATAAACAGCAGGAGAGGCCCGCCGGGCCGTGACAAAAGCCGTAAGACGACGATCATGAAGAGGACGACGAATTGGCGCACCAAGAGTTTCGTAAAGCTACAGAGGCTATAAAGCGCCGACGGCGGTGCCTCACTGCATACTTCTCACCGCCGGCTTAAACATTGGGCGCGGGAGATTACAGCGGCAGAGCCGTCGTTTGATGCCCAAAGGCCACTGAAGTGGTCCAGCACACCTATCATTTCTTACACTGAGGATCACCCTGATCGCACTACTGCGGTCGAGTGCTTGCCATTGTTGGTTTCACCAACAATACGCAACCTCAAGGTGAAGAAGATGCTAGTCGATGGCGGGGCCGGTCTGAACTTGATCTCGCCTGCAGTGATCGAGAAACTGCAGATTCCTGATGGAGACCTCGAAGAGACGGGCACGTTTCAGGGGGTCAACCCGGGAAGAAGCCAACCCAAGGGAAAGTTCACGATGCCCGTGAATTTTGGAAGCGACCTGAACTACAGGACGGAGAGGATTGTGTTTGATGTTGCCAAGATCCCTTGCCTCTACTAATCGATCCCGGGCCGCCCGGCAATGACCAAGTTCATGGCGGCCACACTCACGCCTACAACACCTCAAGATGCCAGACCTGTGACGATCATCACCATCCCTCCGACAAGAAAGATGCACCGATTTATACCGACCAACTATACCAAAGGCAGCGGTTGCAGCAGCTACCGCCACTAGGGCACTTGCTCCCCGCCACCGGGACCCCGGAGGGAAGAAGAAGAAGACCGATGAGACCTGGACACCCACTCCGCAAGCGCACCTCTTCGGAGTAGCGCTGCCGCTGAGGACGTGTACAGAGCTCTACCGCGGAAACAAGAAGCCTGTGGCCATACCGCCGGAACCAAGAAGGTTTCATCAATGAGGATTTGCACGGAGGAGCTTTTACCATAAGCTCCACCCTTGACGACAAATAGGAACACGCGCCGCCACCTTCCCGCAGCGAATGTCGATGTGTTTGCATGGCAAGCTTCCGACATCCCGGTGTTCCTGTGGAGGTGATTGAGCACCACCTTGCCGTCTGCCCTCATGCACGCCCGCCAAGGTAAGGTCGAAGCAAGCTTTGGAACGACAAGAGTTCATCACACAAGAGATCCGGAAACTGGAAGCAGCGGGTTTGGTAAGAGGAGTGCTCCACCCAACGTGGTTGGCCAATTCGGTCATGGTGCGCAAGGCAAATGGGAAGTGGAGACTGTGTATTGATTACACAGATATCAATAAGGCTTGCCCTAAAGACCCCTTCCCGTTGCCGCGCATCGACCAGATTGTTGACTCCACGGCTGGGTGTGATTTGTTGTCATTCCTCGACGCCTACTCCGACTACCACCAGATCTTCATGACAAGGGAAGACGAAGAGAAAACAGCATTCATCACCCCATGTGGTACATATTGTTTCATGCGGATGCCTTTCGGGTTGAAGAGTGCTGGTTCGACGTTTGCAAGGGCGGTCCAGATTGGTTTTGAACCCCAGCTCCATAGAAATATGGAAGCTTATATGGATGACATAGTGGTCAAAACCAAGGACAGGGCAACCCTCATACCAGATTTGCAAGAAACATTTGCAAACCTGCGCAAGATCAATCTCAGCTAAACCCCGAGAAGTGCGCCTTTGGCGCCCCGTCGGCAAGCTTCTCGTGTTCTTGGTGACACAACAGGATAGAGGCCAATCCGACAAAATCAAAGCTATAGAGCAGATTGAAGCACCCAAGCTAATCATGATGTGCGCTGCTTGTTGGTTGCGCCGCCGCCATGGGCAGGTTCATTTCAAGTTTGTTTGAAGCGCCCTTCCCTTTTCAAGATCCTGAAAAAGGCGGCCCGATGGAGTGGACGCCTAAGCCAAAGCAGCATTGCAAGGTTTGAAGAAGTACCTCTCCTCCGCCAATACTAGTTGCGCCTTAGGCCACAGAGCTGCTGTTGCTATACCGGCGGCAACGGACTGTGGTCAGCGCCGCACTAGTAGCGCAGAGGGAGGTTGACGACGAGGTAATGGCAGCGCAGAGCCCGACACCACTAATGCAGGGACAACACAGCCGGATGAAGTGTCACCAAGAAGAAAATGATGCAGCACCCGGTCTACTTTGTTAGTTCCTCCGCAGGGGCTAGATCAAGGTACTCCAGCGTGCAGAAACTGCTCTTCGGCCTTCTTATGGCCTCCAGGAAGCTGCGTCACTACTTCCAGGCACATGAGATCACTGTCGTTACACGCTTCCCTCTGCAACGGATATTGCACAATCAGGATGCAACGGGAAGAATTGTGGAATGGGCACTGGAGTTGTCCAGCTTTGGCCTCAAGTTTGAGAGTACTTCGACGATTCAGAGCCGAGTCCTAGCGGAGTGAATTGCAGAATGGACCGCAACGCCTGACGAAGAAGCCCAAGAGACCGCCTCCCGCAAGGAGGCAAGTTGTGATTGGATCATGTACTTTGATGGAGCTTTCCTCATAAGGCGCTGGGCTGGCGATCGCTTGTCACATTAACCGGAGAACACCTCAAGCACGTGATCCAGATGCACTTCCCTGTGGAGGTGTCAACAAACAATACGGCAGAGTACGAGGGGCTGCTTGTCGGTCTTAGGATCGTGGCGGACCTCGAATCAGAAACTCATCGCCGGGAGACTCGCAGCTTGTCGCCAAGCAAGTCAACAAGGATTACCGAGCCCGCTGATGAAGGCCTACATCGATGAAGTGAGAAAGCTGGAAGAGTGTTTCGACGGTATAAAGGAACACGCCTCGAGCGGAGAACGATATCGCTGATTACCTATCAAACGCGCTGCCCTCAAGCCACCGTGGAACCAGGTACCTTTGTGCTTCAAATATCTCAGCCATCCGCTGATCCATCAACAGAGCAGAATAAGAGGAGGAATCAGACCCGCAAGTACTTTCCCCGCCGAAGCTCCCCGAGCCGCCAAAGAAGGATGTTGCCGATATCGAACTCCGCCACGGGACGACTGGCCCGCGGAGCGCCAAGCTCCGCCACAAGACAGCCGCCTTATAGCGGAGGAAATGCCTTTAGTCCTCGCTGCCGAGCCCTGTGCTCCAGCAGGCACATCATACCGTCCGATTCCTCCAACAGGGAACTTCCCGAGGAGCAGGAAGAAGCGGAAAAGTAGCCCGTGGCTCTACCATGTACCAGTTCACGATGAAGTCCCGTATGTAAAGAGGCCGAATGGTGTGAAATTGAAGTGTATCCTCGGGAGGAAGGATGGAGCTGTTGGCAGAGATACACGGAGGCATATGTGGATCCCACATTGGGTCAAGGGCCCGTGTCGGCAAGGCATTTAGGCAAGGCTTCTTCTGGCCCACCGCCCTCCAGGATGCGAAGTGTGTCGGTTCCATTCAAAGAAGCTTCATCAGCCAGCTCAAGCCAGGTGTGAAGTGTGTCAGTTCCATTCAAAGAAGCTTCATCAGCCAGCTCAAGCCCTTCAAACCATTCCTCTCTCCGGGCCCTTCTCGGTCTGGGGGCTCGACATACTGGGCCCTTTCCCTCTGCTGTCGGGGCTTTGAGTACTTGTACATCGTGAATCGACAAGTTCACAAAGTGGCCGGAGGTGGAGGTAGTGAGGAAGGTCACAGCTCACCAGCCGCCAAGTTCTTCAAGGGACTAGTGTGCCGCTTACGCATCTAATAGGGTTATCACCGACAATGGCACACAGTTCACAAGCCGCACCTTCATGCAATATACCCAAGACCTCAAAGAAGAAAGTCTGCTTTGGCCTGCTGCTCACCCGCCAAGCAATGGTCAAGCCGAGAGGGCAAATGCTGAAGTACTGCAAGGGTTAAGGACCAAGACCTTGACAGCTGCACAAGAGTGGAAGGCATCGGATTGATGAGTTGCCGCGGTTCTTTGGTCGATCAGACGACGCCAAATCGAGCCACCGCCGCACACCTTTTGCCCTAGTATACGGGCGTATAGCTTCTCCCATCGAACTCATATATGGGTCACCTCGAGTCTCTCTTATGACGAAGCTTGAGCAAGAGCAATCGCGGCAAGATGACGAATGCCCTTGAGGAAGATCGCCTTCGGGCGGCCGGTGAGAGCAGCACGCTACCAAAGAAGCCTTTGCGCCGCTACCATAGCCACAAGGTTCATGCGAAGCCTTGAGGAAGGCGACCTTGTCCTTCGGGCGCCGCTCAATCGCCAAGAATTCCAACAAGTTGACGCCAAAGTGGGAAGGCCCTTATCGGCTAATACGAGTCACCAGTGCTGGCGCAGTCCACTGGAGATCAAGATGCTGCCCGTGAGTAACTCCTGAACATTGAGCATCTTCGCAAGTTTTACAGGAGGTGCGGCTTGCCGGGCCCCGGCAAGCCACCTTTTGTACAAGCATTGCTGATGATGCATGTAACCTTTGTACAAAGCCAGCGCAGACCTCGAGCATAAATAAATGAAGCGCCGGGCGCCTAAAGTTATAGCATGCATGCTAGGTCGAGTCTCGCCCTGGTTAGGGTTGATAGTGCTTAGCGGCGACTAACCCCTAGCTTAGAGGTCGAGTGTAGGCCCTTTGCCGCTCTTTTTGTCTTCTTTGGTTCGCAGGACTCATAGATATCCTTGCCGGATCACTTGAGGACGAAAAAGAGAAGAGGGACAGACCAAGATCTAGACCCCGGCAAGCCAAGATCGCCGGGGTTGCAAGTGCAAAGATTCGCCCACGGCAAACCAGAGTTGCCGGGGGACTACAACTTCAGATAAGTTCTTCATCCCTTATCATGCATTCCCTTATGGACTGAGGTATGTGAAACCTCGTTGTTTTCCCAAAGCTACCGTGCTCCCCTAAAACTCTAGGCCCTAGGGCTCGTTCCTGGGGCCAGGTTTGGTCGTAGTCGCGGCAGCAAAAGGATGAAACGAGGAGCCTGAACCCACCTCATCCATGCCTCCGCCAAAAGAGTGAGAAAGGTCGAGCAAAGTGGGAAGACGGCAGGGCCTGCTGCTGGGCAAGGAAATGTTTATCTTACGGATATCAAGGATTTACTCCTTGTCGTGGGTTCTACCCGCAAACAAATGACCCGGCAAGCATCCCTTTTTCATTAAAAACATTCCACTCAGGTACAGCCCATGGGGAATGAAAAACATGAATGATGGGATTACAAGTTTTAAATTCGCCAAGGCCCAAAGGCTTACAAGCTAAAAAGAGATAAGGTGCTCAGAATCCCTTTCTTGTCCCTCTCCTCAGGAGGCAGGTCAAGGAGGCTAAAAGGGCAAAAGGGCGCTTAGGCGAAGCACGAGTGGTAGGAGACACCAAGAGAACATCTCAATGGCCGCCCCGAGGCTGGATGGTGATGGCGACGCCGAAGCAGAGCTCAAGACGAGGCGGCAGGACGCCAAGACGCATCAAGGCGCTGTGCCTGCAGACTCGATTTGACGGCTTGCCGCCGCCTCTTCCTCTTCCGCAGCCTCCCAACGCCAGCCGCCCAAGGAGACGCACTCCCAGAAGTTCAGGAAGCCGGGCGACACGGATGATGGGGTCGCCGGTGCCGCCTGAGCGGGCGCCCGACACCTAGTCGGACCCGTCATCCTGCCGCCCGCTACCCTCGCTGCCGCTGCCGCTGTCCTCCTCGCCACTCCCGCCGAGGAGGAGTCTTCGCTATCAAGAGCTCTCCACGCAGCACCTTGCCCGAGTCCCGGCACCAAGACCTTGACGGAGAGGAGGCCGCCCATCAGCTTGAAATGGAGAGTGAGCCCCCGCCAAGCGGTGGATATGAGCAAACATCTTCCATCCTCAACAAAGATACATCACGGAGGGGCTGGGAAGTCGACGAACTCGCGCATCGCTGATCCAACAGCCCTCATGTGCAGCCGCAATGACTCGGTGGATCCAGCTCCATCTCCGCGCGAATGGAGTCGGGAGACGAAAGGCGACGGTGAGGCGGTCGGGCGCAGCCTCGACGAAGAACTCTCAAGGGTCATCCCAACATGGCCCTCCATGGGGAGGAACTATCTGGCGGAGGCGAGACCGGCGCGCCGCCTGCTCTCCTCTTCCCCGAGCGCCTGCCTCGCCCCTCCCCTTCCCTCGTGGCTGGCTCTGCGCACCGCAGGTGCAGGAGAAGGAAGGACGATTGTCGAGCGGCGACTCGCCGCCACCGCTGAAGGGCCAGGATTCTCTCTCCATGGCGGAAGGGGGAGCAGAAGTCAAGGAAGGAGAAGATGGAAGAATGGGACTCCATCCCCCGCGCTCTTTATAAAGGAACGGATGGGGCTCGCCGCCTGGCCAGCCAATCAAGACGCAGTAGGCGCAGGGAACGGGACCAACCAGCTGCCCCAGCCCGCGACGGCCCGGTTTCGCGCCCACCGTCCGCCACCCCAAGCGCATGAGAACCACGTGGCAGGCATGCGGGACCAAGGCGATGGGTGAGGCGACTCTCCCCACCCCGTGATCGTGGGGAGTGGACGCTTGAAGACCACGCCGCCCTGCTTCAAAATGGGCTGCGCCCACGCCCCTCCGCTTATGGGGAAGGCGCGATCCGCCCTTTACTACGACGTGATGCATGCGCCGCAGATCTCAGCCCCACGCATGTCGCCCACATCACGCGACGCCCTCGCCGCCGAGCCACGCTGGAGGCATGGGAAGCGAGGGCGCAAGAGATTTATCGCGTAAAACTACCCGCCTGCTCACAAGATTGCTTTTTGGGCCTAGCCCAACGACGCGATTGCGCTTACGCAGGCCCAGGCCGGGGCTCCCTGCCGGTAGACAAAAAGAGGGGTACACTTTTGTACCCCTATAACTATGCACGGGCAGTCTAAGCCAGGCACCACCAAGACCGAGCAAGGCAAGGGAGGTGAGCCAAGGTAAGGCCAAGCTCGAAAGGAAATGTAACGACGCCAAGACCAAGACTACAAAAAGCAAAGGGGACGATGACTTCGCAAGACCCTTGCTGTGGGGCGGTTTTAGCAAACCCGCAAGACCCTTGCCGTGGCAGCTCGTCCCACACCCACGGAGCGAGTCACCCTTGATTCCACCGCCCCCATGGGGCAAGGATTCGAGACATCCCCTGGTGGCATACAGATCTTTGTGAAGACATTCACCATCGATACACACTATAGAAGATGACGCACCCTTGGCGGATCCCAGCCAAGGAGGGTTACAAGGCCCCCGCAAGAGCCTTGCCGGGATGATAGCAGCGCCACGGCAAGACCCTTGCCGGGCCCCAAGAAGACCCTTGCCGGGCTACGGCGAGGCCCTTGCCAAGGACACCCATAGGGCCACCATCGGGCCCGCGCCAATGAAACCTTCACCGCTGTCAGATGCAGCTGCCGACCCAACCAGTTGGGCAGGCACTGCTGGCGGCAAGCGGATCTTCGTGGAGACCCACCGCCACGCCACTTCACTGCCGCCCGCCTACATAGCACCACGGGCACCGCTGGCCGTGGGCGTGGTCGACACGAAGGGAGCGGCGATTTGACGAGACAGGCTCTCCCCGTCCCCGATAAAGCAAGGACACTTAAGCAAGACGCATTAAAGGCGCCTTTGGCATGTAATGCAGGGATAAACTCACATCATCAGACACTTTCCACCTCCCGTGTGCCACCGTGGCAACCCCTTTCCTATAAAAGGAATCCCAAGGCGACCAGGAGGAGGATTCGGCTTTTTGGAGCTCCTCACGCCCCATTGCTAGTTCAAGAACACAGATAAACAAACCACCAAAGCAGGAGTAGGGTTTTACGCATCATCGCGGCCTGAACCTGGATAAAGAAACCGTGTGCTATCTGTTTGATCCGCTCTTCTCACGACCCCGCTCCCCGCAACCGTAGTAGGGATTCTTGTGATCCCATAGGTGTCGTTCCCACCGACATGACTGTAGTAATTTGATAATATATATATGCTTTATTGTTATACTTACAAATGCAAATTATCCAATGATATGCTTAGTGAATCCGATGAAATGCTTAGTGTAGAGTCCAATGATATGCTTAGTAGAATTCATGATTAATTAGTACAAATGCGTAGTATTGTGTCTTTTGATTGTGTAGAAATCTAGACTTAACAGAAATATATTTGCAAGAGTATGTGTGAGGCTATTTATTAATTGATATGTTTTTCTTATTCAGAAATTGCCAAAGAACCTATCTGTGAGTTGTGGTATCGAGCCTGATGAAGAAGGCTCAACCGGACTACGCCTTACCGCAAGGGGCTCTGTCACCACCTGTATTTTACCGTGACAGACATGCACGGTCGCATTACACTTAAACACGGTTGGGTGGAAGAGATTCCTCGTTGGCAAGAATCTTCATGTTGGACAGGCCATCCTAATTACTATCAGGAACACCCACCGCCCATGCTTGAGGATGATGATCGTCGTCGATATCATCTAGAACTACATATGTGTGGCTATATCATCTAGAACTACATATGATGATTGTCGTTGATATCATGTAGAACTACATATGATGATCGTTGTCGATATCATCTAGAACTAAATATGATGATCGTAGTCGATGTCACCTTGTACTGCTTGAGGATGCATGTTGAGTATATATGAAATTGTAATCTAGTACTTCCTCGGTTCCAAATTACTCGTCGAACTAAAACCACGACGGGTAATTTGGAGCTGAGGGAGTACTACCTAGTACCTATAATGCTTTATGAAATTGATATCTAGTAGAACTAGTATCTGAAAATTGCAGTTTACTAAAGCCGGAATGGGGAAATGGTGGAAGATATAACAGTAGCGCGGGAGCAGGAAATCGCTACAGCTAACTAATAGTAGCGCGTTCGGGAAATGGGCTGCTGATATAGTCAATAGTGGTAGCGCGGGTACAGACAGCGCTACTACTAACGGTTAGCTGTAGCGCCTTATTCGTAGCGTGGGTGCCCGCGCTGCTGATAGCCTCAAAACCCGCGCTACTACTAGGGTTTTCCCTAGTAGTGAACGGACGGGCCACCAGTATTTCGCGAGAAAAACGTTTCCCCCTGACTGCTGGGACCCACAGGACGGGCCACCGTATTTCACGAAAAAATGTTCCCCCCGCTGTCAGCTCGGACCCACCAGAAGTGCCTCCTTATTACGCACAAATAATGAATAACCCCTGCTAGCTGGGACCCACCTTGGTGGGAGGCTGACTTGTGGGCCTACTGAGTTGACTAGGACAGAGGCCTTTGTCAACTTTAGTCAATATATGAATGATTCTAGCTCCAGTGACCGTACGATGTCCATCCAACGACCGTAGTGCTTCTTCAACCTCTGGTCTTCTTGCTCTAGCCGCCCAAAGCAGCGCCGGTCATGCCGCCTGCTCCTGCCGCCCGTGGCCGGCTGTGATGCCGCGGATGCCTCACCGCCCCTACTACTCCCACCGCTGGCCAGGCCATCCCTCTACGCACCCACACCCCCTGTTATTCTGCGGTGACGGCAGCCTCACACCGCAGCCGAACGAGTGAACCTCATACTCCTCACGCGTGGTCATCCATCGCCGCTGTTTTCCCCAGCTCCGCCATCCCTTCCTAGGCTCGCCGCCGCCCACCGCCCTGGTGCTCTCGGCGTGGCGTGGTCAACGTGGTCAAGGAATGGCTTCCATCGGACATGGACTGACGTGGAGAGGTCGATACCTGGGTCCACGGCCGCAGCAAGGAAGTGCCTCCTTATTACGCCGGAAAATAATGATTCTCCACCGACAGCTGGGACCCACCGGACGGGCCACCGATTTCGTGGAAAAAACCTTTCCCCGATCGCTAGGACCCACCAGCTTCATCTTTGCACGCAAGGAAGTGCGTCCCGCAAAAACGATTATTCTCTCGACCGCTGGGACCCACCAGCTACACCTTCGCACGCAAGGAAGTGCGCCCGCAAAAACAACCGCTTCGATCGCTGGGACCCACTAGCTACATCTTCGCACGCAAGGAAGTGCGTCGAGCAAAAAATGATTCGCTTCGATCGCTGGGACCCACCAGCTACACCTTCCCACGCAAGGAAGTGCGTCCGGGCAAAAAAAAAACGATTCGCCCCCCTGACTGCTGGGACCCACCAGCTACATCTTCGCATGCAAGGAAGTGCCTGACAGTCGGGACCCACCTGGTCGAAGCGTACGTAGCATTGTCATTCTGGTCGCGAACGTGTACGTACATACTGGTCGATGTAGAGGCGCGCACGTAGCATGTACACGTACGTACAGCGGCCAGGGTGCAAGAAAGAAAATACGGCCACGTATGGTACATACGGGCGGGGTCTCGAACGCCTACTCGCGCATACGTGCGGCGAGGGCTCGTGTACATGGCTGGGTCAGAACAGAGAAACAGCATCGTCGTCGTGTTTATGGGGAGGCAACGGAATGCGTCGTGTTCATGTTGAGGCAACAGAATGCGTCGTGTTCATCGGGAGGCAACGGAACGTGTGGGAGCCAACTAGCTGGGTCGAAACGGAATGCGTCGTCGTGTTCATCAGGAGGGCTTGGACGGAACAGGCGATGGAAACGAGGCCTGGCGTACTGCACAACGGAGGAAATGGACCTCCTATGTTCGGAATGGGGTCCTCTTGATCGGGGTCCGCGCATCAAGAAACGGAGGAAACGGACATCCTACAATCAAACGGGGTCCTGTTTATCGGGAGGGTGTGGCGATCGCAAAACGGACGAAAACGGACTTGTGTTGGAGTGCTACGGTCAAGCGGGTCTTGTTTATCGGGAGGGTGTGGCGCATCGCAAAACGGGCTCCACGGGATACCGCTCATCTCCACCGCCGACCTCCTCCAGCCTCCACGGGCCCTGCTCATCCAGCCTCCACCACGCCGCTTACTCCACCGCCACTGTTCAACCACCCTCCACCGTCACTGCTCATCCACCCTCCACACCACAGGGTCCTATTCAACCACCCTCCACGGGCACCCCCGCACGGGCATCCCTCCACCGCTCACCGCTCATCCAGCCCTCCACCACACCACGGGTCCTGTTCATCCGAGGCAACGCCACCGCCACCGCTCATCCAACCCCCCGCAACGCCACTGCTCATCAGAGGCAGCATCGATCGGCTTCGATTAGCAGCAGAGCGGCGAATCGCCGATCGGGTTCATTAACAGCCATCGATTGATCGCCGGGTTCGATGAACGCAGAGCTCGCAGGCAATCGCCGGGTTTAGTTAGAGCCCAACGCCGCCGGGTTCGATTAGAACTAACGCCACACACACGCTGCGGTATGCAGTACGAGAGAACGCGCATCGCTCGCCCCCGACCTCCCACCGTAACCGGAACTCCTCAAATTCCCCCCTCGCTTCTACCACGGTTTTTGTTGGAAATATGCCCTAGAGGCAATAATAAATTAGTTATTATTATTATATTTCCTTGTTCATGATAATCGCTTATTATCCATGCTAGAATTGTATTGATAGGAAACTCAGATACATGTGTGGATACATAGACAACACCATGTCCCCAGAAGCCTCTAGTTGACTAGCTCGTTGTTCAATAGATGGTTACGGTTTCTGACCATGGACATTGGATGTCGTTGATAACGGGATCACATCATTAGGAGAATGATGTGATGGACAAGACCCAATCCTAAGCCTAGCACAAGATCGTAGTTCAGATGCTAAAGCTTTTCTAATGTCAAGTATCATTTCCTTAGACCATGAGATTGTGCAACTCCGGATACCGTAGGAATGCTTTGGGTGTACCAAACGTCACAACGTAACTGGGTGGCTATAAATGTGCACTACGGGTATCTCCGAAAGTGTCTGTTGGGTTGGCACGAATCGAGACTGGGATTTTTCACTCCGTGTAAACGGAGAGGTATCTCTGGGCCCACTCGGTAGGACATCATCATAATGTGCACAATGTGACCAAGGAGTTGATCACGGGATGATGTGTTACGGAACGAGTAAAGAGACTTGCCGGTAACGAGATTGAACAAGGTATCGGGATACCGACGATCGAATCTCGGGCAAGTACTATACCGGTAGACAAAGGGAATTGTATACGGGATTGATTGAATCCTTGACATCGTGGTTCATCCGATGAGATCATCGTGGAACATGTGGGAGCCAACATGGGTATCCAGATCCCGCTGTTGGTTATTGACCAGAGAGATGTCTCGGTCATGTCTGCATGATTCCCGAGCCCGTAGGGTCTACACACTTAAGGTTCGATGACGCTAGGGTTATAGGGAAGGTATGTACACGGTTACCGAATGTTGTTCAGAGTCTCGGATGAGATCCCGGACGTCACGAGGAGTTCCAGAATGGTCTGGAGGTGAAAATTGATATATTGGACGAAGGGTTTTGGAGTCCGGAAGTGTTCCGGAGGTACCGGGTGATGACCAGCATGACCGAAAGGTGTTTCGGGAGCCCCGGCAAGTGTTGGGGGCTTCATGGGCCTAGGGAAGGGGGCAAACCAGCCCACTAAGGGGCTGTGCCCCCGCCCCCCACCTAATCCCACGTGACCAGGGGGTTTGGGGAGCCCTGTCGGTGTCAAAACCGGCGGATCTCGGGTAGGGGGTCCCGAACGGTGCGTCTAGGCGGATGGTTACAGGAGACAAGGGACATGATGTTTACCCAGGTTCGGGCCCTCTTGATGGAGGTAAAACCCTACGTCCTGCTTGATTGATATTGATATTGTGGATGTTTACAAGAGTGGATCTACCACGAGATCAAGGAGGCTAAACCCTAGAAGCTAGCCTATGGTATGATTGTAAGGGTTGTTGTGATTGTTGTCCTACGGACTAAAGCCATCCAGTTTATATAGACACCGGAGAGGGCTAGGGTTACATAGAGTCGGTTACAACGGTAGGAGATCTACATATCCAGATCGCCAAGCTTGCCTTCCACGCCAAGGAAAGTCCCATCCGGACACGGGTGAAGTCTTCAATCTTGTATCTTCATAGTCTTGGAGTCCGGTCGATGATGATAGTCCGCAAATGATAGTTCGGCTGATGATGGTAGTCCGCTATCCGGACACCCCTAATCCAGACTCCTCAAGAGTCCCCTGAACCAGGCTTCAATGATGATAAGTCCGCGTATATTGCTTGGCATTGCAAGGCGGGTTCCTCCTCCAAATGATAGAAGATTGTGAACACCAGGATAGTGTCCGCTCGCAAAATAAATTCCACATTCCACCGTAGAGAGGATAATAACATATACACAAGTTCAATCTGCCGACGTTTTCCGTGGCATGACGTCACACCACTACCAAGCCATTACTCAAATTGTTTTTACTTTACCACCTCAGCGATTTAGCGAAGCGGTTTCTTGGCACGCCTTGTCAAGCGAGATCGTGTTTCCCCTTAATCCGGGATTCTCATCAATACGGGCGTGGGTAACCCAACCGCATCATCGATGGTGACGCTTGGGAGATAAGCGAGTTTTACCAGGCGGTGGGGACGCGTGAGATTTCTCCGCCCATATAAGGGATAAGGATTCACCTTCTCACCCACGCCTTCTTCCTCCTTTGCTTATCCATCTCCACAGACTCGAGCTCCAGCGCCCAAGTTCGCAAGATCTCGTCTCAACCTTCTCCGACCATGTCCGGAGCGGAGGTAAATGGTTGGCCTCCAACGTTAAGGAGGAGCAATCGCCAGATGCAAGGGCGGCGCGGATACCTCTCGGCGACATCGCGACCGACCGCCCGACGAGGGCAGCTCATCCCCACCCCTAGGCCCCATGAGAGGGTTGTCTTTCTTCCCACTTCCTCTGCGGATCGGGCTTTCCACTTCACCCTTTGTCCGGGGCTCATGTTCTACTACGGCCTGGATTTCCATGATCTGGCGCCAACTTCATCCTCAACATCTCGGCGTTTATCGTCGGTGCGAGGCCTTCCTCGCATCCAGCCCCACTTCGGTTTTAGGCTCAAGACCTTCAATGTCAAGCCGAAGGTAGTGAAGGGCATTCAAGCGGAGTGCGGAGGCGCCATGTTGGGCAAGATGCCCAACGTCCTTTGGTTCGAAGGGGCCTTCGTGGAATCCGTCAAGGGGTGGCAATCGGGGTGGTTCTACATCACCGAGCCGCGTGACCCTAAATGGGCGGCGGCCCCCGAGTTTAGATCTGGTATCCCCACGCAGCTCACCTCCTGGAAAGAGAAGGGCTTGCTGTGGGGCAGTTTGAAGGAGCTGACGGGACTCCAAACCTGTATCAAGAAGCTGGTGAAGAAGCTCAGGCTGGTTAACGTGGTCCAAGTCATGCTCGTCCGCCGGATTCTCCCATGCCAAGAGCGGGCATTCAATCTATGGGAGTTCGATCCGGAACAGCACCAGGCGCTGAACAAGCTCTTCGACACAACGTACGAAGGCGCCTGGAAGGTGTTGTTCAAGGGCGCCGAAGCCCCCGCATCCGTGACTGAAGATCGCGGATTTCGCTCGCAGCGCCAGGCTGACGAGGTAAGTGATTCTACCCTTTACGGGACACTTGTTTTCATAGTTTGACTCTATGCGGTTTTAGTTTCCCTTTTCCTTTGACAGACTGGATGAAGAAGGCGGAGCAGATTACCTGTCCGGCCCTATGCCGAAAATCCAGAGACGCCGTCTAGCGAGGTTGCTGGTTCCGCACCGCACGTGGTGCCGGAGAAGAAGGCCAAGAAGGAGGCCACGGGTGCTCGAAAGAGTGCCCGTTTTCAGGTGTCCGACGACTCCGGGGCGGACTCCTCCCCCGAAAATGAGGAGGAGGAAGAGGACTCTCTCCCAGAGGAGGGAGAGAGGAAGAGGAAGGCTTCCCCAACAGGGGAGGCCGAAGGGTCCAAGAGGGGAAGGACTGTTCCCCCGGACAGCTCCGCCAACATCAACATTGGCGAGGAAGAATGGACTTCAAGGGCCAGGCCTCCGGCGAGATCGTAAGTATCCAGATTCCTGAATGATTTATAATTTCTTTTTCTGCGTCACATAGTGTCATTCTAACGCCGCATGCTGCCTCGTAGTCCGCCGGTGATGATCTCCCGCTTCATCGGCGGGTCGCTGGCTTCGCCGGATGTAGACTCCATCCCGACCGCCCCACCCCTCGCGACGCCGAAGACGCCGAGGTGGGATCCCGAAGGGACCCATCGGGAGGCTCGAGGCGCCACAAGGCGCCCCCGGACTTTTGCGCCGACTCCACAACAGAACCCGCAGTGGTTCCGGAGTCCGGTAGACGGCCCCTTCGATTGAAGGGTAAGACCGTGACGCCGGCGGCTTCCGCCCAACCGAGGCGCGGGCAATTTGTTGAGGCGCTGCAGCGCTTCCATCGAGGAAGAACACCGCACTATTATGAGTGCGGTGATTCAGAAGGTGCAGCTCGCCAAAGGCGGGCTGACCGAAGCCTGCAATAGCCTTCTATCAGGCTTTGAGGTAAGAAGTTAAAAATATGCAATGTAATATCGCATAGACAGTAGCCCCTGATGCTCGGTTCGGTGTTCGGAAAGAAAAGCCGGACTGAGGATCTTAAAAAAGATATACGCAGGGTTGCTAAAAAATTATGTCAATATGGGTTGCAGGCTGCGCTGCTGACCTCTGCCGCACTTACTGCGGAGGTCGGTGCGTTGAAGCAGGAGATCGAGCGGTCCGAGCAAGAGCTCGGCCGCGCCAGGAAGCATCTCCAAGACAAAGAAGGTGAGTAACACCGCTTTGAATTTGTACCTTACAGAAAAGGATTTAGGTTGCGACAAAAAATAACAAGGATAACATGGGTACTGCAGGGGCCACGAATGAGGTGGCGGCCCTGAAGGAGGCCGTGTCCGCGGCCGAACGCAATGCGGCCACGGAACGGGCAGAGCGAGAAAAGCAAGAGGCGCGGGTGGCGGTGGTTCAGCAAGAGCTCCGTGCTCTCATGGAAAAGCATGAGAGGTTGGAGCGTGACTCAAAGACTCGAGTCCGAGCTTGCCTCGCTCTCGAAAGTGCTAAAACCGCCAAGGCCGAGGCCCATAAGTCCCTTCAGGAGGTTGAGTTGATGAGGAAGATAGCGGCGCGTAAGGCATTTTTCATGCAAAGCAAGCATGTGAATGTAAATTACGTGTTACTTACCCGAGTTCGGAGCTCTCCAGGGGCGTTTGCAGATCTGCCTCGCAGCGTGTCTGATGCCGCCGCATTCTACCGATCCGAGGAGGGGAGCTCAATGGAGAAGGTCTTATGGTCTCAGTATGCTGAGGCCGGCCATCCGGTGCCCCCTAGCGACCAGCTGAAGCAGCTGGTCGAGCTTCACAAGGTGGCCGAGCAGGCCATGAAGGGCCTCATAGTCCATTTGTGGCTGGAGAGGCCATGCCAGGAGCTACTTCGCCTCGGCGACGGCTGGTGGATGCGTGCCCCTGGGTGGAGGTTATCAAGCGCTCCACCTGTATTGAAGGTGCTCGTCGGGCCCTTGCCCGTGCAAAGGTGCATTGGGGCAAGCTGGATGCAGAGAAGCTAATCACTGACGCACCGCCAGCGGGCAAGGAGCATCGTACGCCCGAAATTTACTATAAGGCTGTCCTGAAGGGTGCCCGCAAGATTGCGAATGAGTGCCCCAGGGATGTAATTATTGAGTGAATTCGCAATGTGTTATCCTGTGCGCTGAAAACCTTGTTCATATGCGCTAAGCAACGCTTGTTTAATTTAAAATATTACCTTCTGTGCGGCCGTTTATTAAATCTGAGAGATGGCAAGTCGTCGGCTTCAGCCCCATGCCACGAAAGTGCTGGGGTGTTCGGGATAAACTTGAGCACTCTTGTTCCCATTTTGGGTCCATCTAGGAGGCGCCAACACAACGTAACAAGGCAACCGGACTTATAGTGCTTGAACACTCTCACTTAGCCATAGAATTCTATAATTTTAAATTTCGGCGAAGCCCCTAGTATTCGGAAGACCGAATTGGGGCGCTATCCACGCCTTCATCGGACATAATCCGGAACTTCGCTCGAAGCGGCGTAGGTCTTTAAGGACCCGAAAGGACCTCTCAAACAGCGACCAGTCTCTCGCCTTATCATGCCGGTCAGTTTTATCTTTCTCCACTGAGGCGTTAACCCGGCTCAACCGGGGCGCAATCGCAGTGGTTCTCCCAGTGCTACCTTAGCCGATAGAACGAAACGTAAGGTGCCGAACATGGGAGCCGGGCAAACCCAACTATTGACCCAAGGCATGATTCGGAGCTGATTCATATAATGCTATAAGTTCGGGGTGCCGCACTTGAGAAAGTGTGCGGACTTTATCACACCATAAAGCGGAGGACAGAAGCCCCTAGTGTGTTTGGCCGTACCAAGATGCACGGGTGCAACGTGTCGTAAATGAACATATATATATATATATAAAGTAATGCAATTATAGGCAAAAGTGCTGCATTTTATTCGAGAAGATATGCTATCAGTGCGGAATGATACAAATAGTGCGGAAAGCAAGGATTGACGAATTAAAGGCGTCTCCCTCCGAGGGTAGGCCGCGGAATGTTGTATTTAACAAATTTAATGCTTGTGATGGAGACCACCTGAGTGTCCGTCGCGGCCTTTGTCCTTCCCTGGCTGTTGCATCATGAGTTCCGCAAGTTCGCCGCCGGACTGAGTTCTGTATAAAAAAGAGAAAAATAAAAGAAAAAAGAGCGACACACTTGGGAGCCCCTGGTGTGGTCGAACCGCACTCTGGGCCTGTTGTGGTTGTGCCCTTCCCCCTATGCCCATGGTATCTCCAGGGCGTAATAATGTACGCGGAGAGTTTGTCTTGCAATTTTGCGAGGGCTGGGGTTGGGGCCGCATTGCTACGCGTGCACGGAACGTGCCAGGTGGTCTTGGTTGATGTTGCTCCGGGCACGTTTGGTCGTGTCCGGTCGTTTAACGGCCGGACTCGAGAATTGCCTTAAAAGGCTGCTCTGTACTTCTGCCGCGAGAGCCGCTGTATGTTCCTCCGTTCGGAGGGAGCGTTCTGTGTTTCCATTGACCGTGATGACTCCACGAGGGCCTGGCATCTTGAGCTTAAGGTATGCATAATGCGGCACCGCGTTGAATTTTGCAAACGCGGTTCGTCCGAGCAGAGCGTGATAGCCGCTGCTGAACGGGACTATGTCGAAGATTAACTCCTCGCTTCGAAATTATCCGGGATCCAAGACCACTCCAGTGTATGGCGAGCCTGTATAATTGTCCTCGACACCTGGTATGACGCCTTTGAAGGTCGCTGTTGTAGATTTAATCCTTGAAGGGTCTATGCCCATCTTGCGACCGTATCTCGATAAAGCAGGTTCAGCACTGCCGCCGTCCATCAGGACTCTCGTGAGGTGAAATCCATCAACGATTGGGTCTAAAACCAATGCGGCGAATCTGCCATGGCGGATACTGGTCGGATGGTCTCTTCGATCGAAAGTGATCGGGCAAGAGGACCATGGGTTGAATTTTGGGGCGACTGGCTCCATCGCAGATACGCCCTTTAGTCCACGCTTCCGCTCCCTCTTGGGAATATGCATTGCGTATATCATGTTTACCGCCCCAACTTGAGGGGGGAATCCCTTTGTCCTCTGTTGTTCGGGCGGCGGGTCTCTTCCTCGTCATCGCTGTGTAGCCCTTGTCACTGTTTTGGCGATTAATTTGCCTGCCTGCTTGAATACCCAACAATCTCTGCTGGTATGGTTAGCTGGCTTTTCGGGGTTCCATGAATTTGACAAGAGCGGTCGAGTATTCGGTCCAAATTGGACGGGCCCGAGTGGTTCTTTTGAATGGCTTCTTCCGCTGACGGGTTTGGAGCCTCGAATCCGGCGTTGACTGCCGATCCTCATTGCTGTCGGCGTTAATGCGGCGTTTGTTTTGTTTCGACGCAACCTGCCATTGCGGTCCTTGGTATCCGGACTGCCAGCGTTTGCTTTGAGGTTGTTATCATGAGCGAGCCAGCTATCCTCTCCCGCATGAAGCGGGTCATGAGGGATGTGAGGGCTGCCATGGATTTCGCTTCTCCTGCCCTAGGTGCCGGGCCAGCCACTCGTCGCGGATGTTATGTTTGAAGGTAGCGAGTGCCTCGCATCCGATAATCGACGATTTGATTTTTCTTTGTTAGGAACCGTGTCCGAATTTCTGCCGATTTGTCCGCTGCTGGATTATGTGGCTTAGGTCATCTGCGTCCGTGGTCGCTTTATACGCGCCCTGGAAGTTGTCGAGGAATGCGGCTTCCGTGTCTTCCCAACATCCAATTGACTCGTGGGCAGGCTGTTAAGCCAATGCCGAGCTGGTCCTTTAAGCTTGAGGGAGATATTTGATGGCGTGAAGATTGCCGCCGGGCCATGTGTATATGGAGGAGATAATCTCAATCCAGACCGCGGGGTCTGTTGTGCCATCGTAGGATTCGATATTAACGGGCTTGAACCCTTCAGGGATTTGATGATCCATTACTTCGTTAGTGAAGCATAGTGGGTGTGCGGCGCCTCTGTATTGAGCAATATCGCGACGTAGCTCGAGAGAGCGTTGTCTGCTGTGTTCGGCCCGGACGGAGTAGTTGTATCCGGTGCGACGGTATTCGTAGTGGGTCGTTGGGCGTCCACGTGATCCATAGATAGATCTGGATTGTCTTGCCTTGTCCTCCAATACATCTCGCAAGTCCGGCGCGTTCCCCCGTGGCTTCCTGCTTTTAGAGTGATGCCGGGGGACGGTTTTGGTGGAGGGCTTGCACGCCACTCTATCGCGGCCACGAGGTGGTCGGTCTGCCGTATTGTGCGCTGGTGATGCTGCCTCCTCTAATCGGGGGAGCAACTTGCGTTTTGGGTAACTTTTGGAGGGGTGTTCGAGTTCATACTCTTCGGCCGCGAGGACCTCGGTCCATCTGTCGGCCAGTAGGTCTTGATCAGCTTGAAGCTGTTGTTGCTTTTTCTTTAGGCGATTTGCCGTGGCCATTAGCCTGCGTCTAAAACGCTCTTGCTCGACGGGATCCTCAGGCACGACGAATTCGTCGTCGCCGAGGCTTGCCTCGTCTCCGGAGGGAGGTAAGTAATTGTCATCCTCGACCTCTTCGTGTGTCGCCCTCTCCTGAGGGCTTGCTTCTGCTTCCTCCTGCGCTGGATCGTGCTGGAGGGAGTTGTCTTCGGCACTTTCTGGGGTGTTATTATCTCCTGTGCCAGAATCTCCGTTCTTGCCGTGGCGGGATTTAGAGCGGCGCCACCGACGCCGGCGCTTGGGCTGTTCTTTAAGGAATCGGCCTCCGCTGCTTCTTCGCCGTCCCCATCTTTTGGGGTGTCCACCATGTATATGTCGTATGACGAGGTGGTTTTCCAGTGTCCTGTAGGCACTGGTTCTTGGTAGTCTCCGGCATCGTCGTCCATACCGTCGATGTCTTCGGAGTCGTAGTCGAGTACGTCGGTTAAATCGTCGACGGTGGCTACGAAGTGGGTGGTGGATGGGATCTGAATTTCTTCGTCATCCGCGTCCCAACCATCCAGGCCGTAGTTCGGCCAGGGCTCTCCGGATAGCAAGAGATGCTTCAATGAATTTATGATATCGCCGAAGGGAGAGTGCTGAAAGATGTCCGCAGCGGTGAATTCCATGATCGGCGCACAGTCGGATTCGACTGGCAGGGGCGCAGGAGGTTCGGAGTCCGGCAGGGAGTCCGGCACCTCGGAGTCATGGGCTTTATGGGGACAAGGTAAGTCTTCGCTCCATCGCCGAGGAATTGCGGCTCTCGGCGGTGTCCAGCCATCCGCCCTGATCCGAGCGATCGGCTCCGGACTATGAGTCGGAGCGGATTCGTGTCTTGACCTCAAGGGGCTGTCCGCGGCGAGTTAGCTCATACCCATCGTGACAGCGCTGGCACGCCGATCGTGGCTCGGATCCATCGAGGATCAAGTCCCCGGATATCGGCCGTGAAGTTTAGGCTTCAAACCTGACTCGACGGCCAGGGGCGTAGCTTCGATCTGCTCCGGATGGCCAAGGAGTTGGCCCGCGATGTGAAGCCGCCGAATACGAAGATCTGTTCGGGAGAAAGGTCTCGCCAGGACTGCGTCGTCGTTGATTGAAGAGGCCATCAAGCCTATCGGTGACGCATATTGGGGAACTCTCAATGAAAGCACCAATGTCGGTGTCAAAACCGCGGATCTCGGTAGGGGGTCCCGAATGCGTCTAGGCGGATGGTAACAGGAGACAAGGGACACGATGTTTACCTGTGTTCGGGCCCTCTTGATGGAGGTAAAACCCCACGCCCTGCTTGATTGATATTGATATTGTGGATGTTTACAAGAGTGGATCTACCACGAGATCAAGGAGGCTAAACCCTAGAAGCTAGCCTATGGTATGATTGTAAGGGTTGTTGTGATTGTTGTCCTACGGACTAAAGCCATCCGGTTTATATAGACACCGGAGAGGGCTAGGGTTACATAGAGTCGGTTACAATGGTAGGAGATCTACATATCCGTATCGCCAAGCTTGCCTTCCACGCCAAGGAAAGTCCCATCCGGACACGGGGTGAAGTCTTCAATCTTGTATCTTCATAGTCTTGGAGTCCGGTCGATGATGATAGTCCGGCAAATGATAGTTCGGCTGATGATGGTAGTCCGGCTATCCGGAAACCCCCTAATCCAGGACTCCCTCAAGCCCCATCTAGGGTTCCCACCTCCTGGCTTGGGGGCCAAGTCACCCAAGGGGGAGATCCCATCTGCCCTGGCCGCCGCCCCCCCAGGGGAAACCCTAGGGCGCCTCCCCTTCCCCTTGTCCCAATATATAGTGGAGGTTTTGGGGCTGCCTAACACACGAGTCTCTCTCTCCCAAGGCGCAGCCCTACCTCTCTCCCTCCTCGTCTCTCGTAGTGCTTGGCGAAGCCCTGCTGGAGTACCGTGCTCCTCCACCACCACCACGCCGCCGTGCTGCTGCTGGACAGAGTCTTCCCCAACCTCTCCCTCTCTCCTTGCTGGACAAGGCACGGGAGACGTCACCGGGCTGCACTTGTGTTGAACGCGGAGGCGCCGTTGTTCGGCGCTTAGATCGGAATCGACCGCGATCTGAATCGCCACGAGTACGACTACCTCATCCGCGTTCTTGCAACGCTTCCGCATCGCGATCTACAAGGGTATGTAGATGCACTCCCCTCTCCCTCATTGCTAGATTACTCCATAGATTGATCTTGGTGCTGCGTAGAAAATTTTAAATTTCTGCTACGATCCCCAATAGTTTTTTCCGTCGTGGACGGCCCAAAGAATGTCATGCAGCTGCGTCTCCGGCCCGCCCAGGATGAAAAGCCCATTTTCTGTCATGATTTTTTTTCATAGAAGTAGGAGCCCACCACATCTATGATGATACCGGTTTTTGTCACAATTATCGTCATAGAAGTGTCATATGTATGACAGGAAAAAAATTCGTTCGGCCCAAAATGTCACGGATGTGTCTTTTTTTTTGTAGTGTGCGGCTCCGATTGCCCGTGCACAGGTATAGGGGTACAAAAACACACCCCTCTTTTTGTACACCGACAGCTCAGTTTGCAAGTGACCCAAGGAACGTATGGTTTGCTTTAAGCACGGATGGCATTAATCCTTTCGGGGAGCAGAGCAGCAATCACAGCACCTGGCCCGTGACTCTATGTATGTATAACCTTCCTACTTGGATATGCATCAAGCGGAAGTTCATTATGATGACAATTCTCATCCAAGGCCCTAAGCAACCCGGCAACGACATTGATGTGTACCTAAGGCCATTAGTTGAAGAACTTTTACAGCTGTGGAACGGAAACGATGTACGTGCGTGGGATGAGCAAAACAGGAGGAATTTAACCTGCATGTGTTGCTGTTTGTAACCATCAATGATTGGCCCGCTCTTAGTAACCTTTCAGGACAGACAAACAAGGGATACCACGCATGCACGCACTGTTTAGCTGACACCGAAAGTATATACCTGGACAGATGCAGGAAGAATGTGTACCTGGGCCATCGTCGATTTCTCCCGACCAACCATCAATGTCGAAAGAAAGGCAAGCATTTCAAAGGCGAGGCAGGTCACCGGAAGAATCCCTCCATGCGTACCGGTGATCACGTACTTGCTATGGTCTCTGATTTACACGTAATATTTGGAAAGGGTCCCGACGGACTAGCTGTTTCGAATGACGCTGAGGGACGCGCACCCGTGTGGAAGAAGAAATCTATATTTTGGGACCTACCCTACTAGAAAGAGCTAGAGGTACGCTCTTCAATCGACGTGATGCACGTGACGAAGAACCTTTGCATGAACCCATTAGGCTTCTTGGGCGTGTATGGGAAGACAAAAGATACACCTGAGGCACGGGAGGACCTGCAACGTTTGCATGAAAAAGACGGCATGCCTCCAAAGCAGTATGAAGGTCCTGCCATCTACGGTCTTACCAAAGAAGAGAAGGAAATCTTTTTTGAATGCCTGCTCAGTATGAAGGTCCCGACTGGCTTCTCGTCGAATATAAAGGGAATAATAAATATTCCAGAGAAAAAGTTCCAAAACCTAAAATCTCATGACTGCCACGTGATTATGACGCAACTGCTTCCGGTTGCATTGAGGGGGCTTCTACCGGAAAACGTCTGATTAGCCATTGTGAAGCTATGTGCATTCCTCAATGCAATCTCTCATAAGGTGATCGGTCCAGAAATCATACCAAGGCTAAGGAGTGATGTGGCGCAATGTCTTGTCAGTTAAGAGCTGGTGTTCCCACCATCCTTCTTCAATATCATGACGCACGTCCTAGTTCATCTAGTCAATGAGATTGTCATTCTAGGCCCCGTATTTCTACACAATATGTTCCCCTTTGAGAGGTTCATGGGAGTCCTAAAGAAATATGTCTGTAACCGTGCTAGGCCAGAAGGAAGCATCTCCATGGGCCATCAAACAGAGGATGTCATTAGGTTTTGTGTTGACTTCATTCCTTGCCTTAAGAAGATAGGTGTCCCTAAATCGCGGTATGATGGGAGACTGACTGGAAAAGGCACGCTAGGGGCGGACTCAATAATATGCAGGGACGGGCATTCTTGGTCTCAAGCACACTACACAGTTCTACAGAACTCTACCTTGGCGACCTCGTATGTCGATGAAAACAAGAACAGTCTGCGCTCCAAACACCCGGAGCAGTGTGACGACTGGATTACATGTGAACACATCAGGACTTTCAGCAGTTGGTTGGAAACACGTCTCAGAGGTGACGACACTATTTGTGATAAGCTGTACTCGTTGTCCAGGGGACCATCTTCGACTGTATTAACTTACAAAGGATACGAGATAAATGGGAATACATTTTACACGATCGCCCAAGATCAAAAGAGCACCAACCAAAACAGCGGTGTCCGCTTTGATGCAGCAACCGAGAGGGGAAAGGACACATATTTTGGTTACATAATGGACATATGGGAACTTGACTACGGACATGATTTTAAGGTCCTTTTGTTTAAGTGCAAATGGGTCAATCTGTCAGGAGGCGGGGTACAAGTAGACCCACAGTACGGAATGACAACAGTGGATCTGAACAATCTTGGGTACACTGACGAACCGTTCGTCCTAGCCAATGATGTCGCACAGGCTATCTATGTTAAGGACACTAGTCATCATCCCGTGCACCTGCACGGTCTAGCTATTATTTGGAGACAATTATTAAGAAAATTATATTAACATGCATAAGATAGGACGTTAAAATTCAGATATCATAATACTGGATAAATCATAAGTTGTTTGAAACAATTGTAACAAACAATAATCAGATGTATTATTTTCTGACAGGTTTATGTTAATATGATATATTTTTATGTGTATAGATTGAGCAATTTCGCACATTAATGACCTTGACAGTGATATCTAGGAGCCATTAGGGATAGATTATTTACGTTCATGTCCGAATGGGTCTTATTTTTGCATGTGGGGAGATTGAAGTTTCTTTTTCAATCAGGCATAGAATTTACATCTAACATGAGAGGCTTGTCGACTCCTATATTTTATTAGCCTTTTGTCATTTTTCATGCGAAGCATGCAAATAGCTTTGTTTTGGCATGAATTGGGATGTGTGCCTTTTCACGGGATGACAAATTTATTCGTACATCTTTTTTTACTTTTCTTTTTTTGGGGGAGAAGGCTTGTGATTATTTGTACGCATCATCTCTTCTGTCTTAAAAACAAAGAAGGCAACTAATATTTTAGAACTTGCACGCGTTAGATGATGGCATTTTTTTTAAAACCACGGTGTCTCCTTCTCTATAGCATGAGGGCTCCTTTTTTGTACGTGATATTTTTCTCTTATATAAAATAAGGCCGTCTCCACTCATCATACATGTTGGTGCAATTCTTCAAGTGGTGGTGTATACTTATAATCCGGGACTTCTAAAAAATCTGGACCATTTTGTACTTATCCGTTTTCTTTTGTTTAGAAGACCAGTCGTGATTATTTACGTTCATGTCCGAATGGGTCTTATTTTTGCATGTGGGGAGATTGAAGTTTCTTTTTCAATCAGGCATAGAATTTACATCTAACATGAGAGGCTTGTCGACTCCTATATTTTATTAGCCTTTTGTCATTTTTCATGCGAAGCATGCAAATAGCTTTGTTTTGGCACGAATTGGGATGTGTGCCTTTTCACGGGATGAGAAATTTATTCGTACATCTTTTTTTACTTTTCTTTTTTTGGGGGGAGAAGGCTTGTGATTATTTGTACGCATCATCTCTTCTGTCTTAAAAACAAAGAAGGCAACTAATATTTTAGAACTTGCACGCGTGAGATGATGGCATTTTTTTTAAAACCACGGTGTCTCCTTCTCTATAGCATGAGGGCTCCTTTTTTGTACGTGATATTTTTCTCTTATATAAAATAAGGCCGTCTCCACTCATCATACATGTTGGTGCAATTCTTCAAGTGGTGGTGTATATTTATAATCCGGGACTTCTAAAAAATCTGGACCATTTTGTACTTATCCGTTTTCTTTTGTTTAGAAGACCAGTCGTGATTATTCTTACATATCTTTTTTACCTTAAAAAAACAGAGGAGTACATTTCTTTTGCAACAGGAGAACTTGGTCGTGTGTCATGAGGAGTCCTTTTTTACATGATTTATTACGCTGGCTCTTTTCTTGTGGCATGAGGACTCCTGTTTACGTGATTCCCTTTTCTGAAAAGAGTGATTCCCTTTTCTATATTATAAAGGTCGTGTCTATCTTTTCCATACGTGCAGGTTCTATTCTTTACGTACACCATATCTTTATATAAGCCACGGACTTCAAACAGATCTTAACCATTAAATTTTTAATCTAATGGTTAAATTAATCTTGATGATGTGGATCAACGTAAACGCTCGAAAGGTGCCTCCAATTAGTAAATATAAGATGTCTACCAAACCGAGAAAAAGAAAATAAGGAAGCGAATACATCATACGATGAGCCAAAGCACCACATAGTTCTTTCAGGAAAAAGGGACATCATGGGAGTGGAGGGCAAGACAAACATGTCTGAAGAATATGAAAAGTTTCATGAAATTCCTCCCTTCAAAGTCAAGGCTGACCCAAGCATCCTGATAAACGATGAAGATTATCCATGGTTACGGCGCAATAATCAAAGCACACAAGCGAAAAAAAAGTGAAGACTTTCTCTCCACAACTATTATGATGATACCATGCCAACTTTCAACCTTTTCGTAGTTCATTTGAAATCATGTTGTAATAGACGAGTTTCCGTATGAAATCCTGATACTTCGAAACGGACTGTCCGTTTTGTACACTAAGTGCATCGAGTTTTTGCCGTAACCCTCTCTACTTTCTTGCACATGCTATGTGGGTGAAATGCTGATACCATGCCAACTTTCAACCTTTAGAGTTCATTTATAGTGCTTTTCAATTTCATGGTCTTATAGCTCAAAATAATCAGTAAATGCATGGAAAATAACAAATGAAGTCGGAAAGGGTTGAAAATTGATGATGTTGCTTTTATAAAACTATGATAGCAAAAGGAATCAACTAAAAAGCTTATATAAACCTCTAGTATTTTTGAAACTAAAATTATATAAAATTTATGCAACTTATATTAACAAAGCATTTTTTGTTCAAAACATTAATAGCAAAAAGAATTTAATAGCAAAAAAAATTAACATAATCTGGTTTTAATTAAAACAGATATTTAAAATAACCTAAAATTACCAAATTGAGAATAATGATAAAACATAGTAATATTAAATAGCAGGAAATGGAATCACTCAAAAATCTATTTTTATAGTAATTTTTTTCATAAAACTAGTGATTCACATATGATGTCTACTACGCAACCTTCTTCTTGTAGACGTTGTTGGGCCTCCAAGTGCATAGGTTTGTAGGACAGTAGCAAATTTCCCTCAAGTGGATGACCTAAGGTTTATCAATCCGTGGGAGGTATAGCTTGAAGATGGTCTCTCTCAATCAACCCTGCAACCAAATAGCAAAGAGTCTCTTGTGTCCCCAACACACCCAATACAATGGTAAATTGTATAGGTGCACTAGTTCGGCGAAGAGATGGTGATACAAGTGCAATATGGATAGTATATATAGGTTTTTGTAATCTGAAAATATAAAAACAGCAAGGTAACTAATGATAAAAGTGAGCACAGACGGTATTGCAATGATAGGAAACAAGACATAGGGTTCATACTTTCACTAGTGCAAGTTCTCTTAACAATAATAACATAATTGGATCATATAACTATCCCTCAACATGCAACAAAGAGTCACTCCAAAGTCACTAATAGCGGAGAACAAACCAAGAGATTATGGTAGGGTATGAAACCACCTCAAAGTTATTCTTTCCGATCAATCCGTTGGGCTATTCCTATAAGTGTCACAAACAGCCCTAGAGTTCGTAGTAAAATAACACCTTAAGGCACACATCAACCAAAAACCTAATGTCACCTAGATACTCCAATGTCACCTCAAGTATCCGTGGGTATGATTATACGATATGCATCACACAATCTTAGATTCATCTATTCAACCAACACATAGAACCTCAAAGAGTGCCCCAAAGTTTCTACCGGAGAATCAAGACGAAAACGTGTGCCAACCCCTATGCATAGGTTCATGGGCGGAACCCGCAAGTTGATCACCAAAACATACATCAAGTGAATCACGTGATATCCCATTGTCACCACAGATACGCACGGCAAGACATACATCAAGTGTTCTCAAATCATTAAAGACTCAATCTGATAAGATTACTTCAAAGGGAAAAATCAATCCATTACAAGAGAGTAGAGGGGGAGAAACATCATAAGATCCAACTACAATAGCAAAGCTCGCGATACATCAAGATCGTGCCAAATCAATAACACGAGAGAGAGATATCAAACACATAGCTACTGGTACATACCCTCAGCCCCGAGGGTGAACTACTCCCTCCTCGTCATGGAGAGCGTCGGGATGATGAAGATGGCCACCGGTGAGGGATACACCCTCCGGCAGGGTGCCGGAACAAGGTCCCGATTGGTTTTTGGTGGCTACAGAGGCTTGCGGCGGCGGAACTCCCGATCTATTCCGTTCTCCGATCGTTTTAGGGTATATGGATATATATATAAGAGGAAGAAGTACGTCAGGGGAGCCACGAGGGGCCCACAAGGGTGGAGGCCGCGCCCAGGGGGTGGGCGCGCCCCCCTGCCTCGTGCCTTCCTCGTTGCTTCCTTGACATGGACTCCAAGTCTCCCGGGTTGCTTTCCTTCCAAAAATAACTTCTCCAGAAGATTTCATTCCGTTTGGACTCCGTTTGATATTCTTTTTCTGCGAAACTCTGAAATAGGCAAAAAAACAGCAATTCTGGGTTGGGCCTCTGGTTAATAGGTTAGTCCCAAAAATAATATAAAAGTGGATAATAAAGCCCAATATTGTCCAAAACTGTAGATAATATAGCATGGAGCAATCAAAAATTATAGATACGTTGGAGACGTATCAATATGTATTTAAAAAAATCAAATTTAAAACTAATGGCACTAAGAGAAAGTTTATAATTTTTGTGACCTAAAAGCAAAAAGCAATCACTAAAGAACTATAAGTATTTAGTTTTAAGTAGAAATAAAAAATAAAAAGAAAAAAGGAAAAAATGCCACCAACTGGACCTCCACGGCCTGAATACGACTAGAAACTCTACAATGGGCCAGGATTCAGGCCCGAAGAAGGCCCAATAGGCCCAACAGGCATCGCAAAGTAGAGATTGGGCCCGTAAGCCTGCAATAGAGAGGAGCTCGAGAGGGTGGCGGCAGCAAAGCTTATAAACCACTCCGAGCCCCTCCCAACTAACGAGGTGGGACTAAACTTCCCACCGCATCGTGCCAGCACAAGGCCTATGGCCCCGGTTTGTGCCACCAACCGGGACCATAGGTTGAGACAGACAGCCAGTGGCACCAACGGTACCAATGCCCACCTATGGGTCGGTTCGTGCCACCAACCGACCATAAACCTCGATTCCGCCCTTTGGGCTGCCGAAAGAGACGTTTGGACCGGTTGGTGGCACGAACCAGGACCATAGGTGGGCATTGGTACCGGTTGGTGCCACGAACCGGTACCATTGGTTTTGCTATATAAGGTAGCACTTGTGAAAATTTTGCCAACTGCTCCCATTCCCCCCGACGCCGCCAGGCCGTTCCTCGTCGTCGTCCCCGTCGCCGCCCCGAGCCCCTGCCCCGACGCCGTCGCCGCGCCCCTGACCTGCCGTCGCCGCGCCCGAGCCGCTCCTCACCGAGCCCTCGCCGCGCGCGTAACCCCTCCCCCACGAGCCCGCCGTCCTCGTCGCCGTCATCGTCGCCGGCCTCGTCTTCGTCCTCGTCACCGGCCTCGTCGCTGTCCTGCCTCGAGCCCCCAGTGAGCCCCTTCCCATCCCGATCCGTGCGCTGCTGCGGCTGTCGCTGCCCCCCTGCGCCGCGCCGCCGCCCCTGTTTGTATGTATGTATGTACGTATGTATGTATATGGATGTATGTATGTATGGATGGATGGATATTCATGTATATGGATGGATGTATGTGTATGTGTTCATAGTTTTTTTTTCATAGTTTTTTTTTGTTCATAGGTTTCTTGTTCATAGCATTTTTAGGCTGTATAGTTTTATTTTTGTTCAATGTTTATTGTTAGAAGAGGAGAGGAAAAAATTGTGTTGCAAAAGTTGATTAAGGTTAGTTTATTTTTAGTTGAACTAGTTGATTAATTAATAAAACTACTTTATTTTACTATATATAAAAGTAGTTTATTTTTAGTAAGTACTACTTTATTTTATTTATAGTAAGTGCTTAGTAGTTGAACTAGTTGATTTAATAAAACTACTTTATTTTACTATATATAGAAGTAGTTTATTTTTAGTAAGTACTACTTTATTTTATTTATAGTAAGTGCTTAATTAGTAGTTGAACTAGTTGATTTAATAAAACTAGTTTATTTTACTATAGAAGTAGTTTATTTTTAGCAAGAAAATTAATAGAACTAGTTTATTTTTTTACTTCAAGCAATTATTCCCGCATCGACGTCGACGATGCCTATCCCGCATCCTCGTCGTCGACTCGGCGGAGGAGGCCGGCTTGATCAGAGGGGCCATGTCCGGGACTGGGCTCCGTCGGGCTGGTATTGGGAGGTGCTACCTTCCGGGGGGCGTAGGTTGGTGAGGAGCCAGCCCGTCGTTGACCCGATCCTTTTTTGGTGGCGGTCGCGTGGGCCAGTGATGGTGCCGAGACTTCCGAACACCGCGGAGGTGGTACGTCACCGTGTTAGCGAGGAGGACGAGCACGTCCGTCGCTACATGGTTGCGTTGGAGGGCAGGTTCGACAATACCTGGCAGCTTCTTCAGGGATCTCATTGGAGTGATCCTGTGATGGTTCCTTCTCTTTGGGTGTCCACCGCCGCGCCGATACCCGTCGGGCGCTACGGTTCTAGCTGTACTAGCGATGCTATATGTATGATAGTATTCGAGGTGTATTAGTGATAATATTCGACGATGTACGGACGCAAGAGATGATGTAGTTTTGCTTATAATTGAATGCATCCTAATTTGAATACTACTTTATTTTGCGATTTGATTTTGCTTATTGAATGTTCAACCTGGAAAACTACTCCTACTTTGAATGCTAAAATTAGAGAGCACTATGCAAGGCGTATGCATATGATTGGTTGATAGCTTATAGGGTTTTTGTTTTCGCAGAAATCTAGGAGCCCCCCTCCGTCATCCCTACCGTCGTCCCCGTCACCGACCCCCTCCGACCTCAAGGTGAGACCAGCCAAATCTCCATGTCAATATGAGTCCTATAATATGAGTCCTCGGGTTGACTTTAAGTCTGTCTAGTCTCCACCATATATGAAAGGACGAAGAATCCCAACTGTTGTCGTGGGGGTAGCTTCTCCTTCGTTCCCGTGATGAATAATAATGATCTAACTTAGGTTTTTTAGTACATATATTTAATTGTAGATGCTTAATATTTGAATTATGAACATAGGAAATGTCGTACTCGGACGACAAAAGTCTCCCGGGGGAGTGCGACTGGTGCCACGACGACCGAGGTCAGTGCGACAAGCCTCACCTGGACGAAGATCGACGCTTCAGCATTAAGCTGGAGGAGACCTTCGATGTTGAAACGGTACGCAACGACAACAAGTGTTATTTTTTCGTAATTAAGCACAACTTCAAATATTTCAACGTGTACTTTTCATCTTTTACAATTCGACTAGCTTATCCCATGCCATGCAAGACGCTATGTCTTGGAGAGGATGGGTTTTGAAGACCACGAAAGTTTCAAAACAAAGAAAATTCACCTAAGGACCCATCATGGTGTGGATTTTGATGTAAAGTTGTACAATTCTGAGAGCGTAACCACTTTGGTTGCAAAAAATGGGAAGCACTTTGCAAGATGTATGGTTTTGATGAGGGTATGCTTGTCACCATGGATCTTGGTGATCCTGAAATCGAACAAGACAATATGGACATTTGGGTCCTTGTTGATACGTCTCCAATTCTACTGCTATGTGAGTTTCTCAAACATAGTTATTAGCTAATTTATATTGTTTATTTCAAAATAGTTGATAGCTTATTTCCATTGACAACTTATTTTGATTGTTCAAACAATGTGCGGAACATGGTAGACAAAACCCACTACACCGATGGCTCCGAATTAACTTATCAGGAGAAAAATCATCTGGTCGGATTTTGTAATGATATTGACAATTACAATATCTACAATCAAACTCCTCAACATTATGGTCAATAGGTGCCACTAGTGCACGTGTTGAACTACGGTAACTACCATGGAGATACCTTGGTAAGATTTTTACTACTGCGACATCCGTGCATCTTTTGCATACTTCTAAAACTAGTACATCATTGCTAACTATGAAGTTATTACTATGTTTTTCAACAGAGAATCCCAGAGGCTTGTGTGCCTCATTTGATGTATCAGAATGGCAGCCTTCGTGTTTTGAACATATATCCAGGTCATCCTACGAATCTCAACTGTCCATACCGGATTTCTCAAATAAGTGGATACATGCTAATCAAAAAATGGAAAAAATGTATGGACAGTCATAAGGAGGTTCTTGGAAGCAAAAGGAAGCGAGGCGCAAGAATCGGAGACAGGATGATCTCCATTCTCCATAATGGAGAGTCAGGGTCTATATTGTTTTATGCTATTTTACCTTAAAGAGGGTATTTAGGTCCTACCTAATACTGATGATCATGTGCTAAGAATAATTAAGTAGGATTGGTTCGATGACTATCAGGATGATGATCGTATGACTTGTTATTAATAACGAGTAGAAGTTGTATGATGATGATTAGTAGGACTTGTTATTATGATGATGCATGATGCGAGCATGAAGAGTTATTATATATCTGTGGGTGAAATGAACATGGATTGGATTGAAGTGAAGGTGATGTCTACTACGCAACCTTCTTCTTGTAGACGTTGTTGGCCTCCAAGTGTAGAGGTTTGTAGGAAAGTAGCAAATTTCCCTCAAGTGGATGACCTAAGGTTTATAAATCCATGGGAGGCATAGGATGAAGATGGTCTCTCTCAAACAACCCTGCAACCAAATAACAAAGAGTCTCTTGTGTCCCCAACACACCCAATACAATGGTAAATTGTATAGGTGCACTAGTTCGGCGAAGAGATGGTGATACAAGTGCAATATGGATGGTAGATATAGGTTTTTGTAATCTAAAAATATAAAAACAGCAAGGTAACTAATGATAAAAGCGAGAACAAACGGTATTGCAATGCTAGGAAACAAGGCCTAGGGTTCATACTTTCACTAGTGCAAGTTCTCTCAACAATAATAACATAATTGGATCATATAACTATCCCTCAACATGCAACAAAGAGTCACCCCAAAGTCACTAATAGCGGAGAACAAACGAAGAGATTATTGTAGGGTACGAAACCACCTCAAAGTTATTCTTTCTGATCGACCTATTCAAGTGTCCGTAGTAAAATAACACGAAGCTATTCTTTCCGTTCGATCTATCATAGAGTTCATACTAGAATAACACCTTAAGACACAAATCAACCAAAACCCTAATGTCACATAGATACTCCAATGTCACCTCAAGTATCCGTGGGTATGATTATACGATATGCATCACACAATCTCAGATTCATCTATTCAACCAACACAAAGTACTTCAAAGAGTGCCCCAAAGTTTCTACCAGAGATTCAAGACGAAAACATGTGCCAACCCCTATGCATAAGTTCACGAGGTTACGGAACTCGCAAATTGATCACCAAAACATACATCAAGTAGATCACATGATATCCCATTGTCACCACAGACAAGCACATGCAAGACATACATCAAGTGTTCTCAAATTCTTAAAAACTCAATCCGATAAGATAACTTCAAAGGGAAAACTCAATCCATTACAAGAGAGTAGAGGGGGAGAAACATCATAAGATCCAACTATAATAGCAAAGCTCGCGACACATCAAGATCGTACCACCTTAAGAACACGAGAGAGAGAGAGAGAGATCAAACACATAGGTACTGGTACATACCCTTAGCCCCGAGGGTGAACTACTCCCTCCTCGTCATGGAGAGCGCCGGGATGATGAAGATGGCCACCGGAGGGGGATCTCCCCCTTCGGAAGGGTGCCGGAACAGGGTCCTGATTGGTTTTTGGTGGCTACAGAGGCTTGCCGCGGCGGAACTCCCGATCTAGGTTATTTTCTGGAGGTTTCAGTATTTATAGGATTTTTTGGAGTAGGTCTCACGTCAGGGGGGGTCTCCGGGTTGTACACTGATACATCTCCGTAGTATCTATAATTTTTTATTGTTCCATGCCAATATTATACAACTTTCATATACTTTTTTGTAACTTTTATATTATTTTGGGACTAACATATTGATCCAAAGGCTCAAAGGTCGGCTCCTGCATTTGCATGTTTTTGGTTTCGCAGAATATCCATATTAAACAGAGTCCAAACGGGATAAAAACGGACGGAGCTTATTTTTGGAATATTTGGAAAATCTGGAAGAAAAATCAACGTGAACCAATGTCCGAGGTGGGCACGAGGTAGGGGGCGCCCCTCCCCCTAGGGCGCGCCCCTGACCCTCGTGACCCACCTGTAAGGCGATTGATGCCCTCCTTCGGCCGCAAGAAAGCTAATTTTTGGTAAAAAAAAAATACGGCGAAGGTTTCAGTCCAATCGGAGTTACGGATCTCCGGATATAAAAGAAACGGTGAAAGGGCAGCAAAATAGAACGCAGAAAAACAGAGAGAGACAGGGAGATAGATCCAATCTCGGAGGGGCTCTCGCCCCTCCCACGCCATGGAGGCCAAGGACCAGAGGGGAAACCCTTCTCCCATCTAGGGAGGAGGTCAAGGAAGAAGAAGACGAAGGGGCCCTCTCTCCCCTTCTCTTCCGGTGGCACCGGAACGCCGCCGAGGCCATCATCATCACCGCAATCTTCACCAACAACTTCACCGCCATCATCACCAACTCTTCCCCCCTCTATGCAGCGGTGTAACCTCTCTCTTACCCGCTGTAATCTCTACTTAAACATGGTGCTCAACGCTATATATTATTTCCCAATGATGTATGGCTAGCCTATGATGTTTGAGTAGATCTGTTTTGTCCTATGGGCTATTTGATGATCAAGATTGGTTTGAGTTGCATGTTTTATTATTGGTGTTGTCCTATGGTGCTCTCCGTGTCGCATAGCGTGAGGGATCCCGCTGTAGGGTTTGCAATATGTTTATGATTTGCTTATGGTGGGTGGCGTGGTGTGAAGCACAGACCGAGTAAGTAGGTTGTTTGCGTGTGGGATAAAGAGGACTTGATACTTTAATGCTATGGTTGGGTTTTACCTTAATGAATCTTTAGTAGTTGCGGATGCTTGCTAGAGTTCCAATCATAAGTGCATATGATCCAAGTAGAGAAAGGATGTTAGCTTATGCCTCTCCCTCAAATAAAATTGCAATAATGATTACCGGTCTAGTTATCGATTGCCTAGGGACAGATAACTTTCTCGTGACAACAAGCTCTTTACTAAAACTAATTTAGTTGTGTCTTTATCTAAACAGCCCCTAGATTTTATTTACGCTCTCTTTATTTTCTTGCAAGCCTATCCGAAAACACCTACAAAGTACTTCTAGTTTCATACTTGTTTCCGGTAAAGCGAACGTCAAGTGTGCGTAGAGTTGTATCGGTGGTCGATAGAACTTGAGGGATTATTTGTTCTACCTTTAGCTCCTCGTTGGGTTCGACACTCTTACTTATCAAAAGAGGCTACAATTGATCCCCTATACTTGTGGGTTATCAAGACCTTTTCTGGCGCCGTTTTCGGGGAGTTATAGCGTGGGGTGAATATTCTCGTGTGTGCTTGTTTGCTTTATCACTAAGTAATTTTTATTTGTTGTTCTTAGTTGTTCTCTATCTTTAGTTATGGATATGGAATAGGAAATACCAAAAAAATTAGGTGTACTTGCTACTCATGGAGATGGGGAACCTCCTAAAACCCTCGATGCTGGTTATGTGAAAGATATTATGTACTACTTTAATAATCCTGAGAAAACCCATTCAATTATGTAATGGGAGTAACGTTGGATCAACGTGAATACTTTAGGGATTATCGCTTAACACAAAAAGGGAAACTATTATGGGATCAAATTCATATATTGAAGTGGTATGCTTGGCAACTATGCGTGAGTTATGATTATACTTGTTGCTCTAGGATGAAGGCTCCACACCTTCCCTTTTCATGCAAATTTAATGATAATAAAACCTTAGCTTCTTATGCTAATGGTATATATGATTACTATGATGTGGAACAAATAGAAGAATTTGTTGCTTTTATGGGTGCTTATGAAATTGAATCTATGTGTAAAGAGTTTGAAGATTTTGATGATGCTGTTTATAGATCTGAAAATTTAGCTATCCTCAAATATTGCTATGAGAATTATGAATACAATTCCGGTATTAATGCACTTATTGAGAAAGTCTCCGCTGTCCAAGAAGAGATTAATATTTTCCAGGAACCTATGGAAGAAGAAATTGATGAAACAGTGAGCTCATTGGATGAAAAATATGAGGAGGAGAGTGAAGAACAAAAGGAGGAAGAGCGGATTGATCACCCGTGCCCACCTTCTAATGAGAGTAACCCTTCAACTCATACATTGTTTAATTCCCCTTCGTGCTTACCGAAGGATGATTGCTATGATGACTATTATGATCCCACTAATTCTCTTGAAATATCCCTTTTTGATGATGCTTGCTATGCTTATGGCCAAGATGCCAATATGAATTATGCTTATGGAGATGAACTTGCTGTAGTTCCTTATGTTAAACATGAAATTGTTGCTATTGCACCCACGCATGATAGTCCTATTATCTTTTTGAATTCTCCCGATTATACTATATCAGAGAAGTTTGCACTTATTAAGGATTATATTGATGGGTTGCCTTTTACCGTTGCACATGATGATTTTGATAGATATAATATGCATGTGCTTGCTGCTCCTACTTGCAATTATTATGAGAGAGGAACTATATCTCCACCTCTCTATGTTTCCAATACAATAAAATTGCAAGAAACTGTTTATACTATGCATAGGCCTTTACTATGTGTGCATGAATTGTTCTTTTATGACATGCCGATGCATAGGAAGAGAGTTAGACTTCGTCATTACATGATATATGTTACTTTGTGCTCACTACTAAATTACAAATCATGCTAATTAAAATTGGCTTTGATATACCTTGGGATCCGGGTGGATTCACTACTTGAGCACTATATGCCTAGCTTAATGGCTTTAAATAAAGCGCTGCCAGGGAGACAACCCGGAAGTTTTAGAGAGTCATTTATTTCTGTTGAGTGCTTTCATATAGTTTAAAAACAACAAAAATAAAGAGGGGAACCCAAAACTTTTCAAAAAGAAAAGCGAAAGTGAGAAAGACAAGCATTGTTGAAGTGGGAGCTAGCCTTGAACTTTGTTCATGCTCACGAAAACTTTGTGAATCTTGATTACAGAAACTTCTCAACAAAAATAATTATCCCCTTGTACAATTCCATTGTATTATAAAAATAATGTGCCAAGGTTTTCCTTTAGGATGTTTACAATGCTTGTTGGTTTGTGCGGTGCAGGACAGAAACTTTGGCTGTAGTGCGCGATTTTTAATTTTTTTACTGAAATGTCAAATGGTTCTGATTCTTTTTGCACTGTCTTGATAAAAAAATTATTTTTCCTAATTTTGGCAGAATTTTTCAAGTATCAGAAGTATGGTGAATGTTCAGATTGCTACAGACTGTTCTGTTTTTCACACATTCTGTTTTTGATGCATAGTTTGCTTGTTTTGATGAAACTATCTATTTACATCAGTGGATTAAGCCATAAAAAAGTTATATTACAGTAGACAAAATGCAAAAACAAAATATGAATTGGTTTGCAATAGTACTTAGAGTAGTGATTTGCTTTATTATACTAAAGGATCTTACTGAGTTTTCTGTTGAAGTTTTGTGTGGATGAAGTGTTCGATGATCGTGAAGGTTTCGATGTGAGAAGAAGGAAGAGAGGCAAGAGCTCAAGCTTGGGGATGCCCGAGGCACCCCAAGTAAATATTCAAGGAGACTCAAGCGTCTAAGCTTGGGGATGCCCCGGAAGGCATCCCCTCTTTCTTCAACAAATATCGGTATGTCTTCGGATTCGTTTCATTCATGTGATATGTGCAAATCTTGGAGCGTCTTTTGCATTGAGTTTTCATTTTTTTTATGCACCATGCTGGTATGAGATGGTCCTTGGTTGATTTATAGAATGCTCTATACACTTAACTTATATCTTTTGAGTATGGCTTTATAGAATGCTTCATGTGCTTCACTTATATCATTTGAAGTTTGGATTGCATGTTTCTCTTTACATAGACAACCGCCATTTGTAGAATGCTCTTTTGCTTCACTTATATTTGTTAGATCGTGGGTATATCTTTTGTAGGAAGACTTAAAACTGCTTAACTTATATCTATTTAGAGAGATGACAGGAACTGGTCATTCACATGGTTAGTCATAAAACCCTACATAAAACTTGTAGATCACTGAATATGATATGTTTGATTCCTTGCAATAGTTTTGCGATATAAAGGTGGTGATATTAGAGTCGTGCTAGTTGAGTAATTGTGAAATTGAGAAATACTTGTGTTGAGGTTTGCAAGTCCAGTAGCATGCACGTATGGTGAATCGTTATGTAACAAAGTCGGAGCATGAGGTGTTTATTGATTACCTTCCTTATGAGTGGCGGTCGGGGACGAGCGATGGTCTTTTCCTACCAATCTATCCCCCTAGGAGCATGCGCGTAGTACTTTGTTTCGATGACTAATATATTTTTGCAATAAGTATGTGAGTTCTTTATGACTAATGTTGAGTCCATGGATTATACGCACTCTCACCCTTCCATCATCGCTAGCCTCTTCAGTACCGTGCATTGCCTTTCTCACCTCGAGAGTTGGTGCAAACTTCGCCGGTGCATCCAAACCGCGTGATACGATACGCTCTGTCACACATAAGCCTCATTTTATCTTCCTCAAAACAGCCACCATACCTACCTATTATGGCATTTCCATAGCCATTCCGAGATATATTGCCATGCAACTTCCATCATCATCATATACATGACTTGAGCATTCATTGTCATATTGCTTTGCATGATCGTAAGATAGCTAGCATGATATTTTCATGGCTTGTCCCCTTTTTTATGTCATTGCTACGCTAGATCATTGCACATCCCGGTACACCGCCGGAGGCATTCATATAGAGTCATATCTTTGTTCTAGATATCGAGTTGTAATATTGAGTTGTAAGTAAATAAAAGTGTGATGATCATCATTATTAGAGCATTGCCCCAGTGAGGAAAGGATGATGGAGACTATGATTCCCCCACAAGTCGGGATGAGACTCCGGAAGAAAAAAAAGAAAGGCCAAAAAGAGAAGGCCCAAAAAAAAAAAAAAAAAAGAAAAAATGAGAGAAAAGAGAGAAGGGGCAATGTTACTATCCTTTTACCACACTTGTGCTTCAAAGTAGCACCATGTTCTTCATATAGAGAGTCTCTTAAGTTATCACTTTCATATACTAGTGGGAATTTTCATTATAGAACTTGGCTTGTATATTCCAACGATGGGCTTCCTCAAATGCCCTAGGTCTTCATGAGCAAGCAAGTTGGATGCAAACCCACTTAGTTTCTGTTTGAGCTTTCATACACTTATAGCTCTAGTGCATCCGTTGCATGGCAATCCCTACTCCTCACATTGATATCTATTAATGGGCATCTCCATAGCCCGTTGATACGCCTAGTTGATGTGAGACTTTCTCCTTTTTTGTCTTCTCCACATAACCCCCATCATCATATTCTATTCCACCTATAGTGCTATGTCCATGGCTCACGCTCATGTATTGCGTGAAAGTTGAAAAGGTTTGAGAAATGTCAAAAGTATGAAACAATTGCTTGGCTTGTCATCGGGGTTGTGCATGATGTGAATATTTTGTGTGGTGAAGATGGAGCATAGCCAGACTATATGATTTTGTAGGGATGAGCTTTCTTTGGCTATGTTATTTCAATAAGACATAATTGCTTGGTTGGTATGCTTGAAGTTTTATTGTTTTTATGTCAAACGATAGACTATTGCCTTGAATCACTCGTGTCTTAAGATTCATTCCATGATTAGACATATGATCAAGATTATGCTAGGTAGCATTCCACATCAAAAATTATCTTTTTTATCATTTACCTACTCGAGGACGAGCAGTAGTTAAGCTCGGGGATTCTGATACGTCTCCATCGTATCTATAATTTTTGATTGTTCGATGCCAATATTATTCAACTTTCATATACTTTTTGGCAACTTTTTATATTATTTTTGGGACTAACATATTGATCCAGTGCCCAGTGCCAGTTCTTGTCTGTTGCATGTTTTTGGTTTCGCAGAATATCCATATTAAACGGAGTCCAAACGGGATAAAAACGGACGGAGCTTATTTTTGGAATATTTGGAAAATCTGGAAGAAAAATCAACGCGAACCAGTGTCTGAGGTGGGCACAAGGTAGGGGGCGCGCCCCTCCCCCTAGGGCGCGCCCCTGACCCTCATGACCCACCTGTAAGGCAGTTGATGCCCTCCTTCGGCCGCACGAAAGCTAATTTTTGGTAAAATATCACGGCGAAGGTTTCAGTCCAGTCGGAGTTACGCATCTCCGAATATAAAAGAAACGGTGAAAGGGCAGCAAAACAGAACACAGAAACAGAGAGAGACACGGAGATAGATCCAATCTCAGAGGGGCTCTCGCCCCTCCCACGCCATGGAGGCCAAGGACCAGAGGGGAAACCCTTCTCCCATCTAGGGAGGAGGTCAAGGAAGAAGAAGACGAAGGGGCCCTCTCTCACCTTCTCTTCTGGTGGCGCCGGAACGCCGTCGAGGCCATCATCATCACCGCAATCTTCACCAACAACTTCACCGCCATCATCACCAACTCTTCCCCCCTCTATGCAGCGGTGTAACCTCTCTCTTACCCGCTGTAATCTCTACTTAAACATGGTGCTCAACGCTATATATTATTTCCTAATGATGTATGCCTATCCTATGATGTTTGAGTAGATCTGTTTTGTCCTATGGGCTATTTGATGATCAAGATTGGTTTGAGTAGCATGTTTTATTATTGGTGCTGTCCTATGGTGCTCCCCGTGTCGTGCAAGCGTGAGGGATCCCCGCTGTAGGGTTTGCAATATGTTTATGATTTGCTTATGGTGGTTGGCGTGAGTGATGAAGCCTGAGACCGAGTAAGTAGGTTGTTTATGTATGGGATAAAGAGGACTTGATACTTTAATGCTATGGTTGGGTTTTACCTTAATGAATCTTTAGTAGTTGTGGATGCTTGCTAGAGTTCCAATCATAAGTGCATATGATCCAAGTAGAGAAAGTATGTTAGCTTATGCCTCTCCCTCAAATAAAATTGCAATAATGATTACCGGTCTAGTTATCGATTGCCTAGGGACAAATAACTTTCTCGTGACAACAAGCTCTTTACTAAAACTAATTTAGTTGTGTCTTTATCTAAACAGCCCCTAGCTTTTATTTACACTCTCTTTATTTTCTTGCAAGCCTATCTGAAAACACCTACAAAGTACTTCTAGTTTCATACTTGTTTCCGGTAAAGCGAACGTCAAGTGTGCGTAGAGTTGTATCGGTGGTCGATAGAACTTGAGGGATTATTTGTTCTACCTTTAGCTCCTCATTGGGTTCGACACTCTTACTTATCGAAAGAGGCTACAATTGATCCCCTATACTTGTGGGTTATCATCCACGAGGAAGGGGCCCTCGCCCAGGGGGGTGGGCGCGCCCCCCACTCTCGTGGGCAGCCCGGGACTCTTCTGGGCCCAACTCTTTTGCTCCAGGGTCTTCTTTTGGTCCATAAAAAATCGTCCAAAATTGGCACGTCAATTGGACTCCGTTTGGTATTCCTTTTTCTGTAAAACTCAAAAACAAGGAAAAAATAGAAACTGGCACTGGGCTCTAGGTTAATAGGTTAGTCCCAAAAATCATATAAAATAGCATATAAATGCATATCAAACATCCTAGAAGGATAATATAATAGCATGAGTACTTCATAAATTATATACACGTTGGAGACGTATCAGCATCCCCAAGCTTAATTCCTGCTCGTCCTCTAGTAGGTAAATGATAAAAGAAATAATTTATGAAGTGTGAATGCTAGCAGGTGCACAAGTTTGATCAATGATAATTTCAATCACCTTTTCTAGCATCATTATATGTCATAACAGTAGCTCATATCATAAAGCTTCTCATGATCAAGTAACAAGCTATTCACATGTTAAAGTATAGATCATAAACTTTCTTGAAAACTAACAAACAGTTCTCAGTCATCAAACAATTGCAGTTCATCTTATTTTCAGGAAGGGTCTATGTAAGAGCTTTGATTTAGCAAATCCCACATACTCAACTATCATATAGTATTCCATGATTGCTACCACTCAAAGCATATTTTTAGAACAACTAGTATTCATGGAACACAGAGAAAGATAGGGGCTTAATGTTTTGCCTCCCAACCTTTTACCTCAAGGGTAATGTCAACAATAATAATTCATGCTCAAATATATTTGAATGGCCATATATGCTTAGATCTTTCTCCACCACATGATGCTTGCCAACTAAACGGTAGGTTGGAATGAAAAGGAATACTACTGACTCTTGCATAAAAGTAAAAGATAGACCCTTCGCAGAGGGAAGCAGGGATTTGCAGAGGTGCCAGAGCTCAAAGCTTTAAAACAGAGATGAAAATAATTTTGAGAGGTATGCTTTCACTGTCAACATAACGACCAAGAGTTCCCAATATCTTCCATACTAGATACATTATAGGCGGTTCCCAAACAGAAAGGTAAAGATTTTACTCCCCCTCCACCAACAATCACACTCCACGGCTTGTCCGAAACAACGGGTGCCGTCCAACTTTCAACAATCCTGGGGGAGTTTGTTTAAATTATTTGCGAATTTGTTTTTGATCTTTTGATCATAGGACTGGGCATCCCAGTTACCAGCCATTTTCTCGTGAATGATGAGCGGAGTCCACTCATCGTGAGAATAACCCACCTAGCATGGAAGATACTGACATCCCCTAGTCGCTACATGAGCGATTCGGGCATACAAAACAGATTATTATTTGAAGGTTTAGAGTTTGGCACATGCAAATTTACTTCGAACGACAGGTAAATACCGCATATAGGTAGATATGGTGGACACTCATGGAAGAAACTTGGTTCAAGTAATTTGGATGCACAAGCAGAATTCCCGCTTAGTACAGATATTTTGGCTAGCAAAGGATTCTAAATAGCAAGCACCACATGTTAGAGAATCCATAACAATATAACTTCTATACAAATATACCCAAGCATAACTCATTATGTTGTCTTCCTTGTCCAACTTCAACTAATTTGCTCAGGTTTGAAAATAATTAATGGGGCTCACAATCATAGAAGATGTCCAAGATAGTATATTTATATGTGAAATCTCTCTTCCTTCAATATTCTTTCATGAATTGTTCAAGTGACCCATACAATGTTTGCTAACCTTCAAAAGTTTTACCACCTCTACTTCTTATATGTGAAGGCATTACTCCCCATGGGAAAGGCATATGAAACATATATAATTTCATATTTATTACATTCAAATCATTCAACCATTTACTCATAGGATATAAGTGAAGCACACGAGTAAATGACAAACTACTCCAAAAAGATATAAGTGAAGATTAATGAGTAGTTAAATAATTATTTAGCTATGTGAGGACTCTCTCTCATTTAAGAATTTCAGATCTTGGTATTTTATTCAAACAGCAAGCAAAACAAAAGAAAATAAAATGACTCTCCAAGCAAAACACATATCATGTGGTGAATAAAAATATAGCTGCAAGTAAAGTTACCGATGAACGTAGACGAAAGAGGGGATGCCATCCGGGGCATCCCCAAGATTAGGCTCTTGGTTGTCCTTGAATATTACCTTGGGGTGCCTTGGGCATCCCCAATCTTAGGCTCTTGCCACTCCTTATTCCATAGTCCATCGAATCTTTACCCAAAACTTGAAAGCTTCACAACACAAAACTTAAAAGAAGATCTCGTGAGCTCCGTTAGCGAAAGAAAACAAAACACCACTTCAAGGTACTGTAATGAACTCATTATTTATTCGTACTGGTGTTAAATCTAATGTATTCCAACTTCTCTATGGTTTATAAACTATTTTACTAGCCATAGAGTCATCAAAATAAGCAAACAACACACGAAAAACAGAATCTGTCAAAAACAGAACAGTCTGTAGTAATCTCTAACTAACGCAAACTTCTGGAACTAAAAAAATTCTAAAAAAATAGGACGACCTAGATAATTTGATTATTGATCTTCTGCAATTGCAATCAGTATTTTATCACGTTCTGGTGATTTTAAACAATTGTTTTCGTGAACAGAAAGTTTCTGGAATTTTCAGCAAGATCAAATAATTATCATCCAAGAAGATCCTATAGGTCTTACTTGGCACAAACACTAATTAAAACATAAAACCACATCCAACCAGAGGATAGATGAAATATTTATTACTAAACACAACAAAAAAGCAAGAAACAAAAATAAAATTGGGTTGCCTCCCAACAAGCGCTATCTTTTAATGCCCCTAGCTAGGCATGATGATTTCAATGATGCTCACATAAACGATAAGAATTGAAACATAAAGAGAGCATAACGAAGAATATGACTAGCACATTTAAGTCTTATCCACTTCCTATGCATAGGGATTTTGTGAGCAAACAGTTTATGGGAACAATAATCAACTAGCATAGGAAGGCAAAACAAGCATAACTTTAAAACTTTAAACACATAGAGAGGAAACTTGATATTATTGCAATTCCTACAAGCATATGTTCCTCCCTCACAATAATTTTCAGTAGCATCATGAATAAATTCAACAATATAACCAGCACCTAAAGCATTATTTTCATGATCTACTTTCATAGAAATTTTACTACTCTCCACATAAGAAAAATTCTTCTCATTCGGAATAGTGGGAGTATCATAAGAGACTTGAATACTATAAATTGTTTCCACATTAAAAGAGTAATGTTCAGAAAAAAGGGTAATCATAATCATGACAAGTTTTATAAATATAATCATCACTAATTTTTATAGCATAAGTTTCATCACAATAATCATCATAAGTAGCAACTTTGTTCTCATCATAATCGATTGAAACCTCTTCCAAGATAGTGGACTCATCACTAAATAAAGTCATGACCTCTCCAAATCCTATTTCATAAATATTATTCAACATCCTCCAAAATAGTGGGATCATTACTTCCTAAAGTTGACACTCTTCCAAACCCACTTTCATCACTATAATCATCATAGGTACAAGGCATGCTATCATCATAACAACTTTGCATATCAAAACTTGGGAGGCTAAAAATATCATCTTCATTAAACGTAGCATCCACAAGCTTGGGACAAACATTACTTTCGGCAAATATATTCTCAAATGTGTCATCCTCGTCAAACATAGCATCCCCAAGCTTGGGCCTTTTCATATCATAAGCATAATCACTCTCATCATTAATAGTATGGATAGCACCAATAGTATAGCAATTATCATCATCACAAGGAGTAATAGGAGCAACATCATTTGGGAGGGATACCTTTATAACTTTGCTTCTCCGTCTTTTCTTTTTCTTCTTCACATCATGTGTGGGTTGAATCCTCCTTTTGGAGCTCCTTATTAATGAGATTGGTTGAATAGAAGGCTCCTCCTCGTTACCTGATTCATCATAAGAAATAATAGGAGAATATTGGGAAGTCTCTTCCCTTTCGTTAGTATTATCTTCATCTTATATTTGTTTTCTATTCTTTATGTAATTGGCAATATAAGGATTTTCAATGCAATTCACCGCACAATACATATAAATTTCCTCTAGATCAAAATCAAGAAGTTTATCACGGGCAAATATTGGAAGATAGTTAGTTATATGTTTCATTTCTTCATAACCCATAAGAAAACTAAGTTCATTATGATGTGCAAGGGAAATCAAGTCATCACAATTTTTGGAAACGATTAGATCATGAAACAATTTGCATCGGATAGTTAAATGACCATGTTCATTGCAAAGTTCACAAGTACGGCTAAGAAAATTTAAACTTTCAGCACAAACTTCTAGCCTTTCTTGCAACCATTTAGTTTCTAAGTACTTATGCCTCTTGCAAAATCTATCTTCCCTAATTGGTGTGTACTTGCAAACTCTATGTATTCCACAAAAGTTGACATGCTTATAAGAGATATTTTCATCATGACTAGTGCAATTATCATTAGTACTATGGATATTCAAAGAGCTTATACCAACAACATTGCAATCATGCTCATCATTAAAAGATTTAGTGCCAAACATTTTATAGACTTCTTCTTCTAGCACTTGAGCACAATTTTCCTTTCCATCATTTTCACGAAAGATATTAAAAAGGTGAAGCATATGTGGCAAACTTAATTCCATTTTTTGTAGTTTTCTTGTATTGACTAACTAGTGATAAAACAAGAAACAAAAAGACTCGATTGCAAGATCTAAAGATATACCTTCAAGCACTCACCTCCCCGGCAACGGCGCCAGAAAAGAGCTTGATGTCTACTACGCAACCTTCTTCTTGTAGACGTTGTTGGGCCTCCAAGTGCAGAGGTTTGTAGGACAGTAGAAAATTTCCCTCAAGTGGATGACCTAAGGTTTATCGATCCGTGGGAGGCGTAGGATGAAGATGGTCTCCCTCAAACAACCCTGCAACCAAATAACAAAGAGTCTCTTGTGTCCCCAACACACCCAACACAATGGTAAATTGTATAGGTGCACTAGTTCGGCGAAGAGATGGTGATACAAGTGCAATATGGATGATAGATATAGGTTTTTGTAATCTGAAAATAAAAAAGCAGCAAGGTAACTAATGATAAAAGCAAGCACAAACGGTATTGCAATGCTAGGAAACAAGGCCTAGGGTTCATACTTTCACTAGTGCAAGTTCTCTCAACAATAATAACATAATTGGATCATATAACTATCCCTCAACATGGAACAAAGAGTCACTCCAAAGTCACTAATAGCTGAGAACAAACGAACAGATTATTGTAGGGTACGAAACCACCTCAAAGTTATTCTTTCTGATCGATCTATTCAAGAGTCCGTAGTAAAATAACGTGAAGCTATTCTTTCCGTTCGATCTATCATAGAGTTCATACAAGAATAACACCTTAAGACACAAATCAACCAAAACCCTAATGTCACCTAGATACTCCAATGTCACCTCAAGTATCCGTGGGTATGATTATGTGATATGCATCACACAATCTCAGATTCATCTATTCAACCAACAAAAAGTACTTCAAAGAGTGCCCCAAAGTTTCTACCGGAGAGTCAAGACGAAAATGTGTGCCAACCCCTATGCATAAGTTCACGAGGTTACGGAGCTCGCAAATTGATCACCAAAACATACACCAAGTAGATCACGTGATATCCCATTGTCACCACAGATAAGCACATGCAAGACATACATCAAGTGTTCTCAAATCCTTAAAGACTCAATTCGATAAGATAACTTCAAAGGGAAAACACAATCCTTTACAAGAGAGTAGAGGGGGAGAAACATCATAAGATCCAACTATTATAACAAAGCTCGCGATACATCAAGATCGTACCACCTCAAGAACACGAGAGAGAGAGAGAGAGAGAGAGAGAGAGAGAGAGAGAGAGAGATCAAACACATAGCTACTGGTACATACCCTCAGCCCCGAGGGTGAAATACTCCCTCCTCGTCATGGAGAGCGTCGGGATGATGAAGATGGCCACCGGAGGGAGATCCCCCCCTCCGGAAGGGTGCCGGAACAGGGTCCCGATTGGTTTTTGGTGGCTATAGAGGCTTGCGGCGGCGGAACTCCTGATCTAGGTTATTTTCTGGAGGTTTCAGTATTTATAGGATTTTTTGGCGTAGGTCTCACGTCAGGGGGGTCTCCGGGTTGTCCACGAGGCAGGGGCCCACGCACAGGGGGGGTGGGCGCGCCCCCCACCCTCGTGGGCAGCCCGGGACTCTTCTGGCCCAACTCTTTTGCTCCGGGGTCTTCTTTTGGTCCATAACAAATCGTCAAAAATTGGCACGTCAACTGGACTCCGTTTGGTATTCCTTTTCTGTAAAACTCAAAAACAAGGGAAAAAACAAAAACTGGCATTGGGCTCTAGGTTAATAGGTTAGTCCCAAAAATCATATAAAATAGCATATAAATGCATATCAAACATCCTAGAAGGATAATATAATAGCATGAATACTTCATAAATTATAGATTCATTGGAGACGAATCAGAAGGCAATATGCATGGTGCATGTCGAAAGTAGTACAATCCAAAGGCCCTCGTGCCTGGGTTCGCCGGAGCGGCCACGTGGAGGCCCATCTGTCCCGGTTAGTATAAGAACCGGGACTAAAGGCCTAGGGCATTAGTAACGACCCTTTAGTCCCGGTTCCCCAACCGGGACTGATACGTCTCCAATGTATCTATAATTTTTCATTCCTCCATGCTATATTATCTACTGTTTTGGACCATATTGGGCTTTATTTTCCACTTTTATATTATTTTGGGGACTAACCTATTAACCAGAGGCCCAGCCCAGAATTGTTGTTTTTTGCCTATTTCAGTGTTTCGAAGAAACGGAATATCAAACGGAGTCCAAACGGAATGAAATCTTCGGGAATGTGATTTTCTCATCGGATAAGATCCAGGAGACTTGGACCCTCGGTCAAGAAAGGAAAAGGCGACCACGAGGGTGGAGGGCGCACCCCCCCCCTAGGGCGCGCCCCCTGCCTCTTGGGCCCCCCGAAGCTCCACCGACGCACTCCTTCCTCCTATATATACCTACGTACCCCTAATAGATCAGATACGGAGCCAAAAACCTAATTCCACCGCCGCAACTTTCTGTATCCACGAGATCCCATCTTGGGGCCTGTTCCGGAGCTCCGCCGGAAGGGGATTCCACCACGGAGGGCTTCTACATCACCATCATAGCCTCTCCGATGAAGTGTGAGTAGTTTACCTCAGACCTTCGGGTCCATAGTTACTAGCTAGATGGCTTCTTCTCTCTTTTTGGATCTCAATACAATGTTCTCCCCCTCTCTCGTGGAGATCTATTCGATGTAATCTTCTTTTTGCGGTGTGTTTGTTGAGACCGATGAATTGTGGGTTTATGATCAAGATTATCTATGAGCAATATTTGAATCTTCTCTGAATTCTTTTATGTATGATTGAGTTATCTTTGCAAGTCTCTTCGAATTATCCGTTTGGTTTGGCCAACTAGATTGGTAGTTCTTGCAATGAGAGAAGTGCTTAGCTTTGGGTTCAATCTTGCGGTGTCCTTACCCATGTGATGTAAAGGGTTGCAAGGCACGATTGTATTGTTGTCATCGAGGATAACAAGATCGGGTATTTATCATATTGCATGAATTTATTCCTCTACATCATGTCATCTTGCTTAAGGCGTTACTCTGTTTTTATTAACTTAATACTCTAGATGCATGCTGGATAGCGGTCGATGAGTGGAGTAATAGTAGTAGATGCAGGCAGGAGTCGGTCTACTTGTCTCGGACGTGATGCCTATATACATGATCATACCTAGATACTCTCATAACTATGCTCAATTCTGTCAATTGCTCAACAGTAATTCGTTCACCCACCTTAAAATACTTATGCTCTTGAGAGAAGCCACTAGTGAAATCTATGGCCCCCAGGTCTATTTTCATCATATTAATCTTCCTACGCTTTTATTATTCCTTTGCTCTTTACTTTGCCTTTTATTTTACTTGCATCTTTATACCAAAAATACCAAAAATATTATCTATCATCTCTATCAGATCTCACTCTCGTAAGTGACCGTGAAGGGATTGACAACCCCTATTCGCGTTGGTTGCGAGGAGTTATTTGCTTTGTATAGGTACGAGGGACTTGCGCGTGTTGGAAATATGCTCTAGAGGCAATAATAAATTAGTTATTATTATTATATTTCCTTGTTCATGATAATCGTTTATTATCCATGCTATAATTGTATTGATAGGAAACTCAGATACATGTGTGTGTACATAGAAAACACCATGTCCCTAGTAAGCCTCTAGTTGACTAGCTCGTTGATCAATAGATGGTTACGGTTTCCTGACCATGGACATTGGATGTCGTTGATAACGGGATCACATCATTAGGAGAATGATGTGATGGACAAGATCCAATCCTAAGCCTAGCACAAGATCGTGTAGTTCGTATGCTAAAGCTTTTCTAATGTCAAGTATCATTTCCTTAGACCATGAGATTGTGCAACTCCCGGATACCGTAGGAATGCTTTGGGTGTACCAAACGTCACAACGTAACTGGGTGGCTATAAAGGTGCACTACGGGTATCTCCGAAAGTGTCATTGGGTTGGTACGAATCGAGATGGGATTTGTCACTCCGTGTGACGGAGAGGTATCTCTGGGCCCACTCGGTAGGACATCATCATAATGTGCACAATGTGACCAAGGGGTTGATCACGGATGATGTGTTACGGAACGAGTAAAGAGACTTGCCGTAACGAGATTGAACAAGGTATCGGGATACCGACGATCAAATCTCGGGCAAGTACTATACCGTAGACAAAGGGAATTGCATACGGGATTGCTTGAATCCTTGACATCGTGGTTCATCCGATGAGATCATCGTGGAACATGTGGGAGCCAACATGGGTATCCAGATCCGCTGTTGGTTATTGACCGGAGAACGTCTCGGTCATGTTCGCATGGTTCCCGAACCCGTAGGGTCTACACATAAGGTTCGATGGCGCTAGGGTTATAGGGAAGTATGTACGCGGTTACCGAATGTTGTTTGAGTCCGGATGAGATCCGGACATCGAGGAGTTCCGGAATGGTCCGAGGTGAACATTGATATGTTGGACGAAGGGTTTTGGAGTCCGGAAGTGTTCGGAGGTACCGTGTGATGACCAGCATGACCGAAAGGTGTTTGGGAGCCCGGCAAGTGTTGGGGGGCTTCATGGGCCAAGGGAAGGGGGCAAACCAGCCCATTAAGGGGCTGTGCGCCCCCCTCACCTATTCCCACGTGACCAGGGGGTTTGGGGCGCCCCATCTAGGGTTCCCACCTCCTGGCTTGGGGGCCAAGTCACCCAAGGGGGAGATCCCATCTGCCCTGGCCGCCGCCCCTCCCCCCTAGGGGAAACCCTAGGGCGCCTCCCCTCCCCTTTGACCCTATATATAGTGGAGGTTTTGGGGCTGCCTAACACATGAGTCTCTCTCTCCCAAGGCGCAGCCCTACCTCTCTCCCTCCTCGTCTCTCGTAGTGCTTGGCGAAGCCCTGCTGGAGTACCGCGCTCCTCCACCACCAACACGCCGCCGTGTTGCTGCTGGACGGAGTCTTCCCCAACCTCTCCCTCTCTCCGTGCTGGATCAAGGCACGGGAGACGTCACCGGGCTGCACGTGTGTTGAACGCGGAGGCACCGTTCTTTGGTGCTTAGATCGGATTCGGCCGCGATCTGAATCGCTTCGTGAACGACTCCACCGACCGCGTTCTTGTAACGCTTCCGCATCGTGATCTTCAAGGGTATGAAGATGCACTCCCCTCTCTCTCGTTGCTAGTATCTCCATAGATTGATCTTGGTGATGTGTAGAAAATTTTGAATTTATGTTATGTTACCCAATAGTGGCATCATGAGCCAGGTTTATGCGTAGTTTATATGCATGAGTAGAACACAAGTTGTTGTGGGTGTTGATTTTGTTCAATATGCTTACCGTTACTAGTCCAATCTTGTTTCGACGGTATTGTGGGATGAAGCGGCCCGGACCGACCTTACACGTACTCTTACGTGAGATAGGTTCCACCGACTGACATGCACTAGTTGCATAAGGTGGCTAGCGGGTGACTGTCTCTCCCACTTTAGTCGGATCGGATTCGATGAAAAGGGTCCTTATGAAGGGTAAATAACAATTGACATATCACGTTGTGGTTTTTGCGTAGGTAAGAAACGTTCTTGCTAGAAACCCATAGCAGCCACGTAAAACATGCAAACAGCAATTAGAGGACGTCTAACTTGTTTTTGCAGGGTATGCTATGTGATGTGATATGGCAAAAAGAATGTGATGAATGATATGTGATGTATGAGATTGATCATGTTCTTGTAATAGGAATCACGACTTGCATGTCGATGAGTATGACAACCGGCAGGAGCCATAGGAGTTGTCTTAATTTATTGTATGACATGCGTGTCATTGAACAACGCCATGTAATTACTTTACTTTATTGCTAAGTCGTTAGCCATAGTAGTATAAGTAATAGTTGGCGAGACAACTTCATGGAGACACGATGATGGAGATCATGGTGTCATGTCGGTGACAATGATGATCATGGAGCCCCGAAGATGGAGATCAAAAGGAGCAAAATGATATTGGTCATATCATGTCATTTTTTGATTGCATGTGATGTTTATCATGTTTATGCATCTTATTTGCTTAGAACGACGGTAGTAAATAAGATGATCCTCATTAAAATTTCAAGAAAGTGTTCCCCTAACTGTGCACCGTTATGAAAGTTCGTTGTTTCAAGCACCACGTGATGATCGGTGTGATAGATTCTAACGTTCACATACAACGGTGTAAGCCAGATTTACACACGTGAAACACTTAGGTCGACTTGACGAGCCTAGCATGTCTGCACATGGCCTCGGAACACAAGAGACCGAAAGGTCGAGCCTGAGTCGTATGGTAGATACGATCAACATGAAGATGTTCATCGATGATGACTAGTCCGTCTCACGTGATGATCGGACACGGCCTAGTTGAATCGGATCATGTAATCACTTAGATGACTAGAGGGATGTCTATCTGAGTGGGAGTTCATAAGATGAACTTAATTATCCTGAACATAGTCAAAAGGTCTTTGCAAATTATGTCGTAAGCTCGCGCTTTAGTTCTACTGTTTAGATATGTTCCTAGAGAAAATTTAGTTGAAAGTTGATAGTAGCGATTATGCGGACTAGGTCCATAAACTGAGGATTATCCTCGTTGCTTCGTAGAAGGCTTGTGTCCTTAATGCACCGCTCGGTGTGCTGAACCTCGAACGTCGTCTCTGGATGTTGCGAACATCTGACATACACGTTTTGATAACTACGTGATAGTTCAGTAATTTAAACGGTTTAGAGTTGAGGCACCGAAGACGATTTCGAAACATCGCGAAACATATGAGATGTTTCGAGGGATGAAATTGGGATTTCAGGCTCGTGCCCACATCAAGAGGTATAAGACCTCCGACGAGTCTCTTAGCCTGCAAACTAAGGGAGAAAAGCTCAATCGTTGAGCTTGTGCTCAGATTGTCTGAGTACAACAATCACTTGAATCAAGTGGGAGTTAATCTTCCAGATGAGATAATAATGTTTCTCCAAAGTCATTGCCACCAAGCTGCTAGAGCTTCGTGATGAACTATAACATATCAGGGATAGATATGATGATCCTTGAAATATTCGCGATGTTTGACACCGCGAAAGTAGAAATCGGGAAGGAGCATCAATTGTTGATGGTTAGTGAAACCACTAGTTTCAAGAAGGGCAAGGGCAAGAAGGGATACTTCATGAAACGGCAAATCAGCTGCTGCTCTAGTGAAGAAACCCAAGGTTGAACCCAAACCGAGACTAAGTGCTTCGTAATAAGGGAACAATCCTTCGAGTAGAATTACCCTAGATACTTGGTAGATGAGAAGGCTGGCAAGGTCGACAGAAGTATATTGGATATACATTATGATGTGTACTTTACTAGTACTCCTAGTAGCACCAGGGTATTTAAATACCGGTTCGGTTGCTAAGTGTTAGTAACTCGAAATAAAAAGCTACGGAATAAACGGATACTAGCTAAAGGTGACGATGTGTGTTGGAAGTGTTTCCAAGGTTGATGTAATCAAGCATCGCATGCTCCCTCTACCATCGAGATTGGTGTTAAACCTAAATAATTGTTATTTGGTGTTTGCGTTGAGCATAGACATGATTGGATTATGTTTATCGCAATACAGTTATTCATTTAAGGAGATTAATGGTTACTCTGTTTATTTGAATAATACCTTCAACGGTCTTGCACCTAAAATGAATGGTTTATTAAATCTCAATCGTAGTGATACACATGTTCATGCCAAAAGATATAAGATAGTAATGATAGTAACACATACTTGTGACACTGCCATTTGAGTCATATTGGTATATACGCATGAAGAAACTCCATGCAGATGGACCGTTTGGACTCACTTGATTTTGCATCACTTGAGACATGCAAAGCATACCATATGGGCAAGATGACTGAAAGCCTCGTTTTCAGTGAACTGGAACAAGAAAGCAACTTGTTGGAAGTAATACATTTTGATGTGTGCAGTCCAATGAGTCTTTGAGGCCTTGATGGATATCGTTATGTTCTTACTTCACAGATGATTTGAGTAGATACTGAGTATATTTACTTGATGAAACACAAGTCTGAATTATTGAATGGTTCAAGTAATTTCAAAGTGAAGTTGAAGATCTTCGTGACAAGAGGATAAAATGTCTATGATATGATCATAGAGATGAATATCTGAGTTACGAGTTTTGGCACGCAATTAAGACATTGTGGAAATTGTTTCACAATTAATACTGCCTGGGACACCATAGTGTGATGGTGTGTCCGAACATCATAGTTGCACCCTATTGGATATGGTGCGTACCATGATGTCTCTTATCGAATTACCACTATCGTTCATGGGTTAGGCATTAGAGACAACCACACTCACTTTAAATAGGGCACCACGTAATTCCATTGAGATGACACCGTATGAACTATGGTTTAGAGAAACCTAAGCTGTCGTTTCTTGAAAGCTTGGGGCTGCGACGCTTATGTGAAAAAGTTTCAGGTTGATAAGCTCGAACCCAAAGCGATAAATGCGTCTTCATAGGACACCCAAAAACAGTTGGGTATACCTCCTATTTCAGACCCGGAAGCAAAAGTGATTGTTTCTAGAAACGGGTCCTTTCTCGAGAAAAAGTTTCTCTCGAAAGAATTGAGTGGGAGGATGGTGGAGACTTGATGAGGTTACTGAACCGTCACTTCAACTAGTGTGTAGCAGGGCACAGGAAGTTGTTCATGTGGCACCTACACCAATTGAAGTGGAAGCTTGTGATAGTGATCATGAAACTTCGGATCAAGTCACTGCCAAACCTCGTAGGTCGACAAGGATGCGCACTACTTCAGAGTGGTACTTAATCCTGTCTTGGAGGTCATGTTGCTAGTCAACAATGAACCTACGAGCTATGGAGAAGCGATGGTGGGCCCGGATTCCGACGAATGGCTCGAGGCCATAAAATCCGAGAGAGGATCCATGTATAAAACAAAGTGTAGACTTTGGAAGAACTACTCGATGGTCGTAAGGCTGTTGAGTACAGATGGATTTTAAAAGGAAGATAGACAATGATGGTAAGTGTCACCATTAAGAAAGCTCGACTTGTCGCTAAGATGTTTTCCGACAAGTTCAAGGAGTTGACTACGATGAGACTTTCTCACTCGTAGCGATGCTAAGAGTCTGTTGGAATTGGATTAGCGATTCTTGCATTATTTATGAAATCTTGCGATAGGATGTCAATACATTGTTTCCTCGACAATTTTCTTGAGGAAAGGTTGTATGTGATACAACCGAAGGTTTTGTCAATCCTGAAAGATGCTAACGAGTATGCAAAGCTCCAGTAACCCTTCTAAGGACTGGAGTAAGCATCTCGGAGTTGGAATGTACGCTTTGATGAGATGATCAAAGATTTTGGGTTTGTACAAAGTTTATGAGAAAATTGTATTTCCAAAGAAGTGAGTGGGAGCACTATAGAATTTCTGATGAGTATATGTTGTTGACTATTGTTGATCAGAAATGATGTAGAGTTTCTGGAAAGCATATAGAGTTATTTGAAAAGTGTTTTTCAATGGAAAACCTGGATTAGGCTACTAGAACAATGAGCATCAAGATCTAGAAGGATAGATCAAAGCGCTTAATGGTACTTTCAAATGAGCACATACCTTGACATGATCTTGAAGGTGTTCAAGATGGATCAGTCCAAGAAGGAGTTCTTGCCTGAGTTGTAAGGTATGAACTTAAGACTTAAAGCTCGACCACGGCAGAAGAAAGAGAAAGGACGAATGTCGTCCCCTATGCCTTAGCCATAGGCTCTATACAGTATGTCATGCTTTGTACCGCACCTGATATGTGCCTTGCCATGTGTCTGGCAAGGGGGTACAAAGTGATCCAGGAATGGATCATTGGACAGCGGTCAAAATTGTCCTTGGAGTAATAAGGACATATTTCTCGATTATGGAGGTGATAAAGAGTTCGGCGTAAAGGGTTACGTCGATGCAAGCTTTAACACCTATCCGAATGACTCTGAGTAGCAAACCGGATACGTATAGTGGAGCAACAATTTGGAATAGCTCCAAGTGGAGCGTGGAAGCAGCATTTACAATATGACCTAGAGATTTGTGAAGTACATACGGATCTGAATGTTGCAGACCCGTTGACTAAAACCTCTCTCACAAGCAAAACATGATCAAACCCCATAACTCATTGAGTCTTAATCACATGATGATGTGAACTAGTTTATTGACACTAGTAAACTCTTTGGATGTTGGTCACATGGTGATGTGACCTGTGAGTGTTAATCACATGGCGATGTGAACTAGAATATTGACTCTAGTGCAAGTGGGAGACTATTGGAAATATGCTCTAGAGGCAATAATAAATTAGTTATTATTATTATATTTCCTTGTTCATGATAATCGTTTATTATCCATGCTATAATTGTATTGATAGGAAACTCAGATACATGTGTGTGTACATAGAAAACACCATGTCCCTAGTAAGCCTCTAGTTGACTAGCTCGTTGATCAATAGATGGTTACGGTTTCCTGACCATGGACATTGGATGTCGTTGATAACGGGATCACATCATTAGGAGAATGATGTGATGGACAAGATCCAATCCTAAGCCTAGCACAAGATCGTGTAGTTCGTATGCTAAAGCTTTTCTAATGTCAAGTATCATTTCCTTAGACCATGAGATTGTGCAACTCCCGGATACCGTAGGAATGCTTTGGGTGTACCAAAGCGTCACAACGAACTGGGTGGCTATAAAGGTGCACTACGGTATCTCCGAAAGTGTCATTGGGTTGGCACGAATCGAGACTGGGATTTGTCACTCCGTGTGACGGAGAGGTATCTCTGGGCCCACTCGGTAGGACATCATCATAATGTGCACAATGTGACCAAGGGGTTGATCACGGGATGATGTGTTACGGAACGAGTAAAGAGACTTGCCGGTAACGAGATTGAACAAGGTATCGGGATACCGACGATCAAATCTTGGGCAAGTACTATACCGGTAGACAAAGGGAATTGCATACGGGATTGCTTGAATCCTTGACATCGTGGTTCATCCGATGAGATCATCGTGGAACATGTGGGAGCCAACATGGGTATCCAGATCCCGCTGTTGGTTATTGACCGGAGAACGTCTCGGTCATGTCTGCATGGTTCCCGAACCCGTAGGGTCTACACACTTAAGGTTCGATGACGCTAGGGTTATAGGGAAGTATGTACGCGGTTACCGAATGTTGTTCGGAGTCCCGGATGAGATCCCGGACATCAGAGGAGTTCCGGAATGGTCCGAGGTGAACATTGATATGTTGGACGAAGGGTTTTGGAGTCCGGAAGTGTTCCGGAGGTACCGGGTGATGACCAGCATGACCGAAAGGTGTTTCGGGAGCCCCGGCAAGTGTTGGGGGGCTTCATGGGCCAAGGGAAGGGGGCAAACCAGCCCATTAAGGGGCTGTGCGCCCCCCTCACCTATTCCCACATGACCAGGGGGTCTGGGGCGCCCCATCTAGGGTTCCCACCTCCTAGCTTGGGGGCCAAGTCACCCAAGGGGGAGATCCCATCTGCCCTGGCCGCTGCCCCACCCCCTAGGGGAAACCCTAGGGCGTCTCCCCTCCCCTTTGCCCCTATATATAGTGGAGGTTTTGGGGCTGCCTAACACATGAGTCTCTCTCTCCCAAGGCGCAGCCCTACCTCTCTCCCTCCTCGTCTCTCGTAGTGCTTGGCGAAGCCCTGCTGGAGTACCGCGCTCCTCCACCACCACCACGCCGTCGTGTTGCTGCTGGACGGAGTCTTCCCCAACCTCTCCCTCTCTCCTTGTTGGATCAAGGCACGGGAGACGTCACCGGGCTGCACGTGTGTTGAACGCGGAGGCACCGTTCTTCGGTGCTTAGATCGGATTCGGCCGCGATCTGAATCGCTTCATGGACGACTCCACCGACCGCGTTCTTGTAACGCTTCCGCATCGCGATCTTCAAGGGTATGAAGATGCACTCCCCTCTCTCTCGTTGCTAGTATCTCCGTAGATTGATCTTGGTGATGCGTAGAAAATTTCGAATTTCTGCTATGTTACCCAACAGCGCGTGGCCTCCTACTGGATTGATACCTTGGTTCTCAAAAACTGAGGGAAATACTTACGCTACTCTGCTGCATCATCCTCTCCTCTTCGGGGAAAACCAACGCAAGCCCAAGACATAGCAAGAAGGATTTCTGGCGCCGTTGCCGGGGAGTCTACGCAAAAGTCAACATACCAAGTACCCATCACAATCCCTTATCTTCCGCATTACATTATTTGTCATTTGCATCTCATTTTCCTCTCCCCCACTTCACCCTTGTCATTGTATTCGCCCTCTCTTTTCCGTTTGCCTTTTTCTCGTTCGCTTGTTCGCTCGTGTGTTGGATTGCTTGCTTGTCACAATGGCTCTACCTAGATTTGGTGATCTTCACCTTAAAAGGTTGGAAGAGATCGAAAGCAACGTCAGGAGTTTTATGGTTTTGCAATTTGAGCATAATAATTTCTTTAGAAACGAGCTTAAGGAACAAAAAAGTTTTATTAATTATATGAATAAAGAGCTCGGTGATAGTTCTAAAGAATTTGAAGGTTTAAGATCTCAAATTTCTCGTCCTGGGAAGTTGACTACTGAAATACCTGATAAGCAAGCTATCTTGGTCAATAAGATGGCTGCTAAACCTGATTTCCACGATAATCAAGATGAAGATCTAAAAGTTATTGATGCGTCCCCTATCAAATCTTTGTTTTGCAATATGAATCTTGATAATGATAAGATTGAATATGAGTTACCTTTACCTAGAAGGCGTTCTAAAAATTCGGAGTATTTGGATCTTGATGATGAAATTGATAAAAGTGGGATTGAAAAGAATAAAACCCTAGATGTTGCTAAACCCACTATTTTGGATTTCAAGGAATTTAATTATGAAAGTTGCTCTTAATTGATTGTATTTCCTTGTTACAATCCGTGCTAAATTCTCCGCATGCTTATAGTCAAAATAAAGCGTTTACCAAACATATCATTGATGCCTTGATGCAATCTTATGAGGAAAAGCTTGAGTTGGAAGTCTCTATCCCTAGAAAACTTTATGATGAGTGGGAAACAACTATTAAAATTAAGATTAAGGATCATGAATTTTATGCTTTATGTGATTAGGGTGCTAGTGTTTCCACTATTCCCAAAACTTTGTGTGATTTGCTAGATTTCCGTGATTTTGATGAATGCTCTCTAAACTTGCACCTTGCGGATTCCACTATTAAGAAACCTATGGGAAGAATTAATGATGTTCTTATTGTTGCAAATAGGAATTATGTGCCCGTAGACTTTATCGTTCTTGATATAGATTGCAATCCTTTATGTCCTATTATTCTTGGTAGACCTTTCCTTAGAACGATTGGTGCAATTATTGATGTGAAGGAAGGGATATTAGATTCCAATTTCTATTAAAGAAAGGCATGAAACACTTCCCTAGAAAGAAAATAAAATTACCATATGAATCTATTATGAGAGCCACTTATGGATTTCCTACCAAAGATGGCAATACCTAGATCTATCCTTGCTTTTATGCCTAGCTAGGGGCGTTAAACGATAGCGCTTGTTGGGAGGCAACCCAATTTTATTTTTAGTTTTTGTTTCTGTTTAGGAATAAATAATTCATCTACCTTCTGTTTAGATGTGGTTTTATGTTTTAATTACTGTTTGTGCCAAGTTAAACCTATAGGATCTTCTTGGATAATAGTTATTTGATCTTGCTGTAATTTCCAGAAACTTTTGGTTCATGAAAACAATTGTTAAAAATTACCAGAACGTGATAAAGTAGTGTTTCCAATTGCTGCTGATCAATAAAAAATTGCCTAGGTCTTCCTATTTTGGCTGAATTTTTGGAGTTCCAGAAGTTTGCGTTAGTTACAGATTACTATAGACTGTTCTGTTTTTGACAGATTCTGTTTTTCGTGTGTTGTTTGCTTATTTTGATGAATCTATGGCTAGTAAAATAGTTAATAATCCATAGAGAAGTTGGAATACAGTAGGTTTAACACCAAAAAAAATAAAGAATGAGTTCATTACAGTACCTTGAAGTGGTCTTTTGTTTTGTTTCGCTAACGGAGCTTACGAGATTTCTGTTGAGTTTTGTGTTGTGAAGTTTTCAAGTTTTGGGTGAATTTTTTTGATGGATTATGGAACAAGGAGTGCCAAGAGCCTAAGCTTGGGGATGCCCATGGCACCCCCAAGATAATCCAAGGACACCAAAAAGTCAAAGCTTGGGGATGCCCCGGAAGGCATCCCCTCTTTCGTCCACTTCCATCGGTAACTTTACTTGGAGCTATATTTTTATTCACCACATGATATGTGTTTTGCTTGGAGCGTCTTGTATTATTTGCGTCTTTGCTTGTTAGTTTACCACAATCATCCTTGTTGTACACAACTTTTGAGAGAGCCATACATGAATTGGAATTTGTTAGAATACTCTATGTGCTTCACTTATATCTTTTGAGCTTTATAGTTTTGCTCTCTGTGCTTCACTTATATCTTTTGAGCTTTATAGTTTTGCTCTAGTACTTCACTTATATCTTTTAGAGCACGGTGGTGGATTTGTTTTAAACAAACTATTTATCTCTCATGCTTCACTTAGGTTATTTTGAGAGTCTTAAATAGCATGGTAATTTGCTTAAAATAATAATATGCTTGGTATTCAAGATTTGTAGAACTTTCTTTTGAGTGTGTTGAATATTAAGAAAAGTTTGATGCTTGATAGTTGTTTTGAGATATGGAGGTGATAATATCAAAGTCGTTCTAGTTGAGTAGTTGTGAATTTGAGAAATGCTTGTGTTGAAGTTTGCAAGTCCCGTAGCATGCACGTATGGTAAACATTATGTAACAAATTTGAAACATGAGGTGTTATTTGATTGTCCTCCTTATGAGTGGCGGTCGGGGACGAGCGATGGTCTTTTCCTGCCAATCTATCCCCCTAGGAGCATGCGCGTAGTGCTTTTGTTTTTTATGGCTTGTAGATTTTTGCAATAAGTATGTGAGTTATTTATGACTAATGTTGAGTCCATGGATTATACGCACTCTCACCCTTCCATCATTGCTAGCCTCTTGATGCACGTGCATTGCCCTTTCTCACATTGAGAGTTGGTGCAAACTTCGCCAGTGCATCCAAACCCCGTGATATGATACGCTCTTTCACACATAAACCTCCTTATATCTTCCTCAAAACAGCCACCATACCTACCTATTATGGCATTTCCATAGCCATTCCGAGATATATTTCCATGTAACTTTCCACCATATCGTTCTTCATGACATATTCATCATTGTCATATTGCTTAGCATGATCATGTAGTTGACATAGTATTTGTGGCAAAGCCACCATTCATAATTCTTTCATACATGTCACTCTTGATTCATTGCATATCCCGGCACACCGCCGGAGGCATTCATATAGAGTCATACTTTGTTCTAGTATCGAGTTGTAATCATTGAGTTGTAAATAAATAGAAGTGTGATGATCATTGTCCCATGTGAGGTCAAATAAAAAAAGGAGGCCAAAGAGCCCACAAAAAAAAGAGGCCAATGAGCCCACCAAAAAAATGAGAGAAAAAGAGAGAAGGGGCAATGTTACTATCTCTTTTTCCACACTTGTGCTTCAAAGTAGCACCATGTTCTTCATATAGCGAGTCTTATATATTGTGCTTCAAAGTAGCATCATGTTTTTCATATAGAGTTTCATATTTTGTCACTTTCATATACTAGTGGGAATTTTTCATTACAGAACTGGGCTTGTATATTCCAACGATGGATTCCTCAAATGCCCTAGGTCTTCGTGAGCAAGCAAGTTGGATGCACACCCACTTAGTTTCTTTTGTTGAGATTTCATACATTTATAGCTCTAGTGCATCCGTTGCATGGCAATCCCTACTCCTTGCATTAACATCAATTGATGGGCATCTCCATAGCCTGTTGATTAGCCTCGTTGATGTGAGACCTTCTCCTTTTTTTGTCTTCTCCACATAACCCCCATCATTATATTCTATTCCACCCATAGTGTTATGTCCATGGCTCGCGCTCATATATTGCGTGAAAATTTATAGGTTTGAGATTACAAAAGTATGAAACAATTGCTTGGCTTGTCATCGGGGTTGTGCATGATGAGAGCATTCTTGTGCGACGAAAATGGAGCATGACTAAACTATATGATTTTGTAGGGATGAACTTTCTTTCGCCATGTTATTTTGAGAAGACATAATTGCTTAGTTAGTATGCTTGAAGTATTATTATTTTTATGTCAATATGAACTTTTGTCTTGAATCTTTCGGATCTGAATATTCATACCACAATTAAGAAGAGTTACATTGAAATTATGCCAAGTAGCACTCCGCATCAAAAATTCTCTTTTTATCATTTACCTACTCGAGGACGAGCAGGAATTAAGCTTGGGGATGCCTGATACATCTCCAACGTATCTATAATTTTTATTGCTCCATGCTATATTATCTACTATTTTGGACCATATTGGGCTTTATTTTCCACTTTTATATTATTTTTGGGACTAACGTATTAACTGGAGGCCCAGCCCACAATTGCTGTTTTTTTGCCTATTTCAGTGTTTCGAAGAAACGGAATATCAAACGGAGTCCAAACGGAATGAAATCTTCGGGAACGTGATTTTCTCATCGGATAAGATCCAGGAGACTTGGATCCTCGGTCAAGAAAGGAGGGAGGCGGCCACGAGGGTGGAGGGCGCCCCACCCTAGGGCGCGCCCCAGCCTCGTGGGCCCCCCGAAGCTCCACCGACGTACTCCTTCCTCCTATATATACCTACGTACCCCCAACAGATCGACACGGAGCCAAAACCTAATTCCACCGCCGCAACTTTCTCAGATCCACGAGATCCCATCTTGGGGCCTGTTAGGAGCTCATGGAAAGGGATTCCACCACGAAGGGCTTCTACATCATCATCATAGCCTCTTCGATGAAGTATGAGTAGTTTACCTCAGACCTTCGGGTCCATAGTTAGTAGCTAGATGGCTACTTCTCTCTTTTTGGATCTCAATACAATGTTCTCCCCCTCTCTCGTGGAGATCTATTCGATGTAATCTTCTTTTTGCGGTGTGTTTGTTGAGACTGATGAATTGTGGGTTTATGATCAAGATTATCTATGAGCAATATTTGAATCTTCTCTGAATTCTTTTATGTATGATTGAGTTATCTTTGCAAGTCTCTTTGAATTATCCGTTTGGTTTGGCCAACTAGATTGGTAGTTCTTGCAATAGGAGAAGTCCTTAGCTTTGGGTTCAATCTTGCGGTGTCCTTACCCAGTGACAGAAAGGGTTGCAGGGCACGTATTGTATTGTTGCCATCGAGGATAACAAGATGGGGTATTTATCATATTGCATGAATTTATTCCTCTACATCATGTCATCTTGCTTAAGGCGTTACTCTGATTTTATTAACTTAATACTCTAGATGCATGTTGGATAGCAGTCGATTAGTGGAGTAATAGTAGTAGATGCAGGCAGGAGTCGGTCTACTTGTCTCGGACATGATGCCTATATACATGATCATACCTAGATACTCTCATAACTATGCTCAATTCTGTCAATTGCTCAACAGTAATTCATTCACCCACCGTAAAATACTTATGCTCTTGAGAGAAGCCACTAGTGAAATTTATGGCCCCCGGGTCTATTTTCATCATATTAATCTTCCTACGCTTTATTATTGCTTTGCTCTTTACTTTGCCTTTTATTTTACTTTGTATCTTTATACCAAAAATACCAAAAATATTATCTATCATCTCTATCAGATCTCACTCTCGTAAGTGACCGTGAAGGGATTGATAACCCCTATTCGCGTTGGTTGCGAGGAGTTATTTGATTTGTATAGGTACGAAGGACTTGCGTGTGGCCTCCTACTGGATTGATACCTTGGTTCTCAAAAACTGAGGGAAATACTTACGCTACTCTGCTGCATCATCCTCTCCTCTTCGGGGAAAACCAACTCAAGCTCAAGACGTAGCAGGGACAGATGGGCCTTATGAACCGGGACAAATGGCCATTTTTGTACTAGTGTATCATACCTGTCCCATGATGGATATAGATCTATATGAGCATAGGGAGGCATCCACGACATTGGCATTGGCGACCCAAAATAAGGATAAGAATATGTTGCATTAAAATTCTCACTTTGCCAATACCGATCCTCATATTTGCGCCTTGGGGGTGATCTTGGTTTCTTTGCATGATTTTGCTGATAAGCATTCTTATCTTCACTCTTCTTTTGATAATTTTCCAATAGTTCGGTGAAGGTGATTTTTAATCTCTTACACTTGCGCTTTCGGCCTTACTTTTCTTTTGGTTTGCTTTCATCGATCATTTGATTTGCTTGCTGCCCCCCAGTCCTTGGCGTCTCCATTGTAGCTTCGATGGAATTCTCGCCCTCAAGATTATTTTCATTATGCTCTTCAACAACTTATTTACTTGAAAGCTTGATCCCATCACCTGTAGTTTTTACCTTCTCTTTAAATGGATCGGCTTGAAGCAGCCGATGCAAAAACTTTTTGCCATCGGGACCAATCGGAATAGACTGGTCATCTCTTGGTGTTTCAACAAACTTCAATCGTCCTTTTTCAATGGCCGATTTAACTATTTGACGAAACATGTTGCAATCCTCAAAATTATGCTTGGACGAATCATGCAACTTACAATACATTCATCCTTGGATTGATGGCTTAACATGGTGATCAAGAATTGTAATGTAATTATTTTTCAGCAACAAATCAAATATTTGATCACACATGCTTGAATTGAAGTTATACTTCTTGTTTTCTAGCCGATCTTGCTGTACGAACAGCTTTGGAGGTAAGCAAACGAATGGTACAGATTTGGAATCTCCCCATTCGGCTATGCATTGTGTTTTCCACTCTATCTCCGATGTCTTTGGATAAGATATTATATTAGCATCGGATTTGTCAAAAGAATTTAACATTGGCTTTAAATTGCTGAAACGAAAATAGTTAGAACATACATGTCTCAACTGAGACCAAGTGTAAGCCAAGTAAGAAATAAGCAAAGCTACCCAATTAGTTATGAGCTTTAGATAAAGCAAAGGGGAAAGCTTTGGCTGCAACAATAAGTCATTATCGGTCTTTATAAATGGCACAATTGGTTGACCGATACGTTCTATAACAATTTTATTGCTAACAAGCAAATTACCCTTCTTCATTGGTCTTTCAAAATTACTTATGAGGATTCTTCTAATAGATGCAGCAACAATAAAGTTCTGACCAAATCTGAAAATAGGTAAATTACTTACTAGACATACCTCTTCAAATATGTTGGGAGAGCATGATGGTGGTGTGACTTGAAGAATATCTCGCTCCGCCTTCGGATAGCTCCCCAACGCCTTGTCATCATCTTTCTCTTGATTTCGTGCATCATTAGTTTGAAGAACTTCGTCCACCAGACTTTCTTCGGCTAGTTGTTCTTGTTCTTGAAGCTCATCAATTTGTATGGCACGAAACTCATAAGGCAGGAAGTAGGTTCCATTAACTTCAGAAAAATCAAGTATGGCTGTCTTGCTTTAATTTCCATGCCCTTTCTCAACAATGTTTGCCTCTTTGGATTCGATGGATTCGGAATATATACTACTTGATTCAGCTTTTTCAACCGAAGCACTTTTAGTTTCCGAATCATCATTCTTTTCACCGGTTATATCAATTGGCAAGGATTCTTTTCTTTGAGCTAATTCCCTATCAATTCTCTCTTGGCGAAGTACTTGCACCCTATCGTGCAAAGCTTTAACTCCCCTCTCAATTTCAGCCCGCTCTAGGTTAGTTTGCCCCCCCCCCCAATGCTTTTATGATCTTTCGGCAATGAAGTGTTAGTGTTGCCGAAATTTTGCAATTGTGTAGGGGATGTATAATATGCTGCGGTACTAGGTGGAGGTGTATGTACTGCTGTATAACCATATGCTCTCTCATCAATACTATCAATTGATGAAGTTTCATCTTCCGGCAAAACTCTAGCCTTTATTGCAGCATAATCAGGGAACAACCCCTTTTCATATTGTTCAAGGCAAAGAGCACTAATTCTCTTGTTTTGTGCCAAGCTCTTTTTTAATGCAGCCACAACCGCTTTTGGAAGGGATTGCTCCGTAATACTTTTAGATTCTTTCAGCAATGATTCGTGAGTGTTGCCGAAATTCTTGAATTGCGTAGAGTATGCATTATATGCTACAATATTTGATGACGGCACATGTGTTCCTGTAAAATTTTCACTTATTCGGCTATGACCACGAAGATGCGGGGCCGAATTACGAACATCTACAGTTGCATACGGTGCTGAAAAATTACTAGCATGAGGTGTAGCATACGATGGTTGAGAGTAACTGGTCGAATAGCTAGTAGTAGCATGGCCAATTCTCCCATCCTTCGGCAAGGTTGAATTCACATATTGCAAATTAGTTGCCGATGAATAAAAAGGTGAAACACTTTCTTGTATGCTATTGGAAATTTTAACATAAGGTGTTTCAAATTGATTAACCAAACCCATCATGTTATTCATCAGCATATGGATTTGTGGGGTTGCCGATGCATGAGAGTTTGGATACATATGTTGTACGTTGCTAAAATCATAAGAGTTTGAAGCATGAAGATTGCTTTGCATCGGCCCTTGCGCATAGTTAGATGCACGATTGACAAAACTAGGGCTAGCCGATACATTATGCTCATTAGGTGATCCAACAACAACATATGGATTATTTGCATCTACAAAGAGGAATTGGGTATTCATATTACCTTTGTAGATTGCAGCAACTTGATGACGATCTCTTCGTAGCAAGAACGGGCCGGAGACCGTTCAAAGCTTCATCCCCAGCGGAGTCGCCAAAAAGTGTGTTCGCACACGAACACGTCACCGTGTACCTCTGACGCCGATTGGGTGTTGTTCGATCGGCTGTCACCCCATATAAGAGGCGGCTGGACTTCCCATGCAAGGAAAAGTCCTGGATTCATGTCCAAAACCCTAGTCAAATTCGGATTGGTTTTATCCGTACTTTACAAAACTGTTTGGTGAGTTCTAGCCTCACTGCCAATTAAACCATTAGTGAAGAATATTGTGGTCACAATTAACTACTGAGTTGCCTGACACCATAGTGATGGTGTGTCAAGCGAAGCACCTCCTAGTTGCACCTGTAGTTGGCGAGTACTGCTGCACTGATGTCCTCTTATCGAGTGGCATTACCGACTATCGCTCATGGGTTACTGGCCATTATGAGACAACAGCACGACTCACTTGTGAAGAGGTAGCGGCACGACGTAATTCCATTGAGATTGACACCGTATGAACTATGGTCTTAGAGAAACCTAGACCAGGCTCTGAAAGATCCTTGTGGGCTGCGACTGCTAGTATTGAAATAGAGTTTCCGAGTTGCATAACTCGAACTCTAGAAGCAATATGTGTCTATCATAGAACCCATTAATTTACAGTTAGGGTACCTCAACTTATGTTCATGACCAGGTAAGACAAAATGTGAGTGTTGTTTTCTAGTAATGGTTCCTTGTTCTTTGCGAGATTAAAGTCATTCTCTCAAAGAAACGTGACGAGGTAGAGGCAGCGTGGAGACTTCCGATGAGGTTACTGAACGTTCATTCAAGGTAGCTGGGGTGTACAGCACGTGAAGTTGAGTTTCATTGTGGCACCTCACCAAATTGCAAGTGAACATGTGATTACGTACAATGAACTTTGGAACAAGTCAACCGCTACTAAACTCAGGGTCGACAAGGCATGTCGAGCACTCGTGAGTGGTACTTAGATCTGTCTTGTGATGGTGCATGTTGCATATTGTAACTAAGTGAACGCTTGCACTGAGTCTGATGGAGATAGCGATGGGAGCACGCGAGCAAGTTCTACTATAATGTGTCATCGTAGCATATAAATCAGCCAAGTTAATGTTGAATCTTCATGAGTAATAGAATACGACATGTAGAGCCGAATTGATGCAGGAAAAGATAGACTATGCTCAAGATGTGTCAGTGATTTAGTTGCATTTGAGTAATGATAGTGATATTCAAAAGGTGAAATAGATGTCATGAAATGATGTGTTGTGAAGTGTCGTGTTCAACCTATATATAAGTAAGTACAGTGCAAGACTTGTCTGCTAAGATGCTTTTCCGACGAGAGTGTACGAAGGAGTGACTACATGAGACTAAGTGTTCACCGATGATGCAGTGCGTAAGAGTCTGTTGAATTGAGATCTAGCATGATTCGCATTATTTGATAGAAATGGACATAATGACTAGAGTTTGATGTCAATATTAGATTGTTATACTCAAATTTATTATTGAAGGATATGTGTATGTGATTATTCCTAGTGCTTTGTCAATGCTGAGATGCTAATATGAAATGTATGAATTTAAGACTGCGATAGTCATCAGTGGATATTAGTTTAGAGGTGATCAAGATTGGGTTTGACAAATTATGAGAATTGATTTAAATGAATGATGACACTAGTAAATTTATGAGTGGACTCATGTTGATTGACTATTGTTGATCGAAATGATGATAAGAGTTTCCTGGTAAGCTCTAAGTTATTAAAGCTCGTTCAATGAAAACTGGGATAGGACTTGATATCTGACATCAGATCTAGAAGATAAAGATTAATGGACTTGATGTCAACTTACATGATCTGAAGGATATGTTCAAGATGGATATCAAGAGAGTCTTGACCTGAGTTGTAAGGATAACTAGACTACTAAGAAGGAGAGACAAGAGAAAGACGAATGTGCGCTCTATGAAGCCAAGGTACTTATAGGTCATGTATGCTTGTACCGACTGATATGTGCATGCAGTCCGGAGGTACAGTACCGAATGGACAGGAAGGGTCAAAATGTGTCCGGATGTATAAGCATGATTTTACGATTTGACGGTATAAAGAGTTCGGTAAGGTTAATAAGCTATATAGAACTATCGAATGTGAAGTACAACGGATACGAAATGGGACTAATTGGGATACCAGTATGCAAGTTAGATTGTAGCAATATGACCGAATTTGAATAGCATAGATAGAATGTTCCTGCTTGATAAAACCTCTCAACGCTAAAATCATGTTCAAACCCCATGAATGATGAGTCTTAACAAAGATTGATGAACATTTATTGCACTAGAGTAAACTGTATGCGATAGTTATCACATGGTGATGGACCTTGTGTAATCACATGGCGATTTGAACTAGAATATTGACTCAGTGAAGTGGATATTTGAATAGTTAGAGGAATAATTTAGTTATGTATATTTCCTTGCATGATACCCTAGTTATCTGCTGTCAATTTTGATAGAACCAGAATGTGTGTGACCAGGAATCACCATGCCAGTAACTCTAGTGGTGAGCTAGCTCGCGTGATAATAGTCGTTTCTTCGAGGACATTGAGTACTTGGATTACATCTGGGTCCATCTTAAGAATGATGATGGAAAGTCCAATCCTAAGCTAGCCCAAGACGTAGTTAATGACTTCTAATACCAAGTATCTTCCTTGCAGGATTGCAACTCCGGATACGAGGATGTTTGGGCCTTCCAGATCCTGAAATGGGGGCTTGAAGTGGCTTAGGTATCTGAAGTTTCTGCGTAGCCATGAGCCCGATTTGTATCTGGACGGAGAGGTATCTCGCTGCGACTTGTAGACAGCTAAATTGTGAACTGTGCAGAGGTCTATCACGTGAGTGTTACGAACGAGTATGAGATCCATGAACGAGTTGTGAAGGTGCGATATCCAGATAAATCTGGGTCAGTATATACCGTAGACTGGAGCATACGATGCTAATTTGATCTGTCATGCGATGAGAACGTGGACATTGGGAGCCAACATGGTTCCGAAATGGCTTGGTTATTACGAGTAGCTGGTCATTCGATGTTCGAACCTAAGGGCTCTACATAAGATGATAGGATGGGCAATATGTTCTGTAATCAATGAAAGTTGAGTCCGATGAATCCACGAGATTGATCGTAATGTCCAGGAGCTACTATGTCTGGATGAAGGTTTGGAGTCCGAATTTCCGTGGTGATCAAATTGTTCTAAGTTTTGGATTGTGCAAGTGGGGGCTTCATCCAGAAGGTGCAACAGCCATTAAGATGGCCTTACCTATTACCGAGCATGACCGAGGTTCATGACGTTGACTACAGATCAATTGGGATAGTCACCCAATGGAGATCAAAGGGATAGCATTCAAAGCCTAGGTGAAACTAGGTCCTACATTGGTATAAAGTGGTTTTCGCTGCCTTACTACAATGAGTCTCTGCTTACAAGCCTATCTTCCTGCACTTCTGTCTAGTGTTGGCTCACCGAAGTCAAGTTCCTATAACTACCGTTGTTTTGTGACAGTTCCCAACTTCCTCTCCTTGATGGATCAATAGGACCACCGTGAAGCGTCTTGAACGCGGAGCACTTCTTGTAGATCGATTGCGGATCATACGTCATGGACTGACTAACCTCACCTGATTTACGCTTCAGATCTATCTTGAAGGTAGTGATGTAAATACTCTTTGTACTGCGTAGATTCCGTGATGTTGATCTTGGGATGAAAATAAACTTAACTATGCATACCTGATAACAATGCCTATATTTAACTTAGTTATCATAACTAGAAATACTTATTACTGCATGGAATACACCTCTCTCAGAAAACCAAGCAGTCCAAGACATAAATAGTTTCGGCCGCTGTCGATAGATCACTATAAATTGGATGTACATCACTTATCTTCCTGATTAATATTTGTAAATTTCATCTCATTTCATCACTTACCAATTTCGGATAGTAATTTTCTTTTCAGCTTGTTTCTGCTGTTGCCGGTGTTGGATCTGCTTGAAATGTTGGTCAACCTAGATTTGTGATCTTCACCTTATGGTTGGAATCATAGCAAACGACGGAGTTTTATGGTTTGCAATTGAGATATAAGTATTCTATTAGAAAGGCATTGAAGAACCAAAAAGTTATTAATTATATGAATTAAAGATCTCGTATAGTCTAAAGAATTTGAAGGTTATCAAATTTTCAGCCTGAAGTTGATTGAATTACGTAAGCAAGGTTCGTTGGCAATAGATGGGTTGCTAACCTGAATTTCCACGTATAGAATGAGTCTAGAAGTTATTGAATGTTCTATAAGTTGTGTTGAAATGATCTTGATAATGTTAGGCAAGTTGAATATGAGTACCTTGACTAGAGCTTAAATTGGGTCTTGGATTCCTGACTGTGGCATGATAAAATTGGGATTGAAAAGATAAACCTAGATGTTGCTAACCCATATGTTTGGATCTCAAGAATTTAATTTAAGTTCCTTATTGTTGATTTCTTGTTCGAATCTGCGATCTCCGATCTATAGTCAATGCGTACAATTCATATCTTGATCTTTGATCAATTTTGAGGTAGGCTGAGTTGAAGCTACCTAAAATTTGAGAGTGGAACACAAAAATAAGTTAAGGTCATGAACTTATGCCTTTATGTGATTGGTGGTTCCACTATTCCCAATTTGTGTATTTGTAGATTCTGTGATTTTATGAAGTCGTAACTTCACGGGTTCCACTATTAAGACCTAGGCAAAAATGAGTCTTCATTGCTGCAGATTCCTTGGCCCGTAGACTTACTGGATTAGAGCATCCTTATGTCTATTCATGTACACTTCCTTACATTGTTAATTATGTATGTGAAGTATTTGATCCAATTTCTTCTTTAGCATGCTTCCTAAAATCGAAATAAATTCCTATTCATGTACTTCATGAGGCACTTATGGATTTTACATATGGCATACCTAGATTATCTTGGCTATTAGTTTAGCTATGGGCTATACATACGCTTAGTTGGAGTCCATGTTTATTTAGTTATTGTTTCTGTTTAGGATATTCATCTCTTCTGAATCAGATTATCTATGCTTTAATTAGTTTGTGCAAGCTTAAAACCTAAATTCTATAAATATTATTTTGCTGTATTCAAACTTTGTTCATTGAACATTGTTAAATTACCAACTTGATCTAGGTTCCAATTGCTGGATCAATGATATATAAATGTGCCTAGGTACTTCATTTGGAAGAATTTTGAGTTCGAAGTTTTGCAATTTATACTATAACTAGTCTGTTTTGAAATGTTTTCATTTGTTTCTATTTTGATGATTATGCAGTAAGAGTTAATATCCGAGGAAGTTCAATACTAGGATAACACCATAAAATAAAGATAGATGTTCATTAATGACTTTGAAGGGTCTTTTCATTTTGTTTCGTAGACTTAGATTTCGTTGAGTTCCTTTGATGATGTCAATTTCAGTCTTGGGTGAATTTGATGATTTGAACAAGAGTGCTAAACTCTTGAAGTTTGGGACCTTATGGCACTCCAAGATGTAATCCAGTACACAAGTAAACTTTATAGCTGAAACACCCTTCACCACTTCCATTATACTACTTTGAGCATATATTTACAGATATATCTGTTTTGCCTAGGAGTCTTGTATTGATAGACTTTATTATTTACAATCATTTGTTAGTAAAATTTGATGTGAGCCATACTAATTGGAATTTGTTGAATACTTATGTGCCTTATTATATGACTTCTTGGCTTAAGTTTTGCTTCTTAGACTTCATACTTTTGTCTTATAGTTTCATGATTACTAATATTTTTAGAAGTGTGATTTTTTACACTATTTCTTCATGTCATTAGGTTATATAGGTTAAATAGCATTAATTTGCTTAATAATAAGAATGTTGGTATTCAATTTGTAGAACTTATCTTTGATGTTGAATATGTACAAAAGTTTGATCTAATAGTGTTTTAGTATGAGGTGAATCATAGTGTTCTAGTTTATAGTTTGATTTGAGAATTTAGTTTGGAGTTTTTGCATTATGCCTGCATGCTACGTTATGGAAACATTATAACTAATTTGCAACTGACTGTTATTGATTGTCATCCTTATGATAGGTGGTCATGTGATGGTCTTTGCCATTATCCCTAGTGCATTTGGCGAATGCTTTTGTATTTATGAGCTGGATTTTTGAATTTTGATGTTATTTATACTATGTTGAGTTACCATGGATTTAATTTCTACTTCTCATTTACTATTTTACTCTATTGCCCTTTTTTATTGTGCAACTTATTGTAAAACCGTATTGATTTGAGATTATCAACATGAAACCTCTTATATCATCCTGAAATCAGACATATACTTTATGGATTCCAAGCCATTCGAGATTATTTCATGTACTTTCACCAATCGTCTTACTTGCATTTATTACATGTATATTGCTTAGCATATCATGTAGTTTAGTATTTGATGCAAACACCTTATGAATTTTGTCATACATGTCCTCTGTTATTCATTATCCCAATTAACGGAGGCATTATTTCAGAGTCACTTGTTCTATATGTTTTAATCATTCAGTGAATAATAAGTGTGATGTCATTGCTGTAGTCAAATAAAAGTTTATGCCAAGGCCACATATGAGGCCATAGCCATTAAAAATGAGGAAATAGATGATAGGCTTGTACTTATTTTTCAACTTTGATTAAATAGCACAAATTTTCTTCTTAGTAGTTATATATAGTCTTCAATAGTCATGTTGAATAAGTTTCAATTTTCACATTCATAACTATGAATTTATCATTGATCTGAGCTGCTATATTCACGATGGATCCTCAATCCCAGTCTCTAGCAAGCAATGGCACACCCACTTTCGGCATTTTTTGAATATTCATACATTTATACTTAGTCATCGAATGATGGAACTTCCCTATCTTGCTAACTCAATGATGCATCCCATAGAGTGATCGGGGGAGACTTCCTTTTGCTTTCCAACATAACCATCTTATACTTTCCTCAAATAGTTATTTCCATTGGCCATTTTGCTCAAATTTATAGTACTGAATTTCATATAGATTGCAATACAATTCTGCTGTCATCTTGTAGATTGATGAACATTTTTGCTCATATAGCATGTTGACTATATATTTTGTAGGGATTTGAAGTTATCTTTGCCAATGTTATCTGTTTATGAAGATATTGCTTTTTATGCTTGAATATTATTATTTATGCAATATGAATTTGTCTGGCCAATCTAATGCGAATATTCTAGAACAAGTTAAATCCGTTACTTTTGGACAATTTTGCCAATAGCAGCATAAATTCTCTTATTATTTTTATAATCGGCAGATTAGTTGGGATTTACATTCAAGTTTATATTTTTATTATTCTCATTCTTATTCTACTATTTTACACATTGAGGTTATTTTCCTAATTATAATATTATACATATAATGCGGAGGTCCAGCCACATAGTTGCTATTTTGCCTATTTATGTTTATAGAAGTGAATATCAATCTGGATCCAACTTACTTTCTACAATTTCTCATCATTAGTCAACTTACCTGAGGTAGCCAAGTGGATTAGGCCCCAGATTTAGGCATAGTCAGCCCATTGGCTAAGCTTCACGGATTTTCTCTATGATATACCCAGATTAACAGATGACAGGCCATCCTAATTCCCCCCGCCTCAGAGTCCAGCGATCCCATTCTTGGGCCGCGGAGTTAGGAAATCCACTCACGGGCTTCGTACATCATCATCATAGCTTTCGATGAATATGAGTAGTTACCAAACTTCGTCCATAGTTATAGCTGATGGACTACTTACTTGGATCCAACAGTCCCCTCTCTATTATTCATAACATTTTTATCTGTGTTTATTCGAATGTAATTTTGGGTATGTCAGTTACTATGAGCTATTTAATTTCAATTCTTTGATTATGATTGAGTTATCTTTGCAAGTCTTTGAATTATCCGTTTGGTTTGGCAATAGATTGGTAGTTCTTGCAATGGAGAAGTCTTAGCTTGGGCAATTGGTGTCCTTCCCGGATGAAGGCCTGTTGCTGCACAGTATTTTGTATTATAAAATTCAGGGTATTCACATCTTTCTGCAATTTATCCCGTATCATACTTATCTTGCTTGGACGATCTTATATGATAACTTGATGTCTTGATGATGATTAGTGTATAATTCAATAGTATGCAGATGATCTCACTTGTCTCATATGCTTTCATTGATCATCCTGATCTTCATATGTGCTAATTAATTGCTCACATGAATTCAGTCATCCTATCGTAAATACTTAATGCTTCAATGCCTTAGTAATTTATACCCGTCTATTTTCATCATTTAATCCTTTAGCTTGTACTATTGTTTTGCTAATATTTCCTTGTTGTTTAACTTGTGTCTTATCCAAAGATACCGTAAAATATTAGCTACTTATCATATTCTCACTCGTGAAACCTGAAGATTGATACCATCGTGGTTGGAATGATTTACTTTAACTGTATGGAAGGCTTACTATGGCTAGATTGATCATTGGTCCAAAATGTGATATATGCTACATCTGCATAGTCCTCATTTGCGGGATAACTCAATCAAGAACATCTAGATATTATGAACGACATAATGCCTTTTGTACTCAGTTCATCCTTCCCAATGTACTAGATCCTATTAGCTGGAGGCTTCCATATTGCATTGCACGCCTCAAAATAAGTATTATTGTTCATTATAAATCTACTTCATCATTACGATCCTCATTTTCATGTGTTGAAGGGATCAATTTTTCTTGCATGATTTTGTTAACATTCTTATTTAATCTCTTTTGATATTCCAATAGTTCGTCGAATGATTAAATACTTTACCTTGCCTTCGCCATTACTTCTTTGGTTGCTTCACATGCGATCATTGATTGTTGGATCCTTTCGCCCATTGTACTTGATCAATCTGTCAAGATTATTTACTTATGTCTTCAACACTTATTACTGAAAGCTTGGATCCAATATGTAGTTTTATCTCTCTTTAAGCATCGGTCCTTAGCGCGAAACTTTGCATGGAAATGGTATTAGATTCAAAATTTTTGCTTTAACAACTTTAATCTGTCCCTTCAATGGCCATTTAACTATTTGCACTCCATTGTTAGTTCAGATTCTAAATTGATGCTTACGATCATGCAATTTTACGTACATTATCCTAATTATCGCTTCATGGTTCAAAATTAATTTACTTTTCATGCAACAATTATCAAATTTTGTACAATGCTTGACATGAAGTTAACTTTTGTTTCACATCGTGTGTGACTGTTTTCAGCTAAACGTTGGTACTAATGCGAATCTTCCTTGCGTATCATTGTTTTGCCATTTCTGCATGTCTTTAAATCTTATTATTATGATCGGATTTGTACAAAGATTAAATGGCTTATTGCATAACGAAAATAGTTAACTTTACATTCTCAGCTAACCATGTTAGACAAGAAATAAACAAGCTACCTTCAATTAGTTATGGTTTAGATAAAGCAAGGAAATTGCTTTTTTGCAACAATAATGTCTACCGGTCTTTAAAAGTGCCAATTGTTACCAGTTCAAAGCATATTTTTGCTACAAGCAAATTCCATTTTATTGCATTTCAAAATTTAAATTCTTCTGAGTAATTGGACCAATGAAATTCGACCAAATCTGAAATAGGTAATTACTTACTAGACATACCTTAAATATGTTGGGAGAGCATGATGGTGGTGGCTTAAGAATTCGCCTCGTTCGGATAGCGTCCAACCCTTGTTCATCATCTTTTTGATTGCAGCCATTGCTTTGAAGATCTTCGTTTCAACTAGATTCTATTGCAATAGTTGTTCTTACTTGAATATCAAATTTGTATGCACATTCTCTAAGCAGTATGGTTCCATTAAGTCGAATAAACACTATGCTTCTTGCTTTAATTTCTGCCTTTTCAAGATTTGCTTGGAGTTCGTGGAATTACGAATATATCACTTGATCAATTTCAACGAAGATTTACTATTCATATTCTTTTCAACCTTATATGTCATTGGCAAGATTTTTTAGCTATTCATCAATTTCCATTAGAGTATTCACCCTATGGATATGCTTAAACAATCTCTTATTACATACTGTTGTAGTTTGCCCTCCGCCAACTTTAGATCTTTGCAAGAATTCGGGCCGAATTGTTCAAAATCTGTGTAGCCGAGTAACATATGCTGTAAGGTGAGTATGTATCTCATAGAAGCATCTGACATTTCAACTGCAAAACTGCATGCATTTGTGCTTTTGTACACAAACGGGACTATATGGTTTATATGATAAAATCTTAAAACTCACATGGTGATAACTAATGATACAAAGGTGGCAGCCTGTAGAGAATTCCAAACCTCAGAGTGATGGAATAACGGGAACTTACAGAGTTGATGTTGACATTCCTGCTGATGATTGGGCAAATATCACTGAGTTCTACGACGTGCTCATTTTCAACACTGGACACTGGTAAGTATTTACTTGATGTTTGTTACTGTGTGCACGCTAACATAGGGTGAAACTTTAATTTCGTTCTAGGGGTACTGAGTTTCATAAGATAATATTTAGTAAGTGCTAACACTGCATATTCTCTATGTTGGAACTACTTGGAAACTGGGCTGTTTGTGTCTAGGAAAAGCCTTTTTTCCTTTCAGTGTTGAAATGTTATTTGTTTTAAATTTCCGGGTATACTTACCATTGTGAAATAAAAATCATGTGTTAACTAGCATGGCAATGTGTATTGCTCTTATACATTCCTTCTATTTTGTGGCAACTATATTTGTAGTTTGGTTCTGAGTCATGACTGCATTTCTCATTTTCAGGTGGGGTCCGGATAAATTCCCAAAAGAGACTCCCCTTGTTTTCTACCGAGGAGGAAAACCAATCGAGCCTCCACTCGGCATCTTTGATGGACTGAAGGTAGTCCTCAAAAGTATGAGCTCGTACATCGAAAGGGAGGTCCCAAGTACAACAATGAAGCTGTGGCGCACACAATCACCCAGGCACTTTGATGGAGGCGAATGGGATCACAACGGCAGTTGCTTGTCTAAGAGGCTCCTCGAAGAACACGAGGTACCATTCTAGGTCCAAGCTTTTCATGATCTGACATTTTCCTCAAAAAAAAAAAAGTCATGACCCCCCTAAAATCCTGTGCAGCTGGATTCTTGGTTCGATCCCAGGTTTGGGGGAGTCAACAAGGAAGCGAGATTAGTAAATTCAGTGATCGAGGAAGCTCTAGTCGGCACGGATATCCAGCTGCTCAACCTGACCTACATGAGCGAGTTCCGCGCCGACGCCCATCCAGCTATCTGGCTCGGGAAGAAGGACGCGGTGGCCGTCTGGGGGCAGGACTGCATGCATTGGTGCCTGCCAGGCGTACCGGACGCGTGGGTCGACATCTTGACCGCACGGATCTTGCACTACTTCAAGCAGGGCAATGGTTGACGCCGTGTGCGCTGAAGTTCAGGCCTGTAAACTGTCTGCTGGAAGGAAGATAATGCTGAGCTCGGTGCTTGCAACGATACGAACCCGAATTTTCATCTGAAGGCGATGAGATTGTTCACTAGAGCGCCACGAGCCGACTGTTCGGAATCTTGTTTTGAGAAACAATGCTGGTGTAGTTGGTCTGTCATACCGATTTTGGGATTGCGCTTTGGAACAAATTGCAGCCCTTGCAATTTCAGATGTAAAACTTGACTGCAACTGGGTATCTCTCTGTATCTGTAAATGCAGCATATTTTTGGACGTGTGGCTCAGCTCACGGCCACTGAATGTTGAGTGTTGCATGATTATGTTCTTCAATTTTTGTTTCTCTCGTCTACCTCTGAGACGCTGCACTCATGCTTTCTAATAGGCGGTGTAGTCCCGAGGGCCTGAAAAAACTTACGCAGATTGTAATAAATAAATAAATAAATGGCACCATTGAAATGCATGCATGCAAAAAATACTTTCTCCGTCCCAAAATAAATGTCTTAAATTTGTACTAACTTTAATACAAAGTTGTACTAAGCTTGAGACACTTATTTTGGGACGGAGGGGGTATATCCAAAATGTGTTGCAGCGCTGTGTCAAGTCTAAAGTCTCTTTGGATTAGAATTTCATTCCTAGTGGTGGCAATGGTGGCTAAGAATGATGCTTCCCCGACTTTGGTCCAACTTGTATTGGCATAGACCTGTGGTTGGATGGTGAGGACAGTGGTATTCTTTGCCCACCAGAGTTTAAGTCTCAGACTTAACATTGGTTCTCGCGTTTTTCTGGATTTATTTCAGACCTTCTGGCGAGGTGCTGGCATTTTTTCGACGATGTGCATTCAGTCGAAGGAGACGTTCTCATCGACTATGAAGGCGTCTATGACGACTTCGTCAATCTCGAGATGATGTACCGGCTCAGTCTCCTACAGGTGAGGTAGGGTGTGTGTGTGCGTACACTCATAGATTTGAGAGTATTTATGTTTGTATGAGCATTTGCGTCTGTACTGTGTTAAAAAAACTCGTGGCGGCATAGATGGTGGGGGCGTGGCCTGTCACTGCTTTTTATGGAGCGGGGGATCTGGTTGCATCTTTGTGTTATATAAGGGTGGTCATCGAAGGTGTCTTATGGCGGAGTGGATAACGTCGTTTCATGTTTTGGTTCTCTGGCTCGTTCTTCGACCGGTGACGTCTGACTAGTTTTGAGTTTGTTAGGTTATGTCTCCCTTGATCTATCTGGCTGGATTTGGGACTGTTGTCTAGCCCTCTCCACCGCCTTCTTCTTTGAGAAAATGACCAATTTCTCAGAATATTGTTACTGGCATCTTCCGTCTTCGACCTACAATATCTCGGCCACAACATCAACAAGGTTTCCCTAACTTTGATTTGATGGTGTTTCAGAGGTCCACAAGCGGTATTGAGCTTTGCTCGTGGCAATGCCGCCGACATGGAGACCCGACAACCTCAAGGACAGAAGCTTGAAAAAATAAGGCCAGACATTCCGACTGATAGTCAAGCAATATCCGACTCTTAACAAAAGGTTGAGGCCCTCAGTAGGACACCGCTCAGAATGTCAGACCCATGTCTGACCCAATGTCCGACCAATATTCAACTCTTAACAGAAGGTTGCAGGTTTTTCTCTCTGAGACAGGCTAAAGGTTTTGACTTGTTACTTTGTTAGACAAGGTTTTGAGTCATTTCCTTGTGTATAGGAAGTGCATCCAACTCATATATAGATCAGTGGTGACGGCTGATTGAGTAATACACAATCATCAAGCCAATATGTCACTTTTACCTTTACATTGTTTATCTCTCCCTCGTTCTCTTCCTGTTCGACGATAGCAAACCTTGAGGCCTTAGGGGTGATCGGGTTGACCTACGACAGCCCATAGCCGCTACCTCTGTTGGAAAAGGCAGTGCCTAGGAGGCGCTTAGGCACGCCTAGGCGCTAGGCAATGGCCAAACGCCTCGCCTAGGGCATAGGCAGAAGTCTAGGCAGAGCAAGTAAGAAATTCTCTACCCAAGCGAGAAATCATGCCATATTGCAATGATATGCCAAAAGGGCCATATTCCAATCGTAGTAGATGGTAGTTAACATACTTATATGCCTTAAATTAATAAAATACACATATAATAACCACATAAACACCCTGATAGTAAAAATTACAACCGCCTAGGCTGCGCCTAGGGCGCTTAAGCAACGCCTAGGCACTAGGCGAAGGCCAACCGCCTCGCTTATGCCTGCCGCTTTTTCCAACCTTGGTCGCTACACTCCTTGGCGGGATCCCTCCCGAGTGTGTAGAGGTTCAGGTCCTCTAGAAACATAGTCGACATGTCCTGCGTGCCACGCTTTAGACGTGACTCCTCCAGCGACGTATGCTTGCATACTATACTCAGCGTTGGGGTATACATGGACGTGTTTATGTGTGAACACACTTTTTGGGGACTAGTTGGGGACGAAGTGCTAATGGTCCATCATGATCGTCACCAAGGGTTTGCAAATACACAGTGGTAATATGAATACACAATTCACTTACGTACATGCAAATAATCCATATTTTAATAATGTTGCTAGATCTTTTAATGAGGATAATTTATCAGCTAGCCCTAGTTTATTTAATTCTACATCTAACCGTGTGCAAGAGTCGATGCAAAATATTTTAGTTGCTTTAGCTTTGTATAATGTCGGCAACATGCAGCATGTGTATTTGAATTCTCATGCATTGACAACCTCATAATTTCATATGCCAAATGATAGCATGATGAGTTCGGTTAATCAATTTGAAATACCCCATGTTAATTAGGACCTCGAATAGCATGCAAAAAGTATTTAACCATTTGATCATCGACAAGTAATTCACAATACAAGAGTCCAAACATGTGGATGGATAGGGTGATTGGCCATACTACTTGTTGTTTGGTCAATTACCCTAAACTTTCATAAGCTGTGTCTTATGTTATAAAATTTCAGTGCCATGTGCAACCGCTGATGTTCATAATTCAGCTTCGCACCTTCACAACGATCATAGCCGAATAAGTGAAAATTCCACAAGAGGCCGATGTCGGTGAATTGTTGGGTGAATCGGACGGCGGATATCGAATCAAATCCACCGCGATGACGTGAAGAAAAAACAAAGCGGGGCCCGACTCCAACACCTCTCTCTCTCTCTCTCCAGAACAGCTCAGGAAAAAAAAAGGAATCCCCTCTGCGAGCAGAAGCAAAGCATCCGAACTTCCGAGGCGAGACAGATTGGTCCGCGAGGCGGCGCGGGAGGAGGCATCGCCGGCGGCGAGCTCGGCTGGGTCCACCGCGCGCGGGACCGATACCTCGTCCTCCGCCGGCACGAGCAATGGCGGCGGCGCCGCGGGGCGAGGAGGCGGCGGCGTGGTCGGAGGAGGCGGCGCGGCTGGTCTGGGGCGGCGCCGTGCCGCTCCAGGTCCACCTCCACGACGCCGACGTCACCGCGCTCCCGCCGCCCCCGCCCTTCCTGGTAACGTCACCCCCCATCGACTGTGCCTGCCGTCTGAAATCCCAAATCTCGGCGCCGCGCGATTCTTGATTTCTTGGATTCCAGGACCACGGTTGCTGATAGGTTATAGTCCAGATTGCTTGCTCTCGTAGGAAGTTTAGACCCTTAGTTGAAGATCTCGAGGTCTTCTGGCCTGCCCGTGAGCTCCAAAAGCCTGAATTTCAAGGCAAACCCTCACCAAAGTTTGGCACTTTTTTCTTGCATATGAGCATGGAGTCGATTCTGCTTGTGCTTCATCATAAGCATGGAACTATCAATCTCAGGGCTTACAGTGTCTTTTCTAGTATGCCCCACATCCTGTTTATGTAAGAGGCTGAGTTTGCTGCAGGCATGCTCTTCATATGTTTGATGTGCTGAAAAAAAAAGATAAAACGTTTACAAATTTCACTTGCTGCTGTGTGAAATTCCTGTGCTCCTCTTTCACATTGCTATCTATTTTTGGGCATGTACAATGGTTGATGAGGCAGTCTTATCTTAATCCCGCCACGTAATCTAGAGATGACAAAAAAATATGGTGTGCAATGGGTTGACTCATAATCTTCTCTCTATTAACTAGATATTCCTAAAAATGCGGTGAGAGATTTGTTGCTAAGAGATCATCTCTTATAGGAGTATCTATTTTAGCTCGCAGTCCAAGCTGATAGCCATGTGAGACCATTGTTGCTTGTTTTTGTTGGCATCTTGTGTTACAAAGAGTTTCCACATGATTGCCACTATTTATTTTTCTTCTTGTCTGCTGATGCAACAAAATAAAACGACACCGCTGTGTGCAGCGCGTACATTACATTACTGCTATTTTCACTCCTGCCAAAGCGCTTATCTTCCTTTCCAAAGGAGTATCGGTTTCATTTATTGACCTTCATTTTGTCTACAACAGACTTTAGGGCCAAGAATTGGGTATTTTCCATTGTTGGTGTCGACTATAAAGGCTCATTTCAGCAGCTCACTCCCACCAGGTGTTGATACTGTTTGGTTTGAGTATAAAGGGCTGCCACTGAAATGGTAACATATGTTATCTCCTACTAATATTAATGATGGTCTATCACCTTATTAAATCTTGAGAACCCATGTTATTGCTGTCGCTTTTATTTGCTGACAGCCCTTTTTATGTTCGCATTGTTAGGTATATACCCATTGGTGTTCTTTTCGACCTTCTCTGTGCAGATCCAGAAAGGCCATGGAATCTAACAGTAAGGCTATGAGTCCTCTAGCACTTCTGTTTAGACACGTTTTCTTTTATGTTTTTTTTTTAATTTGCAAGGTGTTTTTCTGGTGTTGAAGGTTCATTTATGCCTTAATGGGACGATGGATTAGTACAAACCTTTTGATTAACCATGTGCATTTTCTCTTATTGTTTAAGTTTGCTGGAAATACTGTTAGAGATTTATGCCATAATGTTCTCAGGATCTAGTTAGTTACTTAACTCAGCAATTAAGTTCAATAAATTACCAATAATAGTGCAAAAATATTTATGTGCATGCCACACATTATGTAATCCTTGCTTAATTGCAATCAGCCATCCATCAGTGTACGAATAGTAGAAACCAAAGTTTATAACCATCTACTCTTACAGGTACATTTTCAGTTGTGCTTTTTGAAAAATTAGTCCTTCTGAAAACATGAGTCATTTGCATGAATCTTCTATTCCGTTTCTCTATGTGGTTTTCCCTGTTACTTGCTCCAGTTGTACGCCGTAGGCACACAACTTACGCATAAAATTTGTAGGTTCATTTTAGGGGGTATCCTGCAGATATATTATCACCATGTGAAGGTGAAGATAGTGTAAAGTGGAACTACAACAATTCCCTGAAAGAGGTTCGTTTTGAGAACTGGTGTTACCCGGCAACTCTTTCTCCCAATCTCAAACAATAGTGTAATAATTTCTCTTTTTCAGGCTGCGTTCATCATAACTGGAAACAGTAAGAATGTGATGAATATGTCCCAGGCTGATCAACTTGCTATGTGGGAATCAGTGAGGAAAGGTATGCTTGCCAGAAACAACCTTTCTGTACGAAGTATACCCAGTTTCTACCATTTGTGGACGATACACCTCTCAATGCTTGTAACTTTCGTGCTTTGACTACAGCGTGTTATTTTGTTATTATTATAGGTGACTTGGATAGTTATATGAATATCTCTACCAAGCTCAAGCTTGGACCGTTTGAAGAGGACTTTTTAGTACGGACTTCCTCGTTAGAACCTCGACAAGGTTCTGATGAGCCTGAATCTCCTGGATCTGCCAAAACATGTATGCTCTTCTGTCATTGAAGTGTCTACTTTTGTAGTAGTTGAACGGTTCATACCAAATTTATTTTATTTTATTTTTGTTTGGGCATTTTTTTATATCAGTTAATTGATGCATGCTTTTCACATTTGTAAAACTTCACATACACTTTCAAGTTATACAATAATGGACCTATATATTATGGGAGTCGTATGGCATTAAGAAATCACCATCTGCGCTGATAGATCTATTCAATTAATACCTTGTTAGGCAGGGTACCTGTTCGATTATACGTGCGCAGAGTTCAACAAGACCTTGAGTATTTAGAAGATGCGATTCCTGTCAGTGACTGGGAAAGTGTATCCTATATAAATCGGCCATTCGAGATCAGGAAGGAGGGAGGTACGTGGCTCTGCTGCCAATATTTATGTTATCATTTGAATGCCAGTATATGGATTGAGGAAGGATTTGCTTGTTGTAATCACCAACCATGTAGTAGTGCTTTTCAGAAAAATATTAAATATTTTGTATTACCGTCGTCTGGAGATTATCCCCAAACAGAGAAGCATGCACATGTACATTTCTTCCATTGGAAAATTGGTGCAACTTCTGTTTATCCATTTATTTTGAGAGGATATTTATCTATCTATGCTACTATTTTACTGTCTGCTTTGCGACATCTTTCGAGAAAGCCAGGGTAAAGGGTTTAAGATTTCCTCTTTAACAAGAAACAAGTTTGACTGTAATCAGAGTTCACCCCTGAAACTGTGCAAACTACTCCCTCTGTTTCTAAATATAAGTCTTTTTAGAGATTCCAATATGGACTACATACGGAGAAAAATGAGTGAATCTGCTCTCTAAAATACGTCTATATACATCCGTATGTAGTCCATATTGAAATCTCTAAAAATACTTATATTTAGAAACGGAGGAAGTACATGTTTACAACTGCCTTCCACTCACACCCTTTGTTTCACGGCGGTTATGGTGTTGCGATAACAGTATTTCTTCTTGACATATAGTTCACTTTGCTCTGTTCTGCAGGTAGAAGCTACATCGCCTTGGAACATGCCTTGGAGACATTGCTACCAGAGTTCTTCAGCTCGAAGCCCGCGGCTAGAGCTGCCGACCCTGAACCTGCGGCCACGACACCAGACTCAGAACCCGACGATTCAGATACCAGTCCAGGCACTCCTCATGACGAGAAACCAGCTTCGGCGAGTCCGCAAGAGACAGATGTGGCCAAGAAGACCAAACTGAAGCTGGTGAGAGTGCAAGGGATCGAGCTCGACATGGACATACCGTTCCTCTGGGTGGCCAACAACCTGAAGAACCCCGAATGCTACCTCCATGTTTGTGTATACGTTGGGGCATGAATGTAACAATGACAGAAGAACAGTAGACCTAAGGTTAGATACCATAGGAGGAGAGTGCCTTCCAAACCAGGCCTGCTGGTCTTGTTCATTTGTTTGTACATACAGATGGTAAAATGCTGATCATTTAGGTGTGTCGATGTAAGATATGCAGTGTTGCGGGGTTTGAATACGATGATGAATGGAATGATTCCTGCTTCACAATTCATGATGCTGTACTGTTGTGGGAAGGAAGAGCATTCAATGCATGGTGATGCTGTGTAATTCATATGCCATCTCTGTCAAATTTGAGTTAAGTCATTTAATTGCTCACAAGTTAACTTCATATTTTTTTTTGAACTGCTTAACTTCATTTTGTAACACAACAGCTGTTTTTTTTAGCAGCGCCTGGTATCATGGTCATTCGTTCGATGACTCACCTTCTCCGTTACACATGCATCTTCAGTAGATTTTAAGCAAATGTGCCGCGGCAATGTGCGGGTATCATACATAGCACAAGTAACATCTTATTGCTGTTGTGTCACTTTGCCCACAAAATTTTACAGCAGAGCAAACCCATTATCCTCATCCCTGTACAGTTCAGAACTCATACAAATAATAGCGCGTTTCTTTTGCTAGAATGCGCACTCTACTCAGCTCCTATACTCTTATATTTCTGATGAAACTAAGGCACAACATAGCATAGTCTGGCAGGACTGTTTTCCACTCAGCTCCTATACTCTTATATTTCTGATGAAACTAAGGCACAACATAGCATAGTCTGGCAGGACTGTTTTCCACTCAGCTCCTATACTCTTATATTTCTGATGAAACTAAGGCACAACATAGCATAGTCTGGCAGGACTGTTTTCCACAGGAAAAGCAGGGAGACCAGCGTGCAAATCTCACAGCCGCTGTTAGCTGTGCAACCAGACAGTTTATGCTTCACGGCAGCAGCTAAGGTCAGAGTCGCTTTCCTGCGGATAGGAGGCCGTCTCCCTATTGCCGAAAAAGGCTTTCGCCCCGTTTTGTAAATAAAGCAAACCGCCCAAAGCACACATACAAGGTCTAGTACAGAACACACACATCCGAGAAACACACCGAGACCCGAAGGTTCTGCTGAGGGCACAGCTCAAGAAGCCCAAAGAAAATAAGAAACACATAAAAGGCCGAAGCCAAGGCGAGCGCGCGCCAAGCATCTAGTCAGGCTCAGGGGGAGGCGGAGGGGGCGGCGGCGACAGGCGGACCGCCATCAAACGAATATCGGCGATGAAGGCGGAGATGGCGTCCCGGTCCCGAGGACGGCTAAGCGGCCGCCAGAGCTGCAAGAAACCAGACAATTTGAAGAGAGCGTCAGTAGCCCGACGAAGCGGAGAGCGCTGAATCACAAGCTTATTGCGAATCGTCCAGATGGTCCAGGCGAGAGCACCAATCTCTAGCCACCTAATGTGGCGAGTGGGCAGGGGGGAGGTCTGGAGTTCGGTGAAGAGGTCAGGGAAGTTGGTGTGGCACCAGTTACCACCGACCGCCTCCCTAAAGCAACTCCGCATAAACTAGGCTGAAACACAGTTAAAGAAGATATGGTTCGAGTCCTTGGGGGTACTGCACGGCGGGCACAAGCCGGAACCCGGACCATTGCGCTTGCGGACCTCAATCCCGGAGGGGAGCCGACCGCGGATCCACGGCCACATGAAGATCCAGATCTTCAGAGGAACCCAAATGGGCCAAACAGCAAGGAGGGGGGGGGGGCGCAGTGGAGGGTGCGATGGCTGAGTAGAGGGACTTGGTGGAGAATTGCCCCGAAGGTTCAAGGCGCCACCGGACCTCGTCCGGGCCAGAATCGACATCTGGCTCATGGAGGGCGATGCAATCCAGAAGTTCCTGCCAAGCGGCAGCTTCCGGAGGCCCAAATGGCCTCCGGAACGCGAGGCGCCCTAAGTCAATAAGGGCCCGTTCGACGGAGATCGTCGGGATGACAGCGATGGAGAAGAGATCGAGGAACCGAGCTGCGAAAGGGGAGTCGCCTGCCCAGCGGTCAAACTAGAACATGGTCGCAGATCCCGATCCGACCGCCATGGAGGTCCCAATACGGTGGACGAGGAGCAGCTGAATGACCGACTGCCAAAACTGAGAACCCCCAGACCGCTGACAGAAGGCCAGCGGTTGGCCACGCAGGTATTTATTCCGAATGATGTCTAGCCAAAGCCCACCATGACCTTGCGAGATGCGCCAAAGCCAGCGGGAGAGGAGCACGATGTTCATGCGCTTTGAGCACATGATACCGAGGCCACCTTCCTCCCGAGGCTTACAGATGTCGGGCCAGCTGACCATATGGTATTTCTGCTTGTTATTGTCGCCGGCCCAATAGAAGCGGGATTGGACTTTGGCGATCTCGTGGTGAAGGGTCTCGTGAAGGCTGTAGAAGCTCATGAGGAACAAGAGGAGACTAGAGTGTTGGAAATATGCCCTAGAGGCAATAATAAAATGGTTATTATTATATTTCTTTGTTCATGATAATTATCTATTGTTCATGCTATAATTGTGTTATCCGGAAATCGTAATACATGTGTGAATACATAGACCACAACATGTCCCTAGTGAGCCTCTAGTTGACTAGCTCGTTGATCAACAGATAGTCATGGTTTCCTGACTATGGACATTGGATGTCATTGATAACGGGATCACATCATTAGGAGAATGATGTGATGGACAAGACCCAATCCTAAGCATAGCACAAAGATCGTGTAGTTCGTTTGCTAGAGCTTTTCCAAATGTCAAGTATCATTTCCTTCGACCATGAGATTGTGCAACTCCCGGATACCGTAGGAGTTCTTGGGTGTGCCAAACGTCACAACGTAACTGGGTGGCTATAAAGGTGCACTACGGGTATCTCTGAAAGTGTCTGTTGGGTTGGCACGAATCGAGACTGGGATTTGTCACTCCGTATGACGGAGAGGTATCTCTGGGCCCACTCGGTAATGCATCATCATAATGAGCTCAATGTGACCAAGTGGTTGATCACGGGATCATGCATTACGGTACGAGTAAAGTGACTTGCCGGTAACGAGATTGAACGAGGTATTGGGATACCGACGATCGAGTCTCGGGCAAGTAACGTACCGATTGACAAAGGGAATTGTATACGGGATTGATTGAATCCTCGACATCGTGGTTCATCCGATGAGATCATCGAGGAGCATGTGGGAGCCAACATGGGTATCCAGATCCCGCTGTTGGTTATTGACCGGAGAGTCGTCTCGGTCATGTCTGCGTGTCTCCCGAACCCGTAGGGTCTACACACTTAAGGTTCGGTGACGCTAGGGTTGTAGAGATATTAATATGCAGTAACCCGAAAGTTGATCGGAGTCCTGGATGAGATCCCGGACGTCACGAGGAGTTCCGGAATGGTCTGGAGGTAAAGATTTATATATAGGAAGTCAAGTTTCGGCCATCGGGAAGGTTTCGGGTGTAATCGGTATTGTCTGGGACCACGGAAGGGTCCCGGGTCCACCAGTGGGGCCACCTATCCGGAGGGCCCCATGGGCTGAATTGGGAGGGAACCAGCCTGGTGGGCTGGTGCGCCCCTTGGCCTCCCTTGCACCTAGGGCAGAAACCCTAGGGGTGGTGGGGGCGCCTGGCTTGGGGGCAAGCCACCCTTGCCGCCCCCCCTTGGAGATCCCATCTCCTAGGGCCGCCCCCCAGGGGCCCTATATATAGTGGGGGGGGGGGAGGGAGGCCAGCCGCACCCTAGCCCCTGGCGCCTCCCTCTCCCTCTCCAACACCTCCTCCTCTCCGTAGAGCTTGGCGAAGCCCTGCCGAGATCCCTGCTGCATCCACCACCACGCCGTCGTGTTGCTGGATCTCCATCAACCTCTCCTTCCCCCTTGCTGGATCAAGAAGGAGGAGACGTCTTCCCCAACCGTACGTGTGTTGAACGCAGAGGTGCCGTCCATTCGGCGCTCGTTCATCGGTGATTTGGATCACGACGAGTACGACTCCATCAACCCCGTTCTCTTGAACGCTTCCGCTCGCGATCTATAAAGGTATGTAGATGCACTCCTTTTCCCCTCGTTGCTAGATAACTCCATAGATTGATCTTGGTGATGCATAGAATTTTTTTAATTTCTGCTACGTTCCCCATTAGTGGTATCAGAGCCAGGTTTATGCGTAGTTACTATGCACGAGTAGAACACAAAGCAGTTGTGGGCGTAGATGTTGTCAATTTTCTTGCCACTACTAGTCTTATCTTGCTTCGGCGGCATCGTGGGATGAAGCGGCCCGGACCGACCTTACACGTACGCTTACGTGAGACAGGTTCCACCGACTGACATGCACTAGTTGCATAAGGTGGCTAGCGGGTGTCTGTCTCTCCCACTTTAGTTGGAGCGGATTCGATGAAAAGGGTCCTTATGAAGGGTAAATAGAAATTGACATATCACGTTGTGGTTTTACGTAGGTAAGAAAAGTTCTTCCTAGAAACATATAACAGCCACGTAAAAACTTGCAACAACAATTAGAGGACGTCTAACTTGTTTTTGCAGCAAGTGCTTTGTGATATGATATGGCCAAAGGATGTGATGAATGATATATGTGATGTATGAGATGATCATGTTCTTGTAATAGGAATCACGACTTGCATGTCGATGAGTATGACAACCGGCAGGAGCAATAGGAGTTGTCTTTATTTTTTGTATGACCTGCATGTCATTGAGTAATGCCATGTAAAATACTTTACTTTATTGCTAAACGCGTTAGCCATAGAAGTAGAAGTAACCGTTGGCGTGACAACTTCATGAAGACACGATGATGGAGATCATGATGATGGAGATCATGGTGTCATGCCGGTGACGAAGATGATCATGGCGCCCCGAAGATGGAGATCAAAGGAGCAATATGATATTGGCCATATCATGTCACTATTTGATTGCATGTGATGTTTATCATGTTTTGCTTCTTATTTGCTTAGAACGATGGTAGTAAATAAGATGATCCCTTATAATAATTTCAAGATAAGTGTTCCCCCTAACTGTGCACCATTGCGAAGGTTCGTTGTTTCGAAGCACCACGTGATGATCGGGTGTGATAGATTCTAACGTTCGAATACAACGGGTGTAAGCCAGATTTACACACGCAATACACTTAGTTTGACTTGACGAGCCTAGCATGTACAGACATGGCCTCAGAACACGGAAGACCGAAAGGTCGAGCATGAGTCGTATAGAAGATACGATCAACATGAAGATGTTCACCGACGTTGACTAGTCCGTCTCACGTGATGATCGGACACGACCTAGTTAACTCGGATCATGTTTCATTTAGATGACTAGAGGGATGTCTATCTGAGTGGGAGTTCATTGAATAATTTGATTAGATGAACTTAATTATCATGAACTTAGTCTAAAATCTTTACAATATGTCTTGTAGATCAAATGGTCCACGCTAATGTTGCCCTCAACTTCAACGCGTTCCTAGAGAAAACCAAGCTGAAAGATGATGGCAGCAACTATACGGACTGGGTCCGGAACCTGAGGATCATCCTCATAGCTGCTGTCGGTGTCAAAACCGGCGGATCTCGGGTAGGGGGTTCCGAACTATGCGTCTAGGCGGATGGTAACAGGAGACAAGGGACACGATGTTTTACCCAGGTTTGGGCCCTCTTGATGGAGGTAAAACCCTACGTCTTGCTAGATTAATATTGATGATGTGTGTTACAAGAGTGGATCTACCACGAGATCAAAGAGGCTAAACCCTAGAAGCTAGCCTATGGTATGATTGTTGTTCGTCCTACGGACTAAAACCCTCCGGTTTATATAGACACCGGATAGGGTTAGGGTTACACATAGTCGGTTACAATGGTAGGAGATCTACATATCCGTATCGCCAAGCTTGCCTTCCACGCCAAGGAAAGTCCCATCCGGACACGGGACGAAGTCTTCAATCTTGTATCTTCATAGTCTTGGAGTCCGGCCGATGATGATAGTTCGGCTATCCGGACACCCCTAGTCCGAACTCCTCAAGAGCTCCCTGAACCAGGCTTCAATGACGATGGGTCCGCGCGCATATTGTCTTCGGCATTGCAAGGCGGGTTCTTCCTCCGAATAATTTATAGAAGATTGTGAACACCAGGATAGTGTCCGGCTCTGCAAAAATAAATTCCACATACCACCGTAGAGAGAATAATATTACACAAGATCAATCTGCTGACATATTTTGTGGCGTGACGTCGCACCACTACCAAGCCTTTATTCAAATTGTTTTACTGTTCCACCTCGGTAGCGTTTAGCGGCGGTTTCATTGGCACGTCTTGTCGAGGCAGAGATCGTGTTCCCCTTATTCCGGGATTCCCATCAATACGGACGTGGGTAACCCAACCGCGCCATTGATTGTGGCGCTTGGGAGATAAGCGAGTTTTACCAGGCCGGTGGGGACACATGTTTTCGTCCGCCCATATAAGGGGATAAGGATCCATCCTTTCACATACGCCTTCTTCCTCCTTTGCTCATCCATTCCCGTGCACTCGAGCTCTAGCGCCCAAGTCCGCACTTTCCTCCTCAACCTTCTCCAACCATGTCGAGCGGCGGGAGGCAGATGGATGGCCTCCTCCATCACGGAGGGCACGCCACAAGATCTGCGGAGGCCGGATACTTGTCCGGCGATATCGCGCACAGGCTGCCCGACGCGGGGCAGCTTATTCCAACCCCCAGTCCCCATGAGAGGGTGGTATTTCTCCCCCACTTCCTCCGCGGACTAGGTTTTCCACTTCACCCATTTGTCCGGGGGCTCATGTTCTACTACGGCCTGGACTTCCATGACCTGGCCCCGAATTTCGTCCTCAACGTCTCGGCGTTTATCGTCGTGTGCGAGGCCTTCCTCTGCATCCAGCCCCACTTCGGCTTGTGGCTCAAGACCTTCAGTGTCAAGCCGAAGGTTGTGAAGGGCAGCCAAGCGGAGTGCGGAGGCGCCATGGTCGGCAAGATGGCCAAAGTCCTGTGGCTCGAGGGCTCCTTTGTGGAGACAATAAAGGGGTGGCAATCGGGGTGGTTATACATCACCGAGCCACGCGACCCTCAATGGGCGGCGGCCCCCGAATTCAGATCTGGATTCCCCACACGGCTCTCATCATGGAAAGAGACGGGCCTGAAGTGGGGGGATTCGGACGAGCTATCCGGACTCCAAACACGCGTCCGGAACCTGGTGGACAAGAATCGCAGGCTTGTCGACGTAATCCAGGTGATGCTCATCCGCCGGATTCTCCCATGCCAACAACGGGACTTCAATTTGTGGGAGTTCGATCCGCACAAGATCGAACTTGAGCGGCTCTTGATACCACGTACGAAGATGCCTGGAAGGTGTTGTTCAAGGGCGCCGAAGCCCCCGCATCCGCTAACAAAGATCGCGGATACAACTCGTGGCGTCAAGCCAGCGAGGTAAGTTATTTTACCCTTTACGGGACTCCTTTTCCATAGATTGACTCTATGTGGGTTGAAAACTCCCTATTCTTCGACAGTGCGGTTGAAGACGCCCGGACAGATTAACCGTCGGCCTTTGCCAGAAGACCCAGCGGATGCCCGATTGACGGGGCTGCTGGCTTCGGCACCCCATGTGGTGCCGGAGAAGAAGGCCCAGAAGGAGGCCACGGGAACTCGAAGGAGCTCCCGACGCCAGGTGCTGTCGGACTCTGAAGCAGAATCTTCTCCTCAAGACGAGGAGGAAGAAGAAGAAGCTTCTCCCCAGCCGAGGAGGAGGAAAGGAAGCCCCCCAAGCTGGGGAGGCGGAAGGTCAAGAAGGAAGAACCCTTCCCCCGGACTTCTCCACCAACGTCGACGACGACGAGGGGGATTGGCCTTTAAGGGCCAAGCCCCTGGCGAGATCGTAAGTATCTGGACTCCCGGATAACTTCAAGGTTTTTTCTTTTCGCCACATAGTGTCTTTCTAATGCCGCCTACAACCCTGCAGTCCGCCCAAGGATGATCTTTCCGTTTCGTCGAGCGGGTCCTTGGGTGCGTCGGATATGGATTCCCTTCCGACTGCCTCCACCCCCCGTGCCGCGGACGGCGCCGAGGTGGGATCCCAGAAAAGGACCCACTAGGAGGAGGAGGCCCCGGAGGTGTCACAAGACACCCTCTCAGACTGTGCACCGGACTCAGCCGGAGGCCACGGTGGCTCTCGAGTCCGCGGCGACCCTTCGTAAGAAGGGCAAGATCGCGACGCCGTCGCCTCCGCCCAACCGGAGGTGCTGGATAATTGCTGGAGGCGCCAACGGCGCCTCCATCGAAGAGGAACACCACTTTATTATGAGTGCGGTGATTCGAAGGTTCAGCTCGCCAAGAGCGGGCTGACTGAAGCTCGCAGCAGCCTTCTAACAGGCTTTGAGGTAAGAATTTCAATATATGTAAAATGGTACCGCATAGACGGTAGCCCTCGATGCTCGGTTCGGTGTTCGGAAAGAAAAGCCGGATGAGGATCTTTAGAAAGATAAACGCAGGAGTCATAAAAATATGTCAATATGGGATTGCAGGCTGTCTGCTGACCTCCGCCAGACCGATATTGCGGAGGTCAATAATTTGAAGAAAAACCTCGAGCGGTCCGAGAACGAGCTCGGTCATGCCAAGAAGCAGCTCGAGGAAAAGAAGGTGAGTAATACCTTATGAAAATTGTACCTTATAGAAAAGGATTTGGTTGCAAGAAAATGACAAGGATAACGTGGGTACTGTGAGGGGCCACTAACGAGGTGGCGACCACGAAGGAGGCGGTGGCGCGCCGAGCGTAATCTGTGCATGAACGCACCAGCGAGAGAAGCAGGAGGCGCTGGTGGCGGAGGTACAACAAGAGCTCCAGGATCTCGTGAAAAACATGAGAACTTGAGCGTGACTCAAGACTCGAGAGTCTGAGCTTGCAACGGCTCTTGAGTGTGCCAAAACCGCTAAGGCGAAGCCTACAAGGCCCTCCAGAGATTGAGGCGGTGAAGAAAATAGCAGCGGGTAAGGCATTTTTCATGCAGAGTAAGCATGTGAGTGTTAATTACCTGTTGCTTACCCGAATCCGGAGCTCTCCAGGGGAGTTCGCGGAGCTTCCTCGCAGCGTGTCCGATGCTACCGTATTCTACCGGACCGAGGAGGGAGCTCAACGGAGAAGGTCTTCTGGTCTCGGTATCTTTGAGGCCGGCCATCCGTGCCTTAGCGACCAGTGAAGCAGCTGGTCGAGCTCACAAGGCGGCCGAACAGGCCATGAAGGGCCTCATAGTTGTTTGTGGCCTAAGGAGGCCATGCCGAGAGCTACTTCGCCTGGTGCGGCGGCTGGTGGATGCGTGCCCGTGGGTTGAAGTTATCAAGCATTCCGCTTGTATCGAGGGTGCCCGTCGGGCCCTTGCCCGCAAAGGTGCTTTGGGGCAAGATGGATGCCCGAAGCTCGTGACGGACCCGCCACCGAGGGCAAGGAGCATCGCACGCCGAGATGTATTATAAGACTGTCTTTGAAGGGCGCCCGTACTATTGCGGTGAGTGCTCCAAAGATGTAATATTTGAGTAGACTCGCATTTTGTTATCTGTGCGCTGAAAACTTAGTTCATATCGCTAAGCAATGCTTGTTAATTTAAAATATTACCTTACATGCGGCTGTTTATCAAATCTGAGAGATGGCAAGTCGTCGGCTTCAGCCCCCATGACACGAGTGCTGGGGTGTTGGGATAAACTTGAGCGCTCTTGTTCCCATTTTTGGGTCCATCTAGGGAGGCGCTCAACACAACGAACAAGGCAACCGGACTTATAATGCTTGAACACTCTCACTTAGCCATAGAATTCTATAATTTTCAATTTCGTGAAGCCCCTAGTCTTCGAAGGCGAATTTGGGGCGCTATCACGCCTTGGCCGGACAGTATCCGCTCCTCGCTCTAAGCGGCATAAGTCTTTAGGACTCGCAAAAACCTCTCGAACAGCGACCGGTCTCTCGCCTCATCATGACGGTCAGTTTAGCTTTCACGAGGCGTTAACCCAGCCGAATCGGGCGGAATCACAGTGGTTCTCCGGTGCTACCTTAGCCGATATAACGGAACGAAGGTACCAAAACACGGAGCCGGGCAAACCCAACTATTGACCCAAGACATGATTCGGAGCCGATGCATATAGTGCTATAAGTTCGGGGTGCCGCACTTGTGAAAGTGTTCGGACTCATCACACCATAACGCGGGAAATATAAGCCCCTGGTGTATATTAGCCGTACCAAAGTGTACGGATGCAACATGTCATAAATGAACATATGTATGAAAAAGAAATGCAATTATAAACAAAAAGGTGCTGCATTGTTTTATTCAACAAGTGCTGCTACAAATGCAGAACGACACAAATAGTGCGATAAGCAAGGTATGAGACTGTTAAACATGTCCCCCTCCAGGGGTAGGCTGCAGATTGGTCTATGAAAATGCTCGTAATGGAGACCACCTGTATATTCGTTGTAGCCTTTATCCTTCCCGGCTGTTGCATCGTGAGTTCGGCAGGTCTGCTGCGGACAGGCTTCGACAAACGGAGTCCTGTGGGTAAAAAGTAAAAGGTAAAAGAAAAGAAAAGGAACGACACACTTGAGAGCCCTGGTGTGGTTGAGCCGCATCTGGGTTTATCGTGGTCGTGCCCTCTCCCCATGCCCATGGTATCTTTGAGCGTAATGGTGTACGCGAAGGACCTGCTGACGTTTCGCAGGGGCTGGGGTTGGGGCTGCACTGCTACGCATGCTCTGAACGTGCTAGGTGGTCTTGTTGTAAGTTACTCCGGGCGCGCTTAGCTGTGTCCGGCCGCTTAACGGCCGGACTCGAGAATTGCCTTAAGAGGTTGCATTGCACTTCGCGCGAGAGCAGCAGTATGTTCCTCCGCGCGGAGAGAACGTTCGATGTTTCCGTTGACCGTAATGACTCCTTGAGGGCCTGGCATCTTGATCTTGAGGTATCGTGGTGCGGCACGCGCTGAACTTTGCAAACGCGTATGTCCGAGCAAGGCATGATAGCCGCCATGAACGGGACTATGTCAAAGATTAACTCCTCGCGCCGGAAGTTATCCGGGATCCAAGACCACTTCGGTGTAATTGAGCCTGTACAATTGGCTTCTACACCTAGTATGACGCCTTTAAAGGTTGTTTTGGTAGGTTTAATCCTTGAGGGTCTATGCCCATCTTGCGACTTTGTATCCTGGTAAAGCAGGTTTAGGCTGCTGCCGCCGTCCATCGGGACTCGTTAGGTGAAATCCATCGACGATTGGGTCTAAGACCGGTCTGGCGAATCCCGTGGCGGATGTTGGTGGGGTGGTCCTTCGGTCAAAAGTGATCGGGCAGGAGGACCATGGATTGAACTTGGGCAATCGGCTTCATCGCGTAGACATCCTCGAGTGCACGCTTCCGCTCCCTTTTGGGTATGTGCGTTACGTATATCATGTTCACCGTCCACACCTGTGGGGGGAAACCCTTCTGTCCTCTATTGTTCGGCGGTTGGGTCTCGTCCTGGTCATCGCTATGCAGCCCCTTGTCATTGTTTTCAGCAATTAACTTGCCTGCCTGCTTGAATACCCAACAGTCCGTGTTAGTGTGGTTAGCTGGCTTTTCGGGGGTGCCATGTATCTGGCACAAGCGGTCGAGTATTCGGTCCAAATTGGACGGACCCAGAGTAGTTCTTTTGAATGGCTTTTTCCGCTGACCGGATTTAGAGCCTCTGAATCCGGCATTGACTGCCGTATCCTCAATATTGTCGCCGTTAACGTGGCATTTGTTTTTATTACGACGCGGCCTGCCATTTCGGTCCTTGAAGTCCGGACTGCCAGAATTTTTGCTGAGGTTGTTGCTGCGTGCTAGCCAGCTATCCTCACCCGCGCAGAAGCGGGTCATGAGTGATGTGAGGGCTGCCATGGATTTCGGCTTCTCCTGTCCTAGGTGCCGGGCAAGCCACTCGTCGCGGATGTTATTCTTGAAGGCCGCGAGGGCCTCCGCATCCGGACAGTCGACGATTTGGTTTTTCTTGGTTAAGAACCGTGTCCAGAATTGTCTGGCCGATTCGTCTGGCTGCTGAATTATGTGGCTTAGGTCATCGGCGTCGGTGGTCGCATAAGTGCCCTGGAAGTTATCGAGAATGCGGCTTCCAGGTCCTCCCAGCTCCCAATTGACTCTGTTGGCAAGCTGTTGAGCCAATGCCGGGCTGGTCCTTTAAGCTTGAGGGGGAGGTATTTGATGGCGTGAAGATTGTCACCGCGGGCCATGTGGATGTGAAGGAGATAGTCTTCAATCCAAACTGCGGGGTCTGTTGTGCCATCATAGGATTCAATATTGACGGGTTTAAACCCTTCGGGGATTTGATGATCCATTACTTCTTCTGTGAAGCATAGTGGGTGTGCGGCGCCTCTGTACTGGGCGATATCACGACGGAGCTCAAAAGATCTTGGTCTGTTTTGTTCGCCCGGCGGACTTATCAGGTCCGGCGTGACGGTTGTCGCCACGCACCGTGGCGCGCACGCGATCCATAGATCGATCTTGATTCTCTTGCCTTGTCCTCCAATATATCTCGCAGGTCCGGAGCGTTCCCCTTTGGCCGCTTGCTTTTGAGCGATGCCGGGCACGGTTCTAGTGAAGGGCCTAGAGGCCTCTCTGTCGCGCCACGGGTGGTTGGTCACCGTATTGTCTCCGTGTGATGCGGGTTTGTAAGCCTCCTCCTCTAATCGGGGAGCAGCTTGCGTTTAGGGTAGCTTTTGAGGGGCGTTCGAGCTCATGCTCTTCACCGCGAGGACTTCAGTCCATCTGTCGGCTAGCAGATCCTGATCAGCTCTAAGCTGTTGCTGCTTTTTCTTTAGGCTGTTCGCCGTGGCCATAAGCCTGCGTCTAAAACGCTCTTGTTCGACGGGACTCTCGGGCACGACGAATTAAATCGTCGTCGAGGCTTGCTTCGTCTCCGGACGGAGGCATATAATCCTCTACCTCTTCTTCTGCCGCTCTCTCGTGAGGGCTGGCGTCTCCATCTTCCTGCGCTGGATCTTGCTGGAGTGGATTGTCTTCGGCGTTGTCCGGTGTATTGTTATATCCGGTGCTGGAATCTTCATTCTTGCTGTGGCGGAATTTAGAGCGGCGCCGCTGACGCCGGCGCTTGGGCTGCTTCTTGGAGGGGTCATCCTCCGTTGTTCCATCGCCGTTCCCATCTTTTGGGGTGTCCACCATATATATGTCATATGACGAGGTGGCCTTCCAGTGCCCTGTAGGCGCTGGGTCTTGTTCGTCTTCGGCATCGTCGTCCATACCGTCGATGTCTTCGGAGTTGTAGTCTAGCATGTCGGTTAAATCATCGACAGTGGCTACAAAGTGGGTGGTGGGTGGGCGTTGAATTTCTTCGTCGTCCGCATCCCAACCTTCCTGACCGTAATCCGGCCAGGGCTCTCCGGATAAAGAGAGAGACTTTAGTGAACTGAGGATGTCGCCAAAGGGCGAGTGCTGAAAGATGTCCGCGGCCGTGAACTCCATAACGGGCGCCCAATCGGGTTCGATTGGCAGGGGCGCGGAGGGTTCGGAGTCCGGAGAGGAGTCCGGCACCCTGGAGTCGAGGTCTTCGCAAAGGACATGGATGGAGTTCGGCTCGATCGCCGTAGAGATTAAAGCCCCCGAGGCGGTGTCCAACCACTCGTCCTCGATCGGGGAATCCGCCCGGATTAAGGGTCGAGCGGATTCTGAGTGCGGCCTGTGGCACCGCTCGGTTCGTGAGCCAGATCATGCCCATCGAGACAAGGCTGGCGCGCTTGGCGGGGCTCAATCCGTCGAAGATCAAGTCCCGCGGATATCGGCCGTATTGTTTAGGCTTCCAAATCTGACTGACGGCCAGGGCGAAGCTTCGATCTGCTCCGGATGGCCTGCTTAATTGGCCCGCAGCAAAGCCGCCGAACACGAAGATCTGTCCGGGAGAAAAGTCTCACTGGACCGCGTCGTTGTTGATGATCAAAGGAGCCATCGAGCCTATCGGTGACGACACGCAGGAGCTCTCAATGAAAGCACCAATGTCGGTGTCAAAACCGCGGATCTCGGGTAGGGGGTCCCGAATCGTGCGCCTAGGCGGATGGTAACAGGAGACAAGGGACACGATGTTTTACCTGTGTTCGGGCCCTCTTGATGGAGGTAAAACCCCACGCCCTGCTAGATTAATATTGATGATGTGTGTTACAAGAGTGGATCTACCACGAGATCAAAGAGGCTAAACCCTAGAAGCTAGCCTATGGTATGATTGTTGTTAGATCCCCACGGACTAAAACCCTCCGGTTTATATAGACACCGGATAGGGTTAGGGTTACACGTAGTCGGTTACAATGGTAGGAGATCTACATATCCAGACGCCAAGCTTGCCTTCCACGCCAAGGAAAGTCCCATCCGGACACGGGACGAAGTCTTCAATCTTGTATCTTCATAGTCTTGGAGTCCGGCCGATGATGATAGTTCGGCTATCCGGACACCCCCTAGTCCGGAACTCCCTCAGCTGCCAAGAAAGATTATGTCCTAGAAGCACCGCTAGGTGAAGCACCCATCCCAGAGAACCAAGACGTTATGAACGCTTGGCAGTCTCGTGCAGATGATTACTCCCTCGTTCAGTGCGGCATGCTTTACAGCTTAGAACCGGGGCTCCAAAATCGTTTTGAGCAACACAGAGCATATGAGATGTTTGAAGAGCTGAAAATGGTTTTCCAAGCTCATGCCCGGGTCGAGAGATATGAAGTCTCCGACAAGTTCTTCAACTGTAATATGGAGGAAAATAGTTCTGTCAGTGAGCACATACTCAAAATGTCTGGGTTGCACAACCGCTTGACTCAGCTGGGAGTTAATCTCCCGGATGACGCGGTCATTGACATGATCCTTCAGTCGCTTCCACCGAGCTACAGGAGCTTTGTGATGAACTTCAATATGCAGGGGATGGAAAAGACCGTTCCTGAGGTATATTCAATGCTGAAATCAGCGGAGGTGGAGATCAAAAAGGAAAATCAAGTGTTGATGGTGAATAAAACCACTAAGTTTAAGAAAGGCAAGGGTAAGAAGAACTTCAAGAAGGACGGCAAGGAGTTACGCTACCGCAAGCCGTTGCCGGGAAGAAGCCAAAGAATGGACCCAAACCTGAGACTGAGTGCTTTTATTGCAAGGGAAGTGGTCACTAGAAGCGGAACTGCCCCAAATACTTAGCGGACAAGAAGGCCGGCAACACTAAAGGTATATGTGATATACATGTAATTGATGTGTACCTTACCAATACTCGTAGTAGCTCCTGGGTATTTGATACCGGTGCGGTTGCTCATATTTGTAACTCAAAGCAGGAGCTGCGGAATAAGCGGAGGCTGGCGAAGGACGAGGTGAGGATGCGCGTCGGGAATGGTTCCAAGGTCGATGTGATCGCCGCCGCACGCTACCTCTACATTTACCTACTGGATTAGTTTTAAACCTCAATAATTGTTATTTAGTACCAGCTTTGAGCATGAACATTGTATCAGGATCTCGTTTAATTCGAGATGGCTACTCATTTAAATCTGAGAATAATGGTTGTTCTATTTATATGAGAGATATGTTTTATGGTCATGCCCACTGGTGAATGGTTTATTCTTAATGAATCTCGGCGCAATGTTACACATATTCATAGTGTGAATACCAAAAGATGTAAAGTTGATAACGATAGTCCCACATACTTGTGGCACTGCCGCCTTGGTCACATTGGTGTCAAGCGCATGAAGAAGCTCCATGCTGATGGACTTTTAGAGTCTCTCGATTATGAATCATTTGACACACGCGAACCATGCCTTATGGGCAAAATGACCAAGACTCCGTTCTCCGGAACAATGGAGCGAGCAACCAACTTGTTGGAAATCATACATACCGATGTGTGCGGTCCAATGAGCGTTGAGGCTCGTGGAGGATATCGTTATGTTCTCACTCCCACTGATGACTTGAGTAGATATGGATATGTCTACTTAATGAAACACAAGTCTGAGACCTTTGAAAATTTCAAGGAATTTTAGAGTGAGGTTGAGAATCAACGTGACAGGAAAATAAAGTTCTTACGATCAGATCGTGGAGGGGAATATTTAAGTCACGAATTTGGTACGCACTTAAGGAAATGTGGAATAGTTTCACAACTCACGCCGCCTGGAACACCTCAGCGAAATGGTGTGTCCGAACGTCGTAATCACACTCTATTAGATATGGTGCGATCTATGATGTCTCTTACCGATCTACCGCTCTCATTTTGGGGCTATGCTTTAGAGACTGCCGCATTCACTTTAAATAGGGTTCCGTCGAAATCCATTGAGACGACACCGTATGAATTATGGTTTGGGAAGAAACCTAAGCTGTCGTTTCTAAAAGTTTGGGGATGCGATGCTTATGTCAAGAAACTTCAACCTGAAAAGCTTGAACCCAAGTCGGAAAAATGCATCTTCATAGGATACCCTAAGGAAACCATTGGGTATACCTTCTACCTCACGTCCGAAGGCGAGATCTTTGTTGCTAAGAACGGATCCTTTCTGGAGAAAGAGTTTCTCTCGAAAGAGTTAAGTGGGAGGAAAGTAGAACTTGATGAAGTACTACCTCTAGAAATGGGAAGTAGCGCAGCTCAGGAAGATGTTCCTGTGGTGCCTGCACCGACTAGAGAGGAAGATATGATGATGATCAAGGTGCTTCGGATCAAGCTCCTACTGAACTTCGTAGGTCCACGAGGACACGTTCCGCACCAGAGTGGTACGTCAACCCTGTCTTGGAAATCATGTTGTTAGACAACGGTGAACCTTCGAACTATGAAGAAGTGATGGCGGGCCCAGATTTCGACAAATGGCTAGAAGCCATGAAATCAGAGATAGGATCCATGTATGAAAACGAAGTATGGACTTTGACTGACTTGCCCGATGATCGGCGAGCCATAGAAAATAAATTGATCTTTAAGAAGAAGACATACGCGGATGGTAATGTGACCATCTATAAGGCTCGACTTTTCGCTAAGGGTTATCGACAAGTTCAAGGGGTTGACTACGATGAGACTTTCTCACCCGTAGGGAAGCTGAAGTCAGTCCGAATCATGTTAGCAATTGCCGCATTCTATGATTATGAGATATGGAAAATGGACGTCAAAACGGCAATCCTTAACGGCTTTCTTAAGGAAGAATTGTATATGATGTAGCCGGAAGGTTTTGTCGATCCTAAGAATGCTAACAAGGTGTGCAAGCTCCAACGTCAATCTATGTGCTGGTGCAAGCATCTCGGAGTTGGAACATTCAATTTGATGAGATGATCAAAGCGTTTGGGTTTACACAGACTTATGGAGAAGCCTGTGTTTACAAGAAAGTGAGTGGGAGCTCTGTAGCATTTCTCATATTATATGTGGATGACATACTGTTGATGGGAAATGATATAGAATTCTGGGAAAGCATAAAGGCCTACTTGAACATGTGTTTTTCAATGAAGGACCTTGGAGAAGCTGCTTATATATTAGGCATCAAGATCCATAGAGATAGATCGAGGCGCCTCATTGGTCTTTCACAAAGTACGTACCTTGACAAGATATTGAAGAAGTTCAATATGGATCAGTCCAAGAAGGGGTTCTTGCCGGTATTGCAAGGTGTGCGATTGAGCACGACTCAATGCCCGACCACGGCAGAAGATAGAGAAAAGATGAGTGTCGTCCCCTATGCCTCAGCCATAGGGTCTATTATGTATTCCATGCTATGTACCAGACCTGATGTAAACCTTGCCGTAAGTTTGGTAGGAAGGTATCAAAGTAATCGCGGCATGGAACACTGGACAGTGGTCAAGAATATCCTGAAGTACCTGAAAAGGACTAAGGACATGTTTCTCGTGTATGGAGGTGACGAAGAGCTCGTCAGAAGGGTTACGCCGACGCTAGCTTCGACTGATCTGATGACTCTAAGTCACAAACCGGATACGTGTTTATTTTGAATGGTGGGGCGATAAGCTGGTGCAGTTGCAAGCAAAGCGCCGTGGTGGGATCTACATGTGAAGCGGAGTACATGGCAGCCTCGGAGGCAGCGCATGAAGCAATCTGGGTGAAGGAGTTCATCACCGACCTTGAGTCATACCCAATGCGTCGGGGCGGTCACTCTCTTCTGTGACAACACCGAGCTATTGCCTTGCCAAGGAGCCCAGGTTTCACAAGAAGACCAGGCACATCAAGCGCCGCTCAACTCCATTCGTGAAAATGTTCAAGATGGAGACATAGATATTTGTAAAGTACATACGGACCTGAATGTAGCAGATCCGTTGACTAAACCTCTCCCTAGAGCAAAACATGATCAACACCAGAACTCTATGGGTGTTCGATTCATCACAATGTAACTAGATTAGAGACTCTAGTGCAAGTGGGAGACTGTTGGAAATATGCCCTAGAGGCAATAATAAAATGGTTATTATTATATTTCTTTGTTCATGATAATTGTCTATTGTTCATGCTATAATTGTGTTATCCGGAAATCATAATACATGTGTGAATACATAGACCACAACATATGCCTAGTGAGCCTCTAGTTGACTAGCTCGTTGATCAACAGATAGTCATGGTTTCCTGACTATGGACATTGGATGTCATTGATAACGGGATCACATCATTAGGAGAATGATGTGATGGACAAGACCCAATCCTAAGCATAGCACAAAGATCGTGTAGTTCGTTTGCTAGAGCTTTTCCAAATGTCAAGTATCATTTCCTTAGACCATGAGATTGTGCAACTCCCGGATACCGTAGGAGTGCTTTGGGTGTGCCAAACGTCACAACGTAACTGGGTGGCTATAAAGGTGCACTACGGGTATCTCTGAAAGTGTCTGTTGGGTTGGCACGAATCGAGACTAGGATTTGTCACTCCATATGACGGAGAGGTATCTCTGGGCCCACTCGGTAATGCATCATCATAATGAGCTCAATGTGACCAAGTGGTTGATCACGGGATCATGCATTACGGTACGAGTAAAGTGACTTGCCGGTAACGAGATTGAACGAGGTATTAGGATACCGACGATCGAGTCTGGGGCAAGTAACGTACCGATTGACAAAGGGAATTGTATACGGGATTGATTGAATCCTTGACATCGTGGTTCATCCGATGAGATCATTGAGGAGCATGTGGGAGCCAACATGGGTATCCAGATCCCGCTGTTGGTTATTGACCGGAGAGTTGTCTCGGTCATGTCTGCGTGTCTCCCGAACCCGTAGGGTCTACACACTTAAGGTTCGGTGATGCTAGAGTTGTAGAGATATTAATATGCAGTAACCCGAAAGTTCTTCCGAGTCCCGGATGAGATCCCGGACGTCACGAGGAGTTCCGGAATGGTCCGGAGGTAAAGATTTATCACTACAAAAAAAAGACACATCCGTGACATTTTTGGCCAAATGAATTTTTTTTCTTTCATACATATGACACTTCTTATGACGATAATTGTGACAAAACCAGGTATCATCCTAGATGTGGTGGGCTCCTACTTCTATGACAAAAAATCATGAAAGAAAATGGGGTTTTCATCCTGGGCGGGCCGAAGACGCAGCTGCATGACATTCTTTGGGCCGTCCATGACGAAAAAAACCGTGGTAGAAGCGAGGGGGAGGAAAATTTCAGGGAGTTGCCGGTTACGGTGGGAGAGCGATGCGCGTTTCTCGTGACGACGCTGCAGTGTGTGCGGCGTTGGCTCTAACTGAAGCCGAGCGAGGCGTTGGGCTCAAACTGAACCCGAGTGATTGCACTGCAGGCTACGCGTTACTGAACCCGAGCGATCGATCGATGGCTGTCAACTGAACCCGATGGAGCGATTCCTTCACTACTGCTGCTAATTGAAGCCGATCGATGCTGCCTCTGGGATGAACAGTGTGTTGGGGAACGTAGTAATTTCAAAAATTTTCCTACGATCACGCAAGACCATGGTGATGGCATAGCAACGAGAGGGAAGAGTGTCCGTCCACGTACCCTCGTAGACCGAAAGAGGAAGCGTTATAACAACGCGGTTGATGTAGTCGTACGTCTCCACGATCCGACCGATCCAAGCACCGAACGCACGGCACCTCCGAGTTCTGCACACGCTCAGCTCGATGACGATCCCGGACTCCGATCCAGCAAAGTGTCGGGATGAGTTCCACAAGACGACGGGCGCAGGACGGTGATGATGCTCCACCGACGCAGGGCTTCGCCTAAGCTCCGCGACGATATGACTTCTCTCGCAGCAGGCTTCGCCTAAGCTCCATGACGATATGACCGAAGTGGAATATGGTGGAAGGGGCACCGCACACGGCTAAGGAAAGATCCGTAGATCAACTTGTGTGTCTTGGGGTGCCCCTGCCCCGTGATATAAAGGAGGGAAGGGGAGGGGCTGGCCGGCCAGAGAGAGGAGGCGCACCAGGGTTTCCTACTCCTACTAGGAGTAGGATTCCCCCAATCCTAGTCCAACTAGGTTTCCCCAAGTGGGAAGGGAGAGAGGGGGCGCCTCTTTCTCCTAGTCCTAATAGGACTAGGGAAGGGGAAGGTGCGCCAGCACTTGGGCCCCTTTCTCCTTTCCACTAAGGCCCATCAAGGCCCATTGACCCCGGGGTTCCGTAACCCGGCACTCGATAAAATTCCCAATTTCACCCGGAGTGATTCCGAGTCCAAACATAGGCTTCCAATATATCAATCTTTATGTCTCGACCATTTCGAGACTCCTCGTCATGTCCGTGATCACATCCGGACTCCAACAACCTTGGTGCATCAATACTTATAAACTCATTATGAACTGTCATCGAAACGTTGTTGCGGACCCTACGGGTTCGAGAACTATGTAGACATGACCTAGAACCATTCTCGGTCAATAACCAATAGCGGAACCTGGATGCCCATATTGGTTCCTACATATTCTACGAAGATCTTTATCGGTCAAACCGCATAACGACATACGTTGTTCCTTTGTCATCGGTATGTTACTTACCCGAGATTCGATCGTCGGTATCCAATACCTAGTTCAATCTCGTTACGGTAAGTCTCTTTACTCGCTTCCATAATACATCATCTCACAACTAACTCATTAGTTGTAATGCTTGCAAGGCTTAAGTGATGTGCATTACCGAGAAGGCCTCGAGATACCTCTCCGACAATCGGAGTGACAAAACCTAATCTCAAATACGCCAACCCAACAAGTACCTTTGGAGACACCTGTAGTACTTCTTTATAATCACCCATTTACGCTAGGACGTTTGGTAGTACCAAAGTGTTCCTCCGTAAACGGAGTTGCATAATCTCATAGTTACAGAACATGTATGGGTCATGAAGAAAGCATTAACATACTAAACGATCAAGTGTTAAGCTAACGGAATGGGTCATGTCAATCAGATCATTCAACCAATGATGTGACCTTGTTTAATCAAATAACAACTCCTTGTTCATGGTTAGGAAACATAACCATCTTTGATTAACAAGCTAGTCTAGTAGAGGCATACTAGTGACATCTTGCTTGTCTATATATTCACACATGTATTATGTTTCCGTTAATACAATTCTAGCATGAATAATAAACATTTATCATGATATAAGGAAATAAATAATAACTTTTATTATTGCCTCTAGGGCATATTTCCTTCACTGATGAGCGCTATGGGGGGTTGGATGAGCAGTGAGCGGTGGCGTTGCCTCTGGATGAACAGGAACCCGTGGTGTGGAGGGCTGGATGAACAGTAGACGGTGGAGGGGTGGTTGAACATGACCCCGTGGTGTGGAGGGCTGGATGAACAGTAGACGGTGGAGGGGTGCCGTGTGGAGGGGTGGTTGAACAGTAGCAGATGGAGTAGCGCACGGTGGAGGCTGGATGAACAGGAGCCCGTGGAGGCTGGAGGAGGTCGATGGTAGCCCGTGGAGGCTGGAGGAGGTCGACGGTGGAGATGAACAAGATCCCGTGGAGTCCTGCTTGCGGTATGCCACACCCTCCCCGCTTCGACCGTATAGCACTCCAACACAAGTCCTTTCGTCCGTCTTGCGGTACGCCACACCCCTCCCGATGAACAGGACCCCCGTTTCGACCGTAGCGCTCCAACACAAGTCCATTTCGTCAGTTTTGCGGTACGCCACACCCATCCCGATCAACAGGACCCCCGTTTCAACCGTAGGAGGTCCGCTTCCTCCGCTTTGCGGCACGCCAGCCCTCCCGATCAACAGGACCCCGTTTGAGCGTGGCGGTCGAACACAAGGCTGTTTTCTCCGCAGCGGTACGCCAGCCTCGCTTCCATCGCCTGTTCCGTCAAGCCCTCCCGATGAACACGACCACGCATTCCGTTCCGACCCAGCCGGTTGGCTCCCCACGAACACGACGACGACGCTGTTTCTCCGTTCCGACCCAGCCATGTACGTATGCGCGATAGGCGTTAGAGACCCTGCCCGGATGTACGTACGTGGCCGTGTTTTCTTTCTTGCACCCTCGCCGATGTACGTACGTGTACATGCTACGTGCGCGCCTCTACTACGACACGTGCGCGCCTCTACATCCACCAGTATATATGTACGTACATGTTCGCGACCAGAATGACAATGCTACGTACGCTTCGACCAGGTGGGTCCCGACTGTCAGGCACTTCCTTGCGTGCGAAGATGTAGCTGGTGGGTCAGCAGTCAAGGGGGCGAGTTGTTTTGGTTTTTTTTTGCCCGGACGCACTTCCTTGCGTGCGAAGATGTAGCTGGTGGGTCCCAGCAGTCAGGGGGGCGAATCGTTTTTTTTGGCCCGAACGCACTTCCTTGCGTGCGAAGGTGTAGCTGGTGGGTCCCAGCAGTCAGGGGGGAAACGTTTTTTTCACGAAATATGGTGGCCCGTCCGGTGGGTCCCGCTGTCGTGGAGGAATAATTATTTTTGCGGCGTAATAAGGAGGCACTTCCTTGCTGCGGCCGTGGACCCAGCTGTCGGCCTCTCCACGCATGATCCACGTCCGATAGAAGCGTTCCTTGACCACGTTGACCACGCGGCGCCGAGAGCACCGGTGGTGGTGGACGGCGCGAGGCCTAGGAAGGGATGATGCGGAGCTGGGGAAGACGCGATAGTGGATGCCCATGCGAGAGGAGTACGAGGTTCACCGGTTCGCTGCGGTGTGAGGCTGCCGCCGCCTTGAGAATAACGAGGGTGTGGGTGAGTAGAGGATGGCCTAGCCAGCGGTGGGAGTAGTAAGGCGGTGAGGCCTCCGCCGCATCGCAGCCAGCCACGGGAGGCAGGAGCACGAGGCACGACCGGCGCTGGTTTGGGCGGCTGGAGCAGGAAGACCAGAGGTTGAAGAAGCACTACAGCCGTTGGATGGACATCGTACGGTCACTGGAGCTAGAATCGTGCATATTGACTAAGTTGACAAAGCCCTCCGTCCCCGTCAACTTAGTAGGCCCACAAGTCAGCCTGCCACTATACCGGGTCCCAGCTAACAGGGGGAGTATTCATTTTTTTTGTGCGTAATAAGGAGGCACTTCCTTGTGTGCGAAGTGGGTCCGAGCTGTCCGCGGCGGTAACGTTTTTTTCGCGAAATACTGAGGCCCTTTCGGTGGGTCCCTGATGTCAGGTGGACGAATCATTATTTTGCGCGTAATAAGGAGACATTTCCTTGTGTGCGGCCGTGGACCCAGCTGTCGGTCTCTCCACGTACAGTCCACTTTAGATGCATGTCGGTCGTTGACCACGTTGACCAGGCCGCGCCGAGAGCATCAGGGCGGTGGACGACGGCGAGGCCTAGGAAGGGAAAGACACGGAGGCAGGGAAGACTCAGAGTTGTTTCCCACGGAGGGGAGTACGATCGAACGAGGGTTTTGGTTCGTCTGCCGTCGCCGGAGAATAACAGCAGGTGTGGGTGAGTAGAGGATGGCTAGGCCAGCGATGGGAGTACTGGTGGGCGGTGAGGCCTGCTGGCAAGGGCAAGACAGCCGTCATGGGAGGGAGGAGCAGGCAGTCCCTTGGCGCTTGTTTGAGCGGCTGGAGCAGGAAGAGCAGAGATTGAAGAAGCACGACGACCGTTGGATGGACATCCAACCGTCACTGCTTGTGCGTCAACCTTTTTTTAGGAAAGCCTCAAATCTGTGGAAAACAGCATACAACCCATCTGCCATTATTTCTAATAATTTACAACCCATTTGCTAATTCCTAAGGTTTTCTTTGGAGCCCATATTCTTTTTGTTAGCATTCCAATCCATATTGTGGCCATGGTTAAAAAATTATGCGAAATTTTGCATATTTCGGTGTGGTCCGAACTGTTTTTAATCCCGAAATTTTGACTCACATTCAAACTGATTTTAAAAATAAATGTATATCAATATAAAATCCAACAAATTCTCGATGCATAAAAATTAATGTAATTTAAAATCTTGAAATGAAAAAAATATATTTGAAACTAATTGCCGGTTTGATGTGTTTTAAAAATGTACAACCCATTTCTCATTACTGATGGGCCATTTTCTCGGCCAGCTGAATGAAAAGCTCTCCTCGTCTTGAAAGATTTGCAGCCCAACAGGCCTGACAAAGCGACTTAATTGGTAAATCACAAAAAAACTGGGCTGCGGCCGTGGACCCAGCTGTCAGCCTCTCCACGTACAGTACTCTTCCGATGGAAGTCGTTCCTTGACCATGTTGACCACGCCGCGCGGAGAGCACCATGGCGGTGGATGACGACGAGGCCTAGGAAGGGGACGACGCGGAGCCGCGGAAGACGCGACAGTGGAAGCCCGCGCGGAGAGGAGTACGAGGGTTCACTGGTTCAGCTGCGGTGTGAGGCTGCCGTCGCCGCAGGGCCTGGCCAGCGGTGGGAATAGTAGGGGGCAGTGAGGCCTCCGCGGCAGCACAGCCGGCCACGGGAGGTAGGAGCATGCGGCACGACCGGCGCTGCTTTGGGCGGCTGGAGCAAGAAGACCAGAGGTTGAAGAAGCACTACGGTCGTTGGATGGACATCGTACGGTCACTGGAGCTAGAATCGTTCATATTGACTAAGTTGACAAAGCCCTTCGGCCCCGTCAACTTATTAGGCCCACAAGACAGCCTCCCACCAAGGTGGGTCCCAGCTAGCCGGGGGAGTATTCATTTTTTTGTGCGTAATAAGGAGGCAGTTCCGGTGGGTCCGAGCTGACAGCGGGGGGAACGTTTTGTTCGCGAAATGCGGTGGCCCGTCCGGTGGGTCCCAACAGTCAGGGGAAAACGTTTTTTTCGTGAAATACTGGTGGTCCGTCCGGTGGGTCCCTGCTGTCAGGTGGAGGAATAATTATTTTTTGCATAATAAGGAGGCACTTCCTTGCGGTTGCCGTGGACCCAGCTGTTAGCCTCTTCACGTACAGTATTCTTCCGATGGAATTCGGTCGTTGACCACATTGACCACGCTGCCCCGAGAGCACCACGGCGGTGGACGACGGCAAGGCCTAGGAAGGGGACAACGCGGAGCCGGGGAAGACGCCGAAGTGGATGCCACGCGGAGAGGAGTACGAGGGTTCACTGGTTGGTTGGTTGCCGCCGCCTTGAGAATAACAGGGGGTGTGGGTGAGTGGAGTGGAGGGATGGCCTGGCCAGCGGTGGGAGTAGTATGGAGGCGGTGAGGCCTCCGCGTTAGCACAGCCAGCCACGGGAGGCAGGAGCAGGCGGCACGACCGGCGCTGCTTTGGGCGGCTGGAGCAAGAAGACCAGAGGTTGAAGAAGCACTACGGCCGTTGGATGGACATCGTACGATCACTAGAGCTAGAATCGTTCATATTGACTAAGTTGACAAAGCCCTCCGTCCCCGTCAACTTAGTAGGCCCACAAGTCAGCTTCCCACCAATGTGAGTCCCAGCTAGCAGGGGGAGTATTCATTTTTTTGTGCGTAATAAAGAGGCACTTCCGGTGGGTCCGAACTGACAGCGGGGGGAACGTTTTTTTCGCAAAATACTGTGGCCCGTCCGGTGGGTACCAGCAGTCAGGGGGGAAACATTTTTTTCATGAAATAAGGTGGCCCGTCTGGCGGGTCTCTGCTGTCAGGTGGAGGAATAATTATTTTGCGCGTAATAAGGAGGCACTTCCTTGCGGCCGCCATGGACTCAGCTGTCAGCCTCTCCATGTACAGTACTCTTCCGATGGAAGTCGGTCGTTCACCACGTTGACCACGCCGCGCCGAGAGCACCAGGGTGGTGGACGACGGCGACGCCTAGGAAGGGGGCGACGCGGAGCCAGGGAAGACGCAACAGTGGAAGCCCGCACGGAGAGGAGTACGAGGGTTCACTGGTTCGGCTGCGGTGTGAGGCTGCCGTCGCCACAGAATAACAGGGATTGTGGGTGAGTGAGGGATGGCTTGGCCAGCGGTGGGAGTAGTATGGGGCGGTGAGGCCTCCGCGGCAGCACAGCCGGCCACGGGAGGCAGGAGCAGGCGGCACGACCGGCGCTGCTTTGGGTGGCTGGACCAAGAAGACCAGAGGTTGAAGAAGCACTACGGCCGTTGGATGGACATCGTACGGTCACTGAAGCTAGAATCGTTTATATTGACTAAGTTGACAAAGCCCTTGGTACGCTCCAACTTAGTAGACCCATAGGTCAGCCTCCGAAATGGTGCGCCCAGATGTCAGGGGGAGGAATCATTTTTTGGGCGGCCGAAGCTAAGAATATCCGAGAATGAAGAAGAAGCACGACATCCGTTGGATAGACATCCAACGGCCACTGCTGCTAAAACCGTGTGTTGACTATAATAAGTTGACAAAGCCTTGCATACGCGTCAACTTATTTTTTTTAGGGGACGCGTCACTTAGTAGGCCCACAAGTGTGTGGCAGAGAACTTATAGCCCATTTGTGTTTTGTAGGAATGTACATCCCATTTTTGAATTATAATGGAATTTACAATAGCTCATTTACAGTTTGTTAAAAGTACAGCCCATTTTCTAGCTATGACAAAGATTAATAATTTCAGCCAACCGTTGAAGACAGAATTCAATAAAATTTCCCACATTTTGATGGGATCCGAAATATTTTTCTCCCGAAATTTATATTCAAATCAAATATAAATTTGTATTACGTAAAAATCCAACGAAACATTGCGCGCGCAACAATGAAAATTTAAGATTTTCAAAATCCATAAATAATATTTTATAAACTAATTTCGTGTTTGGTGCATTTTTTATAGTTACTGCCCAATTTTTATAAGTACATCCCATTTATTATTTTTAAAGCCCATTTTCCTGTTAAGCCTAATGCATCCCTCCTAGGAAAGATTTGCAGCACAACGGGGCGGAGAATAACAAGTTGACCTTGCCTGGGTATTCCTCAAAAAGACGTATAGCTGGGCTAGCCATTTTCATCTTGAAAAAAGTAGTATCTGGGCTGGATATCTGGCCTGGGCTAGACGGGCCACAGCTCGCCCAGTTAATACCCTGCTCTCCTCTGAACAACAACGAAATCATCGCCAAGAAAAACTCTGCAGTGCTCACGCCTCAAAAACACAAATACTGCTCGAGCTGCTTGGTCCCAGCTGTCGGCCGCACCTTGTGCAATTCTCTCGTTTATATTGACTACATATGTTGACAATGGTGTGGGACCGTGATGTCAGGAAACCAGGAGAAAGCAAAAAAATATAGTTGTACATAATAAGGAGGCACTTGCGTACGTACGGCTATGGCCCTAGTGGGTCCCTAGTGTCATCCAGTCAAAATAAAGTCATCTCCTGAATCCTCATGTTCGTTGACCATGTTAACAATGCTCGGCGCCACGGCGAGCGCAACAACTCGAAGGACAACGGAGAGGGCCTCCCGGGCCCTACGGAGGTCTGATACAACGCCCGCTGCTCATTCAGGAAGCCAGGATCATCGGACACCTATGAGCACCTTCGATAAACTGAGAGGGCATGAAACGGTAAGGCCGCGCTTGGGAGCTCTGGTTTATTTCAAACCTGTATTAACATACAAGTGTAATTTACTCGTCATCGGAAGGCCCGAGGTCTGTAAGTAAAACCGGCGGGTTACGCGTGTAATTTGAGAGACCAGTGTATATTTTACGAGCATTGCTATATGGACGACATTACCAGACGATACATGCACGACGTGTGTATCATGCTATCCATGGGCAAGGCTGAAACAACAGCTAACGGCTGGATTAGCAATCGTCCGAGTGTCGTTCAGCGTTTTTATCATGTGTGAAGTACTTCCGATATTTTACTAGTCGAAATCGACCAACCAAGCGCCTTCGCCCGAGACCATCCGCTTTAATTTACAAGCGTCAGTTTTACAAGCGGTTTTGGTTGGAAAACGACGATCCAATCACGGCCTAATATCATGAGTTGGTCAGAAGATCATATGGTTTCACGTCTAACCTACCCGACATGTCGTATAGGCTATGAATGAAACATCAGACGATGAACTTCTTACGCACGGAAACAATAGAAGAGGATGAACTTCTTAACAAGCAAATCACTGGCATTAGATCGACATGCAAAACAATACGAAGCATTATTCTCAGGAGGCACGGTGAATAGCTCGTGATGCCGCATGCCACAACATTCCAAGCTCAACTTTGCAATCAAACACAAGGCCCGGCACTACATAGACAATATTCAGAACAAACTCTTAACACAGGAATATCTCAGCAGAGTAACTATTTACTTCTAAACTGAACACAGGAATAGGAAAAAACACTCGACGCTGCTCACAGCAAGGGCGTCCCACTCAAAAATATCAAATGCATGTCTTCTGGCTAACATCAATGAGCAAAATTTTGACAAGGTTTTCCAATTCCAATATATTAAACTAACATCTTCTTGCTAACATCAATGAGCAAATTTTGACAAGGTTTTCCAATTCTAATATATTAAACTAACGTCTTCTTGCTAACATGAATGATTAAACTTTGACAAGCTCCTCCCCTTCAAAATATGTAATGCCTATGATCGTGTCCTGTCTTAGCTTCTTGTACTTGTTTGGGCACTTTTTGCCCAGGGCAATCCACGTGTTGTTAAATTGCCAATGGTCTCTACAGACTAGTCATGTCACCGGTGTCTAATAATACTCTGTAAAGCTTCTTGGTCATTCCTTCTGTAATGTACCGCATCCAGTGACTGCTTCTTTCTGCAAAGTGGAACGACCAACTGGACCCAGTAACGCAGCAGCTTGCCTTGGACACATTGGCTCCTTTTGTGTAGTTCAACTAAAATCGAAGTCGGAATAAAACCGAGCTTTAATTTTGATATCCCTGTAAGCAAGAATAGGTATAAGGGAAACAATTACTGAGAAATAACGGTTGATGACTTGTCTTAATGGGAAACAAAGCAGGTGTCACAGCCCTAGAATTGTTTGACATTAGTTGCATTAAGGCATTCATGTCATCATGTTAATTTTCATGAAATTGAAATGGGGATGACCAAGCCCTAGCACTAAAACAATTCAAATAGGTTCAACTTCAAAATATCTTCAAAGAACCCAAAGTGGTTTGCAAAAATGTTCATGATTAATGGAAAAAGGTGAAAACCATATCCAGAGGTGATGGATATTTTTCCAAGACATTTTTGGATTTTTTTGAGTAAACCATATTGTATTTGAATTGGGGCATTTAAATACTATTAATATTTTAAATGCTCCAACAATTTTGAAAATAGTTAAGGGCCTCTGTAATAATTCAGTTAATGGCCACAATTATTTTCAGGATTTATTTAAATGGTTTAGTATTTTACTAAACTAAAACAAAACAGAAAATAGAAAACAGAAATAAAGAGAGAGAGAGAAGGATTACCTGGCTTACCTCTCAGCCCACCCGCCCAGCCTTTCCCCCCCCCCCCTCTCTCGCTGGCCCAGTTGGTGGCCCAGCCCACCAACCGCCACGCTGCTCGTCGCCTACCTCTGCCAGTAGGCAGAGGAGGGACACGGCGACCGCGCCGAGCTCGCCACCTCCTCCCCTCGCTTTGCCTGGCTCCTCGACGCCTTGAGACGCCACGCGCCTCCCGAACCCCTCGTCCTCTTTCCTCTCTCCTCGACCCCATTTCCTCCTCTGCTCCTCTCTCTCGCCTGGGAAGGCGTCGCCGCCGCCCCTCGCTGCCCTCGCGGCCACCGCCACCCCCTCTCCTCCCGGCATGCCCCCGAGCTCCGCCGCCCCTCTCCCCTCCTCACCGAGCCTCCCGACACCGGGCGCCCGAGGCGCCGCCCGCCCACTTCCCCCCTTCTCGGACCCATGGGACTTCATCGACGAATTAGCTCGGCTCCGTGCCTCCCCGAGCTCGCCGATGCCATCGTCGACTCACGGTGAGCCCCGAGTTGTTTCCCCTCTTCCCGACTCGTTCTCCCCCTCTAGCCACCATTCCCATCGTGACCGAAACCCACCGCCGCCCGAGCTTGTCGCCGGCGTCGCTCGGCGACCATATGGTCATTCCGTGCTGACCAACATGTCCGCCGATCATGTAGTGCCTCGCTAAGCGCCTCAAGCCTGCGTTTGCACGCCGCAACCCCAACCCGACATGGCGAACTCCGGCGGCCGCCAACCTCGTCGCCGGCGTCGATTCCGACCGCCCCGAGCTCAAGCCACTCCACCAAGAGCCTCAGCTCATCCCCAGCTCCCCGTAGGTACCCTCCCCGACCCTTTTGGTGGCCGGAACGGCAAAAATCACTTCCGCCGCCGCGTCGGGCTCGCCGGCGATTAAACGCCGGCAGCCGACTGGACTTTGACCATGTGGGCCATGTTTGACCCTGTTGAACCTATGACAGGTGGGGCCCAGCCCTGCTTAATAATTAGGTTTAGTTTTATTTAAAATCTAATTAAGCTAATTACTCTGACGTGTGGTCCCCACGCCGATTTGACTCAGACGACCCGTTGACCCCTGACGTCACGCTGACCTCATCTTGGATTTAATAAATGAATTTCTGGATTTATTCTGATATAGTAAATTCCAGAATATAATTCAAATTTCAAATGCCTATAACTTTTAATCTATAGCTCCAAATGCAAAGATTTATATATGAAAAATGATCAGAAAAATATGAAGAATCTGTTTATGCCATGATCATGCATGTTTGAACAAGTTAACATCACTGAATAGGATGAATCATGATTAGGGTAATTTATGAAATAGCATTTGGAGTTGGAGTTCAACCTTGTTTGAATTCCACTTCAACTAACTTGGATTATTATTGCATTAGGTGAATTCAGTACCTTAATATGACATGTCATTCATGTGAATGTGCATTGCATTGATTGTGTTCTCTCTTGTTTGCCGGTAATTGTCCCCTCCCGGTAGACGATGTACCGACGATGAGTTCGATGACACCGATGAAGAATTATATTATCTTCGAAGTGCCGTGCAAGCAAAACCCCTTGTTCATTCCGATATAATCCCACTCTCTCGCCTCCTGCTCTATTTTACTGCATTAGGACAACAACGACTCATGTGTTACTTGCTGCGGTAGCTGAACCCCTTGATCCTTTGCATGACCTGTCATTCCACAGTAATTAGATGAAACCCACTAGCATGAGTAGGAGTTGTTTGAGCCATGTTGTGCCTACTCATTTATGCTTGTTTGTCATGCCTGCCTCGCTTAGAGCTGAGTCGGGTCCGATTCATCGGGAATGAATTGGAATTGTTATGAACATGTCCTATTGTGTGTGAGCTAAGTGTGTGAACACGATTTGGTAAAGGTAGCGGTGAGAGGCCATGTAGGAGTACATGGTGGGTTGTCTCATTGAAACCGTCCTCGGGAACTGAGTTCTGTGTTTGTGATCCATGAAACAGTTACTACCACGCATTGGGATCCTTAATTGACCCTCTCGGCTTCTTAACCACCCTTGTCCTCGGTCAAGGGAGTTGCAAGTAGTTTCGTGTTTGTAGCATCTTTGGGGGCCGCACGCAATGCTGACCTTAGGGGTGGGTTGTGTTGCGGTAGGCACCGTGGCCCGGTGTACCAGTGCCCGTTTGGTATCTCGGGAACCCTGCACACATCGTTCGGGCTGTATGGGAAACCTCGGCCGGACTCCCTGCGGATGGAACCCGAATAGGCGATAAACCTGGACTAGGGACTTGAGTGTTTAGGTAGGCCGTGGCCGACACCCACGTTGGGCTTCCGCTTGAAGGTTGCCGAGTACATGTCGTGTAAACGGCGGTAAGTGGTGAGAGCGTGTGTGAAGAAGTACACCCTGCGGGGTTTAATTTGATCTATTCAATAGCCGTGTCCGGAAAAGGACTTCGGGTTGCCTATATCAGTTCATAGACAAGTGAAAGTGGATACTCTAAAATGCGCAAGATAAGCGTGAGTACTATGGATGGCGTTCTCGTAGGGAGGCGGGAGCGGGTCCATAGTGGTGTATTGATATGGTGAATATGTGGACTCGTAAAGCGCCACCTCAAAAGAGTTAATTGCGTCGTAGTTCAGATAGCCACCGAGTCAAAGCTGGCTTGCTGCGGTCAAACTCCACCACCCCTTTTGATAATGATGCATATGTAGTTAGTTACGATGTAAGTCTTGCTGAGTACAATTGTACTCACGTTTGCTTATTTTATGTTTTGCGAGAGACGTCGGTCTCGCTAGTAGTTCCGCCGGACTTGACGTTTAGCTTGTTACCTCAGCTACGATCTTGTGCCTCGGCAGATTTGGTAGATAGTCGCTTCTCAGCCTTTTCCATTTATAGTTGTGCGTACTCAGACATGATTAGCTTCCGCTTGTGCTTTGACTTGTATGTTTCACGAGTGTTGGGTCATGAGACCCATGTTTGTAATATCTCGCTTCGGAGCCTATTGAATAATATCTGAGTCGAGAGTTATGTTGTGATGCCATGTTGTATCTACGCATATTGAGCATAATGTGTGTATGTTTGAAATGCTTGGTATGTGTGGGATCCGACAAACTAGTTGCTTATCCTTGGCAGCCTCTCATATGGGGAAATGTAGTCTCGTGATTACGGCGATAGTAGTCCGCTACAGCCCGGTTCACCGGAGTCCTGCTAGCCCAAGACTACTGCTTGGACACTTGATCTGGCGGCATGTGTTTCACCGTTCCTATGTCCATCCTTCGGGAAATGTCACGCGGTGTTATTCGAGTCCTGCCTAGCCTGCTACAGCCCGGGATACCGAGTCTGTTAGCCAGTGCTACAGCCCGAATATATACGTTGATGACCGACATGCTCGATGTGATTCATGTATGCCTGTCCCCATGGGTTAGTGCCGCTTTGGGTTCACGACTAGCCATGTCGGCCCGGTTCTATGTCATATGGATGCTAGCGACACTATCATATACGTGAGCCAAAAGACATAAACGGTCCCGGGCCATGGTAAGGCGACACCCGTGGGAATACCGTGCGTGAGGCCGCAAAGTGATATGATGTGTTACATGCTAGATCGGTGTGACTTAGGATCGGGGTCCTGACAGCAGGAGAGGAGCAATTCTCCATCAGTGTGATTCATTCATATTGACTGAGACATTATCTTAACAATGCCTTGGTTCAACATGTATAAAGAACGACAAAGCAGAAAAGTACCATTCCTAAAACAATGCACTGAAATCAAGCAAAGTGTTTCACAGTGGCGAAAGCAAAATGTCATAATAGCAACAAGTTGAATAGATATCATGTGGTAGAGACCAAGATTTGAAACAACTCGACAGAACACTGAAACAAATCTCGATTTCCTTTTGTGCAGTTCCACCAAAATTAAGCAAAGTCACCGTGTGACATTCAAGTTGAACTGCACAAAACACTCTTAAAACATAAGTGTTTCGAGTAGCGAAGTAAAATGTCGCAATAACAACAAGTTGAATCGATACCCTGTTTTAACAGAGGCAAAAAGGAAACAATTACTTGCGATAAAGGAGGATGAAACAAGCGGTGATGAAAGAAGCATCTAACTTATCTTGGATGGAAAACAAAGTAGGATAGTAGCATTTCTAAAAGCGGTAGCATTGATTCATATTACAGAGACACTCTCTTGAAACAACATTAGTTAAAAATGCAATTTACTTTTAACGGTGGCATTGCTTCAATTTTCCGCGGCATTCTTAGATTAACAACAGCAAAATAGCTGTATGGGACATGCTAGCACCATGTGCGCCCACACGTATAAATGGGTGATGCAGAGTATGTAGCCAAGCAACATATCTGTGTTGGTCCCATATTTGTTCTCTTTGAACTTTTTTCCTATGTGAGGGCAGCAAATCTAGTCCTGCACAAACTACCCGACCCCCCAGTTTCTTTCCCTTTTCAACAAAGAGATCGGTTCCTTACAGATGTGTGTACTGGGTTACCCCCTTTTTCCCTTTTCGACCAACAAAGCGGCTGGATAGCCAGTCTATACTACTTTTCCTCCCTCCTTTCCTCATTGAACCACATCCTAGATTCATGCTCCACCCCACCGCACCTTTCTTTCCTCTTTGAACCAAGACCTAGATTCGACTACAGATCGAAAAAGATCCACATGCAGCTAGAGCAATGACGGTTTCAAAGAAACTTATACCTTAGGGTCGTCGGGATGTGGGAAGGCGTGTGGCGGGAGGCCGGATCTGCCCACACTATGTACGACAGCGAGGAAGAAGGGGTCGGTGGCCCTCCCGCACAGGCACTGGGTGAAAGAGAACAGCGCAGCCGGCAGTGGATTGCCTCCCTCGCCGAAGGCGATAGAGTTAACGCTGCACCTCCTCCCCTTCCCGGTGCGACGGGATACAGACACCTCCTTCACCCGCTGTGAGGGGGGAGAGAGACAAGAGGCCAATGCAGTCTTGTTTAGATCTGGTGAAGAGAGGGTGAGAGACTATGAATATAGCAAACCCTAGCAAATGAACGCTGAGCCTCAAGCGTGTAACATATATGTATTGCGGCGAGCGTGTGGAGAGTGCAAACCCTAGCGAACAAGCGTTGAGGCTCCCGCTTATATATATACTCCCTCTGTAAACTAATATAAGAGCGTTTAGATTACTAAAGTAGTGATCTAAACGCTCTTATATTAGTTTACGGAGGGAGTACTAATGTAGTACGGACTAAGCTCTGGTGCCTTCACTCCATCTGCTTTTGGCTGTATGACAGGTGAGCCAGCCACGTTTTGGGATCACCTGTCATAAACCAAAGGCAGGTGCACTAAGTCAATGAATCTGCGTCCATATAGTACTCTCGTGTGCATACGACTAATATATAGTGGAGTGGTTTTTTTATTCTCTCCATAACAATCGTTTTAAATTGTGTAAGTACGAAATGAAACTCTTTATTTAATGTACAGAGGGAGTACTACTTCCGATGAACTAACGATCGACGCCCATGCGTCCTGGTCGCACTTCCTGTCCTTCACGTGTGGTACACTACCCTCCCTTAAGTGAACAACCACACATGCGCCAAATTATCGGAAATGTGTGAGAGTGTGTACAAAGAAAGAATTTTAATTTCAATTATCGAAAAGGTTTGAGAGTATTAAAAAGTTTGACTTTAGTCAAATCTAATATGCGGAGTAAATAAAAATGGAGGGCTACTACGTCCATCCGGGTTTTTAGTCCACACCATTTTTTAAATCAAAGTTAATAGCTGGACAAATAAAATTACAGGGGAGCTGGAGACAAAGTTGTGAGAAGGCTTAGAAATCAATACAAAACTTATGCTCTTAGTACCAACGTCGATCCTTCTTCGAGGAAACATTTGGTTCATAGCCAATTGTGTGATAAAATTGCACCAACGTGAAAGATGACTGCGTCTCCAACGCAACCAAGGTGAACTGACGAAGGATATCATCTTTGTGCGTAACAAGCAAAGAGCACTGATGGAAGACAACTTGTTTTTCATTGAAAATCGATCAGCTTCACCAGCCGACGCAACCATGAGGCGCGACCATGAGCATCGATAGGTCATCGTGGTGATGCATCATCCATTTGGCATCAAGTTTGGGTGAGGCACCTATGAAGTTCGACAAATCCTCACTGTGGTCTGTTTCTTCTCAGTAATCAAGCTCGAGGAAGGAAGAACCATGTGGCAGAGGGCAGTGAGGCGGAACAACAATGGCCATCCAATTTTGTGCAGTTCCACTAAAATTGAGGAAGACATGCCCGGGTATGGAGACACGCATCGCTGTTTCCAAAAATATAAAAAAGGGTTAATGAAAAGTACACCAACAAACAGAAGCATCATAATTATATCTTGATGGGAACTAAACCAGGATACCCGAGAAAAAAAGCATTTCTTCATTTAACCAGTGATAGTACTACCACCATATGGACAATGACCGCACAACCACCATGTACTTTTTGTCGAAACAACATGTATACCTCCACCGAGTATAATAGTACTAGTAGGTGATGTTGGACCAGCCGACGAACCCTAGCTACTATGCATGGGGAGCTGGGGAGTAGTCGCATAGAAGAAAACCCGCACGCAGCGACCTGGGGAGCTGGACCAGTACAAGAAGTTATACCTCAGGTGGGCGAGATGTCGTTTAGGCGGGCAAGCGGGATCTGCCCACACGACGGCAGCGAACAAGGGCGCGAAGTCGTCCGCGCCAGCGCCGACTCTAAGAGGTCAGTGCGCATCGGCTCCCCCCGTCGCCGACGGTGACAACGTCAACGCTGCACCTCCTCACCTCCCGCAGCGGACGGGATTCGGCCGGATCTGTGACCACCGGTGAGGAGAGAGATAGACTGGACACTGTCATCTTGTTTTGATATGGAGAGGGTGAGAGAGCGAGACGCGAGAAACTCTATCAAACAAGAGGCTATAATGGAGTAAAAAAATCTCTCCATAGCAGTGGTTTTAAATAGAATATGTGCGTTCCCGGAAAAAAGAAACGAAAACTGGCGGATAATTTTTTAAGGGTCTGTCTAGGACACATTATGTCACATCTAAGTTCATGTCCACTCTATTTGTGGTCTATTTTTTTGTCCTAGTTTTTTTGTTTCTTGTTGCTACATTATATACTTGTGGGAGCTCAGATGTGATATCCTTAAATAACATCTAGATGTGAATTGGACAAACTGATTTTCTAACGTATCAAGAAAGAAAACTCGATCAAAAACACGCCCCCGCTTCCAGGTCGCGAGAGTCGTCGCGCACACACACATAGACATAGACATGCATATCCGTGTTTACGTAAAATTCCATTTCCATCTCCATCTCCAATCATATTTGTCCAACTGGCACATTATTTACGTTGTTAATTATATACGCAGCAATATTAACGTACAACATCTCTAGTTTGCGACGTCCGGACCGCTGCCACGGCGGTCCTGACCAACCGAACCCTCTTCATCACCAGCGTGCTTCCCCTCAAACGGTCAGTGCCGCATTCATGCCGGGCCAGAGCGGACGCGACCTCTCACTGGCGCAGGCATTGAAGCGGCGCGCCGGCCGAGAGAGCGTCGCCTGCGCCGCTTCCGGGTGCATGCGGCTGCTCCGCGTTCAAAGGTCGCAATAGTCGGCTACAACATGCATGTAAAAAGTTTTTGGGAGTCCGTGCTACAGCTAGCTGTCCTCCCCCAACTCGTCAATCTCTTCCAGTAGTGCTAGTAGTACTCCATGGCACGATCCATCGACAAGCAGGCGGGAAAGTTATCATATACTCGGTTTGCGATGAGTGGCATGCCGAGCGACCGTGTGGGGTCGAGCCGTGGAGGAGGGTGAGACACGAACACGATAGACGTGATTTACTGTGTGATTTGACTGCTCCTTAGTGGCCCCTACACGTACTCCCCCTAAGTGTATGCAACAGTCACACGTACACATGGACGCAAAAACGCGCGCGACGCCCTAATGCATGCATGTCCGAGCACATGACGGAACACACACGGTCACGCTAAGTGCTCAACCTACACGTGCATGCACACACATACTCAGTCAGGGTGAGCTAGTGACCGTATAAACACCGGAAAATATATATATTGAGCGCAATGAGCGTATTATGAAGTCCACTGACCGTATTTTTACAAATATACAGTGACAGACAGTGTATTTATCTCGTTTGAAATTAATCCATATTAGCTGGAGAGGAGGCAGTATGGACTAGCATTACTTGCGCGCGGTGGCTCGCAGGACAAGGAGAAACTTTTGACTAATGCAAGCTCTCCCTCGCTCAGGCGGTGGACGTGCAACAGTTAATTCGGTGTCAGATTGCCAGAAGCATACACTATACTACTAGTGCTACTATTGTTCGACTTCCCGAATAGGCGAACAGCCAAGCGCAAAGTTTACTAATATAGTCTATAAAGGTACGTACTATACTAGTACTAGGAACCGGATGGAGGGGCGTCTGCACTCTTATTATAATTTTAAAATGTGATAAAGCAATCTTCAACACATTTGGTTATCTTCGAGGGTTCTCGCATGTGATAATGGAAGTTGATTGCATGGAACACTCGCCACAATTCTCGCTTAATTCTGGCTCATATCCTGTTACAAATAGTAGCGCTCGGTAATATTTCCTCTTTTTTGTTATTCAACATGTAAACAGGTCAGCAAACCTTGTGGCGCATCTTCGTGCGAACCGTGCTTGCTGCACTTTGAATGTGGCCGAGAGCTGGCTTGATGAAACACCTCGCTTCCTACTTCTTTTTTGCGGGGTACCTCGCTTCCTAGTGACCAGTGTCTTGGCTGATCGTCCTAAGAATGCTTATATATGAATAAAGCTCTCTCATTTACCCGCAAAAAGGATTGAGCCATATTAACCGGAAAGAGGGAGTATGGACTAGCACTACCTTTTGGTGTGTCCCGTCAACTCGCAGAACGAGGAGAAGCTTGCAGGACAAGGTGAAGCTCGCTTACGCCTTTTGACTAATGCAACCTACCTCGATGGATATGCATCAGTCCATTCGGTGTCAGATTGTTAGAGGCATACACTGTAGTACCCAACATGCGGAGTACCATCATTGTTCGACTTCACGAAGAGGCGAAGAGCCAAGCGCAGTAGTACGAGTAGTACTACTACTAGAACCGCATGGTGGAGCGTTTGTACTCTTATTTCTTTTATCTCTGATAAAGTACACGTTTATTCCGGAGAAGGGCGGAAAACGGCAGCCCAACATGGCAACATGTAATGAATGATATCGATCAACCAACCATGCTCGAATATATCTTGGCCTCCATGCGAACCCGTCTGTGTGTTCTCGCTCCTCGTCTCTCTCAAGGAACGGCGGGTTGGCTCTTTGCCGTCAATTGAGATCGGTTTGCTCACACTCCTGTCCCACATGTCAGTGATATGCCAAGAGGAGGTGCGTTGACCGACTGGCCATACGCGTACTTGGTTTTGAACCTTCATACTACTCCTCCCTCCGTCACAGTTTACAGGGCGCGCTTCATTATGATGCATTTCTCTCAATGCATTTCCACCACCAGAGAGACTTTAGACGCGTTTGGTTTAATGCTCAATTAATTAGGGCGTGGTAACCGCAATCAAGTCCACAATTTTCTCTCCATGTAACTACGGAATGGAGTAAGTGCATGCATGTGTGTACCCGGGGTGGAAGCACTGCATGCATGTGTGTACGCATTATTCCCTCTACTAGTAATAGACGCCGTGCTATAACTACCAATGCTATTTTTCAGGCCGATCGCTAGTCGCCTTGGTCCCACAGATCTTTTTTCTTTTTTCTGAAGCGCTGTATAAACAGTGACGGATGGAGTAGTATGAGCGGATTCAAAGAAGAGCGTATTGATGGTTGCTTCTTCAGAGCAACTTACAGTGGGAAAGGTGGGGCTTACGATTTGACTGCTCATTACTCACTATTAATGCGGTGCAACGACCGGGCTGAGTCTCCCATGCGGTTGTGCACTACCCCCTCGGTTCTTAAATATACTCCGGAGTATATTTGTCTTTCTAGAGATTTCAACGAGTGACTACTCAAATATTTGTCTTTTTAGAGATTTCAAATGGACTGGCACATACGGATGTATATACATATTTTAGAGTGTAGATTCTCTCATTTTGCTCCGTATGTAGTCACTTGTTGAAATCTCTAGAAAGAGGAATATAATATTTAGGAACGGAGGGAGTACACATACGAAGCAAAATGAGTGAATCTACACTCTAAAATATGCCTGTTTGAAATTTGTAAAAAGACAAATATTTAGGAACGAAGGAGTATAATTTTGTGCATGGCACATGGACCCGGATGATGAAGAGGCTTCTGGCAATGCTATCAAGCTTCCATCATTTGTTTACATAATTGACGTACTATACAAATAATTTTCCAGCGAGACATGAAATTGTACAATGGTGTGAGCTTTCAGCTTCTGTTTCGCGTGTCTTGCCATCGATGCTCTTTCGGAAACAATAAAAAACTAACTTCCTTGCTAATGCATGTCAATTATTAGCAGATTAGAGCTAATAATTACATCACAACTGAAGACAGAGTTGTGAGAAGGTGTTAAATTAAAATTGATCCATGCTTTCATTGGCAGCAACGTCCCCCCAGCTCTGTCTAAATCAACAAGGCATGTTGGGAAAAAAGTAGCTGTCTGGAGCATGCAACATTCCGATCATTTTGTGCAGTTCCACTAAAATAGAGTTGAGCGTCCCTGTTCCAAAGATATTAAGTGTGATTACGATAATAGAGGACTGCTGATGAAACAATAAACACATAAATAGAAGCCGGTCACCTTTGCAGTCTCTTTTAAGACTAACTAGTTGGAGAAGATTAGGCTCGGAGTTGGATGAGGAGGATAGAGCAAAACCAATCTCCCTTTGTGCAGTCGCACTGAAATGTAGAGACGTTGCCCATGTGACATTTTAGTACAACTGCACAAAACACTCTTAAGAAAAAAGTGATTTGTGCAGTTCACCAAAAGGTCGCAATAGCAACGAGGTGAAATGGATAGCCCTGTTTGCAAAAAAGAGGTAGAAAGGAAACAATTACTGGCCAATAACAGTTGATGACACATGCGACGACAAAAAAGAAGCATATTCCTTGCCCTAAGGGAAGATAACAACACGGTTGTGTTTGTCTAAAACGGTGTGAGGACGAGAATGCAATATGGAAAGTACGCTGGACGAGCTACGTTTTGGGCAAAGAACTATGGAAGATCCACATGCAGTGACGTGGGAAGACGGGCAGTGAAGCAAGGCCGAAGGGGATACCTGGAGGTCGTCGGGATGTAACTAGGTGAGCGGCGGCGGGCGGAATCTGTGAGCAGGTGGCGTAGGCCCTGCCGCGTAGGAGCTTGGTCAGAGAGAACGGCGTGTACCGCAGATCGGGACGTGCTGCCTCGGCGCCATCGAACGGAGAAACGATGCACTTCCTCCCTTTCCCCCGGCGGACGGGATGCAGCCGGATCAGTGACCAACGGTGAGAGAGAGAGAGAGAGAGAGGCCACCGCACTCCCTTTCCCCCGGCGGACGGGATGCGGCTGGATCAGTGACCAACGGTGAGAGAGAGGCCACCACAGCCTTGTGTGAGGTACTCTGAAGAGCGACAAACCAGGCACGCAAGGCTCCATTGTATATAGTGAGCGGACTACCTTTTTCTCCATAAAAATTGTTTTATATACTGTGTACGTGCCGAGCGCTATAACTTTATTTAAAAATAACGCGGCAACGCGTCAAGTCGAACTTTGTTTCGTGCAGGCGTGCTACACGACCTCCCTAGGTAAAAAACCACTACAGGCGTTCAAATTAGCACGTGGGTTGTCATTTCGTAAAGAAATGAGCTCCACCGTGTACCCGCGCGTGTGTGGCTTGGCACGAAGCGTGAGTACGTGCACGGTGCACCTATTCTCTTCTTGTATACGTACACCACCTACGTGGGGTTGTGTGAGAGAGATACAAACCTAGAGAGATATAGTGTGTGGGTTCTTGAGAGTTTTTTTTGGGGGGTTCAATCAAAAATGTAACATATGCAATGTGTGTGAAATAGAGTCCTGGATATAACATATATATAGAGGCGATCCACGAGAAGAGAGTGGAGGTATCACCGGCTTGAGGTGTCCATAGAATCGAAAAGAGGGATGATGTGTGTGTGTGTGTGTGTGCCATGATCGATAAAGAGTGCCATCAATTTGTGTGTGCCCACGTCAAAGATATAGAGTGGCTGGCCCTTTGGAACGTGAGAGGGACATGTGCAGTTTGTCTCGTGGCATGGATACCTACCGCAGCTTCGACTATCGGTGTGTGGTGGGGAAGAGGAGGCCCAATTAACTATAGAGGTACAATGGCTGGTATATGTGTGGAGGAGGAGAGGCCTACCTCATGTATTAAGGAGATCGATCTGCCTCATGTATTAAGGGAGATCGATCAGCATCCATGCATATGTGCATGAGAGGAATAAGGTTGGGAGAGAGACAGAGCTACAGTGTTGGAGGGGGTGGTAGTGGAGTTGCTTCTAACAAATGGTGGGATAGGCTTGCTAGACAAACGGAGGGCACGCCTGCAATATCAATAAGAGAGGAGATGGCTGCTTGTCGTCTGTGCACGTGCGTGTGAGAGACGGGTCAGGAGGCATGCACGAATGATGAGGGGGGACGATGTGGCTGTGGTAAGCAGACATAACTACATAGGAAGATCAATCGCCCTTTGTTAGAGAAAGGAGAGACATAACTTGTGAGGTACGTCGATCGATGGGGGGGTAGTTAAAGTCGATCCAGGTATATGTTGGGAGATCGATCGGTATACATGCATGTGTGTGTTAGAAGAAAACGAGGCACGACGAGAAGGATAGAGATAGAGGGATGCATGTAGGAGGTGGTATGAGAGGCATACTATATCGAGCGGGGAGGAGTGTAAAGTAGCACGAGAACGATGAAAAGAGTGGTGGGAGTGAGGCATGGACGGTGACAAGAGAAGAGGGGAAGCTTGTGTTTGTGCTAGGCACACCTGGCTAGAGAGGTATATCGATCGATGTGTGCCGTAAAGAAGGAGCTGGGGGGCCTACACACACCGTGGGTGAATGACCTAAAGTGAAAAGACAAATTTGCGCGATGGAGCTAGAGAATGCTGAGGGAGGGTGAGAGGGATGCGGGCGTGTGCATGCACAAGAGAAAGTTAGCGTTAGCTACAAAGATAAGAGGGTTGTGTGGTGTAAAAGACGAATAGAGATCACATATACTTCATTATAAAAAGAGAATTCGGATATTTGAAGAATTTATCATAGTGTTTTAAAGCGACGTATGTGTGAATATATATAACGGTGATACACATGGTGTGTTTATGAACATGTTATACTACATTTAATATATTTTATCTCTACTCTTATAAAAAACGGAGTTGTTGACGATGGTGTGCCTGCCATCCTGCATTATAGGCCGTCCGATTTATATCTGGCGGATAGCAAGGAAACTATGATGGTTGAAGTTGGCAACAATCATGATTGTAGATTCTTATTGAAATAGAGAAACGAATTCAAATTTAGTTCGAATTGCAGCGGTAGTATAGACATTTGGAATGCACTAAAATGTTGGTATGAGTAGGTTACATGCATTATACAGCAAAGCGAAAAAATTAATCGGACATAACATGGATTCATACTCCTTCCTTCCATCTATATAGGGCGTAATGAGATTTTTAAGACCGCCTTTGACTATTGACAAGATTAATAGTACATGACATGCACAATGTGAAAATTATATCATTGAAAGAACCTTTCACAGACGAAGTTAACGGTGTGCTTTGTGTAAGTTGCATGTCATATATCATTGCTCTAATATTTGGTCAAAGTTAGCATCAAAAAACGCATTAGGCCCTATATAGATGGAAGGAGGGAGTAGCTTTGAATAGCATTTGTATAGTAAAACGGGGCAAGACTATCTCTTTGTGTGGTGTGAATAGTTTTATTTTTTTTGTTTTCTTTTTGGTTGAGGGAAGTGCGAATTGATTTGGTACGTACAATCACAATATTACTATGCAGTCAACAAAAAGTACAATATTACTACACGTTAGGCTTGTCCCTAAAATTCAACCCGCGTCTTGTTATATCCCGAAAATTCAGATATCGTGCTCCCAAAACTGGCGCCTACACAACCCGCGCCTTGCTATCCCAAAATTACAACACGCGCGAAAACTCCCTCCAGCTGCCAAATCCCGACACGTGAATTCCCCTTCTAACCCTGAGCCGAAAGGGCCACTAGTTCAAATCGGTGGGGGGTACTTTTGTAACACACCCTACATTTTGGACAAGCGTGTCCCTAAGTCATGCTTCACCCCCTCCCATCGCCCCGTTTTCGCCATTCGAAATCCCAGGCCGCCATAACCTCTCCGCTCCAGCCGCGAAACCCCACCCTCCTTCGTCCGCCACGCAACCGCTGCCCAGCCGGAGCCTCTTCCCCGACGACGTCGTCCACCGCAACAACTCGACGTCCCTCGTCCACCTCCCTGGATGAGGATCCGTCGTCCATCTCGTTGTCCCGCCGGTTCAGCTGCCCCGTCCTCCACCTCCAAGGAGCTGCTCCCACGATCGCATCGTCTATCGCGGCTGCTCCATCCCCACAGTGCTGCCTTAACCTGCTCCACCGGAACCGCAACATCCTCACCGACTCGTCGGACGAAGCCGAGGCCTACTCGGCGCCACCAAAGAGGTTTTACACTCATCGCATCGCACCTTCTCCTTAACTCGACCTCCCGGCGCTGACGGTGCTCCATCCCGCACCGCCATGGAGCGGCTACCTTGAAGTCGGCGCCGTGGCGACATCTCCACGGCGGCTCTCCCCCAGTGCGAGGCCCCTTCGGCGGCGGCGTACATACCAGCCGGATCTATTGTTGCTGCTCCGGCTCTCGCTCGATCGCTCGCTCGCCCAGCTACTGCTGCTGCTCTCCCCCTCGCTCGTGCTACTGCTCTTCTCCGATTAAGCCACACTTCAGTCGACTGAATCGACTTTTGGGTCGATCGATTTTCAGGGTTGGGGGGCTCGCGGAGTTAAGGAAGAACCACCAGCAGCGGGGACGGGGCTCACGGAGAGGTACCCACTATCTATCTTAGGGTTCAGGGTGGGGCGGGGGCCTAGAGGGCTGGCGGGCGGCGGTGGCGAGTTGTTTGAGGCGGCAAGGCGGGCTGGGGGGGCGGTTCGGCCGGTGGTGGCAAAGCGGCTCGAGGGTGCGGGTTGAAGATGAACTGCAGGCCCTCCTAAACTACATGTCAAGTGTCTCTCTGCTACCATTGCATTCAGTTTGACTAGTCATTCAGATTCCACATTAATTTCAGTTTCGACGATTAAGTTCAGAGTCAACAGTTTTACCTCATCTGTTGTAGTCAGGTGGTTTTTGGTGATGTTAATTTTACATCCATTTTTCATCATCTATTTGAGATGCTATTAGAATCCCACTTGAGATTGATGATGTCTGTCTTGTGCTGCTTCAGCCTTGACGTCTTACGGCTCACCGGAGCTGCTCCAACGACAGAACGATCCATCACAATAGAGCAGTGCCCTGGACGTCGTCTATAGATTCCTCAGATCTTCCTCCACACCTCCGACAGCCACCTCTGCCTCAACTGCTTCAGCGACCAACCCAATGATGCTGAGGTCGATACGGCTACGGCAACGAGGTTGTACACTTGTTGCGTCAGTTATTACTATACATTCACATCGATCCATTAGGGCGATTTTGGTCCAATGGAAAAACGCCGATCCACTCGTTGTTATCATCACTCTAAATTTCTGCATGCTCTCCTTACATAATCTCACCATATTTTTTTCGTATGCATGTCAGATATTGTACACAGTCATGTTGAACATGTAGAGAAAAAGAGAAGAGTTTTGCGCGGCAATACAATGTCATGCAGACATCGCTCCATGGTGGGTTCAATGGCAAACTCTCCCCACCCCTCTCCAGATTGTAATCCAGAGGAAGATATCTGTTTTGAGGCGTATTCAGACGCCGCTGACCACTCCTATTTACCCTCCAAGGTGTTTGCTCTACCTTGGCATGATGATGTTAGTCATATCATGCATATGTTGCCTTGCAGTGCCTATTTTTGACATCATATATGTCATCTGCTTAGTTTAGACATGTTCTGTAATGCCACCTGTTTAGTTTCTATATCATATATGGGAATTATGCAGTCTCATGTCTTTTAGCCAGCCATAATATATGTGAAATGTGCAATGCCATCCTGTTTAACCAGGCATCATATATTTGAATGATATCTTGCCCATCCTTTTCTTCATTACATTTCCATTTGTCAACAATGTTTGTACATTAAACTACTCTTCCTGTGAATCAGCCATTTGGGTGGGAGATGGAAAAATCTGGAGTGAAAACAAGGCCTTGAGAGAGCAGTGCTACTGTCAAGCAGATCTCTTGTTGGGTCCCGATAGCTCCTCAGAGATGGATTCAGAGACAGATGACCAGTCCTATTCCCCACTGAGGTGTATGCTCTAACTTGGCACGGTTATACTGCTCATATCATGCATACGGTGTCTTGCATTGCATAGTTTAGACATCATATACACAATATTCAACACCATGTTCTTAGTTCAGACATCATATCGAATGCCCTCTGTTTAGCATATAAATCACATATGTGAATTAAATGATGCGATCTTGATTACTTAGATAACATGTAGGTGAATTATGTCATGCGATCCTGTTTAGTTATTCATCATATCTTTGAATTATGTTATGCTATGCTATCCAGTTTAGATAGACATCATATATGTGAAATTATGTCATGCTATCCGTTTTAGTTAAACAATATACATGTCAACTATTTCATGCCCTCTTTTTTCCACACTATCTATTGCATCTCTCTCATACAATGTCTGTACATTCAACTATGTTTCCTGTTTATCAGCCATTTGAATTGGAGCGGTGATGCCAGATCTAGCGGAATAAAACACGGTCTTCAAATAAAACAGTGCTACCTCTTGGTGGAGATAGCACCCCGGTTGTACATGCACAAGAACCAGCCCTACCACACATAACCCAAACTCTCGCATATTGTACCCCTACTGCGATGGACAGAGAACCAGCTTCACCCAATCTAACCCCAACCCCAGCCGATAGTAACCCAGTTCCTGTTGACACAGCACCATCTCCACCACAGAGCTCCCAAACAACAACAGTTAGTAAGGCAGCTCCAGTGCCCAAAGGGCCAGTACTATCACGGCGAACCCCAACTCCACCAGTTAGTACGCCTATTCCTGTGGAGGAAGCACAACCAGCCAGTCGTAGTTTAGCATCTATCGCATTTGATGTTGTTAAATCGTATGTGCGTATCTTCCCATCTTGGAAATATTATACTGAAGATGAAGGAAAATGCTAGATGCAGGTGTTTGTCCAGGAGTTATGTGTAAGTAATGTTATTCATGGCAATTACTTTGCTTCGTCCCATACATCCTACCTCCATGATGGTTATAATACAGCAAATTTTCCCATTTTTCTCTATAGAGAAGGACCGATTTGGAAACTCAGGATGAGGTAACCTGTGCTAATACCTCTGCTATCTTCAAGAATGCTTGGTGGAAGTATTGGAATTACCTGAAGAAAACGTACTTCACCGGCAAAGAAACTCATCAAATTCCCTTACGTTCTCCTGAGACACATTTACTGGACGATGACTGGGAACGCCTTGTTCAGATCTTGGTCCCGAACCAAGAATGTGGTAAGGTCTATGAGCTCATTTTTTATTTTTAAGTATTTTATTCTTGCGTCTTACTGTACTTTGTTCATGTAGAACAAGTGCCTAAACCTGAAGAACAACTGTTCTAATTTAAGATTCCATTGCTATCATAGTTCAAAAAAGCGCTAGGCGTTAATTATGCGTTTTGCCACCGCCTTGCGCTTTACTGACCAAAGCGCATGCTTATGCGCAGTAATGCACAGATTATGCGTAGTTATGCGCAATGCGTTTTGCCAACGCCAAGAGCCTAGGCGCGCTTAAGCGCTCGCTTAGGCGCACCTTTTTTTTAACTATGATTGCTTTGCTCTTGTATCACTGTATTTCCTCATACAAACTTATTTTTAAATTGAAGGATCCAATCGAAACTCCAATGGCACAGCAGGTATGTTCACACATGTTTCTTTAACAGGTTTGCTCTTATCAATAACTCTGTTGATTTCAATTTCAATTGTGTATACAGTTGACTTTCATATCATGCACATTACTAGCATCACAACAGAGCCAATAGTGTTGTTGTACATGTAGACCCGTGGTACCCATCTGAAATCTTGTTGTGCCGTGTAGTTTCCCACGTTTTGTATTCTTTCGCTGCTGCTTTGTCTTGAACTGATATGATTTGAACCGTGTCTCTATTTTGATTTGGCAAGACAATGCAGTGACCATAGGACATAGATATATGTTTGTTTGATGCTTTTATTATGTACTAGTACTTGGCAATAGAAGACTTGGTAGTTTAATCCTGTCCACCTTACTAATGAACTGGTTCACCGAAATGAGTTTCATATACTAGTACATGCTAAACTTTTTATGTGTCTGCTTGTTTCTTCTTTTAGAATGCTGACAGAATATTGGGGAAGAGTGCCTTATTAAGCAATGGTAAAGGAAGTAATGCAGATAAGGTTCAGGATAGTGACACATCCTTGTTGGTCTCCAACAAAGCTGATAAAACAGCTAAGGAAGACTATCTTGAAGACAGCGAGACAACCCCAAAGTCCTGTCTTGGTTTAGTGTTCGAGTTACTGGCCACTACCGCTTGCACAAGCTATTCAAACTCACTGTCTGAATCAGTTCGGTTTCTTGAGTCTCAACTACAAGCTGAAAGACATCGATCAGCTGTGCTGCGACAAGAAGCGGAAGGACTGCGGAAGTCCCTGGAGCATTCAGATGCATACTTTCTGGTGCAACAGCAAGCGTTGGAGGATTTTAGCGCCAAACAGGACAAAGCTAATCAGCTTGCTAAGCTTATTGCCAGCATGGTGGATACCCAGGATAACGTTTCTTGAGCTCTTCTGAAGTTGTTTCAGTTATGCTCTTGTTTTGCTGCCGCGTTTATTTGCACTGGTGGCCAATTTTGACGGCCAAGTGTATGTAATATGCTGCTTTGTTCCCTATATTTGCACTCGTGGCGAACTTTAATGCCTAGTGGATATAATATATGTAATAGCGGTAATAGGCTAGCCTTAATTGCTTGCTTATTTATTTCCTTATTGTCTTGTTTAGTTGTTTGCTTGTAGTCACTGCAGTTCTTTTTCTGTGTTTTTCTAGTGGCCACAATAGCCTATTTTTGGTAACTAGGCCAAAATAAGCATGGCAACACACAGACTGTTGTAACCATGGGCCTCTTGCAGGCCGTATGATCCATGGGCCTTCGTTCGGCCGTAGGACCATTGGCCTTCTATACGGGCCGTAGGATCCATCGCCCTTCTATATGGGCCTTAGGGATCAATGGGCCTTCTACGGGCCGTAGGGTCCATGGGCCTTCTATGGGCCGTACTATCCATGGGCCTCATACGGGCCGTAGGATCCATGGGCCTTCTAAGGGGCGTATCATCATTTCGCCAATCATGGGCAGTACTATTCGTGGACCATAACGGGTCGTTAATAGGCCGTATTTGATAACTCTGTGAAAACAGCCCAACGGGTTTTTTGACATGAAAACATTAACGATAACCGTCCATAAGCGGGCCGATCGTAACGACGGGCTGAATTTGGCCCTAGCGAAAATATGCGAATAAAGCCGTATGTAACGAATCTCGCAAATGAGCCTAAGAATCAATGGGCCCCGAGAAGGCCGAAGAGAACTTGGGCTGGAAACGCCCAATGGAATAACGGGCCGTTAATGGGTATAAAGTGATACCTTTGTTCATTACGGGCCGTTTCACCACGGGCGTTAATGGGCCAAGAGTTACAAAGGTCCTCATATGGGCCGAAAGAAGTCATGGGTCACACATGGGCCGAAAGTTAAAACGGACCGAATCATATTGGATGGCCCAGATGACACTACTGGGCCTAATTCAGATAGGGCGTAACGGGCCCTCGGTTAGCGGGCTGTAAATGGGCTATATGCGAACAGGCCGTTAACAGGCTTTCCGTGGTCCGCCCCGCCACCTTTTGACCAAGTCAAACGGGCCGGCCTTTTCACCGGAATGGGCCTCTGTTGGGCCGTGCCACGTGTCGCCGTATCATAGGCGCCTTCGGTCCAATGAGCGGATGGCATCTGTCCCAACGGTGAGCCGACACGTGTTTGCTCCAGCCAATGATGATTCTACACGTGGAAAATCCCCATTGGTCGGGGCTGTTAACGGGTTATCGGATCCAAAATCCGACCCGATAGCTTAACGGCGTTCCGTTATGGTGGATGCCACGTGTCGGTCACCCTTGACCAAAGCAGTTCTGTGACGCGCGATTTATCGTCATGGAAGTGGACACTTTCGTGATGATAATTTTGGTAATGTCATGGAACACTTCTACGACAGCACAGGTATGACTATCTTGATTCTGTCATAAATTTGTCATGGATGTACATGCATGAAAAAAAATGCGACCTACTGTGACAAACACGTATCATCACGGAAGTGTATTTTTTTGTAGTGTATATATAGGAAGTCAAGTTTCGGCCATCGGGAAGGTTTCGAGGGTAATCGGTATTGTACCGGGACCACCGGAAGGGTCCCGGGAGTCCACCAGGTGGGGCCACCTATCCCGGAGGGCCCCATGGGCTGAAATGGGGAGGGGAACCAGCCCCTGGTGGGCTGGTGCGCCCCCCTTGGGCCTCCCCTGCACCTAGGGCAGGAAACCCTAGGGGTGGGGGCGCCCCCCTTGGCTTGGGGGGCAAGCCACCCCCTTGGCCGCCGCCCCCCTTGGAGATCCCATCTCCTAGGGCCGGCGCCCCCCCAGGGGCCCTATATATAGTGGGGGGAGGGAGGGAAGCCGCACCCTATCCCCTGGCGCCTCCCTCTCCCTCTCCAACAGCTCCTCCTCTCCGTAGAGCTTGGCGAAGCCCTGCCGAGATCCCTACTGCATCCACCACCACGCCGTTGTGCTGCTGGATCTCCATCAACCTCTCCTTCCCCCTTGCTGGATCAAGAAGGAGGAGATGTCTTCCCCAACCGTATGTGTGTTGAACGCGGAGGTGTCGTCCATTCGGCGCTCGGTCATCGGTGATTTGGATCACGACGAGTATGACTCCATCAACCCCGTTCTCTTGAACGCTTCCGCTCGCGATCTACAAGGGTATGTAGATGCACTCCTTTTCCCCTCGTTGCTAGATAACTCCATAGATTGATCTTGGTGATGCGTAGAATTTTTTTGATTTCTGCTACATTCCCCATCATAGAGAGCGAAGAGTTGATGAGAATCGTCCGGGCCGCCTTAGACAACCATCGACCTTGCCAAGGTTCAATGCGCGTCTGCAATTTGGCGACAGTCGGACGCAGGTCAGCAATAGTAAGGCGAGAGTCACTAATGGGTGTTCCCAGGTAGGTGGTGGGAAGGGACCCAAGGCGGCAGTTCAGGCGGTTGGAAATGTCCCGGGCCTCAGCCGGAGAGTAGCCCATCACCGTCACATCACTCTTGTCAAAGTTGATCTTGAGGCCAGACATATGTTGGAAGCAGAGGAGGAGGAACTTGAGGTTAGCGATGTCTGCGGCCGACCCTTCGACCATGATGATGGTGTCGTCCGCATACTGGAGCGGGGAGATGCATGTGCCATCGGCCAAGTGGGGCACGAGACCCTGAATATGGCCACCCGCCTTCGCCCTGTCCAGGATGGCAGCCAGTGCGTCCACCACCATATTGAACAGGAACGGGGAGAAAGGGTCGCCCTGCCTCACCCCACAAAGAGTGGGGAAGTAGGGGCCAATCTCACCGTTGATGTTAATGGCAGTGCGACCACAAGAAACCATCTGCATAACCCTAGCGATCCACCGGTCATCAAAGCCTTTTCGAAGGAGAACTTCCCGAAGGAAGGGCCAGCTAACAGTGTAGTAAGCCTTATGGAAATCGATCTTCAGGAAGACAACCTTAAGGTGTTTGGACCGGACCTCATGGAGAACTTCATGGAGGACTAGCACCCCATCCAGAATATATCGACCTTGGATGAAGGCCGTCTGGTTGGGGTGGGTAATGTGGTCCGCGAGCAGGGTCACCCTATTGGTGTACCTTTTGCCGAATCTAAAGATCACCTTTATCACCGTAATTGGGCGAAACTGACGGATGTCAGCTGCACCCGGGACCTTGGGGATAAGCGAGATCATCCCGTAGTTGAGGCGCCCGAGATCAATGGACCCAACATAGAACTCCTCAAAGATGGCCATGACCTCCGGCTTGATCACATTCCAGAAGGCATGGAAGAACTTAACCGGCAGGCCATTTGGACCCGGAGCCGAGGTAGGGTTCATACCTTTGATGGCAGCCCAAACCTCGTCCTTAGAGAAGGGGGCCGTGAGGGCCGCATTCTCCTCCTCCGAGACAAGCTGTCGACCAGACCAGCAGTCAAGGGCCAGGGATAAGCCGCTCCGAGGAGCGGTTGCGAACAGATTTCTATAGAAGCCGTCAACGTGGGACCTAATGTCCCGAGGAGACTGCAAAAGAGTCGGCCCATCCCAAAGAAGGGGGATGGTGTTGCGCCTGCGCCGACCATTCGCGATGGCCCGAAAGTACGCCGTCTTGGCGTTGCCTTTCAGAATCCATTTCTGAGCCCCACGCACACGCCAGTAAGCCTCCTCATTGGCGTAGATGACGAGAGTTGGTCTTCCAGGTCATACCGGGAAAGCCACTCCTCAGGAGAAAGGCCGGAGGCGTCGGCGCGCAGGTCAAGAACCTGAATAGCAGACAGCAGTGCCTTCTTTCGCTCGCGGAGGTCACGACCCAAGTTAGCGCCCCACCCTTCATGAACTGTCGGCCTCGCTTGGCACAGAATTGCCACGAGTCGATGGCGGAGGAGGGGCGAGATAGGGACTGGGAGTGGGCGCGAGCCTCCAGCCAACGAGCGGCCACAGCCTCGATGAAGCCAGCTTTGAATAGCCAATATGTCTCAAACCGGAATCGAGGAGGAACCGGGGGGCGTTCGTCAGCTGAAGAAAGTAGGAGAGGAACGTGGTCGGAACCGATCCGAGTGATGGCCCGGAGGGACGCAAGAGAGCAACGGAGGTCCCATTCCGAGGAAACTAGGACCCGATCCAGGACGGACTGAGTCGAAGCAGCCTGACGGTTGGTCCAGGTGAACCTGGCACCAACCCGGTCAATTTCGCGTAGCCCAAGGTCAGCAATGCAGTCATTGAACATTTGCGTACGATCAAAGTTGATGTGCTAATTGCTCTTGTCTTCCGCGAACCGCAGGAGGTTAAAGTCGCCCCCAACCACCACCGTAAGCAAAGCAGCCGAAACCTTCCGATGGAGCCCCTCAAGGAAGGAGGCGGACCTGAAGGAAATATGCCCTAGAGGCAATAATAAAGTTATTATTTATTTCCTCATTTCATGATAAATGTTTATTATTCATGCTAGAATTGTATTAACCGGAAACTTGATACATGTGTGAATACATAGACAAACATAGTGTCACTAGTATGCCTCTACTTGACTAGCTCGTGAACCAAAGATGGTTAAGTTTCCTAGCCATGGAGATGAGTTGTCATTTGATTAACGGGGTCACATCATTAGGAGAATGATGTGATTGACATGACCCATTCTGTTAGCTTAGCACTTGATCGTTTAGTATGTTGCTATTGTTTTCTTCATGACTTATACATGTTCCTACAACTATGAGATTATGCAACTCCCGTTTACCGGAGGAACACTTTGTGTGCTACTAAACGCCACTGGAATCTGGGTGATTATAAAGGTGCTCTACAGGTGTCTCCGAAGGTACTTGTTGGGTTGGCGTATTTCGAGATTAGGATTTGTCACTCCGATTGTCGGAGAGGTATCTCTGGGCCCACTCGGTAATGCACATCACTATAAGCCTTGCAAGCATTGTAACTAATGAGTTAGTTGCGGGATGATGTATTACGGAACGAGTAAAGAGACTTGCCGGTAACGAGATTGAACTAGGTATTGAGATACCGACGATCGAATCTCGGGCAAGTAACATACCGATGACAAAGGGAACAACGTATGTTGTTATGCGGTCTGGCCGATAAAGATCTTCGTAGAATATGTAGGAGCCAATATGGGCATCCAGGTCCCGCTATTGGTTATTGACAAGAGATGTGTCTCGGTCATGTCTACATAGTTCTCAAACCCGTAGGGTCCGCACGCTTAACGTTCGTTGACGATATAGTACTATGAGTTATGTATGTTGGTGACCGAATGTTGTTCGGAGTTTTAGATTAGATCACAGATATGACTAGGAACTCCGGAATGGTCCGGAAGTAAAGATTGATATGTGGATAGTAGTGTTTGGTCTCGGAAGGGTTCGAATTCACGGAAGGGGTTCGGATGTTTCGAAATGTTTGGGCACGAGAACACTTTATCTGGGCTAAAGGGGAAAGCCCACGAGGCTTTTGGAAAGTGCAAAAGGAAGTTTTGCGGAGACCAGAGGCTAGACGCCAGGAACCCTGGCGTCTAGGGGGTAGACGCCGGGAACCCTGGCGTCTAGCCCTGGAGTCTGAGAAGGACTCTTGCCTTTCGGGTGAAACCGACTGAGGAGGATTTTACTCCAAGTTTCTACCCCAGGGCTCAACATATAAATAGAGGGGTAGGGCTAGCACCCAAGACACATCAAGAAACACCAAGCCGTGTGCCGGCAACCCCGTCCCCTCTAGTTTATCCCCCGTCATAGTTTCCGTAGTGCTTAGGCGAAGCCCTGCGGAGATTGTTCTTCTAATACCGTCATCACGCCGTCGTGCTGCCGGAACTCATCTACTACTTCGCCCGTCTTGCTGGATCGAGAAGGCGAGGACGTCATCGAGCTGAACGTGTGCAGAACTCGAAGGTGCCGTGCATTCGATACTTGGGTCGGTCGGATCGTGAAGACGTATGACTACATCAACCGCGTTGATAAACGCTTCCGCTTAGCGATCTTCAAGGGTATGAAGGTACACTCCCCCTCTCGTTGCTATGCATCACCATGATCTTGCGTGTGCGTAGGAATTTTTTTGAAATTACTACGTTCCCCAACAGTGGCATCCGAGCCAGGTTTTATGCGTAGATGTTATATGCACGAGTAGAACACAAGTGAGTTGTGGGCGATACAAGTCATACTGCTTACCAGCATGTCATACTTTGGTTGATGGTATTGTTGGATGAAGCGGCCGGACCGACATTACGTGCACGCCACGCGAGACCAGTTCTCCGACGTGCTTTGCACGAGAGGTGGCTAGCGGTGTCGGTTTCTCCAACTTTAGTTGAACTGAGTGTGGCTCGCCGGTCCTTGCGAAGGTTAAAACATCACTAACTTGACGAACTATCGTTGTGGTTTTGATGCGTAGGTAAGAACGGTTTTTGCTCAGCCCGTAGCAGCCACGTAAAATTTGCAACAACAAAGTAGAGGAAGTCTAACTTGTTTTTGCAGGGCATGTTGTGATGTGATATGGTCAAGACGTGATGCTATATTTTATTGTATGAGATGATCATGTTTTGTAACCGAAGTTATCGGCAACTGGCAGGAGCCATATGGTTGTCGCTTTATTGTATGAAATGCAAACGCCCTGTAATTGCTTTACTTTATCACTAAGCGGTAGCAATATTCGTAGAAGCAATAGATGGCGTAAACGACAACGATGCTATGATGGATATCAAGGTGTCGCGCCCGTGACGATGGTGATCACGACGGTGCTTCGGAGATGGAGATCACAAGCACAAGACGATGATGGCCATAACATATCACTTATATTGATTGCATGTGATGTTTATCCTTTCTGCATCTTATCTTGCTTTGATTGACGGTAGCATTTTAAGATGATCTCTCACTAATTATCAAGAAGTGTTCTCCCTGAGTATGCACCGTTGCGAAAGTTCTTCGTGCTGAGACACCACGTGATGATCGGGTGTGATAGACTCTACGTTCAAATACAACGGGTGCAAAACAGTTGCACACGCGGAATACTCAGGTTAAACTTGACGAGCCTAGTATATACAGATATGGCCTCGGAGCACGGAGTCCGAAAGGTGGAGTGTGAATCATATAGTAGATATGATCAACATAGTGATGTTCACCATTGAAAACTACTCCATCTCACGTGATGATCGGACATGGTTTAGTTGATTTGGATCACGTGATCACTTAGATGACTAGAGAGATGTCTGTCTAAGTGGGAGTTCTTAAGTAATATGATTAATTGAACTTAAATTTATCATGAACTTAGTCCTGGTAGTATTTTGCAAATTATGTTGTAGATCAATAGCTCGTGTTGTTGCTTTCATGTGTTTATTTTGATATGTTCCTAGAGAAAATTGTGTTTAAAGATGTTAGTAGCAATGATGCGGATTGGATCCGTGATCTGAGATTTATCCTCATTGCTGCATAGAAGAATTATGTCCTTAATGCACCGCTAGGTGACAGACCTATTGCAGGAGCAGATGCGAGGGCGTTATGAGCGTTTGGCTAGCTCAATATGATGACTACTTGATAGTTTAGTGCACCATGCTTAACGGCTTAGAATCGGGATTTCAAAGACGTTTTGAACGTCATGGACCATATGAGATGTTCCAGGAATTAAAGTTAATATTTCAAGCAAATACCCGAGTTGAGAGATAGGAAATCTCCAACAAGTTCTATAGCTAAAAGATGGAGGAGAATCACTCAACTAGTGAGCATATGCTCAGATTGTCTGGGTACTACAATCGCTTGAATCAAGTGGGAGTTAATCTTCCAGATAAGATAGTGATTGACAGAATTCTCTAGTCACCATCACCAAGTTACTAGAACTTCGTGATGAACTATAGTATGCAAGGGATGACGAAAAAGATTCCCGAGCTCTTCGTGATGTTGAAATCGACGAAGGTAGAAATCAAAAAAGAGCATCAAGTGTTGATGATTGACAAGACCACTAGCTTCAAGAAAAGGGCAAAGGGTAAGAAAGGGAACTTCAAGTACAATGACAAGCAAGTTGTCACTCCCGCGAAGAAGCCCAAAGCTGGACCAAAGCCTGAAACTGAGTGCTTACACTGCAAAGGAAACGGTCACTGGAAGCGGAAATACCCTGAATATTTGGTGGATAAGAAGGATGGCAAAGTGAACAAGGGTATATTTGATATACAGGTTATTGATGTGTGCCTTACTAGTGTTTATAGTAGCCCCTGAGTATTTGATACTTGTTCAGTTGCTAAGATTAGTAACTCGAAACAGGAGTTACAGAATAAACAGAAACTAGTTGAAGGGGAAGTGACGATGAATGTTGGAAGTATTTCCAAGATTGATATGATCATCATCACACACTACCTATATTTTCGAGATTAGTGTTAAACCTAAATAAATGTTATTTGGTGTTTGCGTTGAGCATAAATATGATAAGATCATATTTATTGCGATACGATTATTCATCTAAGATAGAGAATAAATTGTTATTCTGTTTACATGAATAAAACCTTCTATGGTCATACACCCAATGGTGATGGTTTATTGAATCTTGATCATAGTGATACACATATTCATAATGTTGATGCCAAAAGATGCAAAGTTAATAATGATAGTGCAATTTATTTGTGGCACTGCCGTTTGGGTCATATCGGTGTAAAGCGCATGAAGAAACTCCATAAAGATGGATTTTCGGAATCACTTGGTTATGAATCATTTGATGCTTGCGAACCATGCCTTTTGGGCAAGATGACTAAAACTCCGTTCTCCTGAACAATGGAATGAGCTACTAACTTGTTGGAAATAATACATACCGAAGTATGCGGTCCAATGAGTGTTGATGCTCGTGGCGGGTATCGTTATTTTCTTACCTTCACAAATGATTTGAGCAGATATGTGTATATCTACTTAATGAAGCACAAGTCTGAAACATTTGAAAAGTTCATAGAATTTCAGAGTGAAGTGGAGAATCATCGTAACAAGAAAATAAAGTTTCTACAATCTGATCGTAGAAAAGAATATTTGAGTTACGAGTTTGGCCTTCATTTTTAAACAATGTGGAATAGTTTCACAACTCACGCCACATGGAACACCATAGCATAATGGTGTGTCCGAACGTCGTAACCGCACTTTATTGGATATGGTGCGATCTATGATGTATCTTACTGATTTACCACTATCATTTTGAGGTTATGCATTAGAGATAGTTGCATTCACTTTAATAGGGCACCATCTAAATCCGTTGAGACGACACCGTATGAACTATGGTTTAGCAGTAAACCTAAGCTGTCGTTTCTTAAAGTTTGGAGTTGCGATGCTTATGTGAAAAAGGTTTTCAACCTGATAAGCTCGAATCCAAATCGGAGAAGTGCGTCTTCATAGAATACCCAAAGGAAACTGTTGGGTACACCTTCTATCACAGATCCGAAGGCAAAACATTTGTTGCTAAGAATGGATCCTTTCTAGAGAAGGAGTTTCTCTCGAAAGAAGTGAGTGGGAGGAAAGTAGAGCTTGATAAGGTAATTTGTACCTTCTCCCGAATTGGAAAGTAGTTCATCACAGAAATCAGTTCCAGTGATTCCTACACCAATTAGTGAGGAAGCTAATGATGATGATCATGAAACTTCAGATTAAGTTACTACAAAACCTCGTAGGTCTTCCAAAGTATAGTCCGCACCAGAGCGGTGCGGTAATCCTGTTCTAGAAGTCATGTCACTAGACCATGATGAACCTACGAACAATGAGGAAGCGATGATGAGCCCAGATTCCGCAAAATGGCTTAAGGCCATGAAATCTGAGATGGGATCCCTGTATGAGAACAAAGTGTGGACTTTGGTGGAGTTTCCCAATGATCGGCAAGCCATATTGTATAAATGGATCTTCAAGAGGAAGATAGACACTGATAGTAGTGTTACTATATACAAAGCTCGACTTGTCACAAAAAGGTTTTCGACAAGTTCAAGGTGTTGACTACAATGAGATTTTCTCAACTGTAGCGATGCTTAAGTCTGTCCGAATCATGTTAGCAATTGCCACATTTTATGAAATCTGGCAAATGGATGTCAAAACTGCATTCTTTAATGGTTTTCTTAAAGAAGAGTTGTATATGATGCAACCAGAAGGTTTTGTCAATCCTAAAGGTGCTAACAAAATGTGCAAGCTCCAGCGATCCATCTATGGACTGGTGCAAGCATCTCAGAGTTGGAATATATGCTTTGGTAAGTTAATCAAAGCATATAGTTTTATATAGACTTGCGGTGAAGCCTGTATTTATAATAAAGTGAGTGGGAGAACTACCGCCTTTCTGATAAATATATGTGAGTAACATATTGTTGATTGGAAATGATGTAGAATTTTTCTGGAAAGCATAAAGGAGTATTTAAAAGGAGTTCTTTAAAAGAAAGACCTCAGTAAAGCTACTTACATATTGAGCATCAAGATCTATTGAGATAGATCAAGACGCTTGATAAGTTTTTTCAAAAAGGTACATACCTTGTCAAGATTTTGAAGTAGTTCAAAATAGAACCGTCAAAGAAAGAGTTCTTGCCTGTGTTGAAAAGGTGTGAAATTGAGTAAGACTCAAATCCCGACCACGACAGAAAATAGAAAAGAGAATGAAAGTCATTCCCTATGCCTCAGTTATAGATTTCATAAAGTATGCTATGCTATGTACCAGACCTATTGTATACCTTGCTCTGAATTTGGCAAGGGAGTACAATAGTGATATAGGAGTAGATCACTGGACATTGGTCAAAAATATCCTTAGTGAGGACTAAGGAAATATTTCTCGATTATGGAGGTGATAAAAGAGCCCGTCGTAAAGAGTTACATAGGTGCAAGGTTTTACACCGATCCAGATGACTCTAAGTCTCAATCTGGATACATATTGAAAGTGGGAGCAATTAGCTAGAGTAGCTCCGTGCAAAGCATTATAGACATAAGAATATTTGCAAAATACATACGGCTCTGAATGTGACAGACCCGTTGACTAAGCTTCTCTCACGAGCAAAAACATGATCACACCTTAGTACTCTTTGGGTGTTAATCACATTGCAATGTGAACTAGATTATTAACTCTAGTAAACCCTTTGAGTGTTGGTCACATGACGATGTGAACTATGGGTGTTAATCATATACAGATATGAATATTGGTGTTAAATCACATGGCGATGTGAACTAGATTATTGACTCTAGTGCAAGTGGGAGACTGAAGGAAATATGCCCTAGAGGCAATAATAAAGTTATTATTTATTTCCTTATTTCATGATAGATGTTTATTATTCATGCTAGAATTGTATTAACCGGAAACTTGATACATGTGTGAATACATAGACAAACATAGTGTCACTAGTATGCCTCTACTTGACTAGCTCGTGAATCAAAGATGGTTAAGTTTCCTAGCCATGGACATGAGTTGTCATTTGATTAACGGGGTCACATCATTAGGAGAATGATGTGATTGACATGACCCATTCCATTAGCTTAGCACTTGATCGTTTAGTATGTTGCTATTGCTTTCTTCATGAGTTATACATGTTCCTACAACTATGAGATTATGCAACTCCCGTTTACCGGAGGAACACTTTGTGTGCTACTAACGTCACAACGTAACTGGGTGATTATAAAGGTGCTCTACAGATGTCTTCGAAGGTACTAGTTGGGTTGGCGTATTTCGAGATTAGGATTTGTCACTCCGATTGTCGGAGAGGTATCTCTGGGCCCACTCAGTAATGCACATCACTATAAGCCTTGCAAGCATTGTAACTAATGAGTTAGTTGTGGGATGATGTATTACGGAACGAGTAAAGAGACTTGCCGGTAACGAGATTGAACTAGGTATTGAGATACCGACGATCCAATCTCGGGAAAGTAACATACCGATGACAAAGGGAACAACGTATGTTGTTATGCGGTCTGACCGATAAAGATCTTCGTAGAATATGTAGGAGCCAATATGGGCATCCAGGTCCCGCTATTGGTTATTGACAAGAGAGGTGTGTCGGTCATGTCTACATAGTTCTCGAACCCGTAGGGTCTGCATGTTTAACGTTCGTTGACAATATAGTACTATGAGTTATGTATGTTGGTGACCATGTTGTTCGGAGTTTTGGATGAGATCACAGATATGACGAGGAACTCCGGAATGGTCCAGAAGTAAAGATTGATATGTGGATAGTAGTGTATCATCTCCGGAAGGGTTCCGGAATTCACCGGAAGGGGTTCCGGATGTTCCCCGAAATGTTTGGTCACGAGAACACTTTATCTGGGCCAAAGGGGAAAGCCCACGAGGCTTTTGGAAAGTGCAAAAGGAAGTTTTGCGGAGACCAGAGGCTAGACACCAGGAACCCTGGCGTCTAGGGGTAGACGCCGGGAACCCTGGCGTCTAGCCCTGGAGTCCGAGAAGGACTCTTGCCTTTCGGGTGAAACCGACTTTGAGGAGGCTTTTACTCCAAGTTTCGACCCCATGGCTCAACATATAAATAGAGGGGTAGGGCTAGCACCCAAGACACATAAAGAAACACCAAGCCGTGTGCCGGCAACCCCATCCCCTCTAGTTTATCCTCCGTCATAGTTTCCGTAGTTCTTAGGCGAAGCCCTGCGGAGATTGTTCTTCACCAACACCGTCACCACGCCGTCGTGCTGCCGGAACTCATCTACTACTTCGCCCGTCTTGCTGGATCGAGAAGGCGAGGACATCATCGAGCTGAACGTGTGTAGAACTCGGAGGTGCCGTGCGTTCGGTACTTGGATCGGTCGGATCGTGAAGACCTACGACTACATCAACCGCGTTGATAAACACTTCCACTTAGCGATCTTCAAGGGTATGAAGATACACTCCCCCTCTCGTTGCTATGCATCACCATGATCTTGCGTGTGCGTAGGAATTTTTTTGAAATTACTACGTTCCCCAACAGGACCGGCTATGGTCAGCGGGGCCGTAGACAATAATAACCTCCCACTTGAAGTTGAGGGAGCGTTCATAGAGTTCCATGCTAACAAATAACTGTCCTCTGTCCATACCGCCAACCTCAAAGGTGGCATCCTTCACGCCTAACAGGATGCCACCGGAATGGCCTGTGCTCCCGCTAGAAGGGAGCCAATGCCAGGCGAAGAGGTGGGGGCTGAGACGGTCAAGCTCGGAGAGGGAGAATTCCGTGCGCATGGTTTCTTGGATGGCGACAATGTCAATGTGTTCATCACGCATGTACTCGATGAGTTGACGGCGACGGCCATCATGGCCAAAACCGCGGATATTCCAGAATAGGGCACGCATCAAGCAACCATTGAGGGGCTGCTTGACCAGGACGCGGGACGCACTTTGAGCGCGGAGGGCAGCAGTGCGAGAGCGGGTGCGGCCCCGGAGCTCCGTCACGGACAAGGGGGGAACGCCACCGGCCCTCCGAGGAGGGGGCGGGACAGCGTCACCCGACACAGTCAATTGTGCAGGAGGAGCGAGCAGAGATGCTCGGGCCTCCGCGAGTCGACCATCGAGGATCTCGCGGGCCCTAATGGCCTCAATCTGGGCTAGCGGGGGACCAACCTCCCCCCTAAAGATGATCGTGGAATCAGTCGCGACCTTCGCAAGGTGGCCGAGCGGAATTGACTCATGAGCAGAGAATGAACAAGAAGATCTTGAGGAGGGATGTGAGGCGCACTGCTCCTGTGTTCCGGCAGCTGCCCGAAGCTCAGCCCGCTCGTGAATGGGCAGCGCTGGGCTCCCCTCGGGGCGCGCCGCGTCAAGCCGGGCGCTCCGGCGGGAGGCAGTCACCGGAGAGGAGGCCGACCGTCCGCGTCGAGAGTAGGCCGCGGCACGTGGATGGGGGGGGGGGGCTGGATGGCCAGGGGGTGGTCACCAGCGATCCCACACCCGTACCGAGGTCTGCCGCGGGGGGAAGCCCACAGCCAGGAGGCGACGGAGGCGCAGACGGGCCCGGAAGAAGAGGCGCAGGTGGGACGACGAGCAGGGCCAAGCCCACGAGAGGGGCCGTGGCCTAAGGAGGAGCCGAGGCCGGGGGTGAAGGAGGGGTCCCGACGAGAGCCGCAGGCTGGCAGGAGACAACCGGGGCCTCCCCGACTGCACTGATGCCCGTTGCCAGTGGCGGGACGCCGCGGAGGTCCGCGGAGCGACGGTGACCACAGCGCCAGGGGAGGAAACCGCGGAAGTCACCTCCACTCCGGCGATCGGGGATGGCGGAATCGGCGGCGGCGTGGGGGAGCTGGGGCGCGACGAGCCGAAGGGAGCGGCGGAGCGAGGAGAGGACCCGGGGCAGACGACCAAGCCCACGCTGGAGGCATCGCTGGCCTCGGGGGACTCGGGCATCGAGCCGAGCGGAGCCTCGAGGAGCAGACCTGGGGCAACCTGACGCCCATGCCCCCCGGTGGCCGGAGGCGAAGGAGAGCGAGACTGAGACCGGGAGTGAGAGTCTTTCGATCCCTCCTCGTCTTTCGACCGGCGAGAGCGGGCCGGTGGCGGCCGTGGTAGCCGTCGTCAGCCCCTGGGCTGCCACCGGGGGGACCATCGTCGGTGAAGCGGGGGCGACCGACATGGTTGGGGGGCTCGGGAGCGATCCTGAGGTCGTATCCCTGGTCGTTGAAGAACACACGAACGGTGACGTGAAGCTTGGTGGAGTCTAAGCACTTGACCTTGACCCGGACCTCCTCCTCATTGCGGAGAGAGAGCTCGTCAACCACCACCACCTTGCCCAGGATCTTGGACATCTGGCGGATGACGAGCTCAGACCGGGCGATGTCGGGGAGGTCGCCCACAAGAAGCCAAGCATTATCCAGGACGGCCACAGCCTGGGCGTCCAGGACTGGCTCGGTGATGTCGACGACGAGCTGGTTGAGGGCGAGGGTGATCCGGCCACTCCGCGTGGCGTAGCCATAGCTGACGGTGTCGGGAAAGACCACCGTGGAAGATGTGACCGGCGGTCGGAGTGACCGCCCAGTCCCACTGCCGACGGTAGAGGTGGTTGAGCTCAGCCTCGATCATCTCTGGGGAGGCAACCCCGTCGACCATGGTGACGATCGCCTGAAGGGAGGGGGTGGCCGACGGGAGTTCGGGAACCTCTAGGTGAAAGAAGCCCAGCCCCTTGATACCGTGGCCGTACATCATGAGCTCCGACATCACATGACGGTCAGGGCACAGAAGCACGGGGTGCCCGGGATCCTTGCAGATGTAGCAGCACGGAGGATTGGTGCAGTTGACTTGCGAGTGGCCCTCCACCCCGCAATTGAAGCAAGGGGAGCAGGGACGGTTGGAGACGGAGTCCGGGGCAGCGGAGGAGCCCGGGACCGGAGGTGGCAGGGGGGCCGGGTTGCCTCGGCCCTGACCGCGGCGCTTCTTCTTCTTGGCAGGGCCTTGGCGTCCGCGAGAGGGGCCGCCGCCCGGAGCGGTAGTCGCGGAAGGCGCCGAGTACCCGGTGGCGTCGGGCGGTACGTATCTCTTAGCAGCGGGAGCCGGAGGTGGGGCCTGGGAGTGGGGGGACGGAGGACGCGGGGCCCGCGCCGGGGAGGGGCTACGACCGCGCCGTGGGGCAGGAGATGGCGAGCGTCTCCTCGAGCGCCAGTCACCCGAGGCCTATTACAAACATAATTATGGTAATGACATCATAGGGTAAATTTAATCCCTACCCAAATCATAAACAGGGCATTAGCAATATATGAAGCTCATACCGAAAACTAAACATGTGAGCCCGGACCGAAAATAGAACTGAGACATCTATGAATACAGCATATCCGGCTAGCACATTAATGAGTAAATAGGGGATGAATACATCATACCCTCCGGTAGGCCAAGGAGTGGCGGAGCCAGAAAAATAGGATTAGGGGGGCCGGATGCTGTCAAAACATGTTGGGGGAGGGCCAAACTGTTGTAAAATAGGCTTTTTAGCAATAAAAAATCACTAACTTTGCACTGTTCATGAGCTAGTTAGGCGCAAATCTCTGATGTTGAGGGGGGGGTGAGGGCCCTGTTGGTCCCCATGTCTCCACCACTGCAGCTTCGTCCACGCCTTCTTCTTCGCACCGTCATAAATCTTATCATCCTTCTCCCCGATGCAAGATCACAAAGGACAGGGCCCGGAGGCGATCGGGCGTGCACACGGTTGTCGGGATGGGATTGTCGGAAGCAGTACAAAAGGACTAACAGTACCAACGCCTCCAACATATAGGCATCCGGGTAGGTAGTCATGGACCTAATCCAATGACCGAGTCGGCATGCAGCCGGGTAGGCCCACAACCGAGTCGTCGGAGTCGGCATGCAAACCAGGTAGGCACACGCCCGAGTCCGCATGCAGCCGGGTCCAATGTCCCGGACAGTCTATTGAGGCGCCCTCATATTAAGTTTACTTCATCCTATTTGAGTAAACAACGTCTACGGTACAAGTTCATCAACTTTGAAAACTTATTTTTTGGCACTGTAAATTTAGCTTTCAAGAACACATTCGGTTCAAACCACAGCTCGGGCTCGTATGCTACCGACGAGGCTATGAGGTTGGCATACCTTACTCTATGCAAAATTGGTATAGGTGGATTCGTGAAAGCACATTTTTTTTCGATCTAGCATTAATTTTGTATATTGGGTTACTCATTTACTACCTCAATTTCAAAATATAAGACGTTTTTTTAACGTTTTGGTAGGCTAAACATATATTTTTTAAAATAAAAATGGAAGTATAATACATCAATTGATATTGATGTAGAGGTTGGGAGTTTATCCTTCCTTTCAGAAAAATTAATTATATGTGGTCGGATCTGTTATGTTTGGAATTTTCGGAGAAGAGACTGGATTCGGATGAACTACGTTTCAGAATCGGACGGTGGATATCGAATCAAATCCATCGCGGCAACGTGAAGAAAAAAGAGAGGGGCCGGGCGGGGCCCCGACTCCAACTCCTCCCTCTTCAGAAGAATCCTACTCTCCGCAAGCAGAAGCAAAGCATCCGAAGTTCCGAACTTCCGAGCTGAGGCAGGTTGGTTCGCGGGACGGCGGTGGAGGAGGCATCGCCGGCGGCAAGCTCGGCTGACCCTACCGCGCGCGGGGCCGGTCCGGCGTCCTCCGCCGGCGCGAGCAATGTCGGCGGCGCCGCGGGACGCGTGGTCGGAGGAGGCGGCGGGGTGGCACTGGATTGGCGACGTGCCGCTCCAGGTCCACCTTCACGACGCCGACGTCGCCGCGCTCCCACCGCCCCCGCCCTTCCATGTAAGATGCCACCCTCTATCGACTGTGCTCGCCATCCGAAATCCCACATCTCGGCGCCGCGCGATTCGAGTTCTGGATGCTAGGATCACGGTTGCTGACAGGTTTTAGTCCAGCCTGCCCGTGAGCTCCAGAAGCCTAAAATTTTTAGAGGCAAACCCTCCACAAATTTTGTTACTCCCTCCAATCCATATTAATTGTCGCTGATTTAGTACTACAACTTTGCGGGACTAGTATTTTCTTGCATATGAGCATGGAGTTGAGTTGATTCTGCTTGTGGTTCGTCACGAGCATGAAGTTATCAGTTAGCTTGCATGATCTTTCCAAGTATGTTTTGTATCCTGTTTATGTAAGAGGCTAAGTTTGCCGCAGGCATGCTGTGCTTATGTTTGATATGCTGAAGATGAATATATATTTGCTGTATGGACAAAATATACTGCTGTATTCCTCTTTCAAATTGCAATCTATTTTAGCTTAAAACCTGAGCTGATAGTGGCATGCTAGATAATTGCTGCTCGCCTTTTGTTGGCATCTGTTGTTGCATAGAGTTTCCACATGATTGCCACTGTTTCTTTTCTTCTTATCCGCAAACGTAACAAAATAAGACGATACCTCTGTACGCTACACTATTGCTATTTTCACCCCTGCCAGAGCATTCATCTTCCTTCCCATAGGGGTGTTTGTCCCGAGCATGGTTTTTTGTAGGACGAGCTCTGTGGTACCTTCTATCTCCACCATTCGCTGAATACCCTGTTTCTAGAGATTCGTGCAAAAGCTGACTAGTTTTGCAGGCCGTCAGAGTGATTTGTTGCAAATCTGAAGCCGACCAATTTTGTTTGCATCTGCCGCTGAAGGCCTGTGACAACGTCTTGTCCTACTTTTAAGATTTAAATATGGAGAGAAGGAGCTGCAGTGTGCATGCAGAGTTCATAGAGAGATTTAAATATGGAGAGAAAGAACAAGTTGCATGCAGAGTTGAGAGGAGATAGCGCACACCACATCTCCGGTCACTGTTCACAACCCCTTTGTATCTTTTCTTTTCTCTTTCACACTGTCATGCAGTACCCTCTCTCTTCCTATCCTCTTTCACAAACATCAACTCTCTCCCTTTGAATCTCAGCGCACTGTGCAGAGAGAGAGAGGAATCTTTTTTGAGAAGCTGAAGAGAGAATGAGGGTGAGAGTTATCTGATTATTTTTTTCTGAAAGAAAATAAAGAGAGAGCCGTGAGAGAGGACGAGACACAAGAAATCGGCCTTTTTTGGAAAAATAAGACAAGAGAATGTCACTTCATTGTCAGAGCTGCATCTGAGAGACAAAGAGAAAGAGGGAGTGTGTCAGAGCTGCATGCGTGCAGGAGTTCACACCCGAGACAAGTACAACACCCTCTGATAATTATCTGACACTACTTCTGTCCACAGCAAGAGTAGGCATAGATCACGAAATAAAAAGGACGGTGAGGATACGGGGTGCCACATAGCTCGCGCTAGGAAGGAACTTTTCGTTGTTTCATTTATTGATCTTTATTTTGTCTACGACAGCTTTTTGGGCCAAGAATTGGGTATTTCCCACTCTTGGTGTCAATTATAAAGGCTCATTTCAGCAGTTCACTCCCACCAGGCGTCGATACTGTTTGGTTTGAGTATAAAGGGCTGCCACTGAAATGGTAACATGTTATTGCTGCTACTAATATTAATGATGGTCTATCGCCTTATTAAATCTTTGAGAGCCCATGTTAGTGCTGTTGCTTTTATTTGCTGACAGCCATTTTTATCTTCGCGTTGTTAGGTATATACCCATTGGTGTTCTTTTCGACCTTCTTTGTGCTGAACCAGAAAGGCCATGGAATATAACGGTAAGGCTATGTGTCCTCTAGGACTTTTGTTTATACACCTTTTCTTTTATGTTTTGTTTATTTTTGTTTAATTTGCAAGGTGTTTTTCTTGGTGTTGAAGGTCCATTTATGCCATAATGTGATACTGGAGTAGTAGAAACCTTTTGATAAAAAATGTGCACTTTCTCTTAACGTTTAAGTTTGTTGGAAATACTGTTAGAGATTTATGCCATAATGTTCTCAGGATCTAGTTCGTTACTTAACTTAGCAAGTAAGTTCAATAAATTACCAATTAGAGTGCAAAAATATTTATATGCATGCCACATATTTTTGTAATCCTTGCTTAATTGCAATCAGCCATCCATCAATGTATGAATACTACTAGAAAACTAAGTTTATAACCATCTACTCTTACAGGGTACATTTTCAATTGTATTTTTTTGAAAAAATAGTCTTTCAGGGAACACAAGTCATTTGCATGAATCCACTATTCTGTTTCTATATGTGTTTTTCCCTGTTACTTGCTCCAGTTGTTCGCCGTATGCACACAACTTACACATAAAATTTGTAGGTTCATTTTAGGGGGTATCCTGCAGATATATTATCACCATGTGAAGGTGAAGATAGTGTAAAGTGGAATTACAACAATTCCCTGAAAGAGGTTCGTTTTGAGAACTAGTGTTATGCAACAACTCTTTCTTCCGATCTCAAACAATAATGTAATATTTTCTCTTGTTCAGGCTGCCTTCATCATAACTGGAAACAGTAAGAATGTGATGAATATGTCCCAGGCTGATCAACTTGCTATGTGGGAATCAGTGAGGAAAAGTATGCTCGTCAGAAACCACCTTTCTGTATGAAGTAGACCTAGTTTCTACCATTTGTTGAAGATCCATTCTCTCAATGCTTGTGACCTTCATTCATGCTTTGACTACAGATGTGTTATTTTGTTATTACTTATTATAGGAGACGCGGATAGTTATATGAATATTTCTACCAAGCTTAAGCTTGGACCGTTTGAAGATCACTTCTGGACTTCCTCGTTAGAGCCTCGACAAGGTTCTGATGAGCCTGAATCTCCTGGATCTGCCAAACCATGTATGGTCTTCTGTCATTGAGTTGTCTACTTTTGTATTAGTTGAACGTTTCATACCAATTTTTTTTGTCTGGGCATTTTTTTATATTAGTTAATTGTTGCATGTTTTTCGCATTTTTTAAACTTCATATACATTTTCAAGTTATACAATGATGGACCTATACATTATTGGATTCATATGACATTGAAATACGGCTATGATAAAAATGGATTTGTGCCACATTAAGAAATCATTGCTCTGATAGATCTATTCAATTAATACCTGGTTAGGCAGGGTACCTGTTCGATTATACGTGTGCAGAGTTCAAGAAGACCTTGAGTATTTAGAAGATGCAATTCCTGTCAGTGACTGGGAAAGTGTATCCTATATAAATCGGCCATTCGAGATCCGAAAGGAGGAAGGTATGTAGCTCTGCTGCCAACATTTATGTTATCATTTGAATTACAGTATGGAGGGAGGAAGGATTTTGCTTGTCGTACTTAAGTACCGACCATGTAGTAGTGCTTTTCAGAAAAATATTAAATATTCTGTATTATATACCATCTGGAGGTTATCCCCAAACTGGGAAGCATGCACATGAACATTTCATCCATTGGGAAACTGGTGCAGCTTCTGTTATTTTGAGCGAATATTTATCCATAGATTGTAAAGACCCTGCTACTATTTAACCTTGTGCTTTGCGACCCCTTTTGAGCAAGCCGGGGCAAAGGGCTGTAAATTACTGGGTCTAACATTTTATTATCTTTAACGAGGAAACAAGTGTGACTGAGTATAATCACCCCCTGAAAATGTCCAAACTACATGTTACCAACTGCCTTCCACTCACATTCTTTGCTTCATTATGATTGTGGAGCTGCGATAACAGTGAGATTTCCTTCACATTACACATCATGCTGTTTTGCAGATAGAAGGATAACTACCCTGGAACATGCCTTGGAGACGTTGCTACCAGAGTTCTTCGGCTCGAAGCCCACAGCTAGAGCTGCTGGTCCTGAACCTGCGGCAGCGATGCCAGACTCTGCACCCGACGATTCAGATACCACTCCAGGGACTCCTCGAGACAGAGAACCAGCTTCGGCGAGTTCGCAAGAGATGGATGTGGCCAAGAGGGCCAGAGTGAAGCTGGTGAGGATACAAGGCATGGCGCTCGGCCTGGATACGCCGTTCCTCTGGGTGGCCAACAACCCGAGGAACCCCGAATGCTTCCTCCATGTCTGTGTATACATCGGCGCATGAATGTAACGGTGACAGAAGCACAGTAGATGAAAGGTTAGACAGCATAGGAGACCAGGAATGGCCTGCTGGTATTGTTCTTTTGTTTGTACATACATACAGATGGTAAAATCCTGATCGTTTAGGCGTGTAAGATGTGCAGCCCCCGGTGCGGTGCGGTGCGGTGTGGGGCGGGCTTGAATACGATGATGAATGGCACGATTCCTGTTTTGCAATTCACGGTGCTGGGTGGTGGTACGGAATTGTTGCTGGAAGTTGGGAAGGAAGAGTATTCATATGCCATCTCTGTCGAATTCGAGTCAAGTCATTTAATTGCTTTCAACTTAACTTCATTTTGGAAAACAACAGCTAGAACTGTTTTCAAGCAAGTACACTTTGCACAAATACCATCTTACTGCTGTTATGTCACTTTGCACACCATCTCTTTCCATATTTGGTTTCACGATTGTAGAGCAGAGCAACCCATCATTATCCTCATCTTAATGAGGCACCGGTGTTGTGCAGATATTCTAATGCGTCCACATTATCCTTAGAAAAAAGAAGAAGAAAAGGAACTGTTGAAACTCTCTACAACTTCAGGTCCATTGGTTTACCTGAATCATGAAGTAATGTTGCCTGCATGTGCACAGTTTTGAGAACGGAAAAACAATTACACTGTTACAGAACTTGCTCAAGTGCTACTGTTGCAGAACAACATGGCTTTGCATTTATCTATTTATTTTATTTTTTTTGAGAACAGAGTAGGGCTCCTACTCCGAACGGGCCATACATTCAGAGAGCATAAGGGAGCGGAGGCTATTCGGAACGTCAGAAATCAGTGTCTGCTCTCCTGTATTTTTTGTCTCCGCGGCCAGTCCACGGGCCAGTGAATTTCTGTTCCTCCTCACCCATTTGACGCTGCAAGCTGAGAACGAGGCCATGGCTTTCTTTATGTCCATGATTAGGCCATAATTGGGTGAGCGTGTAGGGTTCTTAGCCAACAGTTCTTTCGCGATTCCTTGGTTATCTGTCTCTAGGGCCACTTTGCCATTGAATAAGCCAGCCAAGGTCTGCAACCCGATTAGAATAGCACGGCCTTCAGCCTCTTCTACACTGTGGCACCGGGGCAGTCTCTTACAGACAGACACAAACACAAAACCTCTGAAGTCCCGTGCTACAGCTCCAGCACTGCTTTCCCCTGTATCGGCTGAGAAAGATGCATCAGTATTCACTTTGGCTACCCCGCGTTCTGGCGGAATCCACTGTCCGTCTGTATCTTCAGCAACACGGTCAGAGGGTGCATCGACCCGGGCGTAGGAGCCATGGAATGTTTCTGTTACTTTTCCATCCGTCCATTCAGCTGAGTCTGTTGCCTTTCTCAGGTCCTCCTCGTACTGCTTCAGGAACTGTATTGAGCCACCAATTGATTCTCTTCCGTTATTGCGGATGCAGTCTTCTCTCAGATGCCAGCATCGCCAGATAAGCAATAGAATTTTGGTGCGCATCTCCTCGCATTCAGTATCAAGCAGCACTTGTAACCAGTTCTCGCCTGTGTACCAAAATTTGCTTTCCTCAGGGAGATTCCATATCTCTCTCATGGCATCCCTTAAGGCCCTACTTTTTGTACACATTATCACAGCATGATGCTCATTCTCCGTACAGTTTCCACAAATGCTGCAAGTATTATCCAGCTCTAGTATCCGTTTCCACTTGTTCTCTTTTGTAGCTAGTGTATTGGTAGCCACCCTCCAGCCCACAATTCGCACTTTCCCTGGCACTTTTGACTTCCAGATGAGATCCCATATGCTTCGGTCATTCGGATCACTAGATGCATTTATTTGATACATTTATTTGCTCAAGTGCTCGGTCTCGAGGTTGTTGCTTTGAGCAGGATATGCCAAGCCATGTTGCTCATACTCCTAATACTTTTGATTGCCCTTGTTTTGTAGTAATTGTGTATTTCCATTGTTTTATATGCTGGTTTCATTGCAAAAGCATTTTTATATTTACATTAGTATACAAGTTAATTAAATACTCCGTCTGTAAACTAATACTCCATCCGTAAAGAAAGTATAAGAGCGTCTAGATCACTATTTTAGTGATCTAAACGCTCTTATGTTTGTTTACTGAGGGAGTATAAAAAATTATATTAGTTTACGGATGGATTTAGAATTTATGACCGCACAATCTCTTGTATACTCGAAGTTTCTTTCTGTAGTCATGCCTTTTTCCTATGTTTTTTAGCTATGCCCGTTTTTTTTAATCACTGGTGAAGCCATATTTGAGCTTTTTCTCCATCCACCTCTCAGGATCTTGTTTTCTTTCCTTAGAAAAGTACCAGAAATTTAGTTGCACTTCTTTTCTCACCATGCTTGCAAGCACGCTTCCACGTCCGCTTATCGGCGCGCAACTATAGTTGCATGTCCTTATTGTGCGCAACTGCACGTCCACGGATCATGAACAATTAAAGTTGCACCCCCGATCTACTATGTGCGCAAGTGTCCTTGCGTATTTTTTCAAGAGAAGAAATAGAGTATAAAAGGGTCAAGAAAGAGAACAAAAATGAGGAAAAAGGTAAAAGTGAAAGAGAAAAAATAATGAAAAAAAAATAAACACCAACTTTTCTATGTCGATGTTATTTAGATGAGACTTGGTTAAATCTCATAGATAAGAGCTAGTGACAAACAACGGGTAATTTCAGCAAATCATTTTCTAAGACAGGCAACTCAAAAACCCTAGCCGCCACCTGACATTTTCCCCTCTCACCATCGGGCAAAGCCCCAGCGGCGCCAGCGGCAGAGGGGAGGTCTAGATCAGGGTCTGCTGTCAAGGTGTTGGAGGGTTGTTGTGGGACGGCGAAGGAGATATGTGCTCTACCGACGGTCTTCGTCAGGTGGTGCGCGACGACAACGTTGGTGAAGCAGGAGGGATCTAGCATGGAGATCTTCACTGGTGGCTCGGTTTGGCTGGATCGCCGAAGAACAGGACGTGGGTGCATGGTTTTGGACGGCAGCAAGCTCGGCAGCAAGCTCGAACCAGTCGTACAATGGCATGGGTGATTTTTTTTTCCAGATTTTCTTAAGGGAGTCATCATGTTTGGTGTGGGGCGATGATGAATCAGTGGCATTGCCCCAAGTTAGGAATAATATTCTCCTCACGCTATTTTCATTATGTTGGTGTGTTTTTTGCTGGCGGATGGTGGGTGGAGCTGTGTCTCCGGCGAGACTTCCAGGACCCTATCTGTTTAGGTTTCTGGTGGACTCCTCTGGACTCAACCGGCTTTCGTGAGATTTGGAGTTCATACAGGCCCTTATTGATGTTTTTTTCTCCGGCGCGACCTTTTGCTCCGCAGATTGTGGCTGTTGACGTCTCCTGGTCTACATCAACAATTTCTCTGCCGCTGCTTCTACAAGCTTCTGGATTCCAAAAAGCTTGCTCCATTGAGGCGGAGGCCCAGAGGCGGCATCGAGCTGTGCTCACGGCACGCCGTCGGTGGATCCAAGAGAAAAAAGTACTGAGGCACCCCATATTTTTAATATATTTCTATTTTCTGTAAGGGTGTTATGGAATTGTGATACTTAATATATAACCTTACGACCTCTTTAAATAAGAAATAGATAAGAGCTATTGGGAACCAATATTTTTTTAATTTACTCCCTCCGTCCCATAATGTAAGACGTTTTTTGACACTACACTAGTGTAAAAAAAACGTCTTACATTATGAGACGAAGGGAGTAATTTTTAGTACTATCAATTTTAAGCCGTCAAGATTTTTTTTGAGGGGCAAAGCTGTTAACGGTCCGGCCGTTAACTTCGCGCGCGTCCCCTTCTTTCGCGTCCCTGTTTTCCTTGTATAAATAGCCAGCGCCATCTCCTTCTCCTACCTCCGACCGTCCTCGATCCTCCTCTTCTCACGCACATCTCTCCCCGCACACGCGCCAAGCCAAGCGCTCTCTCTCGCATCGACAATGGCGGACGAGAAGCTCGCCAAGCTGCGCGAGGCCGTCACCGGCCTCGGCCAGATCAGGTCGGTCGCTCTCTCCCTGTCAATCGGACGCCAGCCGGCGCCATTGCCGCATGTCTTTATCTGTACGTCTGTCTTGCCCGATGGATCGCCTGCTTAATTTCTCTGTGCTGCCTTGCGTGCAGCGACAAGGAGAAGTCCGGGTTCATCAGCCTCGTCTCCCGCTACCTCAGGTAATCTCTCTTTCTCTGTGTTGCATCACCGATGGTTCTGCTCCCGTTCATCATCACCCATGGCGTGGGTGTTGTTCTGACTTCTGATCATGGTTGGTTTTCCTTTGGCCGCGAGAAGCGGCAACGAGGAGCAAATCGAGTGGGGCAAGATCCACACGCCCACCGACGAGGTGGTGGTGCCGTACGACACCCTAGCAGCCCCGCCGGAAGGTGCGCGCCGATGAGACGGCCATCTTCTTCTTCTCCTTCTCCTTCGTCGTCTTCGACACGAAACTGAATTTTGTGGTGACCCTGTCTCCTGAAAACAAAATTTGCAGACCTCGCGGCGACCAAGGCGCTGCTCGACAAGCTCGCCGTGCTCAAGCTCAATGGCGGCCTGGGGACCACCATGGGGTGCACAGGCCCAAAGTAAGCCGCCACATTCATCTTATCCACATACATGGTGCTGACAATCAGTACATTGATCTCTCGACGAACATTTCAGGTCGGTCATCGAGGTGCGAAACGGGTTCACCTTCCTCGACCTCATCGTGGTCCAGATCGAGGTAGGGGCCGGGGTTGAGCATCATGCATGCATGATCATCCATTGTTCCTTCTTTTCTTTGAGATCCGAAGCAAATGCTGCTGCTCTACCTGTTTTTGTAAGGCTGCATTCACTGACACTGTTTCCTTTTGCAGTCCCTGAACAAGAAGTACGGCAGCAACGTGCCGCTGCTCCTGATGAACTCCTTCAACACCCACGACGACACCTCGAAGGTAGATCAATCGCCGTCACCCGAATCTCTCCCCACGATATTCGCGGTTGGAAGCCTGTTTGAAAAACATTTTTCCCTCACCGTGCTGATTAGTTAGTACATTTTGCGCCGCAGATCGTCGAGAAATACGCCAATTCAAACATCCAAATCCATACGTTCAACCAGGTATGTTAAGACAGACTCTGCTTTGGTGTTTCAGTCAGGTATATATACTCATGACATTTGCCAATTCTGTTCTGATATGCAGAGCCAGTATCCTCGTGTCGTGGCCGACGAGTTCTTGCCGTGGCCTACCAAGGGGAAGACTGACAAGGATGGCTGGTGAGACATTCATGCGTCATCAGATCAGCAAATTCTAGTCTAACAATAATCACAGTGTAAATTTAACCACATCTTTGTTACACAAATATATGAAGGTACCCTCCTGGCCATGGTGACATCTTCCCATCCCTGATGAACAGCGGCAAGCTCGATTTACTACTCTCGCAGGTTCGCAATCATCTGGGGAAAAGTTCTCACCCAAAGTTTCCACGCATGTAGTAACATTGTTGCTATGCTTTTACAATATTGCAGGGAAAAGAATATGTTTTCATCGCAAATTCAGATAACTTGGGCGCGATAGTCGACATGAGTATCCTTACATAAACATGATATTCACTATTTACTTTGACAAAAAATTCCAGTTGTAAGAGAAAGGATACATTGCTTATTTACTTAACTATTGAATAGAGATACTGAACCACTTGATCCACAAGCAGAATGAATACTGCATGGAGGTATGTACAATCATAATACACATTGAAGATAAATTGAATTTGGTTTGTTGGTAAAGAAGATTAACAGCCTTCCTTCAGGTTACCCCGAAAACTTTGGCCGATGTTAAAGGTGGCACACTGATCTCATATGAAGGGAGGGTTCAGGTTAGCTTATATTTCTCCTATGTAGCCGCATAAGTTTGCAAACCAATTTCATGAATGATAGTGGCGAATTGCGTCTGGAAACATAACGACAACAATTTTCCCTTCTATTTTTTCAGCTTCTGGAGATTGCACAGGTTCCTGATGCACATGTAAGTCATAAACTAGAAACTGCAATGGCATAATAAATGATCAAAAAACCAGACAGCGCCGCAGCAATTACTGTGCATCTTTTCTGAGATTGCTTCCACATTTTTCTGAAACCTAGGTCAATGAGTTCAAGTCAATTGAGAAATTCAAGATCTTCAACACCAACAATCTGTATGTGTATTCATAGTTTTTCATTTCAGTTTTATAAAGACCATTTCATTGTTATATAACACTACTACCTGCTTTTATAGATGGGTGAGCTTAAAGGCTATCAAACGCCTTGTCGAGGCTGATGCACTCAAGATGGAGATCATTCCAAACCCGAAGGTAATAATGCATTTTAGAGAATTATTTCACGCCAGGATTGCTCCATGAGCTTTGTTAGTTTTACTTAAGATTTATGAAGAATTTAACAAATATTGTGATGGGCAACAAAATCATTTCAGGAAGTTGAGGGCGTGAAAGTCCTTCAGTTGGAAACTGCAGCTGGTGCCGCGATCAGGGTACTAACAAACTACTACTAACCTATATACCCATAATCATAGCCTTATGCTACAATAAATATGAAAAATCATATATTTTTTGAATCAGTTCTTTGACCACGCAATCGGCATGAATGTTCCGAGGTCCCGGTTCCTACCGGTGAAGGCAACATCAGATTTGCAGCTAGTACAGGTTTGTGCTATATGCTGAACAAATTCTTTAAGTTAACACTCCTAATTCTAACTCAAATTACTTTTGCCCTGCAGTCGGATCTGTATACCTTGGTTGATGGCTTCGTTACACGCAATTCAGCTAGATCAAACCCATCAAATCCCTCAATTGAGCTTGGCCCTGAGTTCAAGAAGGTCAGGCTCCAACACTAACTCCTCGCCAGAACGAAATAGTTTTACCATTAACTTTTAAACTCCAAATATAAATAAGCCCATCTTGTTTATACATGCACTGGCAGGTTGGGTGCTTCCTTGGCCGCTTCAAGTCGATTCCTAGCATTGTTGAGCTTGACAGCTTGAAGGTTTCCGGTGATGTTTGGTTTGGTTCTGGCATCGTGCTGAAGGTATTCAGACAAAGTTGTTGAATTGTTACAATCTTTACTGTAGTTGCAGTTCTTAGACAACATGTTCAGACTATTTATGACCTGCTATTGTCAATGCATGCATTACCTGGACAATGTGTAGCTTCGCTTCTCATATGATTGCTGTTATGACTTATGGCTATTTATGAAGATATACATATCAAAGTTTTTAAAACTTGGAGTAAAGATGTATGTTTTTTTTATAACTTTTGTAGGGCAAGGTGACCATCACAGCAAAACCTGGTGTTAAGCTGGAAATCCCAGATGGAAAAGTGATTGAGAACAAGGTATCTTTCCCAAGATGCATGTTCTCATTGGTGTTTCATGAATTCAGCAGTTTAAAAGCAACATAGATCTTAGTTCTTGTCTGTTTACTTGTTTATCAGCATTGGAATAAGTTTCAAATTAAACGAAAGAATTACTGACATCATTAATAATCAGAAGTTTACATAAATGAATAAATTTCATCATTTAGTTTCTGGGTAACAAACTAAAACCTTATTTGAGATGTCCATTCATATGTCCCAATCAAAAATTAAGCTGCTAGCACCATCCATCTTTTGCTATAACAAAATATACTTTGTTCTTTTATTTCAGGATATCAACGGCCCTGAGGACCTTTAAACGAGCATCAGAACATGCTGACATCACAATGGCAGATCAATTTTACTATATAGAATCTGCCATAAGAGTCATACATGCACCATGACATTGTGGTGAACATCTGTGATACAGTTTTGCTTCAACATAAATACATTGAAGCGAAGATTTCTACCTACTTAAGTTTTGCTTCTAATCTTAGATTTTACTACTTGTTAGAAACAAGCCCTTTCAGGGCAAACAAGCAAAATCGACAAAACGCAAAAGCTTTGCGTCCCAACGTTTCGATATATGTCCAGCCGAAATATAATATTAACATATTCTCGGTTACAGCTCTCGTTGATAAGAACGAAAAAAGTATAAAGCAAATACATCCCTCTAAAATTTGTGAAGCTTCACAGGTACCTCATCAGTCTTTTCCATGTGTAAGCAAAAATGGTCAACTGTCTGCAGGAGGGATCACTTCCAAAAGCTCTATATCCAGTTCAAAACTAGCATCAGCCTGCAAAGCAGGATGGAATTATATAACTCATCAATAGCTGAATGCACTCAGATGCTCAATCATCAAACTAGAAGAAACCGAGGTTTTACCGGTATCTCGCCCTGCCCCTTTTTCCCATAACCCAGGTCTGGAGGGACAATCACCCTCCTCTGCATAACCAACACACAAACAGAGCACAAGATCAGGTCAGTTATCATGCCGAAGACAAAAAACACCCGATTATTCTTCACTCGTGCTAGTTCTGCTTGTCCATACCTTCCCCCCAACTTTCATCCCCTCGGTTATCATGTACATGGCCCGTGGAGGCTTCGGCGAAGCCTGCGCGGAGAACAGCCCGTTGGCGGTGTCCGCGAAATCGCGCTTCCGCTCTTTGCCAGGCAGCGATCCGACAGTGAACACATAGGGCTACTAGAGGAAGACAGACAGAAATCTTAGTTCCTACCGCGCTAAACCAGCAGCACTACCATATACGGTGACAGGAGTATTTTGCCACATAACCTGCGCGATGCTCCGGTTCCCCGCCAGGAGCTTGGCCTCGCGGCTCGACACCACGGTGATGCTACGGTATATGCAGTCGAAATGAACCTTGAGAAGAACACCAGTGGCAACCAGTTTCAGTTAGAGACTGAAGAGCAGTTTCAGTTCAAGAATGAAGAGCAGGGCTGAACTGATTACCTGGACAGTTGATCCCTTCTCGGCAGTTGGGCCCTTCCCTTCAATGAGATCATAGTACTTCAGGCCATCAGCTGCCACCAATAGTTCTCACATCAGATTACTCGAACCCGGAGTTTAATTTAACCAATGTAATAAGTAGTGATGATTTATGGAACGGGGAGACTGTAACTTTGATTGTAAACATAATATGCAGTTCTTAATATCACATGGATAAATTGACAGTTAAAAAAGATAATGAAACACTGTATGGGACTAGTCAGCTTCAGAATTCAGCAGGAAAGGCCCAATTTTTTGGGCGGAAATCCGAGCAGGAACCAAGGGCGCGGGGGGAGGAGGCTCGCGGGCGTACGTGTGGACGCGTAGTCCTCCGGCGCTATGGTCCGGCGGCCCCTCCTGGCGGCGAGCGCGGGTGGCGGCGGCGAGGACGAGACGGCGGTCAGGAGGCCGGCCGAGAGGAGGAGCTGCGCGGCCGCCCGCCGCCGGGAGACGCAGCAGGCGACGGTCGAGGGAGGAGGAGGAGGGGATGCCGGGGAGGGAAGAGGGTGGCGGCGGTGGAAGGTTCTGGAAGGCAGGGCGGAGGGAGCCATGGACGGCGGAGCAGGAGGCATGGAGGAAGGATGATGGTGGGTCGAAATGGCGCGCGCTCGGCTGCCCGCCTGCCGCCACCACATCAGCATATCCATAAACGGTAGGGTGCAGAAAAATCAGAATATTCCATTTTATGCCTTATTGTTTACTCCTAATTCATTAAATTTTTTGAGATGCTTTGCTTAAATTGATTTTCTTACAATGTTGACAAACCACATTGTGTGGTGTTTATTTCCCCTCTTATGCATTCGTTCATATTTATTTCATTACCGGTGTCTTTGTAATTGCCTGTAAAATTAGTTTATACCGTTCACAAAATAATAGTAAAATTAGTTTATACCGTTCACAAAATAATACAAAGTGCGGTATTTGTGATTTGAGGGGAGAAAAATCCAGTATTCGATGCAAAATACCTGTTAATAGTCTGGCATGTTCAGTTCCCAAATAGTAAAGGTGATGGTTTTTTTTTCTTTTGCAGAGATTATCCTTGTAACTAACTGCACTTCCAACCAAAACATAAAAAAAAAGGGGGACACAGAAGTTCAAATCTCTGCAATTTCCCAAAAACGAATTAAATGGAAGACCTGCCTGCTCACATCCATTCAGGACTAAGGTAGGTAAACTCTGAAGAAGAAGAAAAAAGGCACTCACACAAACACATTACTTCCATTCACAACACCATCAAGGACAAGAACAGCTTATGTACAAGTTCCCAGTTGCCAGGAACCTACAGAACAATCTCCCCTACACAGCCTCTGAATGTCTGAATCTATTTCTCCCTCCATTAGATCGGGTAAGCTGACCCGAAGAACAGCGTACCTCGGGTCGAAAACGTATACATATAATGTCTTAGCTTTTGTACACATGAACTAGCCTTCTATATCAATGACGCTGCCGCCGTTCCTGACCGGCCTCTCAACGTCGAGGGCGGCCATCGGCGCCGTGGCCGCCGCGCTCGCAGGCAGGCTCATGGACCGCTTCTTCCGGTTCTTGGGTGGCTCCTTGTCGTCGACGAACGAGATGAACCTCCGGAGGCTCTTCTTCGGCTCGTGCCTCATGTACTTGCGCAGCATGATGCCGAAGTAGATGAGCAGGGAGATGACGCACGCCACGCCGCAGATGAGGAACAGGCCCCAGAAGCTCTCGAGCCGGAGCTGGTTCGAGTTGATCATCTCGCTTTCGTCGGCTGCGCACTCGCCTGTCTTGAGCCACTTGTCGTGGATCCGCTGCAGCTCCCCGTTCTCTGACAGTGACAGGATCGCGGTCGACAGGTCCACTTGCAGCGGGGAGTCCCTTGGAAATGCCTGGCAGAATGAATTTTTGTAAGGTGCTAAGTATTGTCTCGTGAAATTAAAGCAGGTGTAGATTTTAAATTTCACCAGTAAAAGAAGTGCAAGAAAGGTTGCATAATACTACTAGACAGCATACACACCTATTGGAAGTTAAAACTGTTGTTTCAGGATTTTTAACACCAAAATATTGTATCCTTGTATTTTGAAGCTATGTTAAATAACTTAGTTTGAATGTACTTACAAAGCCCCATCCTCTGCTGGTGAAATCTGAGCCGGCTACCGCAATCTTGCAGTAAGTTGACAAAAACAGTTCAACATAGGGGCGCTCGTCAACGATGGCCATAACACCTCCTTTCTTAGGGCCAAGCTCGAGGGCTTTAGCATATTCTTTTGGGGAACCGAGAGCTCTTAGCCTTGACCGTGAGATGTTCAGTTCATTAACCATGTAGTCTTGTGCAAAAGAACCAACTTGGAAACCAACAGGAGCATCACTATTTTTCAGGTCATCAATTCCTTTTATAGAAGTATCAAGTTGTTGCACGGTCAGGATGGAAGTAAGACTCGCGGTATAGCTGGATTGAATGATCAAAACAACAAACAGCCATATGATTAACACGCCGCGCCCTAAGGTGCTCATAGTATTTTCTCCTGGAAACAGATACAGATGAAAATCATGAGTCATGTGACTCAGAACAAAATTACTTATTATATATAGCCAAAAAACACACAATAGAGAAGGTTGGTTTACTCACTGTGTGCAAAGAACAAAGTTGAAAAGCTGAACCTGCAGACAATAAAAAATTGAGATTATAATCACAGTTTTGAGAACAAGGAATGACTCTGTGATAAGAGCATTTGACAAGAGTATGTGAAAACAAAAGAAAATAAAATCAATGCATCATATATATCTCTCACCACAAGATAATAGTTAATTCATAATCACTGGATGCTTCATGTGGGTGCGTTAACTGGCAATTGTTCTAAGGTGCTTGCTGTATGAAACATGTTACACAAGACTTGTTGCGGCCTTGACATTTCTAAGAAAACAAAACTGGTATACAGGAAGATGAAACAAAAGGTGCAGGTAACCTTCTCACCAGAAAATAGTTATCAATTGTTCTCGTGGCGAGCCGCGGAACTCATCATTGATTCGATGTTCAAGAACCCAAACAACCACACCCACAACAAGAAAGAACAACCCTGTAACACACCACATCTCCAAAGTAAATGGCTGCAAGAATGCCCAGGAAGTTGTTATATGCCTTTTAACCGGAGCCAAGATAACCAATCCTGTTTCAATGAAAGGCTGGGTGAAATCAGCATTTACTGTGCGCTTCATTGTAACTGCGATATCCCCTACAGCTCCATCAAGCTCCTGCAGAATAAGATAAACCTGGTCAGTACGGTATGATGGAATGTGTAGAAAAAGGAAAAAAAAACATATATACTTACATTTGATTCAACCATCTGTATGAGTTTGTCATAATGAGGATTTTCAGTACCACTCCCAAAAGGTACAAACTTGTAGGTAACAGGATAAGGAAGCAAAGCCAATGCCTGAGTAAAGACATCAATGCAATAACCCTTCATTGACCCGGTAACATTGTCTTTCGTGACAAACTCCCTGAAGCTGAATCTGTTGGGAATACCAATTTTCAACTCCTTGGCATTAGAAGGGAAAACCCATCCTCGAGGCCTCTGTGCAGTCTGCCCAGGCCAAATAACATCATAGAGTTGCTGATTGGCTAGAGAAGTATTTGGGGGCTTTGAATATAGAGCCTCTGGAGGGACAGTTGACAACAAGCCAGAATAGTTTGACCAAAAACCAATGGTCCGCATGCCATTTCCGATGACGTTTATGATCTCATATGCAGGATGAATGAGGTCACCTGAAGCATCAAATTGCACGTGCCCAGACGGCCCAGTGAAGTTTACCTTTCTAATCTTCTCCAATAATTTCTTTCCCTTGTCAAAAATACTCATTGCTTCAAGGTGAAGAGTTCCCCCAGTTGCATCACGCAACCGCGAGTCATTTGAGAAGGAAATGCTACCACCATCATCGAAGAAGGCATCCAGAGCCCGAGCTACTGTCCATACACTATCATAAACATAAAAACCATAAGTATTTACACGAAGATCACTATGGTTGTACTTCTGACTTTGCCTGCTCCACTTGGAGATTAAATTACTCTTCATCTTTGAACTGGGGATATGTGGCCGTAAAGTAAGAACACCTTGCATACCAGATATAGTCTCAGCAGGAACTGATGAATTAGCATCAAGATATGCAGAAAGCCAGTCAGTTGCAATCCATACATAGCCATTACCCATCATGTTTAGTCGGTTTGCCATAGAGAAAAGCTTGAGTCCAGGTTCAGCACCAGTATGGAGGATGATAACGCGAGACTCCATATAACTGACACTAACCAACAAATTAATGAGCTCACTCTTTTTAGCATTTGCAGGAAATCCAATCTTGTAGGAGATTTTGCAGCGCTTCGCAGTGAGTGCGTCATCCAAAGCAGCAATGCCATTTCGACCATAATCATCATCAACATATATGGCAGTCACTATCTTCCAGTGGTTGTAGTCCACAACTGCTGCCACAGCCGCCATTTGATAGAGATCACTGGGAGCAGTCCTGACAAAGAATGGGAACTGTATCGATGAAAGAGTAGCATCAGACGCAAAGGACATCAAGGGGACTCGGAGCTCATTTGCTACATATGAAATGATATGAGCAATTGCGGAGCACTGGGGGCCAACGATTGCAATAACATCAGTCTCCATGAACTGCAAAGCTGATACAAGGAATACGATATCATTGTCACAACTCCAGAACAGAATCAACTATTTTAACGATACAAAATGATGACGTTAAAGCTAGTCTACCTTGAACCATGCCAAGGAAACCATCAAAGCAATTTGTATCCTTGGTTTCGACCTTTAATGTTGTTCCATTTAGAACTGTTGGATCAGAGTTGATATCTTCCAAGGCTGCATCGATGGCAATCGCCGCAACACCTCCAGTGGTGGAGTTCAATTGAAGAATAGACCCAATATTCACAACTGGAGGCCTTGCAGCTAAGCTCTTAGAGATGCCATTAGAGAACAGGAGCAGAGAGAGAACCAACAGCATGGGAAAAGCTATCCCCATTGTCCCTCAAACGGTGCAAAGGCTACTGGATGCTTATTCGCATCTTAGCAGATTATTAATGACTTGGGATCCCCCTGTAAGAAAAAATCACAGACCAGATGTTATTGTGATACGAATGCGTAGTTCTTGTATTCCCTAAAGTAACTTAGTCGGTGTAGACAGTACCAACATTTGAAGCCTCAGTTCAAACGTCCAAAGGAAAAAAAACAGTAACAAAGAAGCAAATAATAATTTGAAGGATGCACTAGCTGTATTAAGAAACAAACGGACTGAATATTGCAAAAAAAAAAAGGAACTGAACTGAGCAACAACAGATGTTTCAACCAAACACGATAAGAATGAATACAATCCATTTGTAGTAAGCGACACAACATTTCGGTTTGTGCCATTGATGTTATCCGCTTATACTGCTCCTAGGAAGAAGATACAGATTGTAGGTTGGGCCGGCAAGCATCCAGCATTTTTGTTCACATATACTCATCCAAGAAAACCAAAAATCATTATGGTCCTTGAATTAAAAGCCAAACGTGTGGTGTGGACCAACTGCTCTCAACAGATTTCAGTTTGCACACACTATTGCTATGCAGGGAACAAACTTTGGATTATGCAACGTATAAGGTATTTATTCTTATCCTTAACCCCTTGTGTCAACCATCAGACAGCAAACAAACAAACATATTATACCAGGATACTCTGCTTAAGGGTGCTTCCTGCAAAAAGGAAACACAGCCTAAGATGCCAGCCGAGCAAAGTACCAAACCAGCTAAGCACAGATTCCAGCATTTCAGCCATTTAGCAACTGACGATAAACGGAGTGAAGAACTCCAAGGAGACCAGGGGGGCGGACACCGTAAGGAGGCAAATCAGCCGAACACCTTCAGGGCGTGCTAAGATCCAGGGGTAACACTGACACAACGACCAGGGCCGCCATTACCGGGAGATCAATCCACAGCCGGTAGGGGGTCAATCCAAATGTTGAAAGAAAAACAGTAACAAAGAAGCAGGGGCCAATCTGAAGGAAGCAATTAAAAAACTAACGGACTGAATGTCGCAAAGAAAAGCAACTTGAAAGAAGAACAACAGATGATTCACTCGTTAACAAGAATGAAAAAACACCCATTTCTAGTAAGCAACACAACATTTGATCTGTGCCATTTATGTCATCCGCACAACATTCGCAAAGAAAAGCAGTTTAAAAGAACAACGGCAGATGATTCTACCAAACTCGTTAACAAGAATGTGAAAAACACCCATTTCTAGTAAGCAACGGAACATCTGGTTTGTGCCATTTATGCCATCCGCTCATACTACTCCCAGGAAGAAGGTACACACCATTGCTACGCCGAGAGGGAGAGGGAGAGAGAACAAAAGCCGCAGGTGCCGAACTTTGGATTATGCAACAAGGCATCTATTCTATTCCTTGCTTCACCCCTTTTCTCTTGTCAATCAGACGGACAGCAAGCGAACAAAGAAACGCCAGGATACTACTAGTAATGCTCAAGGTTGCTTCCTGCAAAAAAGCAACATTTGCCTGCAAAAATGGAAGCATTTGCGTGCACAGATTTGGGCCAAACCAACTGACACAAATTTCAGCATTTCGTCAGTTGAGCAACTGACCATAAACGGAACGGAGTGAAACCACTAAGACCAGGCCGACCGACACCGTACGGTACGGCACGGCACGGCGGCCACCGGTCGAACACCTCGAGGACCGGCGGCGACGGCACGGCGGCCGGGGCCGCCATTGCCGGGGGGTCAGTCCACAGCCAGTAGGGGAGGGCAAGAGCGCAGCTTGAGCTCGGATTCCTGTCCCGAGGGCCCAAGAAACGGGGAAACGGCGGGCATTGGCGGCAGGGGAGGGGATTGGAGAGCAAGAACAGAGAGAAACGCACGGAGATTTGGACTTACGGGGCTGGATTCGGCGCGCTCGGAGGAGGAAATCTCGGCCTCCGCCCCACACGGATGCTGCTGCGGCGGCGGAGCTGGACGGAGAGGACGGGGGAGGAGCAGGGGGAGCAGGCGGAGGAGGAGGACCCCACGACGGCGACCGGGAGCTGCTTCCGTCGAGCTCGTCATCATATTATTTTTAGGTGAAGGTATTATAGCGGGGAGGGGACAGGGGAGGAAGAGGGAGATGGAGATTGTACCCGACGCCCTGACATGCGGGGCCCACCCCCGAGGGGAATGCGAATGCGAGCACATGGTCTGCCATGTCGGCCATGGACCTACTATTACAAGATTTATTAGGGTATATACAGTAGATGGCAAATCATTTTTTTGTGATCTATATATTGGATTTCTCTATCTACACTATAATAATAAAGAAAGAAAAATAGTTCCAACATCGGCTTGGTTTGATGATGCTACCGCGGTTGTCTGCCTTAACTCTCAGGGTGATCCCCTCGCCGATATGATTGTCGGTCCCCGTCCTACGCGGTAGTTTACTATTCCGGCGGCGTTGTCCCTTGAATGTCTTTGCGGGTATTTCGGTGGCTGGATTTCTTCATGTTGTCCAGTATATTGTCAGTATGATCTACGGTGCTGCAACGACGACAGGCTCACTCGCATCTTCATTTCGAAAACAACATCTACGTGTCTCTAGGTTCAGTTGCCACCCGTCGTATAAGATCGCACCTGATGTCTTATTGATATCATATAAACCAGCTTTCGTTTTGGAAAGAACATCGGTCTGTCTTGAGCTCTCGAATATGCATGGGTGTCGGCTAAATTCCCTTTAGCATTTCAAAGAAGGGTTGCTTTGGTGATTTCGCCAGGACACTGATTAAACATGAGTAAGGATGGCAATTTTACCCATGGGTACGGGCACCTGCGGGTACCGTACCCGCATGGGCAGGGTATGGGCACATTTTTATACCCATGGGTAACACCCATACCCCACCGTTAAGTCATGGGTAGGGTACGGTATAGCCTTGTACCGCATGGAATACCCATACCCCGCCTGCTTGTGAAATAATGTTATTTTGTCATCAATTAGTCATTAATTTATCATGTGACTCGTCTACTTCCATTGACTTAAGAGTATGTTATGGTTTCTAAATTTTTATATCAGTCATTTACTCATCTACCTATTATTTAGCTGAGATAATTGATTTTTTTGTCAAATGTGCTATCAATGAGCGTAAAATTATGAACAAATTGTGTACTATTTGTTCTACTCGTTGGGTACCCAATGGGTACGGGTAACCGTCGGGTATGGGTATGGGTACAGCTTCATACCCATGGGTACGGGTATGGGGTAGAATTTTGTACCCATTCACTATACGGGTATGGGTATGGTATTGCTCTACCCTACCCATACCCTACCCATTGCCATCCTTAAACATGAGGACCATTTTCGTTTGTCTTGTGAGAATTCAACATTCTCACAAGTTTTGACATGAGTGAGAAGGAAGGGGAAGCGTGATGCACGTGGAAGACCCGATCGAGCATTAGAGGTCGTCATTGCATCATTGCATGCGGCCACGTGGCGGGATGTCGCCGGTGAAGACGCATGCATCCGGCCGGTCCCGCCGCCGACGCGGTTTCTCCAGTGTCCCGATCGTCCGTTGCGTACGGTGCGTGGCATGACATTGTACGGTGGTCCATGATTTGTTTGTACGCGGCTTGTGCGTGCGGATGCAACTACCTTGCGGGAAGAAGAACCCTGGCTGGAGTGCGTGGCCGGGCAAAGGAAGGCATCTTGCAATTGCAAGCTGCCCATTTTTTTTTATATAACAAAAATAACTGAAGAATAGAAAAAACAAGTGCGTTCTTCACAGATTATTTGCTGGTCACGTCACGACGATTGGATGATCCTGTGCTCGATTAGATTAATTAGATTATGGTGGAATGTGGTGGATTAGCATGCATGCATGCATATCTTGCCGCTCTCTTGCCTCATTGGTCGTTGCTTAATTGATTCCTTTGACAAGATTGAAACCTTAGTTTGAAACTTGGACTATGCTACGTATGCATGTCACGTGTACAATTAAGAAGTTCATGTAGGAATTAATGGCAGGGACTTCTGATGACCAGGGAGACATGATGGGGTCCATGGGGATGACTTGGGCAGACAGATGCAGCAGCCCTAGCTTCCAACCATTTTCAGCAGTAATCAATATGACTATCTTAACTACTACTCCCTCCGTTCCACAACACATGTCTTTCGTTTGTTAAAATATAAATGTATCTAGACATGTTTTAGTATATAGATACATTCATTTTTTAACAAATGGAAGTCAAGTATTTTGGAACGGAGGAAGTACTACTATACTCCTTTCATCCCACAATATAAGATGTTTTCGCAAGCTATTTCAGTAGCTTGCAAAAAACAAAACATCTAATGTTATGGGACGTAGGGAGTACAAGTGATCAAATTCAACCTCACCTGTTATATTTAGCTAGCATGAGAAAATGAAAACCAAACGTGTACCACAAGCTCGACATGAAGCTGTCTGGCATATCTCTTGGTCCTGTATCTACTAAATTTAGGAGCATGGACCTGGACCTCCATGTCTTTAATTAGGAGAAAATAAATATATACTATCATTATTTAGGTCATGACCGAGACAATTCAAATACCAAGTACGTAGGATCCACTTGATTTATATTCGGTTTTCGTTACCGAATAAGGCATTTTTACCCAGGGGGGCTGGTAAACACGGTTACCACGGTTACCGAGAATATTTTGAATGAATTTTATAGTTGAATTTTGAATTCAAATAAGTGAATGAACGAACATTTGAACCAGAGACCTCTCAAAATAAGAACTATGTTGCTACTAACACGCCAGAACCAACTATCATGGCATTAAGTAGATCCTACGTACTTTAGTATAAATCAAGTGTTTAAATTCAAAAAATTCAAAAAAAATTGGTATTTTTTGTTCCGTATGGCGATTTACCGAGGGGCACGGAGAAACGCGGTAACCATGGGAAATCTTGAAATCTCAACCGGTAACCAAAACCTTGGTTCTTACTGAGATTTCCATTAACATTATTTGCCATTCCCTCACAAAAACATTTATTTGCCATTGACATGGACTTTGTATTTCCGGGAACACAGACAATGTTCTTGCTCACTCCTTGCTTTCTCTAAATGCTGCTTGTGAAATTTATTACGAATGTAATGACATGAAATTATTTTCGATGGAATATCTATAGGTACCCTAGCTAGAGTGGGTAACCAGGCGAAGGAAGGTATTTATTTGATTTCCCAAGATGGACATAATTTATAAACCAGAACAGGAAAAAAAACATATATTTCTTGGTCATGTCACAATGATTGGATTCTCGTATGCTTGACCAATTAGATTATGGTGAGATATGGGTCATTACATGATGCATGCAAGTTGTTGGTTGATGCCCTCTTGTCTGATCTGCTTAGTTGCTAGTACACATTATTTCTTTGAGAATATGGAAAGCTTGGGTTGAAAAACCTGGAACTAAACAAATGCACAAATGGAAGAGCATAGTCACGTGTCATGAGAAAATTAGTAGTAGTAGTACTATTTTGGAACGAGAGGGACTTCGACCTGATCAGCTGGGAGATCGACTACACATGATGTGGACACGCGCGTGCAGACGCAGATGCAGCAGCCCTAGCCTTGAAATCATTTTCAGCAGTAACCAATCTTAGCTGCCGACTGGTCATTCAAGTCAACCTCAGTTTTTGTACAGTATGAAACGTGTAGCACAAGGTCGGCAGGAAGACGAAACGTCACCCTCTCACATATCTATCTGTTGGTCCTGTATCTGCTATGTTTAGGAGCGGCCTGGGCCTGTCTTTAATTAGCTAGGTGGAATAATTCGTGATTTGAAACGTCTTATAAAAGTTTACAGAGAGAGAGAGTGCATCATTCTCCTATGACATAATAAGGATTGAAATTGGTAAGTAATTGATCTCGCGCCCTGAGATTTACGTGCGTCGTCGCCGGTCTAGATACAACTCTCTTCCTTTACGTACCCTACTGACTGATCATATCCTCCTGAAATTCATATTTCTGAAGGAAATCATACGTATGATGGAGGGAATAGTGGGCGATCAAACTCGATCCTTGTGATGCACCGAGCAAGATTGCAATTAGGGCGAAGTTTATATTATATGCTGATTGCACTCAATTCCTGTAGGAATTTGGTTGCTTTTACGTGCATGCATGCAGCGTCCTCTGATGATGCTTGGTCGGCCTTACAAGCTACGCATTGCATCTAGCCCTGCAGCAGCTAGCTACCAGGTGATATATATAAACAAGCTGCTAGTACGTACTCCCTCCATTTTAAAATAGACGACCCAACTTCGTACTAACTTTTCAGAGAAAAGTTAGTACAAAATTGGGTCGTCTATTTTGAAACGGAGGGAATAGCTGCTAGAGTCATGTGATTGGTTCCGTACGTACGTCCTGATAACCCAGCTTTGCTTCACATGTAAACTCTAACACAGAAAAGGGGCGCATTTCTCAAAAGTGAAAAAAGGGATAGAACGAACGCACGCAGTACCCAGTGAGGCTGACATCTCCACCACATGCGAGAGGGCATCTGATGCTACCTGGAAAAGCTCTCTAGGCTTGGCTTTGCATTCGTATAATTCCTTGCGAAACGTACGTTTTGTTTTTTTGAAAATGCGTGCATGGACCTTTTTTCTCTCATCTGTGTGGCTTTCGGCTGCCAAAATGGTGCGATCGTGCGCTGCACCGAACAGATAATATGCTCGAATGTTGATGTTTCGCACATCAGCAAGGAAAGCACGGTGGAAAAGTGATGGCATGTTTTGCTCGATCTACCCGGGCTACATTGTCATCTCAGGCCATTCACACACACTAACCAATTGTCCGAATGATTCTCTGGCTACTAGAATTGGTTAGTCCACTAGAAACCTTTTTTAGGCCAGATTGTTCTACGGTTTTTTTCCACTGTATTTAATATTAAAAAATAATCTCAACCAGTAAACTAACAAGCTCCCATTTTTTCAAAGCCAAACATGGTCAACTAATAAGAGAGATCTGAAATTGTGACAAACTCATGATAGATGATTTTGTTTCAGGTGCTTTAGATCTACGCAAAGGTTCAATGGCGGCAACTGCAGCTCCATGGCGCTGGTCCTTAGGGGCATGTGCACGAAGCTTTCCCGGCTGTCATCGACATGGTCAAGCTGGCTCGTGTAAGGGAGCGGCAACTACGGCATGTAGGCGGCTCGTTCTGGTGGAAGTAGTGGTCGTTTGGTGGTCTTAGAATCTCGATGTAAATCTTTATTTTGTTTGAGATGCTTCGTACTTTTGATGAACTTTTGTATTAGATCTGATCACTTTTGTAAAAAAAATCCAGCTTTGAAGACAACCGTCATTCTTTCTTTTCACTCTATGCTTCAGTAGGATCAAATCTTCCTTCAAAAGATGCTTCAAAGAGATGACAGCAGGGGCTCCCCATTTCAAGATCTTGCCATTTCTTTGAGACCATATGTTCCAACATCCCAAAATAAGGACATCAAAAGCAATTCCTTTACGCAGGAGTTGGATGACTTGCAACACTTCATCATATATGGAAAATATCTTTCAGCTTGTTGGGAAGAATGGAGTTCCAATTATTTGTATCCATGTCACAATTCCAGAAAAGAATCTTTTCAACATTTTCATTGCATACAACACAACTGTAACAACCAAGATACATGTATTTTCGTTTTGTCAGATTTCATGTATTAACTCTCTCATGTAATAAGAGCCAAAAGAAAATCTTACGTCTCAGTCTAGCAACACATTTCTATAGCCACTGCAAAATTGTGTGAGCTTTCTACATATTGCTGGAGGAATAATGAGGGCCTTTCCATCTGTATATCCATGTACCCTTCTAATTAGACAGATTAATTTGATGAACTAAGTCAATGGCCTCAGTGAATTGAGCATGAGCTTGCAGGGTCGTAGGCCTATGAAAATGGAGAGCCAGATCATCACTATGAATAAAATCAGCCAAAGAGAGCTTTTCCTTCAATGGCAAAAGAACAGGTCAGGGGACTTTAGAGATAGAGGCAACTCATGCCAAAAAAGAATGGAGTCTCTAGACCCAACTTCTACCTGACCAATATCAAGGGATGCATCTTGAAATATGTTTTGTCTACGGTGCATTTGTATCGTATTGTAGATATGAAATCTTTCCCTATAAGCTTCATTAAACTTGACATAGATTTGAACTGAGACAAAACTAACGCGATGTATGCTTTTGGAATTAGGGGCCTGTCGAGTATATGTGTTATGTGAAAAATCATATTTGGCACTTTCAGGGATAACAAAGGAAACCAAAAGCTTCATGTTATCCTACTAAATAACATTTTGGAGGCCTTCTTTTGCCATTTTGGCAATGATACACACCTATAGATGAATGAGGCATATTATTTGGTTGAATGTCGTTTCCAAAATGTATAAACCAATATAAATACCATGTAATTTCCTGCATTCATAACAGTAATCTGGCTGACTTCATTATTCTGACGAGAATTACACATTTTTTATAGACTTGTGGATGGCATGTTTCTTGGAAAATTACACTTTGATTCCCAGTTTCGCTTAATTACGGTGCTTCACAACTATTTTTTAAAACTACATGCATTTTTTCTACACGCATCCACTGCCCTGTTATATATTTGACTGGATGCATGCGCTAACCAAGTTTGCCTAAAAAAGCGAAATCAACTCATATATAGCAACTCATGGGTATATATACTAGAAGGGTGAAAAAGCTATAGAATAAACATAATCTTGTTCATGCTTTGTTTGGTCAAATTTCACAGTGTGAAAGAAAATGTTGTTTGTACTTTCTGCTTGTGTAGGACAGAATGGGTAGAAGCAATGGTGTACTCATCTTTGTTTATTTAAGATACCTACATAATTGCGGCTGTCTTAAATTGTTCATCATCATTCTTCAACTTTTTGTTATTTTTTATCTCCTTCCTCTATCCTTCAAATATTTTACAGCAAATAGGTGGTAACAAATAGGGAAATGCTTTGAAAACAAATAAGTTGTAGAAATGGCCCATATTTAGAGGATTCACTTATGTATTGCAAGAAAATTGGAGCTTCATTTTACAAGATGAAAATATGCTAATTTTCATTTGTCATAGGGGCTTATTAATTTCTAATATAAAGTCTTTCTAGAGATTTCAATATGGGCTACATACGGATGTAGTAGTCAATTCAAAATATGCATGCTTAAAAGATAAGATCCATTTGAAATTTGATACACAAAAATAGTCATGCTTTTTGAGAGTACGCAAGAAGTTATGTACTATAAAGGTTACAATAATGATCACGAGTAGCAGTAACTGAAGTGTCAAAGAACATGTTTCAAAATTGAGAAGAAAATAAGCATCCGGCCAAATTCCTCTACAACCACAGCCCTCCACTTGAGGGCAGTACCCAGCTGAAAGAGGATCTGCCAGAGAGGGCATGAATGCAACTTCTTTGAACTATATGATGCATGGTTTAGACAATGCATGGCCCGTAGCAATGCACAGGCATATTTACTAGTATGTATAATTAGGGGTGAACTTGTGAACGGGCACATGAATGGAACTCAAACAGACAATCATATGCAAACAAGACATGTGTTTGTCTTTTATTCTCAAGTTCGAACTAGTATAGTTCAGGTTCTTACATGACCTGTGCATGTCACTTTATTTTTTCACCGTTACAAAGACCAAACCATGGTCTAAGAAAACGATGTATCATATATCTAGTACTAGAGTTCTTCTCTTCTCAGTTACTACCAACAATGCCAAATGGCGCAATGGTGGTCGAGCAATATGGAGGGATGTAGACATTGCACATTGCTGGTAGCGTTTGCAGCGCTAGGTTCCTTATTTCCTCGAGCTGGGGCAGTTGTTGAGGCTGGACAGAGCCCTGGGCCTGTGGGTTTTGCTGAGATGGCTGGAAGGAGCCCTGGCCTGCTGGATATTGTTGCTGAGGTTGCTGGTAGGAGAACTGGCTCGACGGTTGTTGTTGTTGTTGTTGTTGTTGATGCAAAATAATAGCATGAACGACATTGTGGATGGCTTGGCACCGCGACTGCTCGGGGGTCTGCCGCAGTTGCTGACAACATAATTGTTGCAATTGTTGCTAACTTTGTTGCAATACTTGTGAGCTTGCATGTGCTATGCTGGATTGTTGCAAGACGACATCCCTGCAGGGAATCAGTTGTTGTTGCAGAATTTGTTGAAGGATTTGTTGTTGTTGTTGTTGTTGTTGTTGTGCTTGTTGCTGCGAAATTGCTTGTTGTGGTTGCAGATACTGTGGTTGCGGTTGTGGATATGGTTGTTGTGGTGGAAATGGTTGCGGCTGCGGATATGGTAGTTGTGGCGGAAATGGTTGCGGCTGCGGATATGGTTGTTGTGATGGAAATGGTTGCGGTTGCGGATATGGCTGTTGTGGTGGAAATTGTTGTTGCTGCCCTGGAAATTGTTGTTGTTGCATCAATGGGACTTGCTCTTGTGGTTGTTGCTGAGATGGATTTTGTGGTTGCAATTGTGGCACTGGAACTCTAACTGCTGTTGTGGCGGTGGTCGCCACGATAGCAAGGAGGGCAAGGATGAGAAAGGTCTTCATGGTGGATTTGTATTGACCACTGCTTGCTTGGTTTGAATGATGCACTCTACTTATGTGTATGATGGATGTGGAAGGATGATCATTATGCTACATGCCTATTTATAGCTGCCATGGCATGACCTCCTTCACAATTGGCATTTGCTTGTCTGGAAAGTGCTTGGATGCTTCCTGAAATCATAATTTGGTATGATGTGTTTGGTGGCACTATAATTCCACCACCAAAAAGTTATGATAACACACATGACTCATCTTATTCACTTTACAGCTCAAACACTAATCTAGATTGCCTAATTTGCTGAAACTAAGTTTGTAATGTTATGCAAGTTGTTACGTGTAAACTAGATAATCATTGCTTGCACAGAACTTAGTTTGTAATCTTGTGTGACCTGTTAAGATATATGAGACTAGTAATGTAACTTGCTTTAGTAGGTCATGACTCATCAAATTCCTTTTACATGTCCAGTGTTGTAGTGTTCTAGAAGTTATTAGCAAACATCAATTTCGTAATGTTCTACAAGTTGTTACATGTAAACTAGATAAGCTTGACTTGCACACAAAAAGGATTGTAACCATGTGTGACCTGTTAAGATGGATTAGAGTAGTAATGCAGCTTGCTTTGATAGACCATGACTCAACAAATTGCTTTTACTTGTCTTAAGTGTTGTATATGTTGTACAAGTTATTAACACTTATCAGCTTAGTATGGCTTGCAATGTGTGCGCATGCCAAGGTATGTGTAGCTTCTATTTGTTTGTAGATATTATTTTGTTTTACGCGAAATCATGCAAATGATCATCTACGGTAACGCTTGCGAGTGCAGGTGCAACAATGTTGGCAGGTCGGAGGGAGGCTGTGGGATGGCATGAGTTGTTGTGACAACCTATAGTTCATTATGTTTTTTTGGGTGGTACCTATAGTCCATTATGTTGTGACGACCTCTCTCCTCTCTCGTGAACTGGGCACGCCGCACACCCACTCCCCTCCATGCACCGCTACCCCTCCCTTGCCCTCCCCTCACGCGTCGCTGCCGCCAACGACCTCGTCTTCCTCACGCCGCCTCACCTCCGCCGTCCGCCCTTATCCTCTCCCCAAAGCCATCGACCTCCTCTCTCGCCATCTCCTCCCTATCTCATCAGAAGAGAAGAGGGACTTTTTTTCTCGAATACAGAAGAGGGAGATCGACCAGGTCAGGCGCCGCCCATGGCAGCGGTCACATCCGCTACAGGAGCAGCCACCTCACCGAATAGAAGATAGCATAGGTAGATAGATTAAGACCAGGCATAACACTTAGTTTGCACCGGAGCTAGCTAAATTTTTTAGAATCCTTAGATTCTGAAAGAAAAAATAAGATATGCTCAAATTTCAGTTTTTTGACTTTTTGTTAAATCTGGTCAAACTGTTGTCAAACTATGGTCAAACTACTTATTCAAAAAATATTAGTGTTAATAAATAATTATTGTTAGTTTTTTTGACTTTTGGTCAAATTGTGGTCAAACTATGGCCAAATCTGGTCAAAGTGTGGTCAAACTATGGTCAAATCTTGTCAAACTATGGTCAAACTATGGTCAAACTACTTGTTCAAGAAATATTAGTGTTAATAAATAATTATTTTTTGTTTTTTGACTTTTGGTCAAACCATGGTCAAAGTATGGTCAAATCTGGTCAAACTATGGTCTAATCTGGCCAAACTGTGGTCAAACTATGGTCAAACTACTTATTCAAGAAATATTAGTGTTATTGAATAATTATTGTTTTTTAGAATAATAATTTCAAACTCAAACGGTGCTTAATGCTGAAGTTCAACTCCTAAGGGTTAATAGGATTGACATCTTAGTATTGTGAGGAAAACAACAAGTGCAGACTTTGAAGCTAGGGGGAATAGAATTTGAAAGTTAAGCATGCTCAGGCTGGAGTAGTGAGAGGATGGGTGACCGATCGAGAAGTTAGACAATTTGGAATGAGTGGTTCACGTGGAGGGCCTTTAGTCCCGGTTCGTAACACAACTGGGACTAGGGGGGAGCTTTAGTCTTGACCCTTTTGTCCCGGTTCTAGAACCGGGACTAAAGACCCTCTGGAACCGGGACAAAAGGCTCGTTTTCTACTAGTGCCTGTCGTGTCGGCAAACATGTTCGCCTCCCATTTAATAACTCCACCACCATAGCTTCTTTTCCTTTTAAGTTGATTCATAGCGATGTGTGGACCTCTCCAATTCCTAGTAACTCGGGCTACTTATATTATCTGGTTATCCTTGATGATTATTCTCACTATGTGTGGACATTTCCTTTTACGATGAAAGTCGGATGGACTCTCCACTTTGACGGCTTTTTACTCCTTGTCAGCATGCAGTTTGGGCGTCCCATCCTTGCTCTTCAGACTGACAATAGAAAAGAGTTCGACAACCTTGCTTTCCGCACTTTTCTGTCACACCACGGCACATTTTTTGGTCTCACATGCCCGTATACATCCAGCAGAACGGTAGAGCCGAACGCGTCCTTCGCACTCTGAACGACTGCGTTCACACGCTCCTGTTCCATGCTAATGCGCTGCCTCATTTCTGGCCGGACGCACTCGCTACTACTTCACTTCTCCTTAACCTTCGCCCCTGCCGTCCACGGTGGAACTATGTGATACGTCTCCAACATATCTACTTTTCCAAACACTTTTGCCCTTCTTTTGGACTCTAACTTGCATGATTTGAATGAAACTAACCCAGACTGACGTTGTTTTCAGCAGAACTGTCATGATGTTGTTTTATGTGTAGAAAGCAAAAGTTCTCGGAATGTCCTGAAAATCCACGAAGGCACTTTTTGGAAAATATAAAAAATACTGGCGAAAGAATCAAGACGAGGGGGCCCACACCCTGTCCACGAGGGTGGGGGCGCGCCCTCCCCCTGGGTGCACCCCCTGTCTCGTGGCCCCCCTGAGGCTCCGCCGACCTCAACTCCAATTCTATATATTCCGTCTCGCAGAGAAAAAAATCTGAGAGAAAGTTTCATCGCGTATGATACGGAGCCGCCGCCAAGCCCTAAACTCTCTCGAGAGGGCTGATCTGGAGTCTGTTCGGGGCTCCGGAGAGGGGGATTCGTCGTTGTCGTCATCATCAACCATCCTCCATCACCAATTTCATGATGCTCACCGCCGTGCGTGAGTAATTCCATCATAGGCCTGCTGGACGGTGATGGGTTGGATGAGATTTACCATGTAATCAAGTTAGTTTTGTTAGGGTTTGATCCCTAGTATCCACTATGTTTTGAGATTGATGTTGCTATGACTTTGCTATGCTTAATGCTTGTCACTAGGGCCCGAGTGCCATGATTTCAGATCTGAACCTATTATGTTTTCATGAATATATGTGTGTTCTTTATCCTATCTTGCAAGTCTATAGTCACCTATTATGTGTTATGATCCGACAACCCCAAAGTGACAATAATCGGGATACGTCTCGGTGATGACCATAGTTTGAGGAGTTCATGTATTCACTATGTGCTAATGCTTTGTTCCGGTTCTCTATTAAAAGAAAGCCTTAATATCCCTTAGTTTCCGCTAGGACCCCGCTGCCACAGGAGGGTAGGACAAAAGATGTCATGCAAGTTCTTTTCCATAAGCACGTATGAGTATTTACGGAATACATGCCTACATTACATTGATGAACTGAAGCTAGTTCCATGTCACCCTATGTTCATCCGACATAATTATCCATCACTGATCAATTGCCTACGAGCTTTTCACATATTGTTCTTCGCTTATTTACTTTTGTTGCTATTGCTACAATCACTACAAAACCCAAAAACATTACTTTTGCTACCGTTACCTTTATTATCATATTACTTTGCTACTAAATACTTTGCTGCAGATACTAAGTTATCCAGGTATGGTTCAATTGACAACTCAACTGCTAATACTCAAGAATATTCTTTGGCTCCCCTTGTGTCGAATCAATAAATTTGGGTTGAATACTTTACCCTCGAAAGCTGTTGTGATCCTCTAGACTTATGGGTTATCACTATGCACCTCACCATCTTCTCTTTAATTAGTATGCCCCCATCTTATGATGGCTTGCTATTTTCGGGTGCCTTTTCTATCCTAGCACTGCCGACTCCGCTCCTCACAAACTCGTACCTCATTTTGTCACTTGCATCTTCATCGGCTACCCCTCCAACTCCAAGGGATATTGGTGCTACGATCCCGTCTCTCACCGTGTGTTCACTTCTCGGCATGTTTACTTTGATGAGCATGTGTTTCCGTTTCAGCAGGTACCCCCGGCTGTTCCTCTCGGCACTAGTGATGCGGGCTCCTCGACGCCTCTCCCAGGGCGCTCGCGCGCCTCTCTTGGCCCGCCCCTGGCTTTGAGGCGCCCCCCCCGCATGCGGTGCCTCCTATAGCCGCGATGTTGGCGCCCCCGGTGCCCCCGACATTGGCGCCCGCGGCCCCCCTTGGCGCCCCTGGCCTCCTCGGCGCCCCCAGCACCATCGGCCCCCTCAGCGCCCCCGGCGCCCTTGGCCTCCTTGGCGCCTCATGTGGCTGGTCCGGTCACTCATTCTCATACGGGTGTTTTTCGCCCGAGCTTGCGCTACGCCTCGGATGAATACGTCCATGTAGCGTCCACCTCTGAGTTGTCGCCGTTGCCATCCTCCTTTCGAGCCACTCTTCGTGACCCGCTCAGGATGGCTGCGATGCAAGAGGAGTTTGACGCCCTGTTGCGCAAGCGGACGTGGCAGCTTGTTCCCCGTCCTCGGCACGCCAACGTGATTACCGGGAAGTGGGTCTTTAAACACAAGCTCCGTCCTGATGGTACCCTTGATCGCTACAAAGCGTGTTGGGTCGTTCGTGGCTTCCACAGCGTGCTGGCATCGATTTCACCGACACCTTTGTTCTGGTCGTCAGGCCCGGCACAATACGCACGGTTCTCCACCTTGCGGTCTCCCGTGCTTGGCCGCTGCACTAGATGGACGTCTCCCACGCCTTCCTCCATGGTAACCTCGAGGAGCAGGTCTTCTGGTAGAAGCCCACCGGGTTTGTTGACCCGGCGCTTCCCGACCACGTGTGCCTGCTTTCGCGGTCCTTGTACGGACTCAAGCAAGCTCCGCGCACTTTGTACCAGCGCATCGCGGCATTTCTCCACCAGCTTGGGTTCGGCTCTACCCGCTCGGACGCCTCGCTCTTTGTCTACCATCAGAGCTCTGACACGGCCTACTTGCTACTTTATGTCGACGACATCATCCTGACGGCATGTACGGCTGGTCTGCTCAGTCAGCTCACGGCTCGTCTTCGCGCTGAGTTCTCCATCAAGGACTTGGGTCCTTTGCACTACTTCCTCGGTGTCGAGGTGGTGCGCCGTCCGGATGGCTTCTTCCTTCATCAGTGGAAGTACGCTCACGAGCTCCTGGAGCGCGCCGGTATGCTTAACTGCAAGCCCGCCGTTACGTTGTTGATACGAACACCAAGCTTTCTGCCACGGATGGTTCTCCTGCTTCGGATGCTGCTTTCTATCGGTCTATCGTTGGTGCTCTCCAGTACCTCACCCTGACTCGATCGAAGATCCAGTATGCCGTGCAGCAGGTGTGTCTTCATATGCATGCTCCTCGAGACGTTCACTGGGCTGCCGTCAAGCGGATTCTCCGCTATATCTGTGGCACTATGGATCTTGGCGTCACGCTTCACGGCTTCGCGGACACCGCCCTCACCGCCTACTTCGATGCAGACCGGGCGGGCTGCCCTGACACTCGTCGCTCCACTTCGGGCTATTGTGTCTACCTTGGACCCTTACTTATTTCGCGGTCGTCCAAGCGGCAGCCTACGGTCTCTCATTCCAGTGCTGAGACTGAGTATCGTGCGGTGGTCAACACCACGGTAGGGTTGTTGGGTTTGCTCAAAAGAAGACCATCCGATACTCAAAAATGGTCTTGGCAAATTCTAAGATATTATCCATGATCTTGTCTTGTACTGTAGTACTACTAAGTTCTTTCCTTTTGGATTTAGAGAGCGATTTAGAGGAGTAGCGTGATGCACGTGGTATCCTAGATCAGCGGAGGTCATCATTGCATGCGACCACGTGGCGGGAAGACATCGGTGAAGACCCATCCGGCCGGTCCCGCCGACGCGTTTTTCTCCTTGTCCCGATCGTCGGTCGCGTACGGTATGTTCGGCCTGGCTATTCTATTCTCACGGTACGGTGGTCCAAGATTTTTGTATTTAGGGATCTCCACCGCGCCTTCAACAGCTTTTTCCAGCCATTTTTTTTTGCCGCCGCCACCAAAAACGTCCCGCCGCGCCTCAGACGCCGAAAATCATCGGTTCGACCTTTTTTCGCCGGCGGTCACAGGTCGAACCCGCGCTATTTGGGAGCCGTTAGGGGCTCGGCGCTAGGGAAAAGCACCGCCCACACCGGACAGGGAAAAGTCAAGGTTTTCTTCCCGACTCGCGCCGCACCCCCGCTACCGCCACCACTAGCTATATCCCCGACGGCCGCCGGCCTACTCCGCTAGATAGCCATTCCCCGCCGGAAAATAGCAGCGCTTCGCCGCGGCAGCCCCTCCCGCAGCAGCTGGGCGTTTCCGGCCGCCGTTTCCGGCCGCGGAGGCGCGGTTTAACGGCGGGTACACGCCCACCGAGCGCAAGGTGTTCGGCGTTTTGCCTGTGTCGGCGATGGACTCGGATGAGGCGGAAGAGCTCGCCGCGTTGCTGGAGGAGGAAGCCGCGCCGACGCCCGTGAAGAAGAGCATCCGATGGTGCTCGCCGCCCTCGCCAATGTCTTGGCGAGCAATGAAAAGCCGCGTCGAGGTGGCTTGGCGCCGGGCGGTGAAAGCAAAGAACCGCATCGCTCGCAAGGCTATCTGATGCTCTCTCCGACTACTTCGCCGATGCTCCACTTCATGGCAAGAGAACATTTGGCGCCGTTATCGGATGAGCGAAAGCTCTTCCTCAGATTGTGAATTCCATCCGGAGTTCGACAACTACTTCAAGTGTAAGATGGATTGCACTGGCGCTCTTGGATTCACCTCCATCCAGAAGTGCACGACAGCGATGAGGATGCTTGCATATGGAGCTCCGGTGATTCACTCGACGACTATGGGCGCATGGCCGAGTCCACCAGCTTAGAGTGTTTCTACAAGTTCTGTCGGGCATGGTGGCGTGTTTGGGCCACAATACTTGAGAACACCCAATGCGAAGACACCGCCGGATCCTAGCCCGAATGCAGCAAGAGGATTTCTGGGATGCTTGGAAGCATTGATCTGCATGCATTGAAATGGAAGAACTGCCCATTTGGTTGGCGGGGATGTACAAAGGCGCCAAAGGCGGTTGCAGTGTGGTGCTTGAGGCGGTAGCCACACAGACCTCCGGATTTGGCACTCCTTCTTTGGTATGCCAGAACTCACAATGACATCAACGTGCTGCAGTGTTCTCCTGTTTTGCCAAGCTCGTTGAGGGCCATTCTCCTCCGTGAACTTCGAGATCAATGGGCACCAATACAACAAAGAGTACTATCTAGCTGACGGCATCTATCCGAGATGGTCGACATTTGTGAAGACGATCTCAAACCTCGTGGCAGGAGGCAAGAATGCCTGGTTTGCGAAGCTTCAGGAGGCTTGCAGGAATGATGTCGAGCGGGCATTTGGTGTGCTCCAATCTCGATTCGCTGTTGTTCGGTACCCCGCTCAGACCTGGTCGAAAGATCAAATGTGGGAGATCATGACTTGCTGTATCATCTTGCACAATATGATCATCGAGAGCGAGCAAGAAGACCCAGTGTTTGACATCGAACCATACTACAGTGCAGGGTCCTCTAGCGAAGTTGATCACCAGCTACCGCAACTTGGACTGCCTATCTCGATATCGCGCCAGAGATCTGAGACCCACAGTGCATCATCAACTGCAGAAAGATCTGATTGAGCACCTATGGAGGCCCAAGGGGGACGCCGCGTGATGAAATATGAGTTTTTATTTGTTGAACTATATAATTTGTATTGAACTATTTGTTGTTGTAGTATTTTGTTGAAGTATTTGATTTTTCTGTGATGAAATATGTGATAAGGAATAATTGTGTTGATAATTGAACGCCGAGACACGGCGAAACCACGCCGAATATGGGCCTATTCTCGGCCATATGGGCCGTTTATTCGCTGAAATTAGGCCAATTTCGGCGCCTGGGGGCGACGACTGGGCGCAAAACCGCCCCAGCGCCGAGTGTATCGCCGGCTCTCCTCAGGGGACGATTTATATGCGTCCTGGGGGGGCCAACGGCTGGAGATGCCCTTAGCCGGTTGACGAGATTGCTGCTCATGCATGCAACCTTGCTCCAAGAACCCTAGCTACCTAGAGTGCGTGGCCGGCCAAAGGAAGGTATTGATCTGATCCTGCAAGCTAGCTGTGCGTTTTAAAGCCAGATAAGGAAAAGAAACCCTAGCTAGAATGAGGAAAGTGCGCTCTCCATCAACGATCATTTCCTGTTCACCCACGTCACAACAATGATTGGATTCTCGATGTTATGCTTAACTAATTAGGCTGTGGTAAGATGTGGATTTACTTCATGGGCATGGCATGCACGCAAGTTGGTGCTCCCTTCGTTTCGGTTTACAATGCTCAATTTAAAATTGCTTCAATCAAGATAGACGATGAATGATAGAATTAATTTCTTAGTTTGCAAAAGTACCTACTAAATATATATATATATATATATATATATATATATATATATATATATATATATATATATATATATATATATATATATATATATATATATATATATATCAATGCGTTACTTACAACACATGCATGCACGACCACTAATTGAACAAAAACTTGTACATGCATCGATGAATTTTATCTTGATCCTTGCAAGCAATGATTTAATGCACCTTAAAATATGAACACGTAATGGTAAATAGTAGTACTGAGACTTATTAAACGGGAAAACAAAATTTATGGGATGAGCTCTGTAAATCGGAAAGGAATGAGTAGTTTGCTGCCCTCTTGTCTGATTAGATGCTGGTGTACGGATACGACTGTTCTAATCCTGAGTTCATGTGAGCTCGGGTGAACAATAAAACCAGAAGAAAATGGATATTAAGAAATATCCAATTTTTTGTGTGAAACATTAACAAAAGTTTTAATAGCTTGGGAAATAAAAACTAGAATTGACGACACAGTCAATCGGATACACAAATGGAAGTGCGCATGTCATGTGTAATTAAAATATTACTATTTGAGGTTCAATTTTTTTATTACTACTCTTTCCATCCCCCAACTACACTTGTCCTGAAACTAAATAGAAATGAAGGTATCTAGAATTTAAAATACATCTAATACATCCATTTCTACGCGGGCCAAGAGTATTTCATAACGACCAACGGGGCACGCACGTACAAACAGTGGTCGAACCATGCAGCAGCCCTAGACCCTAGTTTTCAACCACTTTCGGCATGCAGTAATCAATCTTAGGCACTGTTCAGTACCGCTCCACTCCACAGCTTCGGGAGCGGAGTTGGCGGAGCTGCAGTTCAGAACGGCAGAGTGCAATTTTCGTGCTCCGCAGATTCCAGGAGCAGGTGATTACCGAACACTACCAAGAGGTCATTCAAGTCAACCTCGGTTGTTGTGAGCTAGCATGAGAAAAATGGAATTTATCAATGTGTAGTACAAGGACGGCAGGGAGACGAAACGTCATCCTGTCACATATTTATCTGTTGGTTCTGTATGGCTGTATCTGCCATATATAGTACTTTCCTTCGTTTACACTTTGTATATAAGATTTGTCTAAAGTCAAACTTTATAAAATCTGACCATCTTTATAAAGAAAAAAAAATCAAAATGTACAAAATCCAGATGGCTATAGTATATTTAGGTCATTTAAGTCAACTCAGTTGCACCCAGTTTCTATACAAATTCAGTTGCTTTTATGTGAAGTTTATGCATTTCCAAACAAAAAAATATATGTGCATGCAGCCTTGCAAGCTAGGTGTTGCATCTAGCCCTGTGGCTACTTGGTAATCCTTCTGTCTCTAATGTAAGATGTCTTTTGACACTACACTAGAGTTAAAAAACGTTTCACATTATGGGACGGAGGGAGTAGTTGCTAATTAAACAACCTAGGTGGAGTCGGATGATTAGTTCCGTACCTAGTGTTGCTAATCCAGCTTTGCCACTTCACATGTAAACTAACATTCTGTATTCCTTTTATGCATGTCATTCCTCTCCTTGCTCAGAAACAATGTTTATATAGCATGGAAAACCAGACGATTCTTCCTGTCTGTTTTCTTTTGATGGTTTGCCCATTTTAGCACATAAAAAGGGGCGCATTTCTCGAAAGTTTAAAAGGAATAAAACATACTAACGTAGTAGTGAGGCTCACATCTCTACCTGCATGCATGTGATTAGCATCTGATGCTGCCGGGGGGGGGGGGGGGGGACTTTCTCTAGGCTTTACGTTTAAAATTCTTGTGCAACGCAAGTACATGAACATGCATGCGTTGGATATTCTTTGCTGTAGACTTTGGGCCGGCAAAATGGTGTGACCGTGCATTGCACGGAAGGAATACTCGAATTTCGTTGTTTCACACATCAGCAAGAAAGAATCATTAAGAGTACTGACAAGATTGATTTGAGGAACCGGGTCGTGAGTTGTCATCTCAGACCAAACACCACCGCATGACCAACTTGTTTGATTTGTGGTTCGAGTGACGACGACATCCTATGGCTACTAGAACCGGCTAGTTCATTACAAATTCCGTGGTTTGGTTTCTGTGAAGCCGTCATCTCTTGGACTCTTGGCCACCCACTATCAGAAACTGTACTTTTCCCCATGGCCAAAAACCCACAGGAAAATAGCTATTGCCGCCAGGAAATTATTTCCTGTTGGAGGAAAAATCCATCAGGAATAAAATGATAGGGAAATGTGTTCATGCCTGACGGGTGGCCGACAGGAAAACAATTCCTGTTGGCATTTCCTGCCAGCAGACCACAGGAAAATATCTTATCTCATCGGGTTTATTGAACACCTTTTGTGACGGGTGGCCGTCAGGGAAAGGCCGCCAAGTATATATTTTCATAAATTGCCTACTTCCATCCCATAACCTTAAATAAGTGCAAATTCATTTGATAAATAGGCATACATCCATTGGCCCATTTATAAGAAAATGCATCCAAAATCAATGTTTACATAACACATATCAATCCACTAAAAGATGATTCATCATCCAGCAATTGATATGTGATAATTTGTACAAGCACTTGCTCGAAAGCAACAAAAATTCTACACATACCTGACACCAATCTAATTATCATCCATCACATTGCACAGAGCAATGACAACAAAATACACACTTTTCTAAGTCACCTACGTTCATGATTAGGAGCATCACCTACATACATATCACTTTACTATTTCCCATCAATCAAATTGCAGCAAAATACTAAGCGCCTAATTAAGTTTGCTAATGAGAATGTACTACCTCTAGAGAGATCCAAAATACCATAAGAAGGTCATTCATTAGTTCCAAGTACAGGTGGACTATAGTGAGATTCTCCTTCGGATACACAGTTGTTACCATCAATGTTTCACCATCATTGCTATCCCAGTGTTTCAAAAAATGTTAAGAATTTTAAAAATAATTTAATTTTCAGAAAATTTTCAGTATACAAAAATTGTTCAAATTTTCTAATTTTGTTAAAATTTGGAAAGATGTCCAGATCTTCAAATTTTGTTAAGATTCTGAAAAATGTTCGGGATTTTAAATTTCGTTTCAATTTTTACAAAAAAAATTCAGATTTTTAAAAAGAATCAAAAAATGTCCAGATTTACAAATTTTGTAAAAAAAAAATCAAACTTTCAACTTTTTTAAAAACTTAAATGTTTAATTTTTTTAAAATGTGGTTTTTTCCATGTTTCAAACAATTGTTCACATTTTTAAAATGTTTTATTCACTTATTTGAAAATATCGGTTGCTACAGTGCCGACCGACATGTCTAAACAGATGCAAGCTGCCAAACAAAGTCTCAGCTTAGTATGTCTCAACACATACACTGCTACAAAACAGCAGCAAATGCATGTACTCAACATGTTTACACTGAGCATATATCAGAGGAGGACAACCATGTTAGATTGGGAAAGCTAACAAACATACCCATAGGAGCTGAGCGCAACAACACCACCCATAACACTATCACAATGAAGAGATGAAGATGCATACGACGAACCGTGGACTCCAAGGCGGTGCCTACAGGAAGGATACAACACCGGAGTGCCGTCACTGCCCGATCCGAGGATCAGAGTTTCCCCTGGAGCCGCATGATGGGCAGTGAGAGCCGTGACAACGCCTTCAAGAAGGGAACGAGCTTCGCCGCCGCCGGTCCGTCTGAAGATAGAACAGGTTTTCATCCCGGCCAACGCTCACCGCCACCGAACGCCACACCCCGGCTACCACGCCGCCCGCACGGCCATGGCTACCGTGCAGCACCAAGCCACGGGCTCTGCCCAAGAGCACCACGCTGCCCCCACTAGGGCCGTCGCCTCGGCACCCAAGACCTTGACACCACCTCACCCAAGACCCGCCTCTACCCCCAACCAAAGAGATGACCGGAAAGGTCCAACCTTTCGCACCCCTAGGCGAACCCCCAGCGTCGAGACCCAATAGGCCGACCAACACTGGCATCCATCGATCCGTCCTGAAGCCCCGAGAGTGAGACGAGCTCGGTCCTGCAACACCGTGAGGGGGACGAGGTCAGTCCTACTACATCTTGCGCGAGACGAGTTCAGTCCTACCGCACTGTGCGCGAGACGAGCTCGGTCCTGCTGCGAGCGATGGATCGCAGCTGGGAGAGGGCCACCCCTTCGATGGAAGTAACGCTCGTGCAACGAGGAGATGTGATGAAGGTCGAAACGATCTGATTGCAGACGAGGCGACACCAGAGAAGCCAACCGCTGCTGTAGGCAGATCCGTCGAGCCACCGTGAAGCCACCACCATGCATCAAACCTCCCCACGCCGCTACCCACGGCTGGAGCAAAGGCTACGCCAGGTTGCTGCCCTACCCGCGTCGCCCGGTGAGCTCCGAGCGCCGAAGCTGCCGGGGACGCACGAGCAGATCGGCCCCGCGCCAGCACCGGGCCGGGCGGATCGGAGCCAGCCCCCCAGCACCCGACCGCACCACCCGGACCTGCATGCACTACCACTACCATCCGGGAGGACGGATCCATGCCGCCACGGCCCACGCCTCTATGGAGGAAGCCCGACGGATTTGGTCGAAGGCCAGTCGCCACCACCGCCACCGCCACGCGCACCGCCAGCCATCGCGTCGCCTGATGCCCAGCGACGCCTGACACCGCAGCAGCCTGCCGCCACACCGCATCCAAGCCGGAAGGAGCAACCCTGCACTGGTCCCCTCCTGCAAGGAATCAAAATTTCCCCGCCGCCGCTGCCGCCGGGCAGGCTTTGCCCGGCCGAGCCCAGTGGCGGCGGTGGGGGAGAGGGGAGGAGAGCTGGGGTTCCCTGGCGGCATCCGGCTAGGGTTTCCTCCCGTCCGCCGCACGGGGGCGACACGGGAGAGAGGTGAGAGCCCTAAAGTTCACTTCAAATATTTCCTGGGCTGAAAAAAGAAAGAAAGAAAAACCTACTAATAATTTAAGGTTCAAATGTCTAAAATAGCCCCATCCACTACCAGAATCGCCCCCTATGCCGGCGGCCAGGGCCGTCGGCATAGCCCTGAGTCCCGTCGGGATAGACCTATGCCGACGGCCGCCGTCGGCAACATATGCGTCGGCACAGCCAGGGAGGCCGTCGGCATAGAAAAGCCGTCGGCATATATGCTACGCCGACGGGGACCGTACATCTACGCCGACGGCCCTGGCCGTCGGCAACAATCACGCCTAACGACGGCCACCGTCAAGTTTGGCCAATGACAGGACGCCACGTGGCACCCCTATGCCGTCGGCATAGGTGTGCCACGTGGCGTCCTGTCGTTGGGCATGGACAAGGGCTATGCCGACGGCTAGGTCGTCGGCCTAGTTTCAAACTATGCCGACGGCTAGCCGTCGGCATACTCCTTCATACAGAGGTCCCAGTTGCTGACGCGTGGCACCTATGCCGACGGCCTAGCCGTCGGCTTAGTTTAAAAACTATGCCGACGGCTATGCCGTCGGCATAGGTGCCACACGTCAGCAACTGGGAGCTCACGCCAGCTCTATGCCGAAGGCATAGCCGTCGGCATAGTTTGCTTTTGATTTTTTTTTCTTTTTTCTGTTTGTTTCCAAATCAGTTCAATTCAAATAACATCACATATATAACAGCACATATCAACAGCACATATCAACGAACGTAAGCATAAGCATCATCACAACAATAATTGCATAAGCATCATCACACACAAGTCTCTAAATGATCATCATCACAACCAACATAAGCATAAGCATAAGCATATAGAAAAGCACCACACACAAGTCTCTAAATGATCATCACCACACACAAGTCATCTCAAGCATCCTCACCACACACAAGGCTTAAGCGCCAGGACGTCGAGCACCGCGGAGGTTGTCACCGCCAAGAGCGCCGAAGCCCAGGTCGTCACTGCTAGCGGCAGCGCTACCGCCAAGACCGCCTCCACCACCGCCAACGGTAGATCCACCTGTTCCCTGGATGTTGAAAAGACATATTAACGGGATATATGACTGTGTTGAAAGGCATGACATGCTTTGTGTGAATAGATTGGGGATGAACTAACCGGCGAGGGGCCAGCGTTCTGTGCCACAAACTCAAAGGTCAGCAAAGACTGGTTGTCTTTGGAGGGCATTGTGCTGGCTGGTAATCGAGGACACCGCCGCCACCATTTCTGAAAAGCCTGCTCCATGGCGATCCTCCGCACTTGGTGTTCATGAAGCCTCGATGCCACACCATGGTCTCTGGCGTGTGTACTCTAGGTAGGCCTACGGTATGACATGATGGAACTCATAAAACTAGTACATGCGGAAAATAAAGTGAGCAATGAAGATAAGAGGGAAAATACTTACAGATTGTTGCTCCTGAAGAGGGACTGTAATCGTCCTTGGCTGGCTCGTCACTGGCTCAGCTCGGGTCGACACGACGGAGCTGTGTGTAGGAGATAGTAGGAGTGATCACAGCATCGAGAACCGCCTCCCGACCGTGCTCCTTGGGCCCCATGCTCACCACCGCCCTCTCATCCAGATCCGCCGCAATGGGGTCAGGTGTGTCAGGATGTAACTTCAGATACGCTGCGGAGTAGGCCTCCTTCCTCCCCACGGTCTTCTTGCCGTAGTACTTGGGCTCACCAGGCTTGGAGTCCTTCCGCGTATGGGCGATCTCCCACGCCTGCATGTCTGAGAGCGTCCGCTTCAGTTTCTCCTCCTGCACCACCAAATAGAGGTTAGTCATACATAAGAAAGTGATGGTAAATAGAAGAAGAAGAATGTTTAATGGGGTTAGTCATACATTAAATGCCTTGTGGAGATAGTGGTTTCGGTTTCCCTGAGCATGTAATCCCTCCGTCCCTCGGTTAGCCTTATTTTTGATTCTCATAGCCGCCCAGACTCCAGCCTCATCACACCAAAGATCCACCAATGCCGCCCAGGACTCGTCTTTTCCATAACACCAATTTGGACACACCTACATAATAAAAGCATAATGGCATGTCAACATGAAACGGTGAAATGTACCACATGGTAATGAAAGCATAATGAAAGCACAATATATGAAAGCATAATGAAAAATCTTTTATACTTACCGCCAAGAACTCGGGCCTCTCCAAGGTAATGCCCATCCTCCGCGCTTCTTCATTGGTCATCTTCACACCAAGAACGTCGTGGTAGTATGTCGAGATGGCCACATAGCGCACTCGTCATCTGATCTGGCGGGCCTTCTTCTTGCATTGGCGCAGCACGATCTGGTCCGCTCTAGCCCTGTGCTCCAGAAGAACTCGATAGAATTTCTACAATCATGCATGAAACAAGAATGGAAGAAGCCATGAGTTAAATCATTCATGAAACTAGAATGTACTTGTGCTTCTGAAGAGAACTCACCCAGAAAGTAGTGATCACGGCCTTGGCATGGGTCTCATGGTCCACGTGGAGGGCCGCTTCCCAGTGGTCCCAGCTCGTGGCCAAAACCCGACGGTCCGGCTGCCTGACTGGATCCGGACAGTACAACCCTGGCCAGTATAACTTCAGCAAGACGGTGATGAGGCCCTTGGGAATACGGAACCCTTTAGAATATATCCAGTTGCTGCAAAAGAATGAACTATTAGCATGTGACAAGCAAAATAAATAACAACCGGAATAAGCATGTGACAAGCAAAATAATGAAATTATTACAAACTGGCACTTACTCTTTTCCCGTGGGCTCAATGAGCCACTTCTGCTCCTCAGTAGCAGGAACCTGCTTTGGTAGCTTTACGTTACCACGCAGCCACCCCTTCTTGTCAACCCCCTTCCCGCCACCACCATCATCCCCGCCACCACCCTCCTCCTCGCCTGCCTCCCCCTCCCCAACCTCCTCCTCCTCCTCCTCCTCCTCCTCCTCGTCCTCGCCTGCCTCCTCCTCCACCTCCTCCTCCTCCTCCTCCTCCTCCTCCTCCTCCTCCTCCTCCTCCTCCTTAGAGTGTACGTCACTAGAGGAGGGTACCTCACTAGAGGAGGGCCTCGAAGACAACACCCCTAAGTCGGTGAGGGTGCGCTCTTCCTAGCCGCGACCCCCTGTAGTGGCTCTCCCCCCACCACCTCTCCCTCTAGAGGCTCTCCCCCCGCCCCCTCCTCCTCTAGGGGCACCTCTCCCTCGACCTCCCTGTGATGAGTCATCGTCAAGTAGCCGAGGGGGAGGATTACGTGCTCGACCACTCCGACTAGGCAGGCCGACGACCTTGCGTAGGAAACCCATGCCGTCGGCCTTCCCCTTGCCCATGTTCCACGAACCTGCATTGAAAAGAGAATAATCAATTAGTAAATTAATGAAATGAAGGAAAAGGCATGATAATAAACACATTAATAAAAATGCATAAAAATGCATACCCAATCTACACATCCTCGGGCCGTCCATGGAAATGTTGGACAATCCGAAATAGCTGCAGTGATAAATATGCATATTTATCGATGCAACCCTTTCGGACGGGAGACGCCTAGGTTACGCCAGTTGACTTGAGAATGAAATCTAGTGATATGAAAAAATGGAGGAGATGGACTTGTAGCTCACCCTCGGCTGTAGAGGAAGTAGTCGAACAGCAGAGGGATGCTCAGGGGGACCAACGTGTCGTACAACGGTCACTCCGATGAAATGCAACACCACAAAGCCTGCAAATTCTATCGCGCCAAAAAATTAGAACATCACAACTAATAGAGCATATTTAAAACATTTAAACATGCATTCATTTATTTTTGCATCATGTAGGCAAAAAAACTAACAACATTAACAATAAATTCATCATCATCATCACATATTCATCATCATCATTATGACCTATTCGTCATAATCATTGATTCATCTCATTGAACCAATTTTTTTTGCAAGATATGCAACATATAGCATCTCATCTAACCAATTTTTTACTACCTATCTCACTATCTATCTAACTATCTACTATCTACCTATCTAACTATCTCACTACCTATCTCACTATCTATTTAACTATCTAACTATCTACCTATCTAACTATCTATATAACTATCTATCTAACTATGTATCTAATTATCTAAATATCTATCTAAATACCTATCTAACTAGCTACAAAATTACTAAAAACACTAAAAAACATAAAATTTTCACCTTCGAGAGGGCCGGCCGGAGTTGGGACGGGAGGCGGAGTCGGGCGGGAGGCCATGGGGTCGGGCGGGCGGCCAAGGCTGGTCGGGCGGGAGGCCGAGGGGGGTCAAGGGCGGACGGAGGGGGTCGGGCGGGCGTCGGAGGCGGGTCGGGCGGGCGGTGCGGGTCGGGTCGGGTCGGGCGGCGGCGCTGGGCGCCATGGAGTCGGGCGGGCGGCTGCCTGGGGTCAAGGGAGGGCGGCGGTGGCGGGTTCGGGGTGGGCGCGGGTCGGAGCAGGAGGGCGGGCGCCCAGGTGTTTGGGGCGGGGGCGCGGGGGCGGTGGCGTGCTCAGGGCGGGCGGCGAAGGAGGTGGGCGGCGGCGGTAGGGGTCGGGGTCGGTTGCGGTGAGGGAGAGAAATGAGTGGAGGAGGGTGGCCGAGGGGATATGGTTGGCCCTATGCCGACGGCATGGCCGTCGGCATAGGCCTGGGCCCACATGTCAGCAGCCCGGGGGAGTGGATAACGTGCACATATGCCGACGGCCCAGCCGTCGGTATAGATTGGAGGCCTATGCCGATGGCTAGGCCGTCGGCATATATGCAAACCACAATTTTTTTAAAAATAGTCCCACCTCGCCGAGGGGAAAGCAATTTGACCTGTTTAAATAGTTCACTAATCCATACGTTATAAGCTCCGGTATTCATTAGACTTATATGAAGAAAACAGACAATTACTCTAAAACTTTCAGTGCCCGGGTAGCCGGCCCGGTGCCCGGGCACTAAATGTTTCAGAGTGATAGTACGTTTTCAATAATGAATATCGAAGTTTTTAATCAATTCAATTAATACATTTTTAGATTTTTAGTTTACCGTCTGTAAGGGACCCGGTACCCGGTGCGACACCCGTGACACCAGGACCCTGGGGGGGTTAGGCGGTACGGGGGCCATAGGGGGTAGCAATGCCACTGGAGCGTCGCACCGGGACCTCATACATGCCGTACAGTGTGCTGGCATGTCCGAAGAGGCGGCGCGCGTCTCCGAGGGGTGCCCCCTCTCACGGACAACGCCGCCGCCGGCACCTGGAGGGGGGAAACGAACACATCGGTTCTACACGGAGGGGATCTTACTGTGGCTTTTGCTCGGATGTTGCTCCAAAGTGTTCCTATGGCCTGAACTAACACGACCGGGTGGATAGGTCCACTGGTCAAAGCCCGTCCGTGCAAAGTCAAAGGGCTAGATCACGTGGTCTAACGCTACAGGGTTAGGCGGGACGGGGGCCATAGGGGGGTAGCAATGCCACCGGAGCGTCGCACCTAGACCTCATACATGCGGGGTGGTGTGGTGGCATGTCCGAAGAGGTGGCACGCGTCTCCGGGGTGTGCCCCCCCTCACGGACGGCGATGACACGATAGTAGACGTTCTGCGGTAACGATGCGGCGTGAATATTATTAAATACTCGGAGCGCGATAAAATCTTGAGTTTTTCACACGACATGGGCACATGTGTTGTAGGAATTATGATAATTTTTCATAATTTTTCGTGATGGAGAAGTATCTAAACAATTCCCTCTTACGCGGATTGCTCTTCGCGTGTCTACGACTGTGGCCGGCGGCCTCCGGGGGCTAGCATGCCGCCAAATCTTGCGTAGGCGGCCTCTCACAAGTCTGGAAGTGTTGTGGCGGGTGCAAACGCCCGGCACGCGTATCCGGGGTGTGCCCCCCCTCACGGACGGCGCCGCCGCCGACACCTGGAGGGGGGGAACGGACGCGTCGGGTCTACACGGAGGGGATCTTGCCGTGGGTCTGGCCCGGATGTTGCTCCAAAGTGTTCCTATGGGCTGACCTAACACAACCGGGTGGATACGTTCACTGGTCAAAGCCCGTCCGTGCAAAGTCAAAGGGTAGATCCCGTGGTCAAACGCTTCTGAGGTTAGGGGGGACGGGGCCCTAGGGGTAGTAATGCCACCGAGCATCGCACCGGACCTTATACATGCGGGTGGTGTGGTGGCATGTCCAAGAGGCGCCACAAGTCTCCGGTGTGCCCCCTCACGGACGGCGCCACGCCAAAGACTGGAGGGGGAAACGGACGCGTCGGGTCTACACGGGGGGGGGGGGGATCTTGCCGTGGGTCTCGCCCGGATGTTGCTCCAAAGTGTTCCTATGGCCTGACCTAACACAACCGGGTGGATAGGTCTACTCCTCAAAGCCCGTCCGTGCAAAGTCAAAGGGCTAGATCCAGTGGTCAAACGCTATAGGGTTAGGCGGGGCGGGGGCCCTAGGTGGGTAGCAATGCCACCGGAGCGTCGCACCGGGACCTCATACATGCGGGATGGTGTGGTGGCATGTCCGAAGAGGTGGCACGCGTCTCCGGGGTGTGCCCCCCCTCACGGACGGTGATGACACGGTAGTAGACGTTCTGCGGTAACGATGTGGCGTGAATATTATTAAATACTCGGAGCGCGATAAAATCATGAGTTTTTTACACGACGTGGGCACATGTGATGTAGGACTGATGGCAATTTTTCATAAATTTTCGTGATGGAGAAGTATCTGAACAATTCCCTCTTACGCGGATTGCTCTTCGCGTGTCTATGACTGTGGCCGGCGGCCTCCGGGGGCTAGCATGCCGCCAAATCTTGCGTAGGCGGCCTCTCACAAGTCTGGAAGTGTTGTGGCGGGTGCAAACGCCCGGCACGCGTCTCCGGGGTGTGCCCCCCTCTCACGGACGGCGCCGCCGCCGGCACCTGGGGGGAAACGTACGCGTCGGGTCTACACGGAGGGGATCTTGGCGTGGGTTTTGCTCGGATGTTGCTCCAAAGTGTTCCTATGGCCTGACCTAACACGACCGGGAGGATAGGTCCACTGGTCAAAGCCCGTCCGTGCAAAGTCAAAGGGCTAGATCACGTGGTCTAACGCTACAGGGTTAGGCAGGACGGGGGCCCTAGGGGGGCAGCAATGCCACCGGAGCGTCGCACCGGGACCTCATACATGCGGGGTGGTGTGGTGGCATGTCCGAAGAGGTGGCACGTGTCTCCGAGGTGTGCCCCCCCCTCACGGACGGCGATGACACGGTAGTAGACGTTCTGCGGTAAAGATGCGGCGTGAATATTATTAAATACTCGGAGCGCGATAAAATCATGAGTTTTTTACACGACGTGGGCACATGTGTTGTAGGACTTATGGTAATTCTTCATAATTTTTCGTGATGCAGAAGTATCTGAACAATTCCCTTTTAGGCGGATTGCACTTCGCGTGTCTATGACTGTGGCCGGCGCCCTCCTGGGGCTAGCATGCCGCCAAATCTTGCGTAGGCGGCCTCTCACAAGTCTGGAAGTGTTGTGGCGGGTGCAAACGCCCGGCACGCATCTCCGGGGTGTGCCCCCCCCCTCACGGACGGCGCCGCCGCCGGCATCTGGAGGGGGGGGGGGAACGGACGCGTTGGGTCTACACGGAGGGGATCTTGCCGTGGGTCTGGCCCGGATGTTGCTCCAAAGTGTTCCTATGGGCTGACCTAACACAACCGGTGGATACATTCATGGTCAAAGCCCGTCTGCAAAGTCAAAGGGTAGATCCCGTGGTCAAACGCTACTGAGGTTAGGCGAGACGGGGCCCTAGGGGGTAGTAATGCCACCGGAGCGCCGCACCGGACCTCATACATGCGGGGTGGTGTGGTGGCATGTCCGAAGAGGCGGCACACGTCTCCGGGGTGTGCCCCCCCTCACGGACGGCGCCGCCGCTGGCACCTGGAGGGGGGAAACGAACGCGTCGGGTCTACATGGGGGGGGATCTTGCCATGGGTCTGGCCCGGATGTTGCTCCAAAGTGTTCCTATGGCTTGACCTAACACAACCGGGTGGATAGGTCCACTGCTCAAAGCCTGTCCGTGCAAAGTCAAAGGGCTAGATCCAGTGGTCAAACGCTACAGGGTTAGGCGGGACGGGGGCCCTAGGGGGTAGCAATGCCACCGGAGCATCGCACCGGGACCTCATACATGCGGATGGTGTGGTGGCATGTCCGAAGAGGTGGCACCCGTCTCCGGGGTGTGCCCACCCCTCACGGACGGCGATGACACGGTAGTAGATGTTCTGCGGTAACGATGCGGCGTGAATATTATTAAATACTCGGAGCACGATAAAATCCTGAGTTTTTTACACGACGTGGGCACATGTGCTGTAGGACTGATGGTAAGTTTTCATAATTTTTCGTGATGGAGAAGTATCTGAACAATTCCCTCTTACGCGGATTGCTCTTCGCGTGTCTACAACTGTGGTCGGCGGCCTCCGGGGGCTAGCATGCCGCCAAATCTTGCATAGGCGGCCTCTCACAAGTCTGTAAGTGTTGTGGCGGGTGCAAACGCCCGGCACGCGTCTCCGGGGTGTGCCCCCCCTCTCACGGACGGCGCCGCCGCCGGCACCTGGGGGGAAACGGACGCGTCGGGTCTACACGGAGGGGATCTTGCCGTGGGTCTGGCCCGGATGTTGCTCTAAAGTGTTCCTATGGCCTGACCTAACACAACCGGGTGGATAGGTCCACTGGTCAAAGCCCGTCCGTGCAAAGTCAAAGGGGTAGATCCAGTGGTCAAACGCTCTGTGGTTTGGCGGGGACGGGGCCCTGGGGTAGCAATGCCACTCGAGCGTCGCACCGGGACCTCATACATGCGGGGTGGTGTGGTGGCATGTCCGAAGAGGTTGCACGCGTCTCCAAGGTGTGCCCCCCTCCAAGTGACGGCGGCACTGCCTTGCGTGCATGGGGGCACACCTCGGAGCCCCAAGACGGGCGTCTACGCATGCCCGAACACTTTCACATATGCATCGGGACCCGTGCGATGTTTCGGTGAAATAGCTACACCCCGAATCTCCCCACCAATAAGAATTCCCTCCGTGTCGACCGTTTCCCCCCTCCGTGACACGGCGATAGCGTCGTTCGTAACGGGGGGCAATCGATATACAATCAGGGTATGTTTTTTTACATAAGGCATAATTATCTTATGCAAACACAAAAACTAAAATAAAGTAAAAATGAGAAAATAAAGTAAAAATAAAAAAATAGTATGCCGACGGCAAGGCCGTCGGCATATCTGTGCACACACGGAGGTGCAGTCCCACGGATCGATGACGTGGCATGGCACACGGATCGGTGACATGGCAGAGGGGCCTATGCCGACGGTTATACCGTAGGCATATCTTTGCCATAGGTAGTATAAAGCAAAATTAAAAATGAAACTAAATAAATGTATGCCGACGGCCTGGCCGTCGGTATATCTGTGCACACACGGAGGTGCAGTCACATGGATCGATGACGTGGCATAGCACACGAATCGATGACGTGGCAGAGGGGTATGGGCCAGGTCTATGCCGACGGCTGTGCTGTCGGCATACGTCCGACACAGATATGCCGACGGCCGCCGTTACCACCCGTCGGCGTAGGTCAACGCCGTCAAACGGTCAGCGCTGACCTTGTAGCTGGGCACGGGCTATGCCGACGGGCCCCGTAGGCGTACTCCAGCGGTCCCGACGGCCTCTTGTATGCCGACGGCCCCGTCGGCATATATGGATCTATGCCGACGGCTTTTCTACGCCTACGGCCTGCCCTTGGCTGTCGGCATAGCTCCATTTATGCCGACGGGTGCCGCCGGCATAGATATGGCCGTCGGCAAACCAAGTTTTTCTGGTAGTGATCTATCTTTATCTTTATCTTTTTACCTAATAATAAAGGACGGAGGCTTTCATAGTTCTCCATAAGTCATCTTTTATATCCGTTAGTTTTATGTTGATCATATAGATCAACGGTTGAGATTAAGCGGCGCGCGATAGGGCAAGATATGCACTAAATCTGGAAAAATAGTCGTGGCCTTCCGCTTCTCTCGTGCGAAAAAGTGCAGGCAAAAAAACAGCCCTCAGCCTTCTTCCTCTATCGTGCAAAATACAATTTATGAAAGCTACCATCCCTTCCTTCACGTTTCACAGTCGTGTCCGTTATTGACTCCTCGACCAGCGGCCACGACTTCCAACTCCTTGGTAATAAAAACAGTCAGTCTCCAAGCCTGGGACAAGAAACCCTAGAGCTAATTAACCATGACGTTGCCGATGATCTGATCGAGATGACGATGACGAGAACAAGCAACACGGAGCGACATTGCCGATCATCTGACTGAGGCAACGACGGTGACGGGAACAAGGACCACGGCGACCTCATCTAAGCAACCTCGTAGCGTGGGTAAGCGAGGGAGAGGAAGGAACCCATAGCTAGCGGCAGCGGCGCCAATCATGGGAGCGACATTCGTCGTGTGCTGAAGGAGGCGACTTCGACGGGAACAATCTCAGGAGAGCAGGATTTGTGGTGCGTGGAGGCCATATGCAAAGCCCCTCCCGTGGCCGTGAGTACCCACGTTGATCTAGCAACACTTGTCCCTGTGATAAGTCAGACGGAACCTGGCTCTTGTACGCCCATGGCTCCCTAGATCAGCTCGATTGCGCATTCTGCTCGCTCGCGATAGCACGTGTAGATTAGCTCGGCTTCAACCGAGGCGGCGCGGCCATGACCGATTGCCGGCATTTCGTGAGCAACGGGTAGCGCTGCACCGGCAAGCAGACTGGCGGTGGCGGCAGAACTGGAGGACGTCGTGGCCTCGCCTTGGCACAACTGTTGAGATGGAGATGGAGCGATTGAGAGCCAAGGGGTTCGAGGCGTCAACAAGCAAGACGAAACCCGCCCCCGCCGGCGACGGCACGTCGTACATTGACGCCATGGTCTAGAACCTCAATCAATTGATTGTCATCCATGTCAAGATGCCCTAGCACCGTCAAGGTCTAGAACCTCAATTGACTATCATCCACGCTATGGACAAGGAGCCCAACAAGAACGATCTTAAGACTCACAGTCACCGGCAGTGGTCTCCATAAAATCCGGTCTGGAGTCTCCATAAAATCCGGTCCGCCGCCGCCACTGATCAGGCGCGAGGCGCTAGGCCATGGCGCTCCTGTCGTCCCGCAGTTCCGGCGATCGGCCATGTGCGCGCTTAGTTACAGAGAGCTAGAGCGGATGGGGCACCCCATCGAGCCGACCGAGGAAGCCAGAAGCATGTGTGAACGGGATTCGGTCCGATGCAAAGCAGGGACAGGTGTCACCAGATCAATGAGAGTACGCACGGAAGAGGCTTTGCATATAGTCTCGACGGAAATTTTTTTCCCGATGGGAATACATTGGGATTGCAAGGGCATCACTTTTGGGTCCCTTGTCAAGTGCTCCTTCACGCTCGCTGCCCACAGGGAAGGTCCTGCATAGTTTTGTCCCCAGGAGGTGCCCATGAGGTCCTGCACGCACATGTCATGTGGAGCGATGAAGAAGAGGATGACTTGGGTGTTGTTGTGAGGCCAGACGAGTCATCATGCTAATCCGAGAGCGTCCAACAGCGGAGAGTCATCTGAAGAGTCCGTAAGCATGTCCATGTGATTAGTCCAGGCACGACACTCCATCGGCGTTCCACCAAGAAGTTGGATCGAAGGCACTGGACGCAGGTAAGCATGCATGTTTGATGAAAGTCTCTTTCTTTTGGCTAATTACATACATGAATTTTACCAGGATTTTACTCCCTCCGTCCGAAAATACTTGTCATCAAAATGGATAAAAAGAGATGTATCTAGAACTAAAATACGTCTAGATACATCCCCTTTTATCCATTTTGACGACAAGTATTTCTGGACGGAGGGAGTACTACATAAGAGTTTGAATGACACCACACGAGATTTGAAGAGATGAAGCACTCTATCCAAACAGGAGAAGTAAAACTTCACATGAGTGTACAATTTTACAACGCTCATTTTACAATGATTTTAATTGGGTCCAAGTAAATCATAGCGATAAAGCAAAGCTTTTCTCTTTCGAGTCAGGTCCACTTCGTTCTGGTATGGTATTGGACGAAATCATCTTTTTGGGGGTGCTTTCAATGTAGAAATAAACAGATGCTCACCTCGGCTGATTTACATGTCTGAGTATGCAAGATGATCTCAACAATTACACGGGCAAGCTCACATAGATAAATCAAGGTTAGCTTTTCTATAACATTATAACTGTTGGATATTTATGTAGGCGTATCACTTTATTAAATACAAGTTCATGTGTGTTGGTTCTGAAAAAGGCCACAGGAAAGTGTGCCTCATAATTTGTTGGTCGTAAAAAATTAGGGTTAACTAGTCATCAACCCGTGCATCGGCACGGGCTAGTCATTTTTAACACGTAACTACAAAATTATTGATACCTTATTTTTCAACGGATGGCATCCCTGATCTTAATAGTAGTATTTATTATGTACATGAATAATTACTTGTTGAGATTATAGTAAATGTAGATAGTCACCTAATGGATATTAGTATTGATGACATGGCACATTTTTGTTGTCATGAGGATACTATAGGCCAAATTCAGAATGGAAAAAAAATCAAAGTTAAGGAATACAGAAAATTACTTCCTATCTATTAAGATCAGAAAATAGCATAAATAAATCAATGACGAATTATACTATTGCAGTTACTATGTGAAATCTTGCATTGTAGTGTGCTGGAAGAGCCTCAGGTTTAGCCGTTACTTACTTAACCCCATTTGGCATCCAAATAAAAACAAACCGTGGAAACTATGTATAGTAGGGCATCTTACAATGGTGTGAAGAGAATTAATATGCAAGATGAAAAACATAACTAATATACTTTATTTGTAGTGGTTGAATCATAATAAAATTTCAGTGGGACATTTAGTCTGTTACAAAAACTGCACCAATAACTTGGAAAGATATGATGACCTCTCAAATTTTTAGAACATACATCTCAGGTATTGTTAAGCATTTGTGCTACACAAATAAAGACATGTGTTTACATAAGTAGAAAGCACACATGTGTCCGACTGTACATTTCTCATGTTTGAGCTCATATGGCTATTTTTTTTGGAAAACAAAACAAACTTTGAATGTCACCGGAATATGCTAACTACACAGTGCATTTAGTTATTCATAAACACCTTCTTCTATGTATCCCACTATGAACATCTGAGCTTGATTGCAGTTTTCTGATCCATTTCCATATGGCCCGCATTCTTTTAGAAGGAAAACAAAGGTAATAAAGCTGGTGTACCCTTCTGGCTGACATCTTCAACATCCAAAAAAATATCATTTATTTAGTGGAGTATGTAACTTTACTATAGGCCTGAAAATAATGCGATATATTATATTTCTTATATCTATGTAATACATGTGTCATCTAGTAAATAACTGGAAAATGACACGCATAGTGAACACGCTTATAACCTAAAAGGCAGTATGATGGCGCCATCTTCACTAATTTCTCTGTGGTATTCATTACAGAGTGCCTAAGAGTTCACTATGGAACAGAAGAGTTACCTTGATGAGAATTTCCATGGGTCCACATGTCAAAGAATAGTTCTTCATTTCTTAACCATCCAAAGAAGTCCATCACATATTAGAAAAGGCCCGCATTTGAAAAGCAGGACAATAATTAAGGAAAATTGGGCTAAGAAAAAACCTATAGCATGCCTAGCATACCAATGATTATTGTCTATAACACCTGATGATTTTCAGAATTTCAAATTGACATTGAAAAATACATTACTGATTTATACCCGTTTAAAGTGATCAAAGTTCGAACAATTTAACAGGTTCTCATAAACTAAAACTTGCACAAAAAGGCCTTCACAAAAAATCAATCGTCCTTTGGGGAAAATATTAAAAGGTCACTTTTTAATAGAAATGCAAATCTACAGCAATGGATCAAAATTACAAACTACCTTCTAGACAAAAATTAAGCCAGTGCGGGAATAGGCAACGTATTAATTTACATAAGCTAGTATATGTGTGGCCTACTCCCATGGAAAGCAGAGTAACCCGTGTTAATATTTGAGTACACCTAGCTGCAATTTTGCAATAAATGTCGAAAAAAGATAAATACATTTTTTTAAACATGATTCATCAAATACAAATTGCAAAGATCAAGTTAATAATACAATAGGTAATTATTCCAGCAAACCCCAAGAAGATCTAGCAGAATATGCTAGAATTAGCATCAGATAACATAGCTTCGGTAGTTCGTGAGCACACAGACATTGCCATGCACCTGTTTCTGTAGTTACTCGCGATGGGGAATCTTAAAAAGTGATTATCCTAACTTGCTAAGATACTGCGAATTGACTACTTGAATAGCAATGTTCAGAGATGCATGTCCAAAAATCTACAAAAATGAAAAGAATATACATTAGTCTGAAGCAGATGAATATGAATGCAGGACGGGGAAAATAAAACAACGAATCTAGTGTCGACCTGCATAGTTAGCACGCATAAATAAATTGGTACAACAACAGCCTATTATTAGTTAGTTTATTCATAAATCCAGATCTTCACTGTGGCTGGGAACATTTAGGGGAAAAAGGTTAATATCTAAGGTTTGTATCATCATAGATGGGATCAACTTGACAGAGCACAGTGACCAGTCGCAGCGAAAGAATGAATAAGTAAAAGTTGAGAAGATTCATGAGAATTCTGCAGAACAAATAATGTGTGCCATCCACACCGAGCCTCCTTTGATCAGCCCCTGGTTTTCACATCCCGCATGGATCTGGCAATTAAAACCATGCCGACTTTGATTAACTAAGAACCAACCCTTACCAAGCTATCTTCCTGTTACTAAGGGATGTACGTGGATGAGGCAATGACAAACTTACGCCATGGAGCAGGGAGGTAAAAGTAGCGCTGCCTCCATAACTGATTTATCGCGCCTTGTTCTTAATCATTGGCAAGCAACACATATCATGTTGGCTGGTACCACAACATACAGGTCGTAGGGAAGTTGCAAAATTTGACAGAAGGTGGAACTCTTTGTTGTGCGCTAGGCGAGGGAAGAGGAGGACTGCAACAGCTGGACATGACATGGAGAGGAGAAACTTGGACGGGCTTGGTGAAGGAAGATGAGTTGCCGCACTGGGCTATGGCTTAAATTATGTGGATCGGTCGTTCAGGACTCCGTATAACCAATCTGCAATCTAATGGCTTATATTCCTTGGTTAGTAACATTCGATGGATCTCTGTAATTCCAATCATGGTTAATGGAATAATGGTGACAAGGAGGCAAACAACTTTGCCTCTAGTCGATTGGCTGCCGTTGTTTCACTCTGCAGTCGTGCACCTCCTCCACTACATCATCCATCGTGTAATAAATTCACGAACTGAAGACCATGGACTGATGCATGTTCAGAGTTGAAAGGCAGGGAGATTCAAAGGATGTTAAGCTACTGCAAAGATTGCATGCTTCTGCTGGGGAAGATGCAGAGCACCGCTGCTAGTGCCCCTCGTTCCCTAGAGTGCATGATCTACTCATGGACTGTGCTAATAGATGGATTTTGTTTGGGTGGCGGGGAGGGTAGAGGGGTTCTGTGATTAATTGAACAGGCAGTATAACAGATCACAGGTTCATGGATCATGGATTACAAACCTGCTTTGTGAGGATAAGAGTGACCGAACTCCGCTGTGGGGTAGGTAAACGACGGCGCCATCAATCTGTCATAGTTCCTCCACTCTGCAGTCTCATCAACAATGGGGTCGATCTGATTTGATTTAAAGCTACCTTTGATGCACCTCCTTCCTCCACTTCATTGTACGTCGCGGATTGCAGTTTGGTCTGGCCATGGCAGCTAAGGGGATTGAAAGTACGTTCTCCTTAGCAAAGATGTGTTTCTCCATGGTTGAGGTTGTGGAGATTCAAAGGTCGTGGAAGAAGTGGATGAGAAGAGGCTAGTCGGATCGTTTTAGATGACTGCTAGGTGAAGACTACAGGTTGGATGGGAGGAGGAGGAGCAGATGAGGAGGAGCAGCGCTAGGGTTTGGTTCGTTGGTGTTTTGTGTTTTCAGGTGGTGCCTCGGAGGGTTTGGATAGGTGGAGGAAGGAGACTGCGAGAGATGTTTTTTTATGAAGATGTGTTAAGGTGGGACAACGGCTGAGGACTCCTTGAGGAATACATCCGAAGGTGGAAGATAATTAATTTGATGATCGGACGGTTAGTTTTCTTAGTTTCCGAGGATTAACATGGAGTCTCGTATAGTGCCTCCAATTAGTAAATATAAGATTTCATACTATTGGCTATCAATTACTTGAGTTTTTTAACTTCTGTGAAATTCAGACTTGTAAAGGCGGTTATCATCTGAATGGCCTGGAAGTAATCAGTAACCATGTCAGTTTTTCTTACTCTGATGGAATGCTCTGTTCACTTGAAAAAGCTGTTATTAGCACCTAAAAGTTATAACCATTTTCAATGAAGAAGAAGAGTTTACCTGGCCTCTGTTGAAAGAAAATTGGCGTGTAATAAAAGTGAAATGAGGATGTGGAAAATCAATATATTTGGCACTTTCAGGGATAACAAAGGAAACCAAAAGCTTCAGGTTATCCTACTGAATAACATTTTGGAGGCCTTCTTTTGCCATTTTGGCAATGATACACACCTATAGATGAATAAGGCATATTATTTGGTTGAATATCGTTTCCAAAATGTATAAACCGATATAAATAACATGTAATTTCCTGCATTCACAACAGTAATCTGGCTGACTTCATTACTCAGAAGAGAATTACACATTTTTTTATAGACTTATGGATGACATGTTTTCTTGGAGAATTACACTTTGATTCCCAGTTTCACACCCAGGCACCTATTTAATTACAGTGCTTCACAACTATTTTTTAAAACTACACGCATTTTTTCTACACGCATCCACTGCCCTGTTATATATTTGACTGGATGCATGCGCTAACCAAGTTTGCCTAAAAAAGCGAAATCAACTCATATATAGCAACTCATGGGTATATTTACTAGAAGGGTGAAAAAGCTATGGAATAAGCAGAATCTTGTTCATGCTTTGTTTGGTTAAAATACACAGTGTGAAAGAAAATGTTATTTGTACTTTCTGCTTGTGTAGGACAGAATGGGTAGAAGCAATGGTGTACCCATCTTTGTTTATTTAAGATATCTACATACTTGCGACTGTCTTAAATTGTTCATTATCATTCTTCAACTTTTTGTTAATTTTTATCTCCTTCCTCTATCCCTCAAATATTTTACAGCAGATAGGTGGTACCAAATAGGGAAATGCTTTGAAAACAAATAAGTTGTAGAAGACCGATATTTAGAGGATTCACTTATGTATTGCAAGAAAATTGCAGCTTCATTTTACGAGATGAAAATATGCTAATTTTCATTTGGCATACGGGCTTATTAATTTATAATATAAAGTCTTCCTAGAGATTTCAATATAGATTACATACGGATGTAGTAGTCAATTCAGAATATGCATGCTTAAAAGATAAGATCCATTTGAAATTTGATACACAAAAATAGTCATGCTTTTTGAGAGTACGCAAGAAGTTATGTACTATAAAGGTTACAATAATGATCATGAGTAGCAGTAACTGAAGTGTCAAAGAACATGTTTCAAAGTTGAGAAGAAAATAAGCATCCGGCCAAATTCCTCTACAACCACAGCCCTCCACTCGAGGGCAGTACCCAGCTGAAAGAGGATCTGCCAGAGAGGGCATAAATGCAACTTCTTTGAACTATATGATGCATGGTTTAGACAATGCACGGCCCGTAGCAACGCACATGCATATTTACTAGTATATATTTAGGGGTGAACTTGTGAACGGGCACATGAATGTAACTCAAACAGACAATCATATGCAAAAAAGACATGTGTTTGTCTTTTATTCTCAAGTCTGAACTAGTATAGTTCGGGTTCTTACATGACCTGTCCATGTCACTTTATTTTTTCACCGTTACAACGACCAAACCATGGTCTAAGAAAACGGTGTTTCATATATCTAGTACTAGAGTTCTTCTCTTCTCAGTTACTACCGACAATGCCAAATGGCGCAATGCTGGTCGAGCAATATGGAGGGATGTAGACATTGCACATTGCTGGTAGCGTCTGTAGCGCTAGGTTCCTTATTTCCTCGAACTGGGGCCGTTGTTGAGGCTGGACAGAGCCCTGGGCCTGTGGGTTTTGCTGAGATGGCTGGAAGGAGCCCTGGCCTAATGGATACTGTTGCTGAGGTTGCTGGTAGGAGAACTGGCTTGACGGTTGTTGTTGATGCAGAATAATAGCATGAACGACATTGTGGATGGCTTGGCACCGCGATTGCTCGGGGGTCTGCCGCAGTTGCTGACAACATAATTGTTGCAACTGTTGGTAACTTTGTTGCAATACTTGTGAGCTTGCATGTGCTATGTTGGGTTGTTGCAAGACGACATCCCTGCAGGGAATCAGTTGTTGTTGCAAAATTTGTTGAAGGATTTGTTGTTGTTGTTGTTGTTGTGCTTGTTGCTGTGAAATTGGTTGTTGTGGTTGCGCATAATGTGGTTGCGGTTGTGGATATGGTTGTTGTGGTGGAAATGGTTGCGGCTGCGGATATGTTAGTTGTGGCGGAAATGGTTGCGGTTGCGGATATGGTTGTTGTGATGGAAACAGTTGCGGCTGCGGATATGGCTGTTGTGGTGGAAATTGTTGTTGCTGCCCTGGAAATTGTTGTTGTTGCACCAATGGGACTTGCTCTTGTGGTTGTATCTGAGATGGATTTTGTGGTTGCAATTGTGGCACTGGAACTCTAACTGCAGTTGCGGCGGTGGTCTCCACGATAGCAAGGAGGGCAATGATGAGAATGGTCTTCATGGTGGACTTGTATTGACCACTACTTGCTTGCCTTGAATGATGCACTCTACTTATGAGAATGATGGATGGGGAAGGATGATCATCATGCTACAGGCCTATTTATAGCTGCCATGGCATAACCTCCTTCACAATTGGCATTTGCTTGTCTGGAAAGTGCTTGGATGCTTCCCGAAATCATAATTTGGTATGTTGTGTTTGGTGGCACTATCATTCCACCACCAGAAAGTTGTGATAACACACATGACTCATCTTATTCACTTTACAACTCAAACACTAATCTAGATTGCCTAATTTTCTGAAACTAAGTTTGTAATGTTATGCAAGTTGTTACGTGTAAACTAGATAATCATTGCTTGCAAAGAACTTAGTTTGTAATCTTGTGTGGCCTGTTAAGATAGATGAGACTAGTAATGTAACTTGCTTTAGTAGGTCATGACTCATCAAATTCCTTTTACATGTCAAGTGTTGTAGTGTTCTAGAAGTTATTAGCAAACATCAATTTCGTAATGTTCTACAAGTTGTTACGTGTAAACTAGATAAGCTTGACTTGCACACAAAAAGGATTGTAACCATGTGTGATCTGTTAAGATAGATTAGAGTGGTAATGCAGCTTGCTTTGATAGACCATGACTCAACAAACTGCTTTTACTTGTCTTACGTGTTGTATATGTTGTACAAGTTATTAACACCTATCAGCTTAGTATGGCTTGCAATGTGTGTGCATGCCAAGGTATGTGTAGCTTTTATTCGTTTGTAGATCTTATTTTGTTTTACGCGAAATCATGAAAATGATCATCTACGGTAACGCTTGCGAGTGCAGCTGCAACAATGTTGGCAGGGTCGGAGGGAGGCTGTGGGATGGCATGAGTTGTTGTGCCAACCTATAGTTCATTATGTTTTTTGGGTGGTACCTATAGTTCATTATGTGTGGAAACATACGTTTTCAGTATTTCATGCGCGCTAAAAAACTTATGTTTTAAAATTTGCAAACTGGACCTGTCTGTTATAAGGGCTGCTACTGGTGGCCAACTTGAAGATATTTGGTGCATTGGGCCTTGGACGCTGCAAAGAGCCCAACTAGGCTCTCTCAGAAGGAAAAAAACTCCCATGGATCGCTCCCTTGATGACCTCTCTCCTCTCTCGTGAACTGGGCATGCCGCACACCCACTCCCCTCCATGTAGCTACCCCTCCCTTCCCCTCCCCTCACGCGTCGCCTCCGCCAATGACCTCGTCTTCCTCACGCCGCGTCACCGCCGGCGTCTGCCCTTATCCTCTCCCCAAAGCCGTCGACCTCATCTCTCACCATCTCCTCCCTATCTCATCAGAAGAGAAGAGGGAGATCTTTTTTTCTCGAATACAGAAGAAGGAGATCGACCAGGTCAGGCGCCGCCCATGGCAGCAGCCACATCCGCTACAGGCGCACCCACCTCGCCGAATAGAAGATAGTATAGGTAGATAGATTAAGACCAAGCATAACACTTAGTTTGCACCGTAGCTAGCTAATTTTTTTAGAATCCTCAAATTCTCAAAGGAAAAAAAGATATGCTCAAATTTTATTTTTTTGACTCTTTGTTAAATCTGGTCAAATTGTGGTCAAACTACTTATTCAAGAAATATTAGTGTTAATAAATAATTATTTTTAGTTTTTTTGACTTCTGGTCAAACTATGGTCAAATCTGGTCAAACTGTGGTCAAACTATGGTTAAAATAAATAATTATTTTTAGTTTTTTGACTTTTGGTTAAACTGTGGTCAAACTATGGTCAAACTACTTATTCAAGAAATATTAGTGTTAACAAATAATTATTTTTATTTTTTTGACTTTTGGTCAAACTATGGTCAAATCTGCTCAAACTATGGTCAAACTGTGGTCAAACTATGGTCAAATCTGGTCAAACTGTGGTCAAACTATGGTCAAACTACTTATTCAAGAAATATTAGTGTTACTGAATAATTATTGTTTTTTAGAATAATAGTTTCAAACTCAAACGATGCTTAATGCTCAAGTTAAACTCGTAGGGGTTAATAGGATTGACATCTTAGTATTGTCAAGGAAAACAACAAGTGAGGACTTGAAACTAGGGGGAATAGAACTCGAAATTTAAGCGTGCTCAGGCTGGAGTAGTGAGAGGATGGGTGACCGGCCGAGAAGTTAGACGATTTGGAATGAGTGATTCATAATTGAGCAGTGATGAGGGGTGATTAGAGATTGAATTGTTAAATAATTCAGAAATTTGAAAATAAGAAAAAATTAAAGACTAAATTTCAAAAAAATTCCTTTAGTCCCGGTTGGTGTTACCAACCGGGACTAAAGGTGGAGCTCCAGAGAGCGGCCACGTGGAGGGCCTTTAGTCTCGATTCGTGACACAACCGAGACTAAAGGGGGGGCTTTAGTCTTGACCCTTTTGTCCCGGTTCCAGAACCGGGACTAAAGGCCCTCTGGAACCGGGACAAAAGGCCCGTTTCCTACTAGTGCCTATCATGTCGGCAAACATGTTCGCCTCCCGTTTAATAACTCCATCACCATAGCTTCTTTTCCTTTTTAGTTAATTCATAGCGATGTGTGGACCTCTCCGGTTCCTAGTAACTCGGGCTACTTATATTATCTGGTTATCCTTGATGATTATTCTCACTATGTGTGGACGTTTCTTTTACGACGGAAGTCGGATGCACTCTCCACTTTGACGGATTTTTACTCCTATGTCAGCATGCAGTTTGGGCGTCCCATCCTTGTTCTTCAGACTGGCAATGGAAAAGAGTTCGACAACCTTGCTTTCCGCACTTTTCTGTCACACCAGGGCACCGGTTTTCGTCTCACATGCCCGTATACTTCATAGCAGAACGGTCGAGCCGAATGTGTCCTCCGTACTCTGAACGACTGCGTTCGCACGCTCCTGTTCCATGCTAATGTGTCGCCTCGTTTCTGGCCGGACGCACTTGCTACTGCTCCACTTCTCCTTAACCTTCGCCCCTGCCGTCCACAGTGGAACTATGCACCTCACCATCTTCTCTTTATATGCCCCCATCTTATGATGGCTTGCATATTTTTGGGTGCCTTTGCTATCCTAGCACTGCCGACTCCGCTCTTCATAAACTCACACCTCGTTCTGTCGCTTGCATCTTCATCGGCTACCCCTCCAACTCCAAGGGATATCGGTGCTACGATCCCGTCACCCACCGTGTGTTCACTTCCCGACATGTTTACTTTGATGGGCATGTGCTTCCATTTCAGCAGGTACCCTTGGCTGTTCCTCCCGCCACCGGTGACATGGGCTCCTCGACGCCTCTCCCAGGGCACTCACGCGCCTCTCTTGGACCGCCCCTGGCTTTTAGGCGCCCCCCCCGCATGCGGTGCCTCCAACAACCAGCAGGCTGGCGCCCGGCAGCCCGACGTTGGCGCCCGCGACCCCGCCCCGGCCTCCTTGGCGCCCAGCGCCCAGCCCCTCGGTGCCCCAGCGCCCCCTGCGCCTCCTGTGGCCGGTCCGGTCACTCGCGCCCGTACGGGCGTTTTTCGCCCGAGCTCGCGCTACACCTAGGATGACTACGTCCATGCGGCGTCCACCTCTGAGACGTTGCCGTTGCCATCCTCCGTTCGAGCCGCTCTTCGTGACCTGCTCTGGATGGCTGCGATGCAAGATGAGTTTGATGCCCTGTTGCACAACCGGACGTGGCAACTTGTTCCCCATCCCAGGCACGCCAACCTGATTATCGGGAAGTGAGTCTTTAAACACAAGCTCCGTCCTGATGCTACCCTTGATCGCTACAAAGCACGTTGGGTCGTTCGTGGCTTCCGACAGCGTGCTGTATCGACTTCACTGAAACCTTCACTCCGGTCGTCAGGCCCGGCACGATACACACGATTTTCCACCTTGCGGTCTCCCGTGCTTGGCCGGTGCAGCAGATGGACGTCTCCAACGCCTTCCTCCATGGTCACCTCGAGGAGCAGGTCTTCTGCCAGCAGCCCACCAGGTTTGTTGACCCGACGCTTCCCGACCACGTGTGCCTGCTTTCGCGGTCCTTGTACGGACTCAAGAAGGCTCCGCGCTTGGTACCAGCACATCGCAGTGTTTCTCCACCAGCTTGGGTTCCGCTCTACCCGCTCGGGCACCTCTCTCTTCGATTACCATCAGGGCTCTGACACGGCCTACTTTCTACTCTATGTCGACGACATCATGCTGATGGCATGTACGACTAGTCTCCTCAGTCAGCTCATGGCCCGTCTTCGCGCTGAGTTCGCCATCAAGGACTTGGCTCCTTTACACTACTTCCTCGGTGTTGAGGTGGTGCGCCGTCCGGATGGCTTCTTCTTTCATCAGCCAAAGTACGCTCATGAGCTCGTGGAGCGCGTAGGCATGCTTAACTGCAAGCCTGCCGCTACGCCTGTTGATACAAAGGCCAAGCTTTCTGCCATGGATGGTTCTCCTGCTTCGGATGCTGCTTTCTATCGGTCTATAGTTGGTGCTCTCCAGTACCTCACTCTGACTCGACTGGAGATCCGGTATGCCGTGCAGCAGATGTGTCTTCATATGCATGCTCCTCGAGACGTTCACTGGGCTGCCATCAAGTGGATTCTCCGCTATATCTGTGGCACTATGGATCCTGGCGTCACGCTTCACGCCTCCGACGACACCGCCCTCACCGCCTACTCCGATACAGACTGGGCGGGCTACCCTGACACTCGTCGGTCCACTTCGGGCTATTGTGTCTACCTTGGACCCTCACTTATCTCATGGTCGTCCAAGCGGCAGCCTACGGTCTCTCATTCCAGTGCTGAGACTGAGTATCGTGCGGTGGCCAACTGCATCGCCGAGTGTTCATGGCTTTGCCAGCTGCTTCAGGAGCTCTCTTGCCCTGTGGGCTGTGCCACGGTGGTCTACTGCGACAACGTCTCGGCGGTCTACCTCTCCGCTAACCCAGTGCATCATCGACGGACCAAGCATATTGAGTTGGATATTCATTTTGTTCGGGAACAGGTTGCCCTTGGCCATATTCGTGTTTTACACGTCCCTACTTCCCAACAATTTGCAGATATCATGACCAGGGGCTTGCCTACGGCAACATTTGAGGAGTTCCGGTCCAGTCTTTGCGTCACCATGATGCCGCCGACTGCCGGGGGGAGGGTGTTGAGTATATGTGTTATGTGCATATTGTGTATTGGCCCGCCTCCTAGTTCCTTGTATAGTTGAGGTCCGTGGCCCACCTTTGTACATCATATATACGTGCCTATGCACGAGAGCAATACATCATGCAATTCACATATTCTACAGGGCCAAGTGAGATGTGCATTAGAGCATCTACAGTCGGACACCTCATATTATCCCTATATGTCTGGATGCATAGCCCGGTCATTTTCTAGACAGGGGAGAGAAGGAAAAAGATGACCCAACCGGACCCCCACTTCGTCCCCGTACGTGTGGGTCGTTTGCAACCCTCATTCATGAGCATATATGGGGAGGATATGAAGGCGTGCCGGTCAGTCTGCTATGTAGGATGCGGCCCACCCGACCCATCTTTTCTCTTTCTTTATTCTTTATTTTTCTTTTCTCTTCATCTCCACAAATCACATTCAAGTGACTGAGCATATAAGGAAGAAAATAGAGAGCATGGTTGCATGCACGAATAACGTTCGAGGGCTCAAACTTCTAAGTCCAGCTGTAGATGCTCTTACAACTATGTATTGAGCTACCACGATAGGGTTGTTGGGTTTGTTCAAATGAAGACCATCCGATACTCAAAAAATGGTCTTGGCAAATTCTAAGATATTATCCATGATCTTGTCTTGTATAGTACTACTAAGTTCTTTCCTTTTGGATTTAGAGAGCGATTTAGAGGGGTAGCATGATGCTCAGATTCATCTATTCAAACCAACACAAAGAACTTCATAGAGTGCCCCAAAGTTTACACCGAAGAGGCAAGACGAAAACGTGTGCCAACCCCTATGCATAAGTTCATAAGGTCACAGAACCCGCAAGTTGATCACCAAAACATACATCAAGTGAATCACGTGAATATCCCATTGTCACCACACATAAGCACATGCAAGACATACATCAAGTGTTCTCAAATCCTTAAAGACTCAATCCGATAAGATAACTTCAAATGGACAACTGAAAGGATCGAGAAGAGGTGTCTAGAGGGGGGGGGGGCGGTCAATAGATTCTAAGTGGGAAAAGTTGCAGTTTTTAATTTCTTTAAGTTGAAGTGGAGTTTGGCACAAGTTTCAACATTCACAATACATATCAAGCAAGCATGAAAAGAGTATATGAGCAGCGGAAAGTAAAGCATGCAAATTGCAAGAATGTAAAGGGATGGGATTGGAGTGTGCAAACGCAATTTGGAGACACGGAGATTTTTTATCCGGGGTTCCGATAGGTGGTGCTATCGTGCATCCATGTTGATGGAGACTTCAACCCACGAAGGGTAACGGTTGCACGAGTCCATGGAGGGCTCCAACCAGGAAGGGTCCATGAAGAAGCAACCTTGTCTATCCCACCATGGTCGTCGCCCACGAAGGACTTGCCTCACTAGGGTAGATCTTCACGAAGTAGGCGATCTCCTTGCCATTACAAACTCCTTGGTTCAACTCCACAATCTTGTCGGAGGCTCCCAAGTGACACCTAGCCAATCTAGGAGACACCACTCTCCAAGGAGTAACAAATGGTGTGTTGATGATGAACTCCTTGCTCTTGTGCTTCAAATGATAGTCTCCCCAACACTCAACTCTCTCTCACAGGATTTGGATTTGGTGGAAAGAAGATTTGAGTGGAAAGCAACTTGGGAAAGGCTAGAGATCAAGATTTATGTGTTAGGAATGGAATATCTTGACCTCAACACAAGTGTAGGTGGTTCTCTCTCAGAAAATGTATGTTGGAAGCGTAGGCATGTTCCGATGGCTCTCTCCACGAATGAAAATGGGTGGAGGGGTATATATAGCCTCCACACAAAATCTAACCGTTACACACAACTTACCAAACTTGGTGGGACCGAATCCTGAAACTCGGTCGGACCGATTTAGTAAATAATGTGACCGTTAGGAATTTCGGTGGGACCGACATGTCAACTCGGTGGGACCGATATGGTTAGGGTTAGGGCATAACGTAATCTCGCTAAGACCGATTACACAAACTCGGTGAGACCGATTTTGGTAATAGACACACAGAGAGTTGGTCAGGCAAACTTGGTGGGACCGATTCGCTCATCTCGGTTTGACCGAAACGTTACGAAAGGGAAACAGAGAGATCACAATCCCATCTCGGTGAGACCGAGATCCCTATCGGTGAGACCGAAAAGACTAGGGTTTGTGGAAGTGGCTATGTCAACAGAACTCGGTGGCGCCGGATAGACAGATTTGGTAGGGCCGAGTTTGACTTTTGGTTTGGGACATATGTGGATGTGAGAAAGTGGTTGAGGGCTTTGGAGCATATCACTAAGCACTTTGAGCAAGCAAGCCATTAATCAACACCTCATCCCCTCTTAATAGTATTGGCTTTTCCTATGGACTCAATGTGATCTTGGATCACTAAAAGTAAAATATAGAGTCTTGTGCTTTGAGCTTGAGCCAATCCTTTGTCCTTAGCATCTTGAAGGGGTTCCACATCCTCTAGTCCATGCCACTCCATTGTTGAACTTATCTGAAACATACTAGGTAAAAGTATTAATCCAACAAGAGATATGTTGACATTAATTACCAAAATCACCCAGGGAGCACTTGTGCTTTCAATCTCCCCCTTTTTGGTAATTGATGACAACATACATCAAAGCTTTAGATAAAGATATAGAGAATAACAATTAAAGCTTTGGAAAGACATGTAACATGCATAGGCTCCCCCTACATGTATGCAATCATGTAAATATGGAATAAAGGAGCATGTGAATGCATAAGCATGGTAGAGTAAGCAATGTGTTACATGTATCTTGGCTATATGCATCAGAGAAAATGATGTGAATATAGGAAATGTATCTTCATGCTCATGAGTCCTTCTTGCAAACAGTGTGTACAACAGCAAGAAATCCTCATACACATGACTGTCATGCATATACTTACCTTGTGGTCTTGAGTTGGCTTAGGAAGGAATGAACCTGCATAAACAAGGTTAGATAACACATATACACCTACTAGCCAGAGAAAACAAAAGAAACCACAAGAATACCAAGACTGGGATGACATGTAGAGAGTGAGTACTGAGTGCCCCATTGGATATAGACATGTCCCCAAAGGTAAAGATGTGCAATGAATTCAAGGATCTCCTTCCCTTAGATGTCTTGCTCCCCCTGAATCTAGCATGGGATACTGGGAGAAGATAGGGAACAGAAAATCAGAGCAAAGAAAAGGAATAGAGCTAAAGCAAACAATCAAATATGAACATGTAGACATGTGACTTCTCTCCTCTTGAACACCAAGCATATGGGGTCTCTCTCCCACTGAGTATTTTCTCCCCCTATAGAAATGATTAAGCTTTGATGTGATCTCTCTCTCCCCCTTTGACATCAATTTCCAAGAAGGGTTCTTCTGGATTTTTGTTACAAATGGGTTTGGTCCTTGAGTCACAGAGCAAAGCAGCAAGCCAAAGGTAATGCTGGTAGAGGACAAGAATCATTGAGTGGAGCTGGATCAAATGGAATGCAGGAACAAGTGGCAAGCTGTCTTTCCTGCAGTGAAATCGCTGGCACCGAGTTGTGTGCTCCGGTTGCACCGAAGGATTTCGGTTGGACCGAAGGCAATAGACCGGTGTGACCGAGTTCATCGCAGAGAAAACACTTGTCACCTCAGCTCACTAGACAAGTAAGATCTCACAAGGATTTGCAAGGAATTAACTGAAAGATTTGCAAAGAATTGGATGCAGGGAATGTAGAACAAAAAGAAAATAAATCTAGATGAAGTTTTTTTTGAAAAAGGGGAAACAAATATGCATGAGAAAAATGCAAGAGAAAAGAACACAAGAGAACTTCATCTAGAAATGGTCGGCGACAAAGTCACCTATGATAGAGTATATTGACTTAGGAGTCAAGTGAGATCACTTGATCATAGGTCATACTCATCGTTTAAGCTCAAAATGGGGTTACCATTTTTAGTTTAAGCATTTTTGATGTATTCTCATCTTGTTGAGTTGCTTTGACCCATGTCTTGGGGTAAAGCTTCTCAAAGATGGAATAACATACCTTGGGTGGTGGTGTTGAACTTGTTCATGTAGTTGAACTTGTGTGGGTTGCTCAAGGTTGATGTAGCTCATCAAGAATTGGGAGCTCCACTTGGAATTTGAGTTCATCTACCTACATGGGTTAGTTTTACAAGGAAAAGCACTTGTGTATCCAAAATGACAATCATGAAACTCAATATAGAATTTGTCAAAGGATATGTTTGAAGGGTTTCATGCTTCCTTGTCTTCAACCACCATTGTGTAGAGACTTGGTGATGTAGACATTGCTCAAGGTGTGAGAGGGTTGCAATCTCATAGATTTAGATTCATCCAAGTACCTACAAGGGTTAGATAACATGCAAGGTGCAAATCTATCCAAGATATATGATTAGTCAAGAGAAACATCAAGGATTAGTCATAGACTCATGTCTTGCATGCATGTATCCAAATGGAGTTCCTACTCCAAGTTTGAAGCACCAATGATGTTCAATTCACCTCTCAACCTGCAAAACACTTTCTCGTCAAGTGGTTTAGTGAATGTATCCGCCAATTGCTTGTCGGTACGAACATACTTAAGATTAATGTCCCCTTTGGCAACGTGATCTCGAATGAAATGATGACGAACTTCAAAATGCTTAGTTCGAGAGTGTTGCACAGGATTGTGAGCAATCTTGATAGCACTTTCATTGTCACAAAGCAATGGAACATGTTTCACATATATCCCATAATCTTTAAGAGTTTGGGTCATCCAAAGTAATTTAGCACAACATGAACCAGCAGCAATGTATTCCGCTTCGGCGGTGGATAAGGATACCGAGTTTTGTTTCTTGGAGGACCAAGACACAAGAGATCTACCAAGAAATTGACAAGTACCCGAAGTGGACTTTCTATCAACCCTGTTGTCGATGTCAAAACCGGCGGATCTCGGGTAGGGGGTCCTGAACTGTGTGTCTAGGCGGATGGTAACAAGAGACAAGGGACACGATGTTTTTACCCAGGTTCGGGCCCTCTCGATGGAGGTAATACCCTACTCCTGCTTGATTAATATTGATGATATGGGTAGTACAAGAGCAGATCTATCACGAGATCAGAGAGGCTAAACCCTAGAAGCTAGCCTATGGTATGATTGTTGTTCGTCCTACGGACTAAAACCCTCCGGTTTATGTAGACACTGGATAGGGTTAGGGTTACATAGAGTCGGTTACAATGGTAGGAGATCTACATATCCGTATCGCCAAGCTTGCCTTCCACGCCAAGGAAAGTCCATCCGGACACGGGACGAAGTGTGTAATCTTGTATCTTCATAGTCTTGGAGTCCGACCGCGATGATAGTTCGGCTATCCGGACACCCCCTAGTCCAGGACTCCCTCAGTAGCCCCTGAACCAGGCTTCAATGACGACGAGTCCGACGCGCATATTGTCTTCGGCATTGCAAGGCGGGTTCCTCCTCCGAATACTTCATAGAAGGTTTTGAACACAAGGATAGTGTCCGGCTCTGCAAAACAAGTTCCACATACCACCGTAGAGAGAATAATTTTTGCACAGATCTGCTGACGTATTCCGCGGCGTGACATCACACCACGGCCAAGCCTTTATACGAATCGTTTTTTACTGTTCCACCTTAGCGTGTTTAAAGAGGCGGTTTCCTTGGCACGTCTTATCAAAGCATAGATCGTGCCCCCTTATTCCGGGATTCCCATCAGTACGGACGTGGGTAACCCATCCGCGCCATTGATTACGGCGCTTGGGAGATAAGAGAGTTTTACCAGGCTAGTGGGGGACGCATAGCTTCGTCCGTCCATATAAGGGGATAAGGATCCACCTTTTCACCTACGCCTTCTTCCTCCTTTGCTCATCCATTTCCAAGACTCGAGCTCCAGCGCCCAAGTCCGACATCCCACATCAACCTTCTCCAACTATGTCCGAGCGGGAGGCAGGTGGATGGCCTCCTCCGTCACGGAGGGGCACATCACAAAGCTGCGGAGGCCGGATACTTGTCCAGCAACATCGCAAGACCGGCTACCCGACGAGGGCAGCTCATTCCAACCCCAGGCCCCATGAGAGGGTGGTGTTTCTCCCCACTTCCTCCGCGGACTAGGTTTTCCACTTCACCCATTTGTCCGGGGGCTCATGTTCTACTACGGCCTGGACTTCCACGATCTGGCCCCGAATTTCATCCTCAACATCTCGGCGTTCATCGTCATGTGCGAGGCCTTCTCTCAGATCCAGTCCCACTTCGCTTATGGCTGAAGATCTTCAATGTCAAGCCAAGGTAGTGGGCGGCCGCCAAGCGGAGTGCGGAGGCGCCATGGTTGGCAAGATGGCCAAAGTCCTATGGCTCGAGGGCTCTTTTGTGGAGACCATAAAGGGGTGGCAATTGGGGTGGTTCTACATCACCGAGCCACGCGACTCCAAATGGGCGGCGGCCCCCAAAGTCAGATCTGGCTTCCCCACACGGCTCTCATCATGAAAAGAGACGGGCCTGACGTGGGGGAATTCGGATGAGCTGTCCGGACTCAAAACCTGCGTCCGAAACCTGGTGGACAAGAATCTCAGGCTTGTCAACGTAGTCCAGGTTATGCTCATCCGCCGGATTCTCCCGTGCCAGCAACGGGCCTTCAATTTGTGGGAGTTTGATCCGGCACAACACCAGACCTTGAGCCGGCTCTTCGACACTACATACGAAGATGCCTGGAAGGTGCTGTTCAAGGGCGCCGAAGCCCCCGCATCCGCTACTGAAGATCGCGGATTCAGCTCGCAGCATCAAGCCAGCGAGGTAAGTTATTTTACCCTTAACGGGACTCTTTTTTCATAGATTGACTCTATGTGGGATCTAAAACTCCCTAACCTTTGACAGGACTGGCTGAAGACGTCCGGACAGATTAACTGTCCGACTCCTTTGCCAGAAGACCCAGCGGACGCCCAATTGACAGGGCTGCTGGCTCCGGTACCTCACGTGGTGCCGGAGAAGAAGGCCACGGGAACTCGAAAGAGCTCCCGGCACCAGGCGCTGTCGGACTCACCGCCCGACAACTCTGAGGCAGAATCCTCCTCTGAGGAAGAGGAGGAAGAAAGAGAAGCCTCTCCCCCAGCGGGGAGAGAGAAGAAAAGGAAGGCCGCCCCAACTGGGGATGTCGGAGGGTCCAAGAAGGGAAGGACCCTTCATCTGGACTTCTCCACCAACGCCGACAACGATGAGGAGGAGTGGCCAACAAGGGCTAAGCCTCTGGCGAGATCGTAAGTGTCCGGATACCCATGGTTTTTTTTTCCATTGCATAGTGTTCTCTAATGCCGAACAATCATGCAGCCCGCCCAAGGACGAGTTCGCCGCTTCGTCGAGCGGGTCCTTTCCGGCCGCCTCCTCACCTCACGCTGCGGACGACACCGAGGTGGGGCCCCGAGGGGGGCCTGGTCAAGAGGAGGTGGCGCAGGAGGCACCGTAAGGCAACCTCCGGGACTCCAGGCGCGTGGGGGGCGAGACCCCCAGGGGCTCTAAGTCCGACCCTCGTCCGGACTCCATACCGCAACCTTCAGCGGTTCCGAAGTGCGGCAAGCGGTCCCTTCGTAGGAAGGGTAAAACACCGGTGTCCTCCATCCAACCGGAGGCACCGGATAGCTTACCGGAGGCGCTTAACAGCGCCTCCATCGAGGAGGAGCACCGCACTGTTATGAGTGTGGTGATCCAGAAAGTTCAGTCCGCCAAGAGCGGGCTGACTGAAGCCTGTACCAGCCTTCTAACAGGCTTCGAGGTAAGTTTAGAATTTGTAAAAATATTACCGCATAGACAGTAGCCCCTGATGCTTAGTTCGGTGTTCGGAAAGAAAAGCCGGACTAAGGATCTAAAAAGATATACGCAGGAGTCTAACATAAGTATGTCAATATGCAAATGCAGGCTGCGCTGCTGACCTCCGCCAGACCGATCATGGAGGTCAATGCATTGAAGCAGAGCCTCGAGCGGTCCGAGAACGAGCTTGGCCTTGCCAAGAAGCAGCTCGAGGACAAGGAAGGTAAGTAATACCTTATTAAAGAAGTACCTTATAGAAAGGATTTGGTTGCAAAAAATAACAGGGATAACATGGGTACTGCAGGGCGATTTAACGAGGTGGCGACTCAAGGAGGCGGTGTCCATGTCGAAAACAAAGCAGCTGCGGAGCGCACCGAGCGAGAGAAGAGGGAGGCGAGCTGGCGGAGATGCGGTAAGAGCTCCTGTGCTCGTGGAAAAACACGAGGGTTTGGAGCATGACTCAAGACCCAGAGTCCGAGCTTGCATCGGCTCTTGAGAGTGCCAAAGCTGCTAAGGCCAAGCCCAAAAAGCCCTCCGGAGATTGAGGCAATAAAGAAGATCGCAAGGGTAAGGCATTCTTTATGCAGAGAAAGAATGTAAAAGTCAATTATCTAGTACTTACCCGAACTGGAGCTTTCCAGAGCGCTCGCAGATCTGCCCCAGAGTGTGTCTGATGCTGCCGCATTCTACCGCGCCAAGGAGGGGAGCTCGACGGAGAAGGTGTTCTGGTCTCAGTATGCTGAGGCCGACCGTCCGGTGCCCCTGAGCGACCAGCTGAAGCAGCTGGTCGAGCTCCACAAGGTCGCCGAACAGGCCATGAAGGGCCTCATAGTTCGGTTGTGGCCATTGGAGGCCATGCCTGGGAGCTACTTCGGGCTAGTGCAGCGGTTGGTGGACGCCTGTCCATGGATTGAAGTCATCAAGCACTCCGTCTGCATTGAAGGTGTCTGTCGGGCCCTTGCCCGTGCTAAAGTGCACTGGGGCTAGCTGGATGCGGAGAAGCTTGTGACGGACGGGCCACCGAAGGGCAAGGAGCATCGCACGCCCGAAATGTACTATGAGGGCATCCTGAACGGTGCCCGCCATATAGCGGATGAGTGTTCCAAAGATGTAATTTTTGAATCGACTCGCATTTGTTATCCTGTACGCTGAAAACTTGTTCATATGCGCTAAGCAATGCTTGTTAATTTAAAATATTACCTTATGTGCGGCCGTTTATCAAATTTGAGAGATGGCAAGTCGTTATTTCAGCCCCATGCCACGAAAGTGCTGGGGTGTTCGGATAAACTTGAGCGCTCTTGTTCCCATTCTTGGGTCCATCGAGGGAGGCGGTCAACGCAACGGACAAGGCAGCCGGACTTATAGTGCTTGAACACTCTCACTTAGCCATAGAATTCTATAATTTTAAATTTCGGCAAAGCCCCTAGTTTTCGGAAGACCGAGTTCGGGGCACTATCCACGCCTTGGCCGGACAATGCCGGTTCCTCGCTCTAAGCGGCATAAGTCTTTAGGGACCCGAAAAAACCTCTCGAACAGCGACCGGCTCTCGCCCCATCATGACGGTCAATTTTAGCTTTCTCCATTGAGGTGCTCAACCCAGCTCAACCGGGGCACAATCGCAGTGGTTCTCCTGGTGCCGCGTTTGCCGATAGAACGGAACGTAAGGCAGCAAAACACAGGAGCCGGGCAAACCCAACTATTGACCCAAGACATGATTCGGAGCCGATGCAGATAATGCTATAAGTTCGGGGTGCTGCACTTGTGAAAGTGTTCGGACTTATCACACCATAATTTTGGGGTACTTAAGCCCTTGGTGTATTGGCCGTACCAAAGTGTACGGGTGCGACATGTCATGAAATGAACATATATATAGATAAAGAAAGGATTGCAATAATAGGCAAAAGCTATGCATTATTTATTCAAAAGAAACTGCAAATAAAAGCAGAACAATACAAATAGTGCGATAAGCAAGGGATGGGACTATTTAACATGTCCCCCTCCAGGGGTAAGCTGCGGGATGGTATGCAAAACAGGTATAATGCTCGTAGTAGAGACCACCTGAACACTCGACGCAGTTTTCTGCTTCCCTGGCTGTTGCATCGTTAGTTCCGCAATTCTAGTGCCGGACAGGACTTCTGGAAAACGGAGTCCTGAAAGTAAGAAAAAAGAAAAAAGAAAAAAGAAAAAGAATGACACAATCGGGAGCCCCTGGTGCGGTTGAGCCGCATTCTGGCGTGCCATGGTCGTGCCCTCCCTTATGCCCATGATATCTCCAGAGCGTAGTTATGTACGCGTAATCTTGGCTTCGCAATTTCGCGAGGGCTGGGGTTGGGGCGGATTGCTCTGCGATGCTTGAATCGTGCCAGGCGGTCTTGTTGTAGGTTACTCCGGGCGCGCTTGACGGTGTCCGGACGCTTAGTGGCCGGACTCGAGAATTGCTGTGAGAGGCTGCTTTGCACCTCCGCCGCGAGGGCCGCCGTGTGCTCCTCCGTTCGAGAGAGCGCTCGGTGTTTCTATTGACCGTGATTACTCCTCGAGGGCCTGGCATCTTGAGCTTGAGGTATGCGAAAGCGGCACCGCGTTGAACTTTGCAAATGCGGTTCGTCCGAGCAGTGCGTGATAGCCGCTGCGGAATGGGACTATGTCGAAGATTAACTCTTCGCTTCGGAAGTTATCCGGGGATCCGAAGACCACTTCGAGTGTAACTGAGCCTGTACAATTGGCCTCTACACCCGGTATGACGCCTTTAAAGGTCGTCTTTGTAGGTTTAATCCTTGAGGGGTCTATGCCCATTTTGCGCACTATATCCTGATAAAGCAGGTTCAGGCTGCTACCGCCGTCCATCAGGACTCTGGTGAGGTGAAATTCGTCAATAATTGGGTCAAGAACCAATGCGGTGAAACAGCCATGACGAATGCTAGTGGGGCGGTCCCTTCGATCGAAGGTGATCGGGCAGGAAGACCATGGGTTGAACTTTGGGGCGACTGGCTCCATCGCATATACGTCCCTTAGTGCACGCTTCCGCTCCCTTTTGGGTATGTGGGTTGCGTATATCATGTTCACCGTCTGCACTTGTGTGGGAAAGCCCTTCTGTCCTCTATTGTTCGGCGGCCGGGGCTCTTCCTCGTCATCGCTATGCAGCCCCTTGTCATTGAGTTCGGCACTTAACTTGCCTGATTGCTTGAACACCCAACAATCCCTGTTGGTGTGGTTGGCTGGTTTTTCGCGGGTGCCATGTATCTGGCACAAGCGATCGAGTATTCGGTCCAAGTTGGACGGGCCCTCGGTATTTCTTTTGAATGGCTTCTTCCACGACCGGGTTTGAGCCTCGAATCCGCATTGACTACCGTATCTTCGTCATTGTCACCGTTAATGCGGCGCTTGTTCTTGTTGCGACGCGACCTGCCATTGCTGTCCTTGGTATCCGAACTACCAGGGTTTTTGGTCAAGTTGTTGCTATGAGCTAGCCAGCTGTCTTCTCCCGCGCAAAAGCGGGTCATGAGCGTGGTGAGGGCTGCCATGGATTTTGGCTTTTCCTGTCCTAGGTGCCGGGCTAGCCACTCGTCGCGGATGTTATGTTTGAAGGCTGCAAGGGCCTCTGATCCGGACAATGACGATTTGATTTTTCTTGGTTAGGAACCGTGTCCGTAATTGTCCGCCGATTCTTCGGCTGCTGAATTATGTGGCTGAGGTCATCGGCTTCGGTGGTTGCACATATGTGCCCCGAAGTTATCAAGGAATGCGGCTTCCGTGTCCTCCCAACAACCAATTGATTCTGCCGGCAAGCTGTTAAGCCAATGCCGAGCTGGTCCTTTAAGCTTGAGTGGGAGGTATTTGATGGCGTGTAGATCATCACCGCGGGCCATGTGGATATGGAGGAGATAGTCCTCGATCCAGACCGCAGGATCTGTGGTACCATCGTATGATTCGATGTTTACGGGTTTGAAGCCCTTTGGGATTTGATGATCCATTACTTCATCTGTGAAGCATAGTGGGTGTGCGGCGCCTCTGTATTGGGCTATATCACGACGTAGCTCATATGAGCTTTGTCTACTGTGTTCGGCCCAACCGGAGTTACTGTATCCGGCGTGACGATTATCATCACGTATCGTGGGGCGCCCACGCGATCCGTAGATCGATCTTGTATGCCTTTCCTTGTCGTCCAATATGTCTCGCAGGTCTGGCGCGTTTCCCCGTTCCTTGGTACTTTTCGAGCGACGCCGGAGTGCGGCTGGAATGGAGGGTCTAGAGGCCTCTCTATCGCGACCACGGGGTGGCCGGTCGGCCGCTTCATGCGCTGGTGATGTAGGTTTGGGTGCTGCTTCCTCTAATTGGGGTAGCAGCCTGCGTTTGGGGTATCTTTTGGAGTGTTGTTCGAGTTCATACTCTTCGGTGGCAAGGATTTCAGTCCATCTGTCAGCTAGCAAGTCTTGGTCAGCTCTAAGCTGCTGCTGCTTTTTCTTGAGGCTGCTTGCCATGGCCATAAGCCTGCATTTGAAACGCTCCTGTTCGGCGGGATCCTCAGGCACGACAAATTCGTCGTCGTCGCGGCTTGCCTTGTCTTCAGAGGGAGGCACGTAATTATCGCCCTCTACCTCTCTTTTCTCGCCGACCGTCGGCGGACTTGCTTCTCCTCCTCCTGTGCTGAATCCTTCCGAGGGGGTTGTCTTCGCACTGTCAGGGGTGTTATTATCTCCGTGCGGAATCACCGCTTTTGCTGTGGCGGATTTAGAGCGGCGCCACCGACGCCGGGCGCCTTGGTTGTTTCTTGGAAGGGTCATCCTCCGCTGTTCCATCGCCGTTCCCATCTTTTGGGATGTCCACCATGTATATGTCATATGACGAGGTGGCCTTCCAGTGCCCTGTAGGCGCTGGGTCTTGGTCGTCTCCGGCATCATCGTCCATACCGTCGATGTCTTCGGAGTCGAAGTCGAGCATGTCGGTTAAATCGTCGACAGTGGCTACAAAGTGGGTGGTGGGTGGGCATTGAATTTCTTCGCCGTCCGCATCCCAACCTTCCTGTCCATAGTCCGGCCAGGGCTCTCCGGATAAAGAGAGAGACTTTAGTGAATTCAAGATGTCGCCGAAGGGCGAGTGCTGAAAGATGTCCGCGGCGGTGAACTCCTTGACCTACGCCCAATCAGATTCGATCGGCAGGGGTGCGGAGGGTTCGGAGTCCGGAGAGGAGTCCGGCACCTTGGAGTCACGGTCTTCGCAAAGGACAGGGACGGTGTTCGGGTCAATCGCCATAGAGATTTCAGCCCCCGAGGTGGTGTCGAACCAACCATCCTCGATCGGCGAGATCGGCTCCGAATCAATGGTCGGAGCGGACGCTGGTGCGGCCTCCAGGACACTGTTCGGCGGCGGAGCTAGATCGTGCCCATCGAGGCAGTGCGGCGCACTTGGCTGTGGCTCGAATCCGTCGAAGATCGAGTCTCCGGGGATGTCGGCTGTGTAGTTCAAACTTCCAAATCTGACCTGATGGCTGGGGCGAGCTTCGATCTGCTCAGATGGCGGTGAATTGCCCGCAGCAAAGCCGCCGAATCTGAAGATCTGTCCGGGAGAAAAGTCTCACCTGGACCGCGTCGTTGTTGATGATCGAAGGAGCCATCGGGCCTATAGGTGACGACACAGAGGAACTCTCAATGAAAGCACCAATGTCGGTGTCAAAACTGGCGGATCTCGGGTAGGGGGTCCCGAACTGTGCGTCTAGGCAGATGCTAAGAGGAGACAAGGGACACGATGTTTTTACCCAGGTTTGGGCCCTCTCGATGGAGGTAAAACCCTACGCCTGCTTGATTAATATTGATGGTATGGGTAGTACAAGAGAAGATCTACCACGAGATCAGAGAGGCTAAACCCTAGAAGCTAGCCAATGGTATGATTGTTGTTCGTCCTACGGACTAAAACCCTCCGGTTTATATAGATATCGGATAGGGTTAGGGTTACGCAGAGTCGGTTACAATGGTAGGAGATCTACATATCCGTATCGCCAAGCTTGCCTTCCACGCCAAGGAAAATCCATCCGGACACGGGACGAAGTCTTCAATCTTGTATCTTCATAGTCTTGGAGTCGGGCCGCGATGATAGTTCGGCTATCCGGACACCCGCTAGTCCAGGACTCCCTCACCTGTCACCGGCATAGTCCGAGTCGGAGTAGCCAACAAGATTAAAAGAGGCCCTCTTTGGATACCAAATGCCAAAGTTTGGTGTATGGATTAAGTATCTCACTATCCTTTTCACGGCCTTAAGATGACATTCTTTAGGAGCGGCTTGATATCGTGCACACATGCACACACTTAGCATAATATCGGGACGAGAGGCACATAGATATAACAATGAACCAATCATAGAGCGGTAAACCTTTTGATCAACCGGTTCACCATCTTTGGTCAAATCAAGATGTCCACTAGTAGGCATGGGTGTAGTCATACCTTTGCATTCTTGCATATTGAACTTCTTGAATAAGTCCTTGGTGTACTTTGTTTGAGAAACAAAGGTGCCTTCCTTAGTTTGCTTGATTTACAAACCGAGAAAGAATTTGAGTTCACTCATCATAGACATCTCAAACTTCTTCGACATGAGCTTTCCAAACTTTTCACTAAAGTGAGGGTTAGTTGACCAAATATAATATCATCAAAATAGATTTGGCACACAAATAGTTCTCCATTAACCATTTTAGTAAAAAGAGTAGAATCAATTTTTCTAATTTCAAAGCCTTTTTCAATAAGGAACTTGGTCAAGCATTTATACCACGCTCTAGGAGCTTGTTTAAGACCATAAAGAGCGTTGTGAAGTTTGTGAACATGATTTGGTTTCTTAGGATTAACAAAGCCGGGAGGTTTCTTAACATTAACTTCCTCCTCTATTTCACCATTTAGAAAAGCACTTTTTATGTCCATTTGGTACAAGGTGATATCATGGTGATTAGCATATGCAAGTAAGATGCGAATGGACTCAAGTCTAGCAACGGGGGCATATGTCTCACCATAGTCCATACCTTTGACTTGAGTGTAGCCTTGGGCGACGAGATGTGCTTTGTTGCGAACTACTTGTCCATCTTCATCTTGCTTGTTGCGAAACACCCATTTGGTACCAATGATGTTGTGGTTGTTGTCGGGCTTCTCAACCAATGCCCAAACTTGGTTTCTCTCAAAGTTGTGTAGCTCTTCATGCATGGCGTTTATCCAGTCCGGATCTTCCAATGCTTCTTCAACCTTCATAGGTTCAATTCTAGAGATGAATGAATAATGTTCACAAAAGTTAGCTAAACGAGTTTTAGAGCGAGTGATTCTCCCGGTTTGGATATCATTGTAGATTTGCTCGACTGGATGGTCTTTGGCAACTCTTGCTCGAACTCGTGAAAGCTTTTTCTTGGATCTTGGTGGAACATCTTCTTCATCTTGTTCTTCTTCTTGGCCTTCTTCATTGTTGACGTTGTAGTTCTCTTATCATGGTGGAGAAGGAGGTTGTTGATGTTCATCTTGGTGTGCTTCCTCGTTTTCTCCGTCTTGGTGTGTCCCACTTATGGATGCTTCCGTATCAACTCTTGGTTCACCTTGTCGTGAGGTGGAAGCTTCCACTTGGATGGACAAGGTACTCTCCTACACCTCCGTTGGACGAATCTTGCCAATAGACAAGTCTTGGATTGCTCCAAAGGGTCTTTGTCTCCTACATCAATTGGAAATTGCTCTACTTGCGAGCCGTTAGATTCATCAAACTTCACATCTACTGTCTCTTCAACCTTTCGGGTGAAATTATTGTAGACACGGTAAGTGTGAGAGTTTGAGCCGTAACCAAGTAGGAAACCTTCATGAGATTTAGGAGCAAATTTAGAACGACGATGCTTATCAAGAATGTAGCACTTTGAGCCGAATACTCGAAAGTATCCAACTTGGGGTTTGTTACCGGTGAGGAGCTCGTATGCCGTCTTGCCGAGTAGCTTGTGAAGATACAAGCAATTTGTTGCATGATAAGCTGTCTCAACCGCTTCCGCCCAAAAGTGCTTTGGCGTCTTGTACTCATGAAGCATCGTTCTCGCCATTTCGATGAGTGTCCGGTTCTTCCTCTCAACAACTCCATTTTTTGAGGTGTGTACGTAGTCGAGAACTCATGTGAAATCCTTCTTCGTCAAGAAAGGTGTCCACACTTTGCGTTCTTGAACTCCGTTCCGTTGTCGCCATTTAACCTTCTTGATCTTCACTTCAAATTGATTTTGTGCCTTCCTAGCGAAGTTTCTGAAGATCTTTTGGACCTGTGATTTGTCATCAAGAAAGAACACCCACATAAATCTTGAAAAATCATCGACTATGACTAGACCAAAAGAATTTCCACCAAGACTTTTGTAAGCGTTGGGACCGAAAAGATCCATGTGAAGGAGGTCGAGCGGCCTCCTTGTGGTCATGATGTTCTTCACGGGATGCCTTCCTTCACCTGTTTACCTGCTTGACAAGCACTGCACAGTCTATCCTTATCAAATATGACATCATTAACGCCAAGGATATGATTTCCTTTAATAAGCTTGTCAAGGTTTCGCATGCCCACATGACCTAAGCGTCTATGCCACAACCAGCCTTTAGAGGATTTAGCAATTAAGAAAGTTCTAGGTTGAGCCTTTTTAGTGAAATCAACAATGTAAAGATCACCTCTACGTATACCGGTAAAGATCATTTTATGATTATCTCTACGAAACACTTGGCAATCTACTTCAGTAAATAGGACATTGAATCCGAAATTAGCGAGTCTAGATACTGAAAGTAAATTGTACCAAGGAGATTCAACGAGCATGACATTTTGTATGGAGCTATCATGTGAGATGGCCACCTTACCGAGGCCAACCACCTTACCCTTTGAGTTGTCACCAAAAGTGACATACTTTCAAGGGCCGTCGTTTTCAGCAAGCTCACGAAACATATCTTTATCTACGGTCATGTGATCGGTACATCCACTATCAAGAACCCATTCCATTCCTCCTGCCATATATCCCCGAAGATTTGCCATAAGCCCAAAGTGTGTCATTGCATCATCAAGATCAAAGTCACTATCATCATCCTCATCATAGTATCCATGTTCAACATCATCATGTGTAGGACCTTGAAGTATGTCTAGAGGGGGGGTGATTAGACTACTTGACCAATAAAAACTTAACCTTTTCCCAATTTTATAGTTTGGCAGATTTTAGCTATTTTAGGACAAGTCAAGCAATCATCACACAATTCAAGCAAGCATGCAAAGAGTATATAGGCAGCATAAATTAAAGCATGCAACTTGCAAGAAAGTAAGGGGAAGGGTTTGGAGGATTCAAACGCAATTGGAGACACGGATGTTTTTGTCGTGGTTCCGATAGGTGGTGCTATCGTACATCCACGTTGATGGAGACTTCAACCCACGAAGGGTAACGGCTGCGCGAGTCCACGGAGGGATCCACCCATGAAGGGTCCACGAAGAAGCAACCTTGTCTATCCCACCATGGCCGTCGCTCACGAAGGACTTGCCTCACTAGCGGTAGATCTTCACGAAGTAGGAGATCTCCTTACCCTTACAAACTCCTTAGTTCAACTCCACAATCTTGTCGGAGGCTCCCAAGTGACACCTAGCCAATCTAGGAGACACCACTCTCCAAGAAGTAACAAATGGTGTGTTGATGATGAACTCCTTGCTCTTGTGCTTCAAATGATAGTCTCCCCAACACTCAATTCTCTCTCATAGGATTTGGATCTGGTGGAAAGAGGGTTTGAGTGGAAAGCAACTTGGGGAAGGCTAGAGATCAAGATTCATATGGTAGGAATGGAATATCTTGGCCTCAACACATGAGTAGGTGGTTCTCTCTCAGAACTGGTAAGGTGGAAGTGTAGGTTTGTTCTGATGGCTCTCTCCATGAATGAAGAGGAGGTGAAGGGGTATATATAGCCTCCACACAAAATCTAACCGTTACACACAATTTACCAAACTCAGTGGGACCGAATCATTAAACTCGGTCAGACCGATTTAGTAAACCTAGTGACCATTAGTGATTTTCGGTGGGACTGACGTGCATCTCGGTGAGACCGACTTGGTTAGGGTTAGGGCATAACGTAATCTAGGTAAGACCGATTACACAAACTCGGTGAGACCGATTTGGTAATAAGCTTTCCAGAGAGTTGGTCAGGTAAACTCGGTGGGACCGATTTGCTCTTTTCGGTGAGACCGAAATGTTACAAAAAGGAAACAGAGAGTTTACATTGCAATCTCAGTGGGACCTATCGCTCACTTCGGTTAGATCGAAACGTTACGAAGGGAAACAGAGAGATTGCAACCCCATCTCGGTGAGACCGAGATCCCTATCGGTAAGACCGATTTGCTTAGTGTTTGTGGAAGTGGCTATGACTTTTGGAATCGGTGGCGCCGGATAGAAGGAATCGTTGTGACCGATTTTGGCTTTAGGTTTAGGTCATTTGTGGATGTGGGAAATTAGTTGAGGGTTTTGGAGCATATCACTAAACACATGAAGCAAAAGGCTCATTAAGCAACACCTCATCCCTCCTTGATAGTATTGGCTTTTCCTATAGACTCAATGTGATCTTGGATCACTAAAATGTAAAATGAAGAGTCTTGAGCTTTTGAGCTTGAGCCAATCCTTTGTCCTTAGTATTTTGAGGGATCCACTTTCATCATCCATGCCATGCCATTCATTGAGCTTTCCTGAAATAATAGTCTTGGAATAGCATTAGCTCAATGAGCTATATGTTGTTATGAATTACCAAAACCACCTAGGGATAGTTGCACTTTCAATCTCCCCCTTTTTGGTAATTGATGACAACATATAGATCAAAGCTTTGACAAATGATAATAAGATTTAAATAACATCGTCGCTTTGAGAAGTATGTGATAAGCAAGAAATCCCCCTAAATTTGTGCATAGTTTTAGATTTGCTTTGGACTGCAAATGCACAATGAATTAGGATCATGGGTTACTCTTCCGTGTCACATACATCTTGGTGGAGCGCTCAAAATAATAAACAATGAATACATGCACTCATCACCAAGCATAGTGAGTGATCACATAAGATAGATAGGATAATATCAAGCATGCATAAGTGTAGCTTATGATCAAACACATGATCATCAATGTCTCGCAAGCATAGTATCTCAACCAAAAGAAAACACAGATTGAAAAACCACCAAATAAAGCAAGAGAGAACAAAAGCAACACACACTCTCTCTCGGCCTATGATCTATACATTTTTCTCCCCCTTTGGCAACAAGTTACCAAAAAGTTCATAGAAAATGCATAGTGCTAGATCGACTCTCAGGCTTGATCTTCTGGTGGTGGAGTCCGGATAACACCAAGGACGAAAGCTTCAGTTGAAGTAGATGGAGCTGGAGCTGATGTAGATGCTGGAGCTGGTGGCACTGAGGCTGTAGCTGGTGCAGATGAAGTTGCTCTTGTGTCAGAAACTAGCACAGCAGATGACCTTTGGGCTCTAGGCTCTCTGGCAAATGCATCAGTTGTTGTTTTGCCCTTCCTCTCCTGCATGTCATCTTGTAGTTCCTCCACTGCAGACTGAATCTTAGTTACTTTCACATCTAAGTTATAGAACTTTTGTTCTATGATTCTCTCCAGGCTCTCCTGATTTTGAGTGAGGGTGGCCAATACCTTCTCAATCCTCAAGGTTGATGCTATTAAGTAACCAAGCTGCTCCTGCTTGTTCTTCAAGAAATACTCAGATGCCTCCTCTTGAGTTGGCAGCTTGGCAACTTTCTCCCTCTTTGCCTTCTCCTTCTTCTCCTGAGCTTGAACTGATTGTGGATCATCTTCATTCATGACAACCTCATTGTCCTCGAAGTCTGGATAAAGTGGAAAGTGTTCCTTATCCAACTGATATTTTCCTGTGCCCATTTTTGAGTTTATTAATTCTTGAATCTGAGGTGCATATCCACAGCTCCTCTTCTGATCTGCTTGGAACTTTTGCCCAACAAAATTTGCAACTCCACAAGCAATAAAGCTGTCTTGCACTCCAGGATAGTGCTCTTCATTCTCCTTCATATAATTCTAGTCGACCCACCTCATATCACAGACTATGGGCTTCTTGTCCAATAGAATGGTCTCATAGAAGTCCTGCTGTTCCTTTGTGTGGAACATGTAGTCAACAGCAGTTCTTCTCCTTGAAGCATATGGATCTTCCATTCTCCATATCCTCAACCATGAATCCTTCCTGATTCTCATGTCCTCAGCCACAGGATGGGCATCATTGTGGTCTGGTATCTTTGGCTTGAGCTTCCTCAGAACTTGTCCTTCTTTATCTTCCTCATCAGCATCCTCAGGCACTAGGGCCTTGTTCTTCTCAGCAGCTGGAATACTCCTGGTATTCCTCTTTGGTGCAGACTTGGCCTTGGGGGCAGCTTTGGGTGCTTCCTTGGGCTTAGATGTGGCAGCTGTTGGGTTCTACGGTAGGGTGCGTCGACTGCAAATTAAAAATTCCTACGCGCAGAACATCCAGGAACATGCTACGGGAGATGGATCACAGTTCGTTACCACTAGACGCAGCTTGTGCGTGCAGTGGAAGAAGAGTTGGGGCAACGCGTCCGAGTGTATCGTCTTCTCCTCGTCCGATCTCCCTCGGCGGCCGGTCGTCCGATCCCACGCACGAAGTTCGCGGAGCGGCGCAAGTGCACCGCCTCTAACGGTATCCGTCGTGCGGGAGGAACGTCGTCGGCGGACTGCTAGGTCCGATCACACACGGGCGGCGAGTGGAGGTGGCTATTCGCAACACATGCAAACCCTAGCCGCAACGCCAAGCGATCAATCGCTCGAGTGTGCCGCAACTCCACTTTATATGGGCGTCCGTCGCGGGCTCAACACTTGGGCCTCGCACGGACCCTAAAGCCCAAAGTCTATTCGGTCACGTTCCTAGTCCATTCGGATCACATCCGACCAGTGTCCTACGAACTGACCTCGAGGTTCCTTCCTTAAGTGCGCGACCCCTTAGGTTCAAGTCAGCTTGGTCACAGTTCGGATCACCTCCGACATGCACGGTTGGTAGCGGCCTCTAGCAAGGCGTGCCGACACCAAGCAGACTATGAAGCTGGTTAGGCGAACACTGCATAACGTGTCACACTTCTTTTCCCTTTTCCGCGACGATATATGTTGTCGGGCTCAAGGCGAGACTGTCATCCTTGTGCTAGCCCGACCTCTTTCTCGCTCCAAAGGATACCGACCACCGTCCGGATTATCTCATAATCCTTGTCGCATGGCCATGCTGTTCCTGGTCGATCACACGAGGGGCCCAGAGTATATCTCTCCCGATCGGAGGGCAATCCCATCTTGCTCGACCATGTCTCGTAGCATGGGACTGGACAAACCCAAACCTACCTTTGTAACTACCCACCACGGAGTAGCGTTTGGTCGGCCCAAAGCAAGTCTGTCACCATCCCAGTACATGCGCCACTCAGGTCTTAGGACATAGAACGTATGTTGTACTAGAGACTCACAGATGACATATCGCTGCGCCTCATAGTTGGGTCTGTCCGACTCGGACCTTATCTCGACTCGGATCCGACTATGTCGAATCCGACCAGACCTTTCCAAGTCCATATTATCTGGTTAGCATCCAATGCTCCATGGCTAGTGAGACCGAGCCATCGACCGTGTCATATGCTAGTCTAGTCGGCTGCTGGCGTCCACACAGCCCTTTCGACTAGGGACCTTTTAGGACAGTCATCATACAATGCATAGTCCCACAAACAAGTCACGTACTTGCTGATACACATCATTGATAATGTCCAAGGACTATCTTTATTCATAAACACATAGGAAATATCATCATACATGATTGCCTCTAGGGCATATCTCCAACAGTCTCCCACTTGCACTAGAGTCAATCAAATAGACATCGAATGCCCATAGCTCTAACGTGCCCCTCATGCTTGGGTTGTTGAAGCGGCTTAGTCAACGGATCTACAATATTTGTATCCGTGTGAATCTTGTATAACTCTACATCACCATTCTTTACGATCTTTCGTATCAGGTGATATTTCCGGTCTATGTGTCTGACCTTGTGGTGATTCCTCGACTCCTTGGCTTGTGCGATGGCACCAGAATTATCACAATAAAGGTCCAACGGTTTCACAGAGGCTGGGAAAATACCAAGATCATGCAGAAAATGCCGGATCCAAACACCTTCCTTTGCAGCTTCACAAGCCGCAATGTATTCGCTTCGTGGTAGAATCGCCACCGATCCTGCTTGGAACTCATCCAAAGGTACTGCTCCTCCGCTCAGACGCATACGAATCCGGACTGTGATCGACAATCATCTCTCGTCGGTTTGGAAACTAGCATCGACGTAACCCCTCACGATGAGCTTTTCCTCACCTCCATAAACTAGGAACATCTCTTTAGTCCTTTTCGTGTACTTCAAAATAGTCTTTACCGCTGCCAGTGACTCTCACCTGGGTTGGCCTGGTATCTACTTGTTAGGCTTATTGCAAAAGCAACATCAGGCCTTGTACATATCATGGCATACATGATGGATCCGATTGCCGAGGCATACGGAATCCTACTCATCCTGCTTTGCTCATCAGATGTCGAAGGACTCTGAGTCTCGCTTAGCCTTATACCATGTGAGAGCGGCAAGAACCCTTTCTTCGCCTCACTCATGTTGAACCGCTTCAACACTTTATCTATGTACGTGCTCTGGCTTAAGCCGAGCAGCCTCCTCGATCTATCTCTATAGATCTTAATGCCTAAAATATAGACTGCCTCACCAAGGTCCTTCATCGAAAACTTGCCATTCAATGATCCCTTGACCGAAGTTTAACATCGAAACATCGTTCCCGATCAGTAGTATGTCGTCCACATACAAGATCAAAAACACTATCGAGCTCCCACTTAACTTCTTGTATAAACAAGAGTCCTCTTCGCTTTTGATGAAACCGAGACCAGTGGCGACCTCATCAAAACGAATGTTCCAACTCCGAGATGCTTGCTTCAACCCATAAATGGATCTCTTGAGCTTGCATACCTTACTAGTGCTAGTCGGATCGACAAAACCCTCGGCTGTATCATATACACGCCCTCGGTTAAATTTCCGTGAAGGAAAGCCGTTTTGACATCCATCTTCCATATCTCGTAATCGAAATATGCAGCTATAGCTAGTATGATCCTCACCGATTTCAGCATCGCTACCGGCGAGTAAGTCTCGTCGTAGTCAATTCCTTGAACTTGTCCATAACCTTTAGCAACAAGCCGAGCTTTGTGGATCTGAACATTTCCATCCACATCGGTTTTCTTCTTAAAGACCCATTTGCAACCAATGGCGTTACGCCGGTGGCGGATCAACCAAGTCCTGCACTTGATTCTCATCCATGGACTTTAACTCGGATCTCATGGCCTCTAGCCATGCCTCGAATCTGGGCTCACCATCGCTTCCGATACGTGGCGGCTCTGCCGCTTTTAGCAACAATACATCGCGACTCTGCGCAATCTTTCCGACCTCCGTGGTTGCGGTGCCGCTTCCACTACGGGTTCCCGACCGACTCGGTATGATTTCATCACCAGCCGAGCCGCCCCCGAGTGGTCCTCGAATTTCTTCGAGTCGAAGCGCCCTCCCACTCGGCCTCCCGACCGAGAAACTCTTTCTCAAGGAAAACCCCATTCGAGCAACAAACACTTTGTTCTCTTCCGGTTGTAGAAGCTATATCCCAAGGTTTCTCGGATATCCCATTTAATATGCATTTATCCGACTTGGGTGTAAGCTTGTCCGACATAAGTCGCTTGACAAATGCTTCACAACCCCAAATCTTTAGAAAAGACAAACGGGACTCTTCCCGGTCCACATCTCATGCGGTGTCTTGTCTACGGATTTTGATGGTACCCTATTAAGTGTGAAAGCTGCAGTTTCTAGAGCGATCCCCAAAATGACAAGGGTAAATCCGATTTGCTCATCATAGACCGGACCATGTCCAACAAGGTCCTATTCCTCCATTTCGACACGCCGTTTCTCGTGGCGCATGCGGAGGTGTGAGCTGAGGTACTATACCTCGACTTTTCGATGATCATCGAACTCCTGGCTCATGTACTCACCTCCACGATCAGATCGAAGCTTTATAGTCTTGCCGAGCTGATTCTCAACCTCGCTCAAACTCTTTGAACTTTTCAAAAGTCTCCGACTTGTGCCTCATCAAATAGATATATCCATATCTACTCAAGTCGCCGGTAAAAGTCACGGCATCTTGATAGCCACCTCTGGCAGTTGTGCTCATTGACCACACACATCACGTGTATAAGCTCCAATAGCTCGGATGCCCTCTCGCAACTCTTTGCGAAAGGAGACTTAGTCATCTTGCCGAGCAAGCATGATTCACATGTCTCGAACGACCAAGTCGGACGGGTTAGGAGCCCATCATCATGGAGCTTCTTCATGCGTTCAGACTAATGTGTCCAAGCCGCAATGCCGTAAGTATGTCGGATTTATCTCATTAGGCTTATGCCTCTTGACATTCACGTTATAGACCGGTTCCTGTTCTAGATTCAATATAAATAGCCCATCAACAATGGGTGCATAGCCGTGGAACATACCATTCAAAAATATCGAACAACCATTGTCCTTTAAATTGAATTCATAACCCTGACTCATCAAACATGAGGCAGAAATAATGTTTCGACTAAGTGCAGGAATGTAATAACAATTATTCAATTCCATAATGAATCCGGAAGGAAGCTGGAGCTGCATCGCGTCGACCTCCAACGCAGCAACTCTTGCTTTGTTGCCGACCCGATGTCAATCTCCCTTGTGCCACACGCCTAGTTCTTACCAGCCCCTGCATCGAGTTGCAAATATGAACAACCGATCCGTATCAAATACCCAAGAGCTACTAGGTATGTCAGCAAGGTAAATGTCTATAACATATGCAACAAGTGTACCTTTGCTCAAGAAGCATTTCCGCCTTCTTGCCATGCTCGCAAGCCACTTGCTACAGATTTCTCTTCCAAAGGACCGGTCTCCTTGCAGTGAAAGCAAACGGCTTCGAGTCCGTCCAGACTTGGCATGCAGCGGCAGAGGTTACCGTCTCGTGCCCTTTGCCTTAGCCTTTTCTTGGACCAACTCTTCTTGAACTTAGCGATTTCGCACCATCAACACTTGATGCGTGCCTTTCTTAATATCCTGCTCGCCACCTTGAGCATCCCATGCAATTCAGTGAGCTTCTTATCCATGCCATGCATATGATAGTTCGAGATGAACGCCCCATAGCTGGGCGGAAGAGAACCGAACAGCATCGTGAGTCAGCTCATCCAAGAGCGGAAGCCCAAACGATCCAAAGCTTGCACATATCCGATCATCTTGATCAAATGTGGGCTCGATGGATCACCTTCCTTCAGCTTGCAATCCATCAAGGATCGCCAGACGTTGAACCTTTCGGTCCTAGCTCGTGTTCGAAACATGCTCTTGAGACTCTCGATCATATCGTAAGCCTCAACATTTTCAAATGCTGTTGCAAATCGGCTCCATACAAGCCAACATCGACAACTGATCTCCGCTGATTCATCAACGAAGTTTCGTAGGCATTCTTAGCTGTGGCACTAGCATTATCGGCAGGTTCCTCCGAAGTGGATCCTCTAGAACATGTTCCTTTTATCGTGCTTGAGAACAATTTCAAATTTCTATACCAGGTGGTAAAGTTTGTTCCATTCAGTTTATCCTTTCCGAATTGATTTCAATGCAAATTTGGGTTGAGCAGGTGGTGCCATTGATCTACAAAGAAAATATGCAATCACTAAGCAATGTGTTTATGTAGAGTAATTCTAGCCTAAATAGAAATACTCCCACTGAAGTTGGCATCCTCCGCAAACTCTCAAGTGATTCAGGATCCGACTAGCGATGCGACTAGTGAGCTTTAGCATCATCGCTAGCCAACATACCTATCGGTAAGCAACTCCTTGCTAATCGTATTCTATACGACTTCGCCGGTCGGGAAGGTATCTCATACCCCGGCTCCCAACCTTCTTTGCCACAAGGCCCAAAACCGTTTTGATATCCTTGTCAAGTTAACCTGATGCAGTGCATGTCCGTGTCCGACACAAACCCTTTAGTTCAAGGACACCCAGCAACACCCCAATTTTATGAGCCCACTACTAGACGTACTTGACGTGCGAAGGTGCAACATCGGGGATGGCAATTCGCTTGATATTCATGAGGGATCATTCTATCATTTTAACATGCATAGAAACAAAGAAGCATAACAATCACAAATATAACACATATTGTGAAATAGTATGGCTCCTTCATGGACGTTCTCCGTGTCGGCTCCGACCGATGACCATCTACTTAACTCCATCTTGTTTGTCACGCCGGACGCCAAGCCACCAACCTGATCTCTATTATCCAACTACTACAACTAGTAATGAATTTACATAGAGTCACAAGTCGACACGCAGGTCGTTATACATTATAATGACAGCACTTTGGCTCCTGCCGGTGACAAACATGACACGCAGCCACGATAAATTACACACATGCATCACATACACATGAGCCATACTATTCACATCAAACCTGCAAAACAAAGTTATGCATAGAATCGCATTCTACCGGTTTGTGTGTCGGGTACGAATACACGGCGCCACGACACGGGCGGTCCCGCTTAGCCGTTAGCGGCGGGTTCGGCGAGCAGCGCCGCTGGTGCGGAGCAGCGCCCGACGCTTTCGAAAACGCCAATTATCTGATTTGACCGATTTATCGATCATCGCTAATCCGATTCGGATTTACGTTTCACCGTTAACCCCGATGGCGGATGACCGACCGTAGGGTAGATCGTGTCACGACCTCATCGATCCCGATTTACGAGAAAACATAGCCTCAACGATCCCCATGTGCGTTGATCACATCAACCGTGCACATAGCCAATCTTATCAAGGACAACAGATCTCATCTGGCGCCTCCACATATCTAATATGCATACGATCTGAATCCAAATCCTATGACAGAGGCTCGATACCACTGTTGGGTTCTACGGTAGGGTGCGCCGATCGCAGATTAAAAAATTCGCGCAGAACATCCAGAACATGCTACGGAGATGGATCACAGTTTGTTACCACTAGACGCGCAGTGCCGTGCAACGGAAGAAGAGTTGGGGCAGCGCGTCCGAGTGTATCGTCTTCTCCTCGTCCGATCTCCCTCGAGCGGCCGGTCGTCCGATCCCACGACGAAGTTCGCCGGAGCGGCGCAAGTGCACCGCTCTAACGGTATCCGCGCGTGCGGGAGGAACGTCGTGCGGCGGACTGCTAGGTCCGATCACACAGTCGGCAGCGAGTGGAGGTGGCTATTCGCAACACATGCAAACCCTAGCCGCAACGCCGAAGCGATCAATCGCCTGAGTGTGCCACACCTCCACTTTATATAGGCGTCCGTCGCGGGCTCAACACTTGGGCCTCGCACGGACCCTAAAGCCTAAAGTCTATTCGGTCACGTTCCTAGTCCAGTTCGGATCACATCCGACCAGTGTCCTACGAACTGACCTCGTAGGTTCCTTCCCTTAAGCGCACGACCCCTTAGGTTCAAGTCGGCTTGGTCACAGTTCGGATCACCTCCGACATGCACGGTTGGTAGCGGCCTCTAGCAAGGCGTGCCGACCACCAAGCGACTATGAAGCTGGTTAGGCGAACCTGCATAACGTGTCACACTTCTTTTCCCTTTGCAGACGATATATGTTGTCGGGCTCAAGGCGAGACTGTCATCCTTGTGCTAGCCCGACCTCTTTCTCGCTCCAAAGGATACCAACCACCGTCCGGATTATCTCATAATCCTTGTCGCATGGCCATGCTGTTCCTGGTCGATCACACGAGGGGCCCAGAGTATATCTCTCCTGATCGAAGGGCAATCCCATCTTGCTCGACCATGTCTCGCAGCATGGGACTGGACAAACCCAAACCTACCTTTGTAACTACCCACCACGGAGTAGCGTTTGGTCGGCCCAAAGCAAGTCTGTCACCATCCCGAGTACATGCGCCACTCAGGTCTTAGGACATAGAACGATGTTGTACTAGAGACTCACAGATGACATATCGCTGCGCCTCATAGTTGGGTCTGTCCGACTCGGACCTTATTCGACTCGGATCCGACTATGTCGAATCCGACCAGACCTTTCCAAGTCCATATTATCCGTTAGCATCCAATGCTCCATGGCTAGTGAGACCGAGCCATAGACCGTGTCATATGCTAGTCTAGTCGGCTATGCTGGCCCACACAGCCCTTTCGACTAGGGACTTTTAGGATAGTCATCATACAATGCATAGTCCCACAAACAAGTCACGTGACTTGCTGATACACATCATTGATAATGTCCAAGGACTATCTTTATTCATAAACACATAGGAAATATCATCATACATGATTGCCTCTAGGGCATATCTCCAACAGCAGCCCCTGATCTAATTGCATCACCCATAAGCTTTGGTGCCTTTGGAGATGGTGCAGCAAGCTCTTCTTCCTCTTCCACCATGGAAGGTTTCCCAATAACTTTGGCCATGGTCATCTTGACCCTTTCCTTTCTTTTCTTCCCTTCAACAGGCTCTTTGGGATCAGGCTTCTCTGGCAGTTTAGTTGATTCTCTGGCCTTGGACATTGGTTATCTACCTGCAGGCCTTTTGATCTTCATGCCCGGCTTTGCATTCTTTGTTGAGCAATATTCCTTCTTGAGCACCACTTTCTTGGAGATAGCCTCATCTTCCTCAGCTCTATAATCTTCATCCTCTGAATCTAAAGTCCTTTTCCTCCTTTGCCTAGTTGCAGCCTTAGGCAGGTTGCTAGGAGTACTTCTGCTCCCTTCATCTGAGGTTGAGGGACTAGTGCCCTCACTCAAGTCTATCTGCTCTTCTAACCCGTTCTGGCTGTCACTTTGATCAGACATACTGCAAAAGCTTACTGCTGACCTTGTGAAGAGTTATAGATGAGATAGAAAAGATGAGCATCACAAAATGCAGAGGTTTTTGCAAAAGAATGACTCAAAAGTTCAATCTTAGTTTTCCATAGAAAGCATTTCGGATCCACCGATTTTCAAACTCGGTGATACCGAAGCAGTTTTGGAACCTAAACTGATGATCTCGGTTGGACCGAGTTTCAGTTTGGTGGTACCGAGACTGCTAGGGTTTCACAGAATCCTCAGATCGGTTGCACCGATTAGTAATTCTCGGTCAAACCGAGAGTCACTAGTGCAATGGCATAAGCCAAATCGGTGAGACCGAGTGAGGGAGTCCTGGATTAGGGGGTGTCCGGATAGCCGGACTACCATCATCAGCCGAACTATCATTGGCCGGACTATCATCATCGACCGGACTGCAAGACTATGAAGATAGAAGATTGAAGACTTCGCCCCGTGTCCGGATGGGACTTTCCTTGGCGTGGAAGGCAAGCTTGGCGATACGGATATGTAGATCTCCTACCATTGTAACCGACTCTATGTAACCCTAGCCCTCTCTGGTGTCTATATAAACCGGATGGCTCTAGTCCATAGGACCAGAACAACAACCCTTACGATCATACCATAGGCTAGCTTCTAGGGTTTAGCCTCCTTGATCTCGTGGTAGATCCACTCTTGTAAACATCCACAATATCAATATCGATCAAGCAGGACGAGGGTTTTACCTCCATCAAGAGGGCCCAACTCGGGTAAAACATCGTGTCCCTTGTCTCCCGTTACCATCCGCCTAGACGCACAGTTCGGGACCCCCTACCCGAGATCCGCCGGTTTTGACACCGACATTGGTGTTTCATTGAGAGTTCCTCTGTGTCGTCACCGATAGGCTTGATGGCCTCTTCAATCGACAACGACGCAGTCCTGGGTGAGACTTTTTCCCGGACAGATCTTCAGATTCGCGAAGTTTCGCATCGCGGGCCAACTCACTTGGCCATCTGGAGCAGATAGAAAGCTACGCCCCTGGCCGTCAGGTCACATTTGGAAGCCTAAACTTCACGGCCGACATCCGCAGGGACTTGATCTCCGATGGATCCGAGCCACAGCTAGGCGTGCCGCGCTGTCACGATGGGCACGACCTAACTCGCCACGGACAGCACTTTGAGGTCAAGACACTAATCCGCTCCGACCCATAGTCCGGAGCCGATCGCTCGGATCGAGGACGGATGGCTGGACACCGCCTCGGGAGCTACAACTTCTACGACGATGGAGCTGAACACTTACCTCATCCCGCATAAAGCTCATGACTCCGAGGTGTCGGACTCTCTGCCGGACTCCGAACCTCCTGCGCCCCGCCGGTCGAATCCGATTGGCCGATCATGGAATTCACCGCTGCGGACATCTTTTCAGCACTCGCCCTTGGCGATATCAGAATTCACTCAAGCATCTCTCGCTATCCAGAGAGCCTGCCGAACATTTACCAGGATGGTTGGGACGCGGACGACGAAGAAATTCAGAGCCCACCCACCACCCACTTCAGAGCCACCGCCGATTTATTTAACCGACGATTGACCACGACTCAAGACATCGACGGTATGGATGACGATGCCGAGACTACCAAGAACCAGCACCTACAGATAATCGAAGACCACCTCGCCCTATGACATATACATGGTGGAAACCCCAAAGGGAAGCAATAACGAGGAACAATGGACGCGGCAGAGGATAATCCCGCCGATAGATTAACCAAACGGCGACGAGACGCCGCCCTAAGTCCCGCCGATCAAAGCAGCATTCCTAACGACCCAGCGATAGAGCAGGGCAAACCAGCGGATTTATTTAACAGGACGAGCCGGATAATCAACCCCTTCACGGAGCAATCAACAGTCCGGACACAACACCGGAGCATAAGAACATACACAAAAGACTCGTCGCCACCGCAAGAAGTTTGAAGAAGGAAAACGGAAGCTCAAAACAGCGTAAGACACGCCGTAATGAAGTGGAGCAAAGTATTCAAGACTGCGAGATAAATATGGCAATGGCCATCAAACAAAGAGCTACCCAAGCGCAAGTTGTTGCCAGAATTTGACGAGGAAGCCATAGAGCCTTCACAGTCAAAAATAAAGAGGCCGCTGGCGGATAGACGCCGATGATGACAGGCCAAAAGCGACAAGCGGGCCGCATAAAAGCCTAATTATAATCCGGGAAAACGGACGCCCAACTAGGTCCATCTACGGGCCAAAAAGAGGGCCCTGTGAAGTAACACACCACGACAAGTGTTCAAGACAACGACACACCCAACATGGGCGCCAGACACCCGCTTATGTTTTACCGATGGGGTGCTGGATCATGAATTTCCAGCAGGTTCAAACCCATAAACATAGAGGCATACGACGACACAAAAGACCCGGAGTCTGGATAGAAGATTACATACTACACATACACATGGCTAGAGGAGATGATCTCCACGCCATAAAATACCTACCCTCAAGCTCAAAGGGCCAGCTCGGCATTGGCTCAAAAGCCTCCCGTAAGACACTGGAAGTTGGGAAGAGCTTGAGGACGCGTTTAGAGCAAATATTCAAGGGACTTATGTCCGCCCTCCGGATGCGTAACGATCTGAGTCATATAACCCAACAGCCCGAGAGTCAGTAGCAAGAAATTCTGGAACTGGTTCCTTACCAAAAGAACCAAATAGTCGATCGTCCAACGCGAAGCCTTAGAAGCTTTTAAACACAACGTCCGAGACGAATGGCTCGCCAGACACCTCGCCAAGAGAAGCCAAGAACAATGGCGCGCTAATAAGCCTCATGACGCGCTTTTATGTTAGAGAAGACAGCTGGCTAGCAAGATGCAGCACCAGCGACCCGAGTACATCCGAGATCGAGATGGAACGGAAAGTCACGCGCAGGAAAGATCAGCGCCGAATAAAGAAAAAGCCCAAAGGGCACGGCGGTCAACGCCGGATTCAAAAGCTCGCGGCCAAACAATAAAACACGGCCTCTTAAGGACAACAGAGGCGAGCTATCAAATTTAAACAAAATTTTAGATCGGATATGTCAAATCCACAGTACCTCCGGAAGGCCTGCAAACCATACCAACCGAAATTGTTGGGTTTTCAAACAGTCTGGCAGACTCAACGCCGGACACAAGGGGCTCAATGCGCCAAGCGAGGACGATGACGAACCCCACCATCAGAGCACCGGAAGTCAAAAGACCTTCCCACAAGAAGTCAAAACAGTAAACTCGCTCCACGTGATAGTACGGAAAACCAACACGGCACTCGCTAAGACAAGTGTCGCACGGTCGACCCCAGTGGAACACCGAGATTGGATGTCAAAACCAATCACTTTCGACCATCTGGATTAGTCCAGAAGTATCCGGAACGCAGGATAGACTGCCCTGATATTGGATCCCATAATAGACGGACTGCATTTCACGCAGGTTTTGATGGACGGCGGCAGTGACTTAAACCTGCTATATCCGGACACAATCCGCAAGTTGGGATAGACCCTACTACAATTCGGCATAGCCGCACTTCCTTCAAAGGAGTGGCGCCAGGCCCTTACGCCAGGTGCACAGTTTCATTATTACTAGAAGTTGTGTTAGGGTCACCCGACAACTTCCGACGAGAAAAGCTAACCTTTCATGTCGCCCCATTTAAAAGTAGCTATCAAGCATCACTGGGACGGGAAGCTTTCGTCCGCTTCAATGCAATACCACATTACGCGTCTCTTACGCTTAAAATGCCCGGTCCACGTGGCATCATTTCATTAAAAGGTCGTTTGAGACCCCGGACACGGCTGGACGAGTCCGGAATAAATAAGCTAGGGGCTACCTAGCCGCACACCCCTTCATAAGGGTTTGTACATATAAGCCATAATGAGCTAGCATAGGCTCAGCTTTATTAATCTATATTTCAATTTTTTATGCACTTTCTCGCACGATTTCTTTCCCAACTAAGTTCCTCTCTTTTTACAGATGAACAGCATGCACACCCGTCCAGGATACGGCACAACGGAGACACATGCGCAGACGTGCAGTAGGGACCCGTTGCAAGGACTCTTTTCAGACTAAGACCCTACGTAAACCTTTCTTACTGTCTCTTGTTGCTATAATCCCCTGGTTTATCATTATAACCAGAGTGGAGACTGGCGTTTTGGCATCGGCCGCGCCAGAAGAACCTGCCCGTACCTGGACACAAGGGGCTTAGGGCTTTGTTTTGCCCGCTATTGTAAAGACCGAACACCTTCGGGAGTGTTCGGCGTCTCGAGTTAGGCCTTATATGCATCAGCTCCAATCATGTCTTTGGTCAAATGTTGGGTTTGCCCGGCCCTGTGTTTTGCTGCCTTACGCTCAGATCATCGGCTAACGCGACACCGTGAGAACTATCTGCGATTGTGCCCAGTTCGATCGGGCGAGCACCTCAAGAGAGAAAGCCAAAACTGACTGTCATGATACAGCGAGAGACTGGTTAACCACTCGATCGACCATGGGAATGTTTAGGATTCCTCTGCTTAGACGAAGGGCCGTTTCGCCAGCACATACGGCGCCCTAAATTCGAGAGCGCGGTGCCCCTGTGGGCTATGTCGTAGCCCCACCCTCGAACTCCATGGCTAAGTGAAAGTGATAAAGCATTATAGTCCGTTGCCTCGCTTGCTACGCTACCACCTCCTTTACAGGACCGAGACGCCGGATTAAGTGTGAAACGCGCTATTTTTTATGAACACCCCGCACCTTGTGCGTGGGGGCTGAAGCCGACGACGCCATCTTTCAGGTTATACACACGATACATGAACGGCCGCATAGGAGATATTCTATTACTTGAACGCACAAGTATAAAAGGCGCTTATATCATAAATATTGTTTTACATCGCATAAACGCTCATTCAAACGTAACATTTTTGAGCACTGCGACTCTATTACACGAGCACCACGCAGCACTTCGCCAAAATAGTGCTTGGCGGGTAACCGTTATCATCGAACCTGTGGTCGCAACAGCGGTGCCATCCATTTCTGTCCAATGTGTCTTCACATCGGCGAAAGTGCCATCGCGCACACCTCTATGCAGGCCGACCGCTTCATCGCTTTGATATGCGGCACCGCCCCAAGAAATTGCTGCAATAAGCCAAAGTAACTCTTGGCTCGGGCCTATCCGCCGGATATGGGTCACTATATCCGCTATAGCAAGCCCGACAACCTATTTAGCTCAGCCCACTCGGCCAAACGGTCGGTCAGCGGAAGTGAACGCTCCGGACTATGGAATTGAGACCAAAACAGCTCTTCCGTCTTGTGATCCTTCTGGCTTCGAAAATGCACAACGGCATCCGCCGCACTCGCTGCTAAGTCCATATAAGGGTCCTCTGGACCCCACAGTTGGCCCAGCTGAGCATACTTTGGATCCGTAAACCTTCGGCGCAGCATAAAAGGCTTGCCAGCTACAATATCTCTGGCCTGGCGCAGCTCCTCCTTTATAGCCCGCATTGCAGAGCGGGCATCCTTGGCTTCGGCGATGGCCTTCCCCAGGTCTTCTTGCCCCGCTAGGCGCTCCTTCCCTAGAGCCTCATTGCGGTCGGTAGCATCTTTTAACTTCAAGGCCATTTCGGCCATCTCTTCCCTGCTCCAAAGAAGAAGCGACCCTTTCGCCGCTAACTCCTCGGCCGCCCTCGAGGTCGCGGCATTACTCTTTCGGCGTGCTCCTTGGCTTGAGCAAGTTCGCCCAAGGCTCTCCACAGCAGCGGCACTATATGCATTTCACGAACATGTTGTAAGGAGCTGGCTTCGGCTCCCTTACCAAGTGACCGCACAGTAACAATTACCTTGCGACTCATCAAGTCGCCTGTTGACCAGCGTGATGTCCGTGATCCGCAACAGCGAAGTTGCCGCTTTAGTTCAGCAACTCCGCCATCCGCTGGCCCCTCGACAACCCGCCACCTGCATCGGCACGACGGAAATTTAAACTGCGATTTTGATCCTCGACGCGCTGTCGATTTCGACAACCTACCGAGTCTCGGGGCTACTATCCATACAGGCGATTCTATATGCAAAATTGTTAAACGGTGTGTCATTTTACGCACCTCAAACCCCGCCAGCAAACTCCCGACGGCAGTAACCCGCGGGCGGATTTAAATCCTCTCAATCACCATGCTCATCAATGCGTGGTGATCTTCTGAGATAGACGCCTTCTCAAGCAGATCCTTTAGCCTTACACCAGTTGGCGCCGAACTATCCGGCTTTGCCAAACCCGGGGGCTCCCTCTGTGACGACGCTTCAGGCTCGTCCGCCCTATCCGACGGCGCCCCGGACGGAGGCGTCTCGCTCTCCATCATCTCCGGAGCCAAATCGTGGAATTCCAACCCATAGTAAAACATGAGCCCTCTCACAAAAGGATCCATCGGGAAGCCTAAACCCCGACGGAGGTGGGATACAAAAACGACATACTCGCCGGGCTCGGGGGTGGGATGGCCTGCCCTTCGCAGACAACCCAGCGAAATCTCATAAGCTGTGTACTTGGCCTCCCGCAGTTTTAGCACGCCCTCCTCCGTGACGGAGGAGGGCATCCACCGCCCCGGTGGTCGGAACCGACATCGTTGAAGTCCGGCGCCAATCTGGAGCTCTAGGTGCTGGAACTTGGAGCGGGAGAGGATTCGATGAAGGATTGAAGAAAAGAAACGAGCCTTGGTCCCGTTATAAAGAGGGAGAATACCAAGAGCCGTCTCCGTGACTGTTTGGGACTCGCCTTCGATAGAGAAGACGTGGCGACGGGCGCGGTTGGGTTACCCACGTCCGTATTAATGAGAATCCCGGATTAAGGGGAAACACGATCTCTGCTTCGACAAGACGTGCCAAGGAAACCGCTTCGCTAAATGCGCTGAGGTGGTAGAGTAAAAAATGATTTAAATAATGGCTTGGTAGTGGCGTGACGTCATGCCGCAGAAAACGTCAGCAGATTGAGCTTGTGTATATATTATTCTCTCTACGGTGGAATGTGGAATTTATTTTGCAGAGCCGGACACTATCCTAGTGTTCATAATCTTCTATCATTCGGAGGAGGAACCCGCCTTGCAATGCCAAGCAATATACGCTACCGGACTTATCGCCATTGAAGCCTGGTTCAGGGCTACCGAGGAGTCCTCGATTAGGGGTGTCCGGATAGCCGGACTACCATCATCAGCCGAACTATCATTGGCCGTACTATCATCATCGACCGGACTCCAAGACTATGAAGATAGAAGATTGAAGACTTCGCCCCGTGTCCGGATGGGACTTTCCTTGGCGTGGAAGGCAAGCTTGGCGATACGGATATGTAGATCTCCTACCATTGTAACCGACTCTATGTAACCCTAGCCCTCTCCGGTGTCTATATAAACCGGATGGCTCTGAAGGAAATATGCCCTAGAGGCAATAATAAAGTTATTATTTATTTCCTTATATCATGATAAATGTTTATTATTCATGCTAGAATTGTATTAACCGGAAACATAATACATGTGTGAATACATAAACCTACAGAGTGTCACTAGTATGCCTCTACTTGACTAGCTCGTTAATCAAAGATGGTTATGTTTCCTAACCATGAACAAGGAGTTGTTATTTGATTAACGGGATCACATCATTGGTTGAATGATCTGATTGACATGACCCATTCCATTAGCATAGCACCTGATCGTATAGTTTGTTGCTAGTGCTTTTCTTCATGACTTATACATGTTCCTATGACTATGAGATTATGCAACTCCTGCTTGCCCGAGGAACACTTTTGGTGCTACCAAACGTCACAACATAACTGGGTGATTATAAAGGTACATTACAGGTGTCTCCAAGGTACATGTTGGGTTGGCATATTTCGAGATTAGGATTTGTCACTCCGATTGTCGGAGAGGTATCTCTGGGCCCTCTCGGTAATGCACATCACATAAGCCTTGCAAGCATTGCAACTAAATGTGTTAGTTGTGAGATGATGTATTACGGAACGAGAAAAGAGACTTGCCAAGAACGAGATTGAACTAGGTATTGATACCGACGATCGAATCTCGGCAAGTAACATACCGATGACAAAGGGAACAACGATGTTGTTATGCGGTCTGACCGATAAAGATCTTCAGAGAATATGTAGGAGCCAATATGGGCATCCAGGTCCCGCTATTGGTTATTGACCAGAGAGGTGTCTCGGTCATGTCTACATAGTTCTCGAACCCGTAGGGTCCGCACGCTTAACGTTTCGATGACAGTTATTATGAGTTTATATGATATTGATGTACCGAAGGTTGTTCGGAGTCCCGGATGAGATCGGGACATGACGAGGAGTCTCAAATGGTCGAGACGAAAGATCGATATATTGGACGACTATATTCGAGTTCGGAAAGGTTCCGAGTGATTCGGTATTTTTCGAGTACCGGTAGTTACGGGAGAAGTAATGGGCCTTGATGGGCTTTAGTGGGAAGAGGAAAAGGCTGCTGCGCCCTCCCTCTAGTCCGAATTGACTAGGAAAAGGGGCCGCCACCTTCCTACTCCTCCACTTCCTTCTCCCTTCCTCCCCTACATGGAAGGATTCCTAGTTGACTAGAAAGGGGAATCCTACTCCGGTGGGAGTAGGACTCCCCTGGCGCGCCAAACATAGAGCCGCCTCCTCCTCCCTTGCTCCTTTATATACGGGGCAGGGGCACCCTATAGACACACAAGTTGATCTACGGATCGCTCCTTAGCCGTGTGCGGTGCCCCTTCCACCAAACTACACCTCGAATATACCGCTGCGGAGCTTAGGCGAAGCCCCGCGACGGTGGAACATCATCATCGCCACCACGCCGTCAGGTTGACGAAACTCTCCTCAACACTCGGCTGGATCGGAGTTCGAGGGACGCCATCGAGCTGAACGTGTGCAGAACTCGGAGGTGCCGACGCTCGTACTTGGATCGTTGGATCGGGAAGAAGTACGACTACTTCCTCTACGCTGCGCCAACGCTTCGCTGCTGGTCTACGAGGGTACGAGACAACACTCTCATCTCGCTGCTATGCATCACCATGATCTTGCGTGATCGTAGGAAATTTTTTGAAATTACTACGCTCCCCAACAGTGGCATCCGAGCCTGGTTTTATGCGTTGATGTCATATGCACGAGTAGAACACAAGTGAGTTGTGGGCGATACAAGTCATACTACCTACCAGCATGTCATACTTTGGTTCGGCGGTATTGTGAGATGAAGCGGCCGGACCGACATTACGCCAGACGCTTACGCGAGACTGGTTTCACCGCTGCGAGCACTAGTTGCTTAAAGGTGACCGGCGGTGTCTGCTCTCTCACTTTAGTTGAACTGAGTGGCTACGCCCGGTCCTTGAGAAGGTTAAACGGAGTCTATTTGACGAAGTATCGCTGTGGTTTTGATGCGAGGTAAGAACGGTTCTTGCTCAGCCCGTAGCAGCCACGTAAAACTTGCAACAACAAAGTAGAGGACGCCTAACTTGTTTTTGCAGGGCATGTTGTGATGTGATATGGTCAAGACATGATGCTGAATTTTATTGTATGAGATGATCATGTTTTGTAACCGGTTATCGGCAATCGGCAGGAGCCATATGGTTGTCGCTTATTGTATGCAATGCAATCGCTCTGTAATGCTTTACTTTATCACTAAGCGGTAGCGATAGTCGAGAAGCATAAGATTGGCGAGACGACAACGATGCTACGATGGAGATCAAGGTGTCGCTACCGGTGACGATGGTGATCATGACGGTGCTTCGGAGATGGAGATCACAAGCACAAGATGATGATGGCCATATCATATCACTTATATTGATTGCATGTGATGTTAATCCTTTATGCATCTTATTTTGCTTTGATTGACGGTAGCATTATAAGATGATCCCTTACTAAATTATCAAGAAGTGTTCTCCCGAGTATGCACCGCTATGAAAGTTCTTCGTGCTGAGACACCACGTGATGATCGGTGTGATAGGCTCTACGCTCAAATACAACGGTGCAAAACAGTTGCACACGCAGAATACTCAGGTTATACTTGACGAGCTATGCATATAAGATATGACCTCGAACACGGAGACCGAAGGTCGAGCGTGAATCATATAGTAGATATGATCAACATATTGATGTTCACCATTGAAACTACTCCATCACACGTGATGATCGGTCATGGTGTAGTTGATATGGATCACGCAATCACTTAGAGAATTGAAGGATATTTTTCTAAGTGGGAGTTCTTAAGTAATATGATTAATTGAACTTTAATTTATCATGAACTTAGTCCTGGTAGTATTTTGCAGATTATGTTGTAGATCAATAGCTCGCGTTGTTGCTTCCCTGTGTTTTTATATGTGTTCCTAGAGAAAATTGTATTGAAAAATGTTAGTAGCAAAGATGCGGATTGGATCCGTGATCTGAGGTTTATCCTCATTGCTGCGCAGAAGAATTATGTCCTTAATGCACCGCTAGGTGACAGACCTATTGCAGGAGCAGATGCAGACGTTATGAACGTTTATTAGCTCAATATGAGCAGATACAGACGTTATGAACGTTTGGCTAGCTCAATATGATGACTACTTGATAGTTTAGTGCACCATGCTTAACGGCTTAGAATCGGGACTTCAAAGACGTTTTGAACGTCATGGACCATATGTGATGTTCCAGGAATTGAAGTTAATATTTCAAGCAAATACCCGAGTTGAGAGATATGAAGTCTCCAACAAGTTCTATAGCTAAAAGATGGAGGAGAATCGCTCAACTAGTGAGCATGTGCTCAGATTGTCTGAGTACTTCAATCACTTGAATCAAGTGGGAGTTAATCTTCCAGATAAGATAGTGATTGACAGAATTCTCTAGTCACCATCACTAAGTTAGTAGAACTTCGTGATGAACTATAGTATGCAAGGGATGACGAAAAAGATTCTCGAGCTCTTCGCGATGCTAAAATCGGCGAAGGTAGAAATCAAGGAAAAACATCAAGTGTTGATGGTTGACAAGACTATTAGTCTCAAGGAAAATGGCAAAGGAAGAAGGGAACTTCAAAAGAACGGCAAGCAAGTTGCTGCTCGAGTGAAGAAGCCCAAGTCTAGACCTAAGCCTAAGACTGAGTACTTTTGCTGCAATGGAACTGGTCACTGGAAGCGGAACTACCCCGAATATTTGGTGGATAAGAAGGATGGCAAAGTGAACAAGAGTATATTTGATATACAGATTATTGATGTGTGCATTACTAGTGTTTATAGTAGCCCCGAGTATTTGATACTTGTTCGGTTTCTAAGATTAGTAACTCAAATTGGAGTTACGAATAAACAGAGACTAGTTGAAGGGAAAGTGACGATGAGTGTTGGAGGTAGTTCCAAGATTGATATGATCATCATCGCACACTCCCTATATTTTCGGATTAGTGTTAAACCTAAATAAATGTTATTTGGTGTTTGTTGAGCATGAATATGATTTGATCATGTTTATTGCAATACGGTTATTCATTTAAGTAAGAGAATAAATTGTTGTTCTGCTTACATGAATAAAACCTTATATGGTTACACACCCAATGAAAATGGTTCGTTGGATCTCGATCGTATGATACACATATTCATAATATTGAAACCAAAAGATGCAAAGTTAATAATGATAGTGCAACTTATTTGTGGCATCGCCGCTTAGGTCATATTGGTGTAAAGCGATGAAGAAACTCCATGCTGATGGATTTTGGAATCACTTGATTATGAATCATTTGATGCTTGTAACCGTGCCTTTTGGGCAAGATGACTAAAACTCCGCTTCTCCGAACAATGGAACAAGCTACTGACTTATTGGGAATAATACATACCGATGTATGCGATCCAATGAGTGTTGATGCTCGTGGCAAGTATCGTTATTTTCTGACCTTCACAAAGATGATTTGAGCAGATATGGGTATATCTACTTGATGAAACACAAGTCTGAAACATTTGAAAAGTTCAAAGAATTTCAGAGTGAAGTGAAGAATCATCGTAACAAGAAAATAAAAGTTTCTACGATATGATCGCAGAGGAAAAATATTTGAGTTACGAGTTTGGTCTTCAGTTAAAACAATGTGGAATAGTTTCACAGCTCACGCCACATGGAACACCATAACGTAATGGTGTGTCCAAACGTCATAACCGCTCTTTATTGGATATGGTGCAATCTATGATGTATCTTACCGATTTACCACTATCGCTTTGGGTTATGCATTAGAGACAGCTGCATTCACGCTTAATAGGGCACCATCTAAACCGCTGAGATGACACCGTGTGAAATATGGTTTAGCAATAAACCTAAGCTGTCGTTTCTTAAAGTTTGAGTTGTGATGCTTATGTGAAAAGTTTTCACCGATAAGCTCGAACCCAAATCGGAGAAGTGCGTCTTCATAGAATACCCAAAAGAAACTGTTGGGTACACCTTCTATCACAGATCTAAAGGCAAAACATTCGTTGCTAAAATGGATCCTTTCTAGAGAAGGAGTTTCTCTCGAAAGAAGTGAGTGGGAGGAAAGTAGAACTTGATGAGGTAATTGTACCTTCTCCCTTATTGGAAAGTAGTTCATCACAGGAATCAGTTCCAGTGATTCCTACACCAATTAGTGAGGAAGTTAATGATGATGATCATGAAACTTCGGATCAAGTTGCTACTAAAACCTCGTAGGTCTTCCAGAGTAAGATCTGCACCAGAGTGGTATGGTAATCTTATTCTAGAAGTCATGTTACTAGACCATGATGAAACCTACGAACTATGAGGAAGCGATGATGAGCCCAGATTCCGCGAAATGGTTTGAGACCATGAAATCTGAGATGGGATCCATATATGAGAACAAAGTATGGACTTTGATGGAGTTGCCCGATGATCGGCAAGCCATATTATATAAATGGATCTTCAAGAGGAAGACAGATGCTGATAGTAGTATTACTATCTACAAAGCTCGACTTGTCGCAGAAAGGTTTTCGACAAGTTCAAGGTGTTGACTACAATGAGATTTACTCAACTGTAGCGATGCTTATGTCTGTCCGAATCATGTTAGCAATTGCCACATTTTATGAAATCTGACAAATAGATGTCAAAACTACGTTCTTTAATGGATTTATTAAAGAAGAGTTGTATATGATGCAACCAGAAGTTTTTTGTCAATCCTAAAGGAGCTAACAAAATGTGCAAGCTCCAGCGATCCATCAATGGACTGGTGCAAGCATCTCGGAGTTGGAATATACGCTTTGATGTGTTGATCAAAGCATATGATTTTATACAGACTTTTTGGAAAGACCTGTATTTACAAGAAAGTGAGTGGGAGCACTACAACATTTCTGATAAGTATATGTGAATGACATATTGTTGATCGGAAATGATGTAGAATTATTCTGCAAAGCATAAAGGAGTATTTGAAAGGAGTTTTTCAAAGACGGACCTCGGTGAAGCTGCTTACATATTGAGCATCAAGATCTATAGAGATAGATCAAGACGCTTGATAAGTTTTTTCAATAAATATATACCTTGTCAAGATTTTGAAGTAGTTCAAAATGGAACAGTCAAAGAAAAGTTCTTGCCTGTGTTACAAGGTGTGAGATTGAGTAAGACTCAAAACCCGACCACGGCAGAAGATAGAAAGAGAATGAAAGTCATTCCTATGCATCAGCCATAGGTTCTATAAAGTATGTCATGTTGTGTACCAGATCTATTGCATACCCTACCACTAAGATTGGCAAGGGAGTGCAATAGAGATCTAGGAGTAGATCAATGGACAGCGGTCAAAATTATCCTTAGTAGAATAAGGATATATTTCTCGATTATGGAAGTGAAAAAGGTTCGTCGTAAAAGGTTACGCCGATGCAAGTTTTAACACTAATCTAGATGACTCGAGTCTCAATCTGGATACATATAGAAAGTGGGAGCAATTAGCTAGAGTAGCTCCGCAGAGCATTGTAGACATAGAAATTTGCAAATACTTACGGCTCGAATGTGATGCATCCGCTGACTAAAATTATCTCACAAGCAAAACATGATCACACCTTAGTACTCTTTGGGTGTTAATCACATAGCGATGTGAACTAGATTACTGACTCTAGTAAACCCTTTGGGTGTTGGTCACATGTCGATGTGAACTATGGGTGTTAACCACATATAGATGTGAACTATTGATGTTAAATCACATGGCGATGTGAACTAGATTATTGACTCTAGTGCAAGTGGGAGACTGAAGGAAATATGCCCTAGAGGCAATAATAAAGTTATTATTTATTTCCTTATATCATGATAAATGTTTATTATTCATGCTAGAATTGTATTAACCGGAAACATAATACATGTGTGAATACATAAACCTACAGAGTGTCACTAGTATGCCTCTACTTGACTAGCTCGTTAATCAAAGATGGTTATGTTTCCTAACCATGAACAAGGAGTTGTTATTTGATTAACGGGATCACATCATTGGTTGAATGATCTGATTGACATGACCCATTCCATTAGCATAGCACCTGATCGTATAGTTTGTTGCTAGTGCTTTTCTTCATGACTTATACATGTTCCTGTGACTATGAGATTATGCAACTCCTGCTTGCCCGAGGAACACTTTGGGTGCTACCAAACGTCACAACATAACTGGGTGATTATAAAGGTACATTACAGGTGTCTCGAAGGTACATGTTGGGTTGGCATATTTCGAGATTAGGATTTGTCACTCCGATTGTCGGAGAGGTATCTCTGGGCCCTCTCGGTAATGCACATCACATAAGCCTTGCAAGCATTGCAACTAAATGTGTTAGTTGTGAGATGATGTATTACGGAACGAGAAAAGAGACTTGCCAGTAACGAGATTGAACTAGGTATTGGATACCGACGATCGAATCTCGGGCAAGTAACATACCGATGACAAAGGGAACAACGATGTTGTTATGCGGTCTCGACCGATAAAGATCTTCGTAGAATATGTAGGAGCCAATATGGGCATCCAGGTCCCGCTATTGGTTATTGACCAGAGAGGTGTCTCGGTCATGTCTACATAGTTCTCGAACCCGTAGGGTCCGCACGCTTAACGTTTCGATGACAGTTATTATGAGTTTATATGATATTGATGTACCAAGGTTGTTCGAGTCCCGGATGAGATCGGGGACATGACGAGGAGTCTCTAAATGGTCGAGACGTAAAGATCGATATATTGGACGACTATATTCGAGTTCGGAAAGGTTCCGAGTGATTCGGTATTTTTCGAGTACCGGTAGTTACGGAGAAGTAATGGGCCTTGATGGGCTTTAGTGGGAAGAGGAAAAGGCTGCTGCGCCCCTCCCCTCTAGTCCGAATTGGACTAGGGAAAAGGGGCCGCCACCTTCCTACTCCTCCACTTCCTTCTCCCTTCCTCCCCTACATGGAAGGATTCCTAGTTGACTAGGAAGGGGAATCCTACTCCGTGGGAGTAGGACTCCCTTGCGCGCCAAACATAGAGCCGCCTCCTCCTCCCTTGCTCCTTTATATACGAGGGCAGGGGCACCCTATAGACACACAAGTTGATCTACGGATCGTTCCTTAGCCGTGTGCGGTGCCCCTTCCACCAAACTACACCTCGAATATACCGCTGCGGAGCTTAGGCGAAGCCCCGCGACGGTGGAACATCATCATCGCCACCACGCCGTCAGGTCGACGAAACTCTCCTCAACACTCGGCTGGATCGGAGTTCGAGGGACGCCATCGAGCTGAACGTGTGCAGAACTCGGAGGTGCCGACGCTCGTACTTGGATCGTTGGATCGGGAAGAAGTACGACTACTTCCTCTACGCTATGCCAACGCTTCGCTGCTGGTCTCACGAGGGTACGTAGACAACACTCTCATCTCGTTGCTATGCATCACCATGATCTTGCGTGATCGTAGGAAATTTTTTTGAAATTACTACGTTCCCCAACAGGCTCTAGTCCGTAGGACCAGAACAACAACCCTTACAATCATACCATAGGCTAGCTTCTAGGGTTTAGCCTCCTTGATCTCGTGGTAGATCCACTCTTGTAAACATCCACAATATCAATATCGATCAAGCAGGACGTAGGGTTTTACCTCCATCAAGAGGGCCCGAACCTGGGTAAAACATCGTGTCCCTTGTCTCCTGTTACCATCCGCCTAGACGCACAGTTCGGGACCCCCTACCCGAGATCCGCCGGTTTTGACACCGACACCGAGTTTTTCAACTTGATGGGTCCGAGATGGTTTCGGCGGAAACCTAAACCTAAAAATTTGAATCACATCTAATCTATGAACTACTTTTGCTGGATAGATGAGTTTCAATCGTGGCAAGAATCCATATGAAAACAATGTGCCAGGAATCAGACGTGGAAAGCACAAAGTTGAAGTCCATACCATAACTTGGCGGTGTACTTGCTACGGCGGCAACGGCAGGGACGAAATCCATTGACGGCGGCGAAGACCAGCGACAGCAGGCTGCTGGCGACGAGGAGACGATCCGGAGACCACGATGGCAGAGCGAGCTATTGCCCGGGCGAAGGGTTTCGGAGAAATTTCCAAATTTTTGCCCGTGGCTATATATAGCTCGACCCTGTCGGTGTGACCGAGTGGAACAACTTGGTGGCACCGAGATGCATAACTGTGTTCAGTTACAGCAAATCAGTGAGACCGAAAAGATCAAATCGGTTGCACCGAGATTGAAAACTCAGATCAACTTGATGATCTCGGTAGGACCGAAATGGAAGGATCGGTCAGACCGAGAATCACTAAGAGGTTTTGGAAGTTGAAGTCTATGACTTAATCGGGACTCGAAAGTGCTCCTCACACAGAGTGGTTCGAATCTGACTTGATCAAATTTAGTGATGTAGCATGAATAGAGTTTGAAACGAGAAAAGCATAGATAGCTAAAGAAGGTTCTTAGGCATTCTTGTCCATCCACTTGGCACAAAGAAAAGAATCCAAACAAACAAAACAACAAGTGGATGTCCTTGAATGAGTAAAATATGCACCAACATGCTCACACAATAAGATGGCAATGAAATATGTGGCAAAGCATGCACAACCAATTTTAGCAACTATCAAGAAATTGGCGATGACTAGGTCATCTATATATGAGTATATTGACTTAGGAGTCAAATGAGAACATTTGATCATAGGTAATACTCATCGTTTAAGATCAAGTGGGGTTACCACTTTTACATAATGCATTAATGTGTTCACACCACTAGAGTTGCTTTGACTCAATTCTTAGAGTTAAGCTCCCCCTAGATGTGAGATCCCCCCTTAGAGGGATGAACTAACCTTGGGTTTTGTCGATGATGACTTCATGTAGGTGTTGAAGATGTAGATGCTCAATGTTGATGTTGATCATTTGGAGCAACCCCTTGGAGTGAGTTGCACTTCCAACTTGCCTACATGGGTTAGTCCCACAAGGAACAAACAAGAATATCCATAGACATAGAGTGATGCACACACAAGATGATGTCCATGAAAACATTAGGTTACCTTGTCCCTTGCCTTACCAACATGAGGGTTTTTGACTCCTTGAACTAGTGCAAGATGTGAAAGTTGATTGCACTTGTTCTTGCCAAAATGATATGAGTGAAGAATGTTGGCGGAGTCACCCTCAAGAACTCTCTAGTTCTTCTTCTTCGGGATCCACATCATCTTGATGGGAATCCTTGGAGTTGTAGTTGTACTTGATGAAGTAGAACTTGACGTAGTCTTGGGGACCCACTCGAACGAGGCTTTAGGTGCTTCTTCAAATGCATCAATTTCTTCTTGAAGCTTGTCCTTGCCTTTTTTCTTGTCGTCTTGTAGTAGAAGATCATCTTGAGCTTTTGTCCCCTTGAAGGAAGTAGGATCATACTTCTCTTGTTGAGGAACAAACTTTGTCTTGGGGTATTGATCTTCTTCCCACTCAACTCCATTGGCGTTGAACTTTCGTTCAAAACCAACACCTTGATTCTTCCAGTGCCTTCCTTGCTTATGCATAATTTCCTCGAATTGCTTACTCCCGGCAAGGCTCTTGTAAACACCTTTCTCTATAATTCCCTTCAATAAACTATTTTCTTGCTCAAGTGTATCTTGGCTAAGAGAATCATTAGTGGAATCAAGAGAACTACTAGAAGCAACAACATTGGATTTGGCATTATTATTGTTACTACTAGATTAAGTATCTTTCTTGTACTTGTTACTAGACTTGACTTGAGGCATGTAAGTAGATAAGAGTAAACGCTTGGCAATGTAAGAAGAACTTTTCTTGCGGAGATCATCATTGATTGCCTTTAAGAACTCATGCTCTTGCTCAAGATTGAGTTTTTCAAAGCGTAACTTCTCATGAGCCCTTAAAAGTTCTCGATGATCTTCGAAGATAGTTTCATGAGCCAACTTAAGAGTGTTTAGTTCTTTAGTTAGAAGCTCAATTTTCTCCTTATCATTGTCATTCGTTTGATTAGCATGATTAATTGACGTTTCATCATAGTATTCATCACTAGAGTTGTCAATAAGTAAATCATCATCACCTAGCAAGTCATCTTCATCACTATTAAAATCAACATACTCGGGATGTGTTACCTTTGGACCTTTGGCCATGAAGCATCTTCCAATTCCTTCATTTGGTGATTCAAATATGTCGTAGGAGTTGGTTGACACAAGTGCTAGACCGGCAACACCTTCATCTTGAGTATATTCGGAGTCGGAGTGATAGCTTCTCTCGGAGTGATGGTCGGAGTCAGAGCCGGAAACCCATTCACCAACATGAGCTTGATGTCTTCGTTTTGTGTAGCTCTTTGATGATTTGTCCTTCCTTTCCGAATCCTTGATTCTCCGTGAGGGTCTTCGTTCATAACGATCATCTCTACTCCTCCTCTCTCTTGGTGGTGATTCTTCTCTTTTGCTCCTTCTTCTTGGAGAATATTCTCTTCTTTTGTAGGGTGCCGTACACTCATTGGAGTAGTGTCCGGGTCTCCCACAATTGTGGCAATTGCGCTCTCGACTAGAAGATCTCTTGTCATTGTAAGACCTTGACTTGGAGCTTCTTTCTTTGCTTCTACATTTGTAGAATTTGTTGAAGTTCTTCACCATTAAGCTCAATTCTTCATTGAAGGTTGGTTTCTCACTTGATGATGTGGGGGCTTCACTTGAGGCTTTGTAAGCACCACTTGACTTGTTGTGAAGTTCCTCCTTATCCTTGAGTGACATCTCATGAGCAACAATCCTTCCAATGACTTCCCTTGGCTTGAGATCTTTGTAGTTTGGCATCATTTGGATCAATGTGCACACGGTATCATACTTTCCATCCAATGCTCTTAGGATTTTCTTGATGATGAAATTGTCGGTCATCTATTCACTCCCTAAGTCGGCAATTTCATTTGTGGTAAGAGCTAGCCTAGAGTACATTTCAGCGACACCTTCACCATCCTTCATTTTGAACTTGTCAAGCTGACTTTGGAGCACATCCAACTTGGATTCCTTGACGGACTCGGTACCTTCATGCATATCAATAAAAGTATCCCAAATTTCCTTTGCATTCTCAAGACGGCTGATTTTGTTGAATTCTTCGGGGCACAGTCCGTTGAAGATGATGTCACGTGCTTGAGCGTTGTATAGGAACATCTTCAATTCTTCCGCATTAGCTTCACGGTTCGGTTCTCTCCCATCGAAGAATTCACCTTGAAAGCCAATACAAATAATTTCCCAAACGGCGGGGTTATGTCCAAGAATATGCATTTTCATCTTATGCTTCCAACTAGCAAAATTAGTACCATCAAAGTAAGGACCTCTACGGTGATAATTTCCCTCGCTAGACGCCATACTCTCCTAGGTTGTGAAACCAAGGCTATGACCACCGAGAGCTATGGAAATCAAAGCAAATGGAGAACAAAGCTCTGATACCACTTGTAGGACCTTGAAGTATGTCTAGAGGGGGGGTGATTAGACTACTTGACCAATAAAAACTTAACCTTTTCCCAATTTTATAGTTTGGCAGATTTTAGCTATTTCAGGACAAGTCAAGCAATCATCACACAATTCAAGCAAGCATGCAAAGAGTATATAGGTAGCGGAAATTAAAGCATGCAACTTGCAAGAAAGTAAGGGGAAGGGTTTGGAGGATTCAAACGCAATTGGAGACACGGATGTTTTTGTCATGGTTCCGATAGGTGGTGCTATCGTACATCCATGTTGATGGAGACTTCAACCCACAAAGGGTAACGGCTGCGCGAGTCCACGGAGGGCTCCACCCACGAAGGGTCCACGAAGAAGCAACCTTGTCTATCCCACCATGGCCGTCGCCCACGAAGGACTTGCCTCACTAGTGGTAGATCTTCACGAAGTAGGCGATCTCCTTGCCCTTACAAACTCCTTGGTTCAACTCCACAATCTTGTCGGAGGCTCCCAAGTGACACCTAGCCAATCTAGGAGACACCACTCTCCAAGAAGTAACAAATGGTGTGTTGATGATGAACTCCTTGCTCTTGTGCTTCAAATGATAGTCTCCCCAACACTCAATTCTCTCTCATAGGATTTGGATCTGGTGGAAAGAGGGTTTGAGTGGAAAGCAACTTGGGGAAGGCTAGAGATCAAGATTCATACGGTAGGAATGGAATATCTTGGCCTCAACACATGAGTAGGTGGTTCTCTCTCAGAACTGGTAAGTTGGAAGTGTAGGTTTGTTCTGATGGCTCTCTCCACGAATGAAGAGGAGGTGGAGGGGTATATATAGCCTCCACACAAAATCTAACCGTTACACACAATTTACCAAAGTCGGTGGGACCGAATCATTCTCGGTCGGACCGATTTAGTAAACCTAGTGACTGTTAGTGATTTTCGGTGGGACTGACATGCATCTCGGTGAGACCGACTTGGTTAGGGTTAGGGCATAACGTAATATCGGTAAGACTGATTACACAAACTCGGTGAGACCGATTTGGTAATAAGCTTTCCAGAGAGTTGGTCAGGTAAACTCGGTAGGACCGATTTGCTCTTTTCGGTGAGACCGAAATGTTACAAAAAGGAAACAGAGAGTTTACATTGCAATCTCGGTGGGACCGATCGCTCACTTCGGTTAGACCGAAACGTTACGAAGGGAAACAGAGAGATTGCAACCCCATCTCGGTGAGACCGAGATCCCTATCGGTAAGACCGATTTGCTTAGGGTTTGTGGGCAGTGGCTATGACTTTTGGAATCGGTGGCGCCGGATTGAAGGAATCAGTGTGAACGATTTTGGCTTTAGGTTTAGGTCATTTGTGGATGTGGGAAAGTAGTTGAGGGTTTTGGAGCATATCAGTAAACACATGAAGCAAAAGGCTCATTAAGCAACACCTCATCCCTCCTTGATAGTATTGGCTTTTCCTATAGACTCAATGTGATCTTGGATCACTAAAATGTAAAATGAAGAGTCTTGAGCTTTTGAGCTTGAGCCAATCCTTTGTCCTTAGTATTTTGAGGGATCCACTTTCATCATCCATGCCATGCCATTCATTGAGCTTTCCTGAAATAATAGTATTGGAATAGCATTAGCTCAATGAGCTATATGTTGTTATGAATTACCAAAACCACCATGGGATAGTTGCACTTTCATCATGTGATGGATCAATTCCTAGAGAGAGTGATTCATTAGAATGGGTTTGACATTGATCTTCTTTATGAATTCTTATAGCTTCGGAAATAATGTTGCTAATAATTCCAACATCTCCTTTGGCACGCATAAGATTTGTAAGCTCAAATAGACAATCACCAAACTTAGGATCATTGGAATTCATCTTACTCAAGGCGATAGACTTATGGAGAATTTCATCTAGATTTTGCAAGGAATAGTTTGGAAAACGTTCCTCAATAAATTTCCATATGGTGTAGGCACACTCAAGAGTAGGCAAACATCCAATCAAGTTTCTAGGAAAACCTCTAGTGACAAGATTAACAGTTCTAAGATTGCGAATCATTTCAATTGACTCATCAAGGGTGGGATGCATAGGATCAACATGTGGTGCACAAGAGCTATTAATGTACTTGTTCAAATGATATTCATTGAAAATCACAAGCATCTCATTTTTTCACTCATGAAAATACTCTCCATCAAGTATAGGCACTCTATGTCCAAGACTCCCCAAAGTAGACTCATCCATCTTCCTCCAATGGTGTTTAAACCAAAGCAATGGAGACCAAAGCTGTGATACGAATTGAAAGGATCGAGAAGAGGTGTCTAGAGGGGGGGTGAATAGACTCTAAGTGAGAAAAGTTGCAGTTTTTAATTTCTTTAAGTTGAAGTGGAGTTTGGCACAAGTTTCAACATTCACAATACATATCAAGCAAGCATGACAAGAGTATATGGGCAGCGGAAAGTAAAGCATGCAAATTGCAAGAATGTAAAGGGATGGGATTGGAGTGTGCAAACACAATTTGGAGACACGGAGATTTTTTATCCGTGGTTCCGATAGGTGGTGCTATCGTACATCCACGTTGATGGAGACTTCAACTCACGAAGGGTAACGGTTGCGCGAGTCCATGGAGGGCTCCACCCACGAAGGGTCCATGAAGAAGCAACCTTGTCTATCCCACCATGGTCGTCGCCCACGAAGGACTTGCCTCACTAGGGTTGATCTTCACGAAGTAGGCGATCTCCTTGCCCTTACAAACTCCTTGGTTCAACTCCAAAATCTTGTCGGAGGCTCCCAAGTGACACCTAGCCAATCTAGGAGACACCACTCTCCAAGAAGTAACAAATGGTGTGTTGATGATGAACTCCTTGCTCTTGTGCTTCAAATGATAGTCTGCCCAACACTCAACTCTCTCTCACAGGATTTGGATTTGGTGGAAAGAAGATTTGAGTGGAAAGCAACTTGGGAAAGGCTAGAGATCAAGATTTATGTGATAGGAATGGAATATCTTGACCTCAACACAAGTGTAGGTGGTTCTCTCTCAGAAAATGTATGTTGGAAGTGTAGGCATGTTCTGATGGCTCTCCCCACGAATGAAGAGTGGGTGGAGGGGTATATATAGCCTCCACACAAAATCTAACCGTTACACACAACTTACCAAACTCGGTGGGACCGAATCCTGAAACTCGGTCGGACCGATATTGTAAATAATGTGACCGTTAGGAATTTCGGTGGGACCGACATGTCAACTCGGTGGGACCGATATGGTTAGGGTTAGGGCATAACGTAATCTCGGTGAGACCGATTACACAAACTCGGTGAGACCGATTTTCGTAATAGACACTCAGGGAGTCCCGGATTAGGGGGTGTCCGGATAGCCGAACTATCACCGTTGGCCGGACTCCTGGACTATGAAGATACAAGATTGAAGACTTCGTCCCGTGTCCGGATGGACTTTCCTTGGCGTGGAAGGAAAGCTTGGCGATACGGATATGTAGGTCTCCTACCATTGTAAGCGACTCTGTGTAACCCTAACCCTATCCGGTGTCTATATAAACCGGAGGGTTTTAGTCCATAGGACGAACAACAATCATACCATAGGCTAGCTTCTAGGGTTTAGCCTCTGATCTCGTGGTAGATCTACTATTGTACTACACATATCATCAATATTAATCAAGCAGGAGTAGGGTATTACCTCCATTGAGAGGGCCCGAACCTGAGTAAAAACATCATGTCCCTTGTCTCCTGTTACCATCCGCCTAGACGCACAGTTCGGGACCCCCTACCCGAGATCCGCCGGTTTTGACACCGACATTGGTGCTTTCATTGAGAGTTCCTCTGTGCCGTCGCTGTCAGGAAGGATGCCTCATCCCGTCTTTAAAGACGATACTATCGCCAAAGGAGCCTTGGCCACTGGTCAGACTCTTCGGCTAGGTGGTTTTCTTATGATCGCCAGTTCGGCCACCGCGCCGACGATGACTTCTCGGGTCATCGAAACCAATCTTCACGTTAAATCGGAACTTGCCGAGCAGTTAGATCCGATTGAGATCTCCTCCGTAAACGAGCTCTTGGATCGCACGCCGCCCTGGGAGTCGCCACAGAGTACGACCGGATCGGGCCTAAAACCAATCTGAGAGAGATCAACTCTCCCCAGGCTACCGATCATGTTGCTGTGATAGAGGAGCAATACGGCGATTCTTCCTCTATCTTAAGGACTAGCTATGTCCGGATTCCCGATCCCTCCATGCCGGATTGCCGCAGAGGGACAGATGTCGATCAAGCCCTGAACTTAAAGTCAGGCGGCGGGTTGGATTCATTGGATAGCATTCAAAAATCCAAACTTCCAAGTTCGGAAACTTCTTGGCCCCTGAGTCTTAAATTGGATGGGGTTCTGGATTTAATTCCACCCGCCCACCCAAACTTTAGCGATCTATCCCGAATTCGGCAAGAGCCCGCTGAAACAGTACATCATTACTGGGCCAGATTCCTCCTGGTTATGGACAGGATAAAGGACTGCCGAGAGGAGGACGCAATCTCACTTTTCTGCAATAATTGCACGGACAAGGGAATCTTAAACGCCATAAGTCGTCGTGAAATTACACGCTTTGCTGACTTGGTGTCCATAGTACAAAAGTACTGTGCGATGGAGAGTGCTTGGAAAACCGAAAGTAAATTTTGGGATAATCCGGCCCCGAATACAGCCCTAGTCCGAAATAAAAGGGTGCACCATCACCAAGCATCTGGGTTATACACCAAAAAACAAAAACCCCCTAAAGGGTACGGAAACGTACTGGAGGATTGGCTAAACGGACCCTGCAAAATTCATAGCACAGAGGGCGCCACTCCAACTCCTAGCCTTCGAGCATGTTGATATTACGGCAGGTTGCCAAAAGTGGCGAAGAGCTTCTAGCCTCAGAATCCCATCCCAGCAACAACAGTACGGTGTTAACAGTCTTCGAGACTTTCGCATCAAATAACATGTGGAAGCGAACACTCCGCAACCTTGTCGAAGTCTACCAAGTAGCAACAATAAATCCGTGGAGTGACACGGCTATTACCTTTAATGCCAGTGACGAACCGAAATTCTGAACAGCCCGAGCACCATCCGCATTGGTCCTCAGTCCAATAGTGGACGGCTTTCGCCTTACTAAGGTATTCTTGGATGGCGGCAGCGGACTAAACCTCATCTACGAGGAAACCCTCCGAAAAATGGAGATAGACTGGAACAACATTGAGCGAAGCAGCACAACCTTTAGAGGAATAATCCCTAGCCGGGAAGCATGCTGCACAGGAAAAATAACACTGGACATAGTGTTCGGCTCGCCGGACAATTACAAGTCCGAGGAGGTCACATTTCAAGTGGCCCCGTTCTGCAGCGGATATTACGATTTATTAGGGCGAGAGGCATTCACAATTTTTCAAGCTATACCCCATTATGGTTACATGAAGCTTAAAATGCCAGGACCTAACGGAATCATCACTCTCGCTAGTGATCCGAACATAGCACTCCGCGCCGAAAACAAGACAGCCGCACTAGCCCTCGAGGCACTATCCGAAGCCCTAGCGGCCGAGGAACTCACCGTGATGCGCTCCATGGTGAACAGGGACGACGTGATACTTGATAAAAGATCCAAGTCCACCTCTTTTAAACCAGCGGATGAAATAGTCAAATTCCAAGTCCACCCAACGGACCCTGCAAAGACGGCCTCCATTGGGGCACAATTAAACCCTGATGTAGACGCCGCACTACGAGAATTTCTACGAGAAAACTGGGACGTTTTTGCCTGGCACCCTTCAGACATGCCAGGAATCCCATGTCGGCTGGCCGAGCACAGCCTAAATATCCTAAAAGGATTCAAGCAGTCAAACAGGCTCTTGGTAGCTTTTCCAACCCAAGAGACAGGCCATGGGAGAGGAGCTAGCCAAACTTCTAGAAGCCGGATTCATCAGAGATATAAAACATCCGGACTGGCTAGCAAACCTGGTGATGGTACCAAAGAAGGATAAGTCGTGGCGCCTATGTGTTGATTTCAAAGACCTGAATAAGGCTTGCCCAAAGGATCCCTTCCCCCTCCCCCGCATTGATCAAATTATTGACGCCACAACAGGACATGGCTCATTGTGCTTCCTCGACGCGTACTCCGGCTACCACCAAATCAAGATGGCGGAGTCAGACCAAGCTGCAACAGCATTCATCACTCCATACGGCCCATTCTGCTTCAACACAATGCCCTTCGGGCTCAAAAACGCCGGTGCAACATATCAGCGCATGATTCAGACATGTCTGGCAAACCAGATCGGCAAAAAAGTGGAAGCATATGTAGATGACGTGGTCGTCAAATCCAAGCATGTCGAAACTCTAGTAGACGACTTGAGGCTCACATTCGACAATCTCCGAAAATCGACATTAAGCTCAATCCGAAAATGTGTCTTGGCGTTCCAGCCGGAAAGCTCTGGGCTTCATTGTGTCCGTAGAGGCATTGAAGCAAACCCAGCCAAGATCCGAGCTCTGTCACAATTGGATATTCGAAAGACCTCAAACAAATATAAAATTAATCGATGCGAGCGGCTCTAAGCCGCTTTATTTCCCGTTTGGGAGAAAAGGCGTTACCCCTTTACCGCCTCCTCCGGCGCACCGAACACTTCGAGTGGACGGATACCGCCACGGCCGGACTCGAAGAAATAAAGGCCATATTGGCAACAAATCCGGTCCTGGCCGCGCCCAACGTGGGCGAACCAATGCTATTATATATCGCCGCAACTCATCAAGTTGTTAGCGCGGTGCTCATCGTCGAACGAGAAACGGACGGACACCGGTTCCCTCTTCAAAAACCGGTTTACTATGTGTCCATTGTCCTAACTCCATGCAAGTCCCGGTACCCACATTATCAAAAGATAGCATACGCGGTGTTCATGGCATCTCGGAAGCTGCGACACTACTTTCAAGAGTGTTCGATAATGGTAGCCTCCGAAGTACCTCTTAATGACATTATAAACAACCGCGACGCGACGGGCCGGATTGCTAAATGGGCCATAGAGCTCCTTCCATTCGACATAACCTATAAGCCATGACGAGCTATTAAGTCGCAGGTTTTGGCCGACTTCGTGGCCGAATGGACCGAAGCCGAACTCCCTAAAGAGTACGGCGCATACTCCAATTGGATCATGCACTTTGACGGCTCCAAAATGTTGGCTGGCCTGGGGGCTGGCGTCGTCCTGACGTCCCCAACCGGGGACACAGTCCAATACGTCCTTCAGATAATGTATACGGACTCCAACAACGCAGCCAAATATGAGGCCCTTCTGCATGGCCTCCGGATGGCAGTCTCCATGGGCATCAAACGCCTAGAGGTGCGCGGGGATTCGAACCTCGCGATATCTCAAATAAACAAAGACTTTGATGCCAAAGATCCGAAAATGGCAGCGTACCGCAATGCGGTCCTAAAAATGTCAGCACGGTTCGAAGGGCTCGAATTTCATCATATAGCCCGGGATAACAACCAGGCGGCGGACATATTTGCACGCATCGGTGCAAAACGCGATGCCGTCCCGCCCAACATCTTCCTAGAACGACTGTTCAAGCCATCCGTACTATGGGAAGGGGAGTCCGGAAATAACAATCCGGACCCAACCGCACTGCCTGACACCGAACACTCTGACACAATCGGAGGCTCTGCCACCAAGATAACACCCTCCGCTCACGAAATAATGGCGGTTATTGCCCTGTGGATGGAACCATTCCTAGCCTACCTAACTAGGCAGGAACTCCCCGAAGACCAAAATGAGGCTCACTGCATAGTACGACGATCCAAAGCCTATAAAGTCCATGAGGGAGAGCTCTATAAGAAAAGCACAACAAGAGTCCTTCAAAGGTGTATCTCCGAAGAGGAAGGGCGAAACCTCGTGGCTGAAATTCATGCCGGGCTGGGTGGGCACCACGCTACAGCCTGGGCCCTTGTAGGCAAGCCCTTCCGTACAGGATTTTATTGGCCGACGGCCCGGGTAGATGCGCATGATTTAGTCCAACGATGCGTCGGTTGCCAGCTTTTTGCTAACCAAAGCCACATGCCACCCACCACCCTCAAAACTATACCCATCACCTGGCCGTTCACGGTCTGGGGGCTTGACATGGTTGGACCCCTTAAGGGAGGAACCCACAAGCAAAAATACCTATTGGTCATGGTGGATAAATTCACCAAATGGATAGAGGCCAAGCCTGTTCAAACGGCCGAATCCGGACCGGTGATAGACTTCATATCAGGGGTAGTGCACCGTTACGGTGTTCCCCACAGTATCATCACTGATAACGGCACCAGCTTCACGGCCGATGAGGTCAAATTATGGTGCAAAAACATGGGCATCAACTCGATTACACCTCAGTCTATCACCCTCAAACCAACGGCCAAGTCGAGCGAGCAAACGGTCTAATCATGAGCGGCATTAAACCCAGACTAGTGCGGTCCCTCAAGGAATCTAACACGCACTGGGTTGAGGAGCTCGACTTCGAACTCTGGGGGCTGCGGACCACGCCGAATCGCACTACCGGATTCACACCATTTTTTATGGTGTACGGTGCAGAGGCAGTCTTTCCCTGCGACATAATTCATGACTCACCTCGCATGCGCATGTATGAAGAAAGAGAAGACGAGCTCGATCGGCAGGACAGTTTGGACGCATTGGAGGAGGAGCGCGACGTGGCAAAAGCTCGTTCCGCGTTTTATCAACAGCAGGCTCGAAGATATCAAAGCAGGGAAGTACGGGCCAAAGCTTACAACGTTCGCGAACTAGTTCTATGCCTGCCGGACAAGAAAAAGGACAAACTCAAGCCCAAATGGGAAGGTCCCTTCATCATCGACCAAGTCCTAACCGGCGGAGCATACCGTCTGCGAAACGCATCGGATAACTGACTCGAGCTGAACCCGTGGAACGCAGCCCGTCTACGAAGATTCTACGCCTAAGCGCCGGACTCCAAGTTCGTCTCCTTCCTCCGTCCACATTTTCTATTTTTGCTATCTTTTATTTCTCTCCTTCCTCCTCCTTCTTCTTGAAGCCTTTAGAGGCTCGTTTGCGCTTTGTTCGCACATACTTGACGCGCTGTCCGCGCTCATTATACCTGGGGGCTTCTTTAACAGAAGCTTATTTATACGGGCTTCATGCCCAACACATGTGTCAAACTTCCGCATGTACCATTTACTCACCATTATATGCATCGATATGACTTAAGTTTTGGCCAAGCTGGGTTGCCTGGCTCCTGTGCTTACCCCTACGTTCCCGATTGTTCGGCTAGGTGGTAAAGGGAGCACCTCTGCGATTGTTACTGCCGGGTCAGCCGGATGTGTACCTCAGACTGGGTGAAGCCGGAAGCTAGCGTTCTTAAGGGAATATTCGGTCGGTGAACTGAAAGATGATTTTTAACTATTTATCCATCTGCCCCCAGATGATTTTCTGCTTTCTTAGCAGTTTGGACATGCACTTTAGGGCATGCCTCCCAGAAAGGAACCCTTAACGGAACTATTCTCCCTGGAAGATGTTTCTTACTATCCATGTAATATAACATAACTAGTTGGGCACTTGTCTGATACAACAATAATGACCCCTACGCCTTGTCTCCATGCATGCCCCGGTTCTTATATAACCGCGAGGGTATTCGGACACACTCCGGACTATTGGGTCCCGAGGTCGAAGCGAAAAGGTCCGCTATGACAAACGATCTACAAACTGGCTAGAAGACATTTTTCATGTCATATTCAATTACATAGTCAACTCGACTCATTGTATTCCTCCTCAATGCCATCTAATAGGCTATCTAATTTACAGTCTTGCTGGGAATACTTGGCGGCCAATTCTACTTGGCCGTACACTAAGCTTACAGGGATCTCCTTCCCATCAGGCCCCACAGGTCCGACCTCGGCCATGTGGTTTGGGTCAGCCTTCGTGTACCGCGTCTTTACCATGGCCCAGGCCTCCCTGGCGCCTTGACGGCAGGCCGATATCTTCCATAGTCGGAAGCGCCGCCGTGCTCCTTGAAGCCGCTCTGCCAGCTCCCCAATGCCTTCGGGCAGGGAGATAGATGGCCACAAGGCCTGGCCGACGCCTTTCATCACCTGCCGAACTCGTTCGTGCAGCTGACGCAGTTCGGGAAGAAGATCACCCGAAGAACTGGGCATCTCCTCCTCAGGACGACCTGTGAGAAAACCTACATACATGTTTATGTTAGTCGCCTTCCTCGCCGAACTCTTTCAAAGTTCGTTCAAGCACTTACTGAAAATGCCGCGACGAAGCCGTCGATTCTCCTTTACGGAGTCAGACAACTGGGCACGAACATCCTTTAGTTCCTCACCCAGTTGGGTGTTGGCATCTTGGAGGTTATTTTTCTCCTGCCGCACCCTCGTAAGCACGCTCTCGCCAGCCTTTAGCTGGCGAAGGAGCTGTTGCTTGTCCGGATCTAGTCCGGCGCCATCTGCAATATTATTGTCAGATTTACACACCCGCCGCATTTCATAAACTATTTATCTTTTGAAGCATATATTACCACAGGGGGTCTCTGTGGCTCCCCCTGTAGCGGCTAGTGCGGCCTCAAGCTGGGCCTTGCATTCTTCAAGCTTCTGGGACAGTCAGGTATTCTTTTTTGTAAGATCCTGCATAACAAATGATCCTTAAATCAGTTATCTATTATATAATTAAGACAAAAGCAAAACGAGCCTCCACGTTCGTCCACATATGTTAATATTATTTCCACCATCTGATCAAAGAAATAACGGCTGAGATTTAAAAGTTTTCACGTAACATATATATTCACATGTGCACACCAACAGATTAAGTTCTCACGTTGTCAATGCAAAAAAACTGTCACATCTATGTGCATACGTATACATAGACATGTAGTCCAACTGGAAAAAATAGACGCGTGGTAGTCATATGGATGTAAACGGATCGCTGCAAGAAAGAGAGTATAATTAAGACAAAAGCAAAACGAGCCTCCACATTCGTCCACATATGTTAATATTATTTCCACCATCTGATCAAAGAAATAACGGCTGAGATTTAAAAGTTTTCACGTAACATATATATTCACATGTGCACACCAACAGATTAAGTTCTCACGTTGTCGATGCAAAAAAACTGTCACGTCTATGTGCATACGTATACATAGACATGTAGTCCAACTGGAAAAAATAGACGCGTGGTAGTCATATGGATGTAACCGGATCGCTGCAAGAAAGAGAGTCCAAGTAGGATTCTTTTTACGTCAAGAAGGTCATGTGCCTCTCTCCATGGCTTACCTCTGGCAGCTAGGGTTTCAATTCGCTGACGATGTCCAGATATTGGCTCACGCACACAGTTCTTGGAGACTAACAGGCCGGAGCCAGCTTTGGTGCCAGTGAAGCTGCTGAAGATCTCGGAGAAGCAGGACGAGGTGGTGTTGACCATCAAGTACCGCACCAACGAGCACTATGTGGGCGGTGCCTCCTCAACACCCTGCTCACGGCGGCCGCTGCTGCCGCCGACGAGACCAGGTAGATATTCATCACGGAAGGTCCACATCATGGCTGATATGTTTGATCATGGGTGAATCTTGATGACCGGGTTCATGGCGATGGATATGTTTTCGGGGGAGGAGTCGATCAGGGTGATAATGGGGACGTGGATGGCTTGGACAAGAATGGGAGTCCGCACAAGCTGTGTCTCTACTCTGTCGCTAGACGTAGTCTGTTGGACTTTGTAGATGCCAAGACCGCCACCAGCTCTACTATCTATGCGGCCGCTTTCTGCATGTCAATCATTGATTGTCTCTCCACCATCTGCCTTGCGCATGCTCTCTCACAGAACCACTGCTTCCCGGAGATGATGCATTGATGGAACCATGTTGCCGGCGGCAACGATGTTCAACATATTTGCCAACTGGGTCACCATGGGCAATGACGAATACGATGTGTGATGTTTGCCGTGCTACAACCTACAGCTCATGAAGCATTTGCGCTCTATCCAGACTCAGGTTTGGTCATCCATTTACTTACATATCTTTATTCCGTATAGTTCTAATAGGTTTTACGCATGAAATTACTAGATGCTAGAACTAATGGACTAATCATCGGGGGAGTTGGATTCTGGATTAGTGTGACTAGATTGTATAGAATTTGAAGTTCGACAGAACATGTATACACCAGCATGTACGGTTCATAAGCTAGCTAATTGCTTTCCTCACATCTTTTGCAATTCGAGCTAGCTGATCTGCCAATGCATCATCCACTCATGTTCTCTATATCCAGGTTAATCTTATTTTCACATCCATAGTAAATTATTTGCACAACCATTTTAATAATTCAGTCAATACACCAGTATGTTTCAAAGGAAACATTAGTTTGTATATATGCCATACAGTTTATTACAGAGAATCCCACCTTTTGGTAAAGGGGATAGAGGAAAACACCTAGAATGAATACGCGTGCCATGTCAGAGCAATAGTCGGGGCCAAATTATCTGAATTGTTGAGAAATATTAAATATGAAAACTTCACACATCTTCACCTCCACATCGTCCAGCATGATCTTGAGTTACTAATGGTACTGCATTTGCATGTCACAGATATCACCTAGCTCGACTGCTCGAGTGTGAGCATCACCTCCTGCCGATAAGACATTTTGCCGTGCCACTAGCACCACCGTCACCTGCCCCTGCTGCCTTGATTCCATAAGTATTTTTCCAATATGTTTGTTATTAATTAGATCCCGCTGTTAGATTATCCTCGGGTTTTTTCTGTTGTACTCGTTATACTGTATAAGGTGTGATGTATTTCTGATCCACTGTTCCACTGCACCCTATACTGTTGTATTGTTGAGTGCAGGCCAAGCAGGGACGCAAGTTGGAGGGAGCATCCAATTCCTTAACGTTGCACTAATTATGTGGAACAGCTCATGGAGTTTTCCATATAATATGTCTCTACATTTTTAGGGAGAGAACATACCAACTAATACTAATAGCAACAAAGCGCAATACACAATTGTGAAAGGTAACAAGTGTTCCCCCCTAAAAAGTCAAATAAAGAAGGGGGAGATTTGCACATATTGTACATACTTGCACGTGTCAATTAAAAGCAAGCGTACGTGTACATACTTGCACCTATTGAATATTCGTGCTGCCTCAATTGGTTCTTGGTTTGTTATGGAGAAAATTAAAAACTCTTCCGAATGATTCTAATGAATCTGTATGGTACCAGTAAATATGTGATGTTCTTTCTTCCCAGTTTTTTATACGACCTCACTTTTTCTATAGTATGTCAACACGTTTAAACCAGTGTTGATCCAGCATCTGCCTTGCGCATGCCCTCTCACAATACCACTGCCTCTGGGCGATGATGCATTGATGGAACCGTGTTGCCGGCGGAAACGATATCCAACACATCTGCCAACTAGGTCACCATGGGCAATGACGAATACGATGTGTGATGTCTTCCATGCTACAGCTCCTGATGCATCTATGCTCTATCCGGACTCAGGTTTGGTCATTCTTTACTTACATATCTTTATCCCATATAGTTCTAATAGGTTTTACGGATAAAATTACTAGATGCTAGAACTAATGGGTTAATTGTCGGGGCAGTTGGATTCTGGATTAGTGTGCATAGATTGTATAGAATTTCAAGTTCGACAGCATGCATACACCAGCATGTACGGTTCATAAGCTAGCTAATTGCTTTCCTCACATCTTTTTGCAAGTCTAGCTAGCCGATCTGCCAATGCATCATCCACTCATGTTTTCTATATATCCAGGTTAATCTTATTTTCACATCCATAGTGAATTATTTACACAACAATTTTACTAATTCACTCAATACACCAGTATTTATCAAAGAAAACATTAGTTTGTATATATGCCATACAGTTTATTAGAGAGAATCCCACCTTTTGGTCAAGGGGGTGGAGGAAAACACCTAGAATGGATACGCGCGCCATGTCAGAGCAATAGTTGGGCCCAAATTATCTGAATTGTTGAGAAATATTAAATATAAAAACTTCACACATCCTCACCTCGACATTGTCCAGCAAGATCTTGAGCTACTAATGGTACTGCATTTGCATGTCACAGATATCACCTAGCTCGACTGCTCGAGTGTGAGCATCACCTCCTGCCGATAAGACATTTTGTCGTGCCACTAGCGCCACACGTCACCTGTTCATGCTGCCTTGATTCCGTAAGTATTTTTTCAATATATTTGTTCTTAATTAGATCCTGCTGTTAGATTATCCTATGTGAGAATCATGCGGGATCGACCAGGGTTTTTTCTGTTGTACTCCTTACGCTGTATAAGGTGCGGTGTATTTCTGATCCACTGTTTCACTGCACCTTATACTGTTCTATCGTTGAGTGCAGGCCAAGCAGGGACGCCAGTTGGAGGGAGCATCCAATTCCTTAACGTTGCACTGATTATGTGGAACAGCTCATGGAGTCTCCCGTATAATATGTCTCGACATTTTTAGTCCCTACATTTTTACGGAGAGAACATACCAACTAATAGCAGCAAAGCACAATCAACAATTGTGAAAGGTGACAAGTGTTCCCCCCTAAAAGGTCAAATAAAGCAGGGGCAGACTTGCATTGTACATACTTGCACGTGTCAATTAAAAGCAAGCGTACGTGTACATACTTGCATGTATTGAATATTGGTGCTGCCTCAATTGGTTCTTGGTTTGTTATGGAAAAATTGAAAGCTCTTCAGAATCATTCTAATTGATCTGTATGGTACCTGTAAATATGTGATGTTCTTTCTTTCCAGTTTTGTATACGGCGTCCCTTTTTCTATAGTATGTCAACAGGTTCAAACCAGTGTTTTATCTATTCATAATCATATGCTACTTTCTAGGTCAGAGGAAACATACAAGTAAATAATTTGACATTCCTATGGACTTTTGTGGTCGTAGTTTCTGTACATGGCAATATAAAGATAGATAAAAACATAGAATTTTCTGTTTTGACCATATATATAATATATATTTTGAATTCTGAAATGGTTACTAAGGTGGGCCTCTTCGTCAAGATGATCCATATAAAGTAGAAGGAAGTTTGAACATTCTAGAGCTTGCAAATCATGATTTCTAATGGCAGTCTATTTCTTCAGCATAGACACTTTTATCTAATCTCGAGTCATTGTTATGATCACCACTAGATGTAAGAGAACCAAATTTACCACCCCACACTGGTATTATATTTTAGATTTCTCTTAATGGGCCAACTAAATCTTTCTTCTGAAGTGAACCTCAGATACTTTCATATGCACCACTGTACATGGAAGAAGCTACTATTATACATGGAAGAGCACACATATCCACAACTCTATGTAATAAGTGCAGCTAATTTATGTTTGTGACACTCCAACTCTGTCTTTTCTTCAAGATTTTTGGTATTTGTTCACAGTTATGAAGCAAGAAACAGAAAATACATGTGTGTATTGACAAGGTAATGACATCTACTATTTTCAAATATACACTTCATTTTTCCATTTATAGTAGCTTGAATGTTCCTGTCAAGTCAAAGTATGGTCGATTAAGTTTTACGGTGCTCCACTATTTATGTTACCAGCAAAGTCGCCTATTTGTCATGCAAAAAAAATACCAGCTCATTTTCCTACTTTTAATGTGAAGGATTACTGCCTACTTAACAAGGCTCATCCAGTACACCAAAGTGGGCAACCTCACATGGCGAATTACTCATTACTATGTTGGTAGACTAGAGGAAAATAAGTACTTTGTTTTCAAGCGAGACAAATAAATGGCTTTGTTTACTGAATCTGGTAAACAAAAAGTATATTCATGTTTGGTCTAGCCGCGCAAATGCGCGGGTCACACCTCTAGTTCTAACTATTTTAAGTCTCGGGGGCTACTGGCATATATAACTGTCAAATTTCCTCACCCGTATGTCCTTTACATACTGCTCCGTGGCTCTGGCTAGACCATCTTGAGCGGCACGGAGGTGCGCGTCTCCCGAATTGAAGGCATTTAAGGCCTCTTGGGAGAAACATGCGTCACGAAGAACTGTCCGGCGGCGCCTGTGATTCATGGCACTCTCCACCTCGGAGTTGGTGGCGGACAATCTGTTGGCATCCTCTGTCGGAGGAGCATCCGACGCACGCCTCATGCTCGCCTCCGCTTCTGGACCCGGCTTTGGAGCCTGGCTGGCAGAGGTTCGATTGGCAACCTCTCCGGACTCAGTCCGGCGAGCGCTCTTTTTCCTGAAAAGAGCACCAGCGTTAGTACGCCTTCCAGGAATCAATCCTGGGAATATGGTGACACGCCATACCGTTGCGGCGGAGTTTCGATCCGGACCGCACTTCTTTTTAGCCTGCGGGGCCGTACTGCCCCTTGTTGGCTAGCCGCCGCTGGCTCGGCCTCCTGCCTCGAAGGCACCCCCTGCGAAACACCATCAAATACGTGGTGATCAGAAGTAGAGCACGGGTGGGTCATGGTATCCGGACTTCGGTCACGGTTACCTGGGAGGCCGGAAATAATCCGGGGTAGTCGGCCGTAATGGCAACCAAAGCATTGTCGATGCTAAGTTGGTGGAACACCCCGTCGATCAGCTCCACCTTTATGTCCGGGTCCTCTTCGGAGGCCGGATCGAGGGACCGTTCCGGATCCTCGGGTTGTGGGGGCCGGCTGTGTATCTTCTCCACGGTCCGGCGCAGTTCCTGTGTAGAAACCATGAAATGAGATGTTTAACCACGGGAACATGGATCGGACAGGCCACAAAGATATTTTCTTACCCAACTTCGAGGATTATTCGAAGAAAACCCGCTCAGTGGATTGACGTGGAGAAAATCCTCCTCTTCCCCTTTGTACATGGCGGACAAGGTCTTCACCAGTTCGGTGACCGATCCCGGCCCTTTGCGGCCATGGCGGGTGGCATCGTCCTCCCCGTTGAAGACCCACATGGGGTGGCCCCTATATTGGAGCGGCTGCACTCCCCTCATAATGCAGATTGCCATGACTCCAATCATGGTCAATCCGGCATGATCCAGTAATCTTATTCGGCTCATCAAGTAAAGGACATCCCGGTCATTTTCCCTCTGAGGGCTCCGCGGGCGCCAGCTTAGGCGCTTCTTCAGAGGAGCGTTGCTAAACTCCGGAAGACCGATCCGAACAGGATCCGCAGCAGGGCGTCCTCCATGTAAAACCATTCGAAGGCCAGTCTTGGACGCCTTCTTCGGGGTTCCGGATAGATATCCGGTCCCGGCTATGCGCCATAGTTCGGCTCCGCCCACTTGATATATTGACCCCTCATGAGAACGGGGTACAAGGCAGAATAATCTCTTCCACAGCGCAAAATGAGCCTCGATGCCCAAGAACAGTTCGCACAGGGCCACGAAGCCCGCGATGTGCAAAATGGAGGCAGGCGTAAGGTGGTGCAACTGGAGGCCGTAGAACTCCAAGAGCTCCCGGAGAAACGGATGAATTGGAAACCTGAGTCCTCTTACTAGATAAGAGATAAAGCACACCCGCTCTCCTTTATAGGGATCGGGGACAGTCTCCGCTTGCTTTCCGCCCTTGTAGGTGGCTAGTCCGGCTCAAACCGGAACCATGAAGGCCGGGGGAAGAAATCCCTTGGTTTGGAGTATAACTAGCTCGCTATGCGGGACTGAGCATCTCTCTCAATTTCCAGGCTGAGGGCTGGGAGCGCGAGAGGAGGATCCGCATCAACTGTCCATGATGGAATGGGTCTTTGTCAGAGGCGCTCCGACGAAAGCTCGCGGAGGGGGGATGGTGGGACTCAGATCTAGATCCTCGTCCCTTTTATAGGCGGCTCATTTGCACAGCTAGGGGGGTAAGTGTAAAAATACCCTGGCTTTTCGCATTCATTCAAACACGTGGAAGATGGCTATTATTGGGCGTAGAAGCCAAGGAGCGCAGCATTTATCAGAAGCCGGACACTATTCGACAAGTATATGGAATTTGGAGAAGAACCCGCCGCAATGCCGAAGACAATCAACGCGCCGGACTCATCGTCATTGAAGCCTGGTTCGGGGCCTACTGAGGGAGTCCTGGATTAGGGGGTGTCCGGATAGCCGAACTATCACCGTTGGCCGGACTCCTGGACTATGAAGATACAAGATTGAAGACTTCGTCCCGTGTCCGGATGGACTTTCCTTGGTGTGGAAGGCAAGCTTGGCGATACGGATATGTAGATCTCCTACCATTGTAACCGACTCTGTATAACCCTAACCCTATCCGGTGTCTATATAAACCGGAGGGTTTTAGTCCGTAGGAAGAACAACAATCATACCATAGGCTAGCTTCTACGGTTTAGCCTCTCTGATCTCGTGGTAGATCTACTCTTGTACTACCCATATCATCAATATTAATCAAGCAGGAGTAGGGTATTACCTCCATCGGGAGGGCCCGAACCTGGGTAAAAACTTCATGTCCCTTGTCTCCTGTTACCATCCGCCTAGACGCACAGTTCGGGACCCCCTACCCGAGATCCGCCGGTTTTGACACCGACAGACACACAGAGAGTTGGTCAGGCAAACTCGGTGGGACCGATTTGCTCATCTCGGTTTGACCGAAATGTTACGAAAGGGAAACAGAGAGATTATAATCCCATTTCGGTGAGACCGAGATCCTTATCGGTGAGACTGAAAATACTAGGGTTTGTGGCAGTGGCTATGTCAATAGAACTCGGTGGCGCCGGATAGACAGATTTGGTAGGGCCGAGTTTGACTTTTGGTTTGGGACATATGTGGATGTGAGAAAGTGGTTGAGGGCTTTGGAGCATATCACTAAGCACTTTGAGCAAGCAAGCCATTAAGCAACACCTCATCCCCTCTTAATAGTATTGGCTTTTCCTATGGACTCAATGTGATCTTGGATCACTAAAAGTAAAATGTAGAGTCTTGTGCTTTGAGCTTGAGCCAATCCTTTGTCCTTAGCATCTTGAAGGGGTTCCACATCCTCTAGTCCATACCACTCCATTGTTGAACTTATCTGAAACATACTAGGTAAAAGTATTAATCCAACAAGAGATATGTTGACATTAATTACCAAAATCACCCAGGGACCACTTGTGCTTTCAATCTCCCCCTTTTTGGTAATTGATGACAACATACATCAAAGCATTAGATAAAGATATAGAGAATAACAAGTAAAGCTTTGGAAAGACATGTAACATGCATAGGCTCCCCCTACATGTATGCAATCATGTAAATATGGAATAAAGGAGCATGTGAATGCATAAGCATGGTAGAGTAAGCAATGTGCTACATGTATCTTGGCTATATGCATCAGAGCAAATGATGTGAATATAGGAAATGTACCTTCATGCTCATGAGTCCTTCTTGCAAACAGTGTGTACAACAGCAAGAAATCCTCATACACATGACTGTCATGCATATACTTACCTTGTGGTCTTGAGTTGGCTTAGGAAGGAATGAACCTGCATAAACAAGGTTAGATAACACATATACACCTACTAGCCAGAGCAAACAAAAGAAACAACAAGAATACCAAGACTGGGATGACATGTAGAGAGTGAGTACTGAGTGCCCCATTGGATATAGACATGTCCCCAAAGGTAAAGATGTGCAATGAATTCAAGGATCTCCTTCCCTTAGATGTCTTGATCCCCCTGAATCTAGCTTGGGATACTGGGAGAAGATAGGGAACAGAAAATCAGAGCAAAGAAAAGGAATAGAGCTAAAGCAAACAATCAAATATGAACGTGTCTTTCCCCTCTTAAAGACATGTGACTTCTCTCCTCTTGAACACCAAGCATCTGGGGTCTCTCTCCCACTGAGTACTTTATCCCCCTATAGAAATGATTAATCTTTGATGTGATCTCTCTCTCCCACTTTGACATCAATTTCCAAGAAGGGTTCTTCCGGATGTTTGTTACAAATGGGTTTGGTCCTTGAGTCACAGAGCAAAGCAGCAAGCCAAAGGTAATGCTGGTAGAGGACAAGAATCATTGAGTGGAGCTGGATCAAATGGAATGCAGGAACAAGTGGCAAGCTGTCTTTCCTGCAGTGAAATTGCTGGCACCAAGTTGTGTGCTTCGGTTGCACCGAAGGATTTCGGTTGGACCGAAGGCAATAGACCGGTGTGACCGAGTTCATCGCAGAGAAAACACTTGTCACCTCAGCTCACTAGACAAGTAAGATCTCATAAGGATTTGCAAGGAATTAACTGAAAGATTTGCAAAGAATTGGATGCAGGGAATGCAGAACAAAAAGAAAAGAAATTTATATGAAGTTTTTTTTTGAAAAAGGGAAAACAAATATGCATGAGAAAAATGCAAGAGAAAAGAACACAAGAGAACTTCATCTAGAAATGGTCGGCGACAAAGTCACCTATGTTAGAGTATATTGACTTTGGAGTCAAGTGAGATCACTTGATCATAGGTCATACTCATCGTTTAAGCTCAAAATGGGGTTACCATTTTTCGTTTAAGCATTTTTGATGTATTCTCATCTTGTTGAGTTGCTTTGAACCATGTCTTGGGGTAAAGCTTCTCAAAGATGGAATAACATACCTTGGGTGGTGGTGTTGAACTTGTTCATGTAGTTGAACTTGTGTGGGTTGCTCAAGGTTGATGTAGCTCATCAAGAATTGGGAGCTCCACTTGGAATTTGAGTTCATCTACCTACATGGGTTAGTTTTACAAGGAAAAGCACTTGTGTATCCAAAATGACAATCATGAAACTCAATATAGAATTTGTCAAAGGATATGTTTGAAGGGTTTCATGCTTCCTTGTCTTCAACCACCATTGTGTAGAGACTTGGTGATGTAGACATTGCTCAAGATGTGAGAGGGTTGCAATCTCATAGATTTAGATTCATCCAAGTACCTACAAGGGTTAGATAACATGCAAGGTGCAAATCTATCCAAGATATATGATTAGTCAAGAGAAACATCAAGGATTAGTCATAGACTCATGTCTTGCATGTATCCAAATGGAGTTCCTACTCCAAGTTTGAAGCACCAATGATGTTCAATTCACCTCTCAACCTGCAAAACACTTTCTCATCAAGTGGTTTAGTGAATATATCCGCCAATTGTTTGTTGGTACGAACATACTTAAGATTAATGTCCCCTTTGGCAACGTGATCTCGAATGAAATGATGACGAACTTCAAAATGCTTAGTTCGAGAGTGTTGCACAGGATTGTGAGCAATCTTGATAGCACTTTCATTGTCACAAAGCAATGGAACATGTTTCACATATATCCCATAATCTTTAAGAGTTTGGGTCATCCAAAGTAATTTAGCACAACATGAACCAGCAGCAATGTATTCCGCTTCGGCGGTGGATAAGGATACCGAGTTTTGTTTCTTGGAGGACCAAGACACAAGAGATCTACCAAGAAATTGACAAGTACCCGAAGTGGACTTTCTATCAACCTTGTCACCGGCATAGTCCGAGTCGGAGTAGCCAACAAGATTAAAAGAGGCCCTCTTTGGATACCAAATACCAAAGTTTGGTGTATGGATTAAGTATCTCACTATCCTTTTCACGGCCTTAATATGACATTCTTTAGGAGCGGCTTGATATCGTGCACACATGCACACACTTAGCATAATATCGGGACGAGAGGCACATAGATATAACAATGAACCAATCATAGAGCGGTAAACCTTTTGATCAACCGGTTCACCATCTTTGGTCAAATCAAGATGTCCACTAGTAGGCATGGGTGTAGTTATACCTTTGCATTCTTGCATATTGAACTTCTTGAATAAGTCCTTGGTGTACTTTGTTTGAGAAACAAAGGTGCCTTCCTTAGTTTGCTTGATTTACAAACCGAGAAAGAATTTGAGTTCACTCATCATAGACATCTCAAACTTCTTCGACATGAGCTTTCCAAACTTTTCACTAAAGTGAGGATTAGTTGACCAAATATAATATCATCAACATAGATTTGGCACACAAATAGTTCTCCATTAACCCTTTTAGTAAAAAGAGTAGAATCAATTTTTCCAATTTCAAAGCCTTTTTCAATAAGGACCTTGGTTAAGCATTTATACCACGCTCTAGGAGCTTGCTTAAGACCATAAAGAGCGTTGTGAAGTTTGTAAGCATGATTTGGTTTCTTAGGATTGACAAAGCCGGGAGGTTGCTTAACATAAACTTCCTCCTCTATTTCACCATTTAGAAAAGCACTTTTTATGTCCATTTGGTACAAGGTGATATCATGGTGATTAGCATGTGCAAGTAAGATGCGAATGGACTCAAGTCTAGCAACGGGGGCATATGTCTCACCATAGTCCATACCTTCGACTTGAGTGTAGCCTTGTGTCACGCCCAATATGCGACCCTATCCAAAAGGAACTCGACGGTGCCACCAAGGATAGACCCGCATATTGAGACGCTTTTGCAAGGTGGATATCATTACATCAACATTACAGAATAGATGGGGATACATACAAAGGCACAAATGCCACAAGAATACATCAACATCACATACAAGATCAACATCCGACTACGGATGAAACATAAACGGAAGCTCAAACGACATCCACCCTGCTAGCCCAGGCTGCCGACCTGGAACCTATCCCCTGATCGAAGAAGAAGCAGAAGAAGAACTCCAAACAAGCAAACATCGCTCTCGCGTCAAGATCATCGCAACCTGTACCTGCAACCGGTGGTGTAGTAATCTGTGAGCCACGAGGACTCAGCAATCCCATTACCATGGGTATCAAGACTAGCAAAGCTTAAAGGGAAAGGAAGGGGTAAAGTGGTGAGGTTGCAGCAGCGCTAAGCATATATGGTGGCTAACATACGCAAATGAGAGCGAGAAGAGAAACAGAGGAACGGTCACCAGCTAGTAATGATCAAGAAGTGATCCTGAACTCCTACTTACGTCAGACATAACCCAGAAACCGTGTTATCCTCTCGATCAACCCCGAAAAGAGACACTCACGGTTACGCACATGGTTGGTGTATTTTAGAAGAGTTTGCTTCAAGTTTACTACAACCGGATATTAACAAATTCCCATCTGCCACATAACCGCGGGCACGGCTTTGAAAGTTTATACCTGCAGGGTGTCCCAACTTAGCCCATGATAAGCTCTCGCGATCAACGAAGGATATTCCTTCTCCCGGAAGACCCGATCAGTCTCGAATCCGGCTACAAGACATTTCGACGATAATAAAACAAGACCAGCAAAGCCGCCCGAATGTGCCGACAAATCCCGATAGGAGCTGCACATATCTCGTTCTCGGGCACACCGGATGAGCAAGACGATGGGTTGGCATAAACCCTGGTTGCCCAGGGGCGCGAAATCGCTTCGGTTTGGACCAGCACTCGAAGGAGAACTGGCGGGGCTAAAATAAAGATGACCCTCGGCTCCGAAACCCAAGGGAAAAAGGGGTAGGTGAGGCAAATGGTAAAACCAATGTTGGGCCTTCTTTGGAGGAGTCTTATTCAAAGCGAACTGTCAAGGGGGTCCCATAAATCTCCCGACCGCGTTAGGGATGCAAAATCCGGGAACATAATACCGATATGACGGAAAACTAGGGCGGCAAGAGTGAAACAAAACACCAGGCATAAGGCCGAGCCTTCCACCCTTTACCAAGTATATAGGAGCAACGGTTCAACACATACACATGAAACAAGTTTAAAGGATAAGCTGTCCAAAATAGCAACTAGGCATATTGCAAGCATCAAAACAATATGCTACAGCATCTCAACGTAATAAAAAAAGGCATGGGCATGATGTACAGGTAAAGCATGACAAATAATGAACACTGAGCTATCTCCAGAAATCACTAGAACATGCTCAAAAGGACATGGCAAGATTGCAAATAATAACAGTTTCAGACTTTAGCAGAAATAACATCAGGTTGCAATGTTTAGAGCTATCAAACAACATGCTACAGGAACTTAACATGGCAAACAAAGGCATGGAATGAATCTACTAAATGCATAGATCAAATGTCCTTTACTGACCATGAGCCAAAAAGGACCAGAAGATATGATAGCACCCATGTAAACATAGCAAGTTATATTACAGATTCACACATGGCAGGAACAACAATAAGTAGGCATGTTGGTGAGCTTGAACCACTCACCACAGAACAATACATGGCATGGCAAGGCACCCAACAGTAAGAAGACATGGCATAGAAGCTATAAATGGCAAGAACAACATCATAGTATACACGTATCAACTACAACAACCTTGGCAAAATTGAATAACATGTAAACAACCTGCCAGGAAACATTTTATAGGAAAAGTAGAGCTCGATTGAGTCAAGCTATAGCACTCCATAATTGCAAACAAGGGCATGGATGGATAGAGAATAACCATATGTCCAAAACATCCTTACTGAAGTATCTCAAAATAAGCATGAATCGCTCTGTAGCATCAAGTTAACATGGCATAAAAATATCAGCAGAACAGGGGCTGAAATCAGCAACATCATGAAGCCTAGTTTGCATGCTTGTGCTAGTCACCACAGAGATCACAAAAATACATGACATACACCCCTGTAAAGATAGCATGGCATATTACAAAACTCATGTAGGAATCAAGTTCATAGGGTGCACACATCAATCATGGCAAAAATGACAAAAGTGCATGTTCTGATAAGAATCTGAAACTAACATCGCATAGCCCTCTTGCAACGATGATTCAGGCATCAAGATGAGCTCAAATGAATATGATGCAATGAGATGAAATGATGTACTCGTCGAGACGAACAATTTGACATATTACACGCACGAAACGGAGCAGCGGATGCAGAGATACGGCATGATGAATATGGGTACATATGATGAAAAACTCAGGGACTTGGTGAAAAAAAACAACCTCCGAGAGAAGTCAACGGGACGGCGGGATCCAGGACGGGGCGCGGCCGTTTGGATCGCGACCCCGGTGGATCTGATCCAGGCGGGGGGATCCGGCCGGCTCGCACTCCGGCGAGGCGGGCCACGGCGAGGAGGCGCCGGCGGGGTGAAGGCGGTGGGGCGGGGACGACGCCGGTGACGCGGAGGGGAGGCGCGGACGGCGAGGTGGCGGGCAGCGCCGGGTGCGCGAGGCGCTGGCGGCGGCGAAGCGCCGGCCGGAGGCGCGGCAGGGCGGGCGGATGCGTGGCGCACCGTGGCGGCGGCGGCGGCGCGATCTGTGCGCGGGCGGAGCAGGCGGCGGATCGGCCCGCGGGCCCGGATTAGCTCCAGCAGGCCATGGCGGCGGAGGGACGGCGGCGGCCACGTGGCGCGCGGCGATTCGTCGGGGTGAGGTGGAGGCTGGACGTGTCCGGCTGTCGGCGGACATGTCCGGCGGCGCGGAGGGAGGTTTTTAGGGTTAGGGGGGAATGATCCGCGAATCTGGACGGGGAGGACATTTTTATAGGCATAGGGAGCTAGGAGAGTCCAAATGAGGAGCGGTTTTCGGCCACGCGATCGTGATCGAACGACCGAGAGCATGGAGGGGAGTTAGGTGGGTTTTGGGCTACTTTGAAAGGGGTGTTGGGCTGCAAAGAGAAGGAGGCTTTACGGTTACCCGGTTAACCGTTGGAGTACCAAACGACCTCCAAATGGCACGAAACTTGACAGGCGGTCTACCGGTGCTATACCAAGGCCGCTTGACAAACCTCGGTCCATTCCGAGACCGTTTAACACCCGCATACGAAAAAGAGGTAAAGGGGCGCGGGGAGCATAGGAGTGCGGATTGCAAAGCGGACAACGGGAAAATGCTCGGAAGCATGAGACGAACACGTATGCAAAATGAAATGCACATGATGACATGATATGAAATGCAGATGATGACATGGCAAAGAGAGACACGCAAGCACATGACATGGCAAAGACGACGAATAACTGGCAGACACCTGGCGCATCGAATCCGCGGCGTTACAACACTCCTCCACTAACAAGAGATCTCGTCCCAAGATCTTAGGACCGAGACGGAAGGGAAAGAGGAAGAGGTGAAATAAGAACTCAAGAGAAGAAGCAAAGAATCGAGAGAACTTGAGAAGACGAGAGGAATGACGAGAATGACGAGAATCGAAAGCTCAATGAATCAGATAGACTATGAAAGCACTCGTTCTAACCGGAGTGGTTAGAATGAGAAAAGAAACGAATAAGACTGAAAGGATTTAGGCAGCACACCGGTTGAACAAGGAAAGAAATAGAACACCGACTTCACAAGATGGAATGACACTTGACGAGATAAACAACGCAAAGCCTCCGGAAGAATTGAAGAATGGAATGAAAAGAATGTAGAAGGAAGGTTTGAACTGAAGTTGTTGAGAAAATCAACAACGAAAGAATAAGCTTGTTGTGGACTTATGGAAAACATCTCAAAATTATAAGGTGATAACCGACCACAAGCGGAAAAGATTGAATAGCTGAGAAGAACGAAGAAATGCAAAACTCCACTTCACAAGAATACGGAGAATTAATTGCACTTCGAGACGCGAGAAGAAAAGATACTTGAACTCCGCCAACAAAATCTTGATGAACTCTTGAAGAAAGAATTAAATCATGAAGAACCACCATGAAGAACTCCGGTACCAAAAGGACGATGAGATACGATTGAAGGATGAAAGGAAATAAGATGAGCCTTGCGATGATTTAGATGGATGTTCCGACGAAATGGCTGAGGAAATTTGAACTCTGGAAAAGAAAAGATGAAGACACTTGGAACTAGAATTTATTCATCAAGAACAAACTCCAAAGGAAGGGATTAATCACTTTGAGGAAATAAGAATAAGATTTATTGTATGCTTATCCTTCATCAAATTAAATTGATGACAAGCAATGGATTTGGCATAATACTTATTCTCGTTGAAAAAGGATTAAGGGGAAACATCGCACAAAACTTGAGAAAGTCTTCATGAACCACCGGTAGGATTTGAGAGAACGAATGGATTGATATGCTAATGAAGGAAAAGAATCTTGAACGAACCACCGTAAGAAATGAAAATGAACGAAGAGAAGAGAACGAATCGCCGGAAAATTAGAAACCACGAAGATACTTGAGGGAAAATTAGATACAAGAGAACGAAGAGATCGCGAACTGATTGACGAATGCTTGAACGAAGCACCGGAAGAATATTGAGACGAACGAAGCTGAAAACTTGGAACGAAGAAATATTCTGAAAAGATGACCTCCGGATGATCGAGACGGAAAACAACTCCTGAAATACTCCGGATGGATGAAAAGAATTGCACAACTGGAAACAACTAGATAGGATAACATCGAGCTAGCACCATGAATCTCCGGGGGAACGAACAAGATTTAAGAGAAGTTCTACTTCGGTCTTCAAGGACGACGATAAACACCACCAAAATTGTTGAGAGACCCCGGTAGAATGAAAAGCGAAGAGGTTGAGCCAATAATGAAAAGAATTTGAAAGAGATCTTGAAAAAACATCTGACTGATGAAATTCATACTTACATCAAATTTCGAAAAGAATTTGAGAATAACTCCAGGGAAATAGAAGAGTCAGGTAAGATCCTGGGAAAAAAAACCTGTGGGTTAGGGCCCACTAAAAGACAACACCGTTGAAAAAGGATTCTTGAACAGATAGATGATGCACCGGAACAATTGAAATATTTGAATGAGGTGACAACCTAGAATTAATTCGAACACAGGCGAATCTCCTGAGATGTCTTCCGAACTCCGGAATGATAAACTCGCGAGAGGCGAGCGAGCAGGGAAAACACTTGAGCCGAGGGAAAAGAATAAGATCAACCCGAAAAACTTGAATTGAATCCACCGGAAAAAGAAAAGGGATGAAGAATGACGAACGAGACGAGAATTCACCGGTTGAAATGATTGAGGGAAGACTGAAGAGGCTCCGCACGAATGAGATAGATGGTCGAAATAGACTCAAACTCCGGGAAGAAAAAGGGTGGGAGGGCGGGAAAACAAAGGCAACGGGAAGGGGAAACCGACGAATATCTTGAAGAAAAAACACCAGTTGAAATCATTGAGGAAAGAAAGCAAAGACTTCGCACGAGTAGGATGGATACTCGATTACGGACTCCGGTTCCAAGGAGAAAAAGGGTGGGCGGGTGGGAAAAACAAGGACAACTTCGGACAAGGAAAAATAACGACGTCAGAGGAAGAACTGAGGATTAAACTTGGCAAAGATGAAGATGGTCGAGTCGACTTGACGAGAAACGCACCGGACAAAAGAGGATGGACAACTTACGACACTAACCACGTGATCCTAAAGAAAAATTTGAACGGGAAGAGGAGTAATTCAAAACACCTACGTCAAGATTCCTCACCAGAGCGACGAAGGGACTGAGGAGTAAAAAGAATTCCTACTCTCCGATATAACTAGACTCCGAAATCAGTTTTTCTAGACTCAACAACGGCCAAACTACACGATCAATCAAGGGGGCTCCTAGGGTCGGTCGAGGCTCTGATACCAACTTATCACGCCCAATATGCGACCCTATCCAAAAGGAACTCGACGGTCCCACCAAGGATAGACCCGCATATTGAGACGCTTTTGCAAGGTGGATATCATTACATCAACATTACAGAATAGATGGGGATACATACAAAGGCACAAATGCCACAAGAATACATCAACATCACATACAAGATCAACATCCGACTACGGATGAAACATAAACAGAAGCTCAAACGACATCCACCCTGCTAGCCCAGGCTGCCGACCTGGAACCTATCCCTTGATCGAAGAAGAAGCAGAAGAAGAACTCCAAACAAGCAAACATCACTCTCGCGTCAAGATCATCGCAACCTGTACCTGCAACCGGTGGTGTAGTAATCTGTAAGCCACGAGGACTCAGCAATCCCATTACCATGGGTATCAAGACTAGCAAAGCTTAAAGGGAAAGGAAGGGGTGAAGTGGTGAGGTTGCAGCAGCGGCTAAGCATATATGGTGGCTAACATACGCAAATGAGAGCGAGAAGAGAAACAAAGGAACGGTCACCAGCTAGTAATGATCAAGAAGTGATCCTGAACTCCTACTTACGTCAGACATAACCCAGAAACCGTGTTCTCCTCTCGATCAACCCCGAAAAGAGACACTCACGGTTACACACACGGTTGGTGTATTTTAGAAGAGTTTGCTTCAAGTTTACTACAACCGGATATTAACAAATTCCCATCTGCCACATAACCATGGCACGGCTTTGAAAGTTTATACCTGCGGGGTGTCCCAACAGCCCATGATAAGCTCTCGCGATCAACGAAGGATATTCCTTCTCCCCGGGAAGACCCGATCAGTCTCGGAATCACGGCTACAAGACATTTCGATAGTAATAAAACAAGACCAGCAAAGCCACCCGAATGTGCCGACAAATCCCGATAGGAGCTGCACATATCTCGTTCTCGGGGCACACCGGATGAGCAAGACGACGGGTTGGCATAAACCCTGGTTGCCCAGGGGGCGCCGGACATCGCTCGGTTTGGACCAGCACTCGAAGGAGAACTGGCCCGGGGCTAAAATAAAGATGACCCTCGGGCTCCGGAAACCCAAGGGAAAAAGGGGGTAGGTGAGGCAAATGGTAAAACCAATGTTGGGCCTTGCTGGAGGAGTCTTATTCAAAGCGAACTGTCAAGGGGGTCCCATAAATCACCCGACCGCGTTAGGGACGCAAAATCCGGGAACATAATACCGATATGACGGAAAACTAGGGCGGCAAGAGTGGAACAAAACACCGGGCATAAGGCCGAGCCTTCCACCCTTTACCAAGTATATAGATGCATTAATAATATAAGATATATTGTGATATCCCAACAAGTAAACATGTTCCAACAAGGAACAACATCTCCATGTTCCAACAAGGAACAAACTTCATCTTCACCTGCAACTAGCAACGCTATAAGAGGGGCTGAGCAAAGCGGTAACACAGCCAAACAACAGTTTGCTAGGAAGGGTGCAAAGGTTAGAGGTTCATGGCAATTTGGGGAGGCTTGAATAAACAGGTGATAGGTAACGCAGCATAGCGATAGAACGAAGCAACTAGCATAGCAATGATAGTAGTGAGATCCAAAGTGACGGTCATCTTGCCTGAAATCCCGCTAGGAATAAGAACGAGTCCATGAAGAAGATGAAGCCAAGAAGACGAACCAAGCGTAGATGAACGAATCCTCACGATCGCAACGAAACGGGAACTATCGAGAAGAAATACACAACAAAGTAAACACACCACACATGAACATGACAAGATGCACAACCAAGCATTATGCATGACAAATCTAGATGAAGCTACTCATGGAAAGAGAGGATGCATACAAGACCAACACATCAAAGCAAGTTTAAATGAGGCCGGAAACAACATATAACAATTCCGGTAAGTCCTCATATGCAAATTTCGAAATTGGTCCAGATCTGAATAAACCTTATGTTCAAGTTGTTAAACAGCAAGTTAAGATGCACCACGATGATCTACATGAAATTCTAGTCAAGTTACATATAAAGTTCATTAGATTCGGAGCTACGGTCTAGAAGATATGAGCAAAACAAGAAAAGCATGGCATTGATGCAAAATGCACCCAAACATCAAGCAAACACCTCAAAACAAGGATGCAACATGATGATATGAAGCTACATGCAAAATCAATCAAGTTTCATATAGAGCACACTCAAAACGGAGCAACGGTTCAACACATACACATGAAACATGTTTAAAGGATAAGCTGTCCAAAACAGAAACTAGGCATATTGCAAGCATCAAAACAAGATGCTACAGCATCTCAACGTAATAACAAAAGGCATGGGCATCATGTACAGGTAAAGCATGACAAATCATGAACACTGAGCTATCTCCAGAAATCACTAGAACATGCTCAAAAGGGCATGGCAAGATTGCAAATAATAACAGTTTCAGACTTTAGTAGAAATAACATCAGGTTGCAATGTTTAGAGCTATCAAACAACATGCTACAGGAACTTAACATGGCAAACAAAGGCATGGCATGAATCTACTAAATGCATAGATCAAATGTCCTTTACTGACCATGAGCCAAAAAGGACTAGAAGATATGATGGCACCCATGTAAACATAGCAAGTTATATTACAGATTCACACATGGCAGGAACAACAATAAGTAGGCATGTTGGTGAGCTTGAACCACTCACCACAGAACAATATATGGCATGTCAAGGCACCCAACAGTAAGAAGACATGGCATATAAGCTATAAATGGAAAGAAAAACATCATAGCATACACGGATCAACTACAACAACCTTGGCAAAATTGAATAACATGTAAACAACCTGCCAGGAAACATTTTATAGCAAAAGTAGAGCTCGATTGACTCAAGCTATGGCACTCCATAATTGCAAAAAAGGGCATGGATGGATAGAGAATAACCATATGTCCAAAACATCCTTACTGAAGTATCTCAAAATAAGCATGGATCGCTCTGTAGCATCAAGTTAACATGGCATAAACATATCAGCAGAACAGGGGCTGAAATCAGCAACATCATGAAGCCTAGTTTGCATGCTTGTGCTAGTCACCACAGAGATCACAAAAATACATGGCATACACCCCTGTAAAGATGGCATGGCATATTACAAAACACATGTAGGAATCAAGTTCATAGGGTGCACACATCAATCATGGCAAAAATGACAAAAGTGCATGTTCTTATAAGAATCTGAAACTAACATCACATAGCCCTCTTGCAACGATGATTCAGGCATCAAGATGGGCTCAAATGAATATGATGCAATGAGATGCAATGATATACTCGTCGAGTCGAACAATTTGACATATTACACGCACGAAACGGAGCAGCGGATGCAGAGATACGGTATGATTAATATGGATACATATGATGAAAAACTCAAGGACTTTAGTGAAAAAAAACAACTTCCGAGAGAAGTCAACGGGACGGCGGGATCCAGGACGGGGCGCGGCCGTTTGGATCGTGACCCCGGTTGATCTGATCCAGGCGGGGGGATCCGGCCGGCTCGCACTCCGGCGAGGCGGGCCACAACGAGTAGGCACCGCGGGTGAAGGAAAGCGAAGGGGACGACGGCGGCGAGGCGACGCTGGTGACGCGGAGGGAGGCGCGACGGCGAGGTGGCGGGGCAGCGCCAGGGTGCGCGAGGCGCGGGCGGCGCGAAGCGCAGCGGCTGGAGGCGCGAAGGCCTGGCGGCGGCGGCGGCCGGCGCCAGCGATGCGCAGCGGACGCGGCGGAGCCGGGCGGCGGATCGGGCCCGCGAGCCCGGATGGGCTCAGCATGGCATGGCGCGGAGGGACGGCGGCGGCCACGTGTATGTGGCGATTCGTCAGAGTGAGGTGGAGGCTGGATGTGTCCGGCTGTCGGCGGAAATGTCCAGCGGCGCGGAGGGAGGTTTTTAGGGTTAGGGGGGAAATAATCCACGAATCTGGACGGGGAGGACGTTTTTATAGGCATAGGGAGCTAGGAGAGTCCAAATGAGGAGCGGTTTTCGGCCACGCGATCGTGATCGAATGACCGAGAGCATGGAGGGGAGTTAGGTGGGTTTTGGGCCACTTTGAAAGGGGTGTTGGGCTGCAAAGAGAAGGAGGCTTTACGGTTACCCGGTTAACCGTTGGAGTACCAAACGACCTCCAAATGGCACGAAACTTGACAGGCGGTCTACCAGTGCTATACCAAGGCCGCTTGACAAACCTCGGTCCATTCCGAGACCGTTTAACACCCTTTACGAAAAAGAGGTAAAGGGGCGCCGGGGAGCATAGGAGTGCCGGATTGCAAAACGGACAATGGGGAAAATGGTCGGAAGCATGAGACGAACACGTATGCAAAATGAAATGCACATGATGACATGATATGAAATGCAGATGATGACATGGCAAAGAGAGACATGCAAGCAAATGACATGGCAAAGACGACGAATAACTGGCAGACACCTGGCGCATCGAATCCGGGGCGTTACACCTTGGGCGACGAGATGTGCTTTGTTGCGAACTACTTGTCCATCTTCATCTTGCTTGTTGCGAAACACCCATTTGGTACCAATGATGTTGTGGTTGTTGTTGGGCTTCTCAACCAATGCCCAAACTTGGTTTGTCTCAAAGTTGTGTTGCTCTTCATGCATGGCGTTTATCCAATCCGGATCTTCCAATGCTTCTTCAACCTTCATAGTTTCAATTCTAGAGATGAATGAATAATGTTCACAAAAGTTAGCTAAACGAGCTTTAGAGCGAGTGATTCTCCCGGTTTGGATATCATTGTAGATTTGCTCGACGGGATGGTCTTTGGAAACTCTTGCTCGAACTCGTTAAAGCTTTTGCTTGGATCTTGGTGGAACATCTTCTTCATCTTGTTCTTCTTCTTGGCCTTCTTCATTGTTGACGTTGTAGTTCTCATGTCATGGTGGAGAAGGAGGTTGTTGATGTTAATCTTGGTGTACTTCCTCGTTTTCTTCGTCTTGGTGTGTCCCACTTGTGGATGCTTCCGTATCAACTCTTGGTTCACCTTGTCGTGAGGTGCAAGCTTCCACTTGGACGGACAAGGTACTCTCCTTCACCTCCGTTGGACGAATCTTGCCAATAGACAAGTCTTGGATTGCTTCCAAAGGGTCTTTGTCTCCTACATCAATTGGAAATTGCTCTACTTGCGAGCCGTTAGATTCATCAAACTTCACATCTACTGTCTCTTCAACCTTTCGGGTGAAATTATTGTAGACATGGTAAGTGTGAGAGTTTGAGCCGTAACCAAGTAGGAAACCTTCATGAGATTTAGGAGCAAATTTAGAACGACGATGCTTATCAAGAATGTAGCACTTTGAGCCGAATACTCGAAAGTATCCAACTTGGGGTTTTTTACCGGTGAGGAGCTCGTATGACGTCTTGCCGAGTAGCTTGTGAAGATACAGGCGATTTGTTGCATGACAAGCTGTCTCAACCGCTTCCGCCCAAAAGTGCTTTGGCGTCTTGTACTCATGAAGCATCGTTCTTGCCATTTCGATGAGTGTCCGGTTCTTCCTCTCAACAATTCCATTTTTTTGAGGTGTGTACGTAGCCGAGAACTCATGTTAAATCCCTTCTTCGTCAAGAAAGGTGTCCACATTTGTGTTCTTGAACTCCGTTCCGTTGTCGCTACGAACCTTCTTGATCTTCACTTCAAATTGATTTTGTGCCTTCCTAGCGAAGTTTCTGAAGATCTTTTGGACCCGTGATTTGTCATCGAGAAAGAACACCCACATAAATCTTGAAAAATTATCGACTATGACTAGACCAAAAGAATTTCCACCGAGACTTTTGTAAGCGTTGGAACCGAAAAGATCCATGTGAAGTAGCTCGAGCGGCCTCCTTGTGGTCATGATGTTCTTCACGGGATGCCTTCCTTCACCTGTTTACCTGCTTGACAAGCACTTCACAGTCTATCCTTATCAAATATGACATCATTAACGCCAAGGATATGATTTCCTTTAATAAGCTTGTCAAGGTTTCGCATGCCCACATGACCTAAGCGTCTATGCCACAACCAGCCTTTAGAGGATTTAGCAATTAAGAAAGTTCTAGGTTGAGCCTTTTTAGTGAAATAAACAATGTAAAGATCACCTCTACGTATACCGGTAAAGATCATTTTATGATTATCTCTACGAAACACTTGGCAATCTACTTCAGTAAATAGGACATTGAATCCGAAATCAGCGAGTCTATATACTGAAAGTAAACTGTACCGAAGAGATTCAACGAGCATGACATTTTTTATGGAGCTATCATGTGAGATGGCCACCTTACCGAGGCCAACCACCTTACTCTTTGAGTTGTCACCAAAAGTGACATACTTTCGAGGGCCGTCGTTTTCAGCAAGCTCACGAAACATATCTTTATCTACGGTCATGTGATCGGTACATCCACTATCAAGAACCCATTCCTTTCCTCCTGCCATATATCCCCTAAGATTTGCCATAAGACCAAAGTGTGTCATTGCATCATCAAGATCAAAGTCACTATCATCATCCTCATCATAGTATCCATGTTCAACATCATCATATGATTTATCAATTCCTAGAGAGGGTGATTCATTAGAATGGGTTTGACATTGATCTTCTTTATGAATTCTAATAGCTTCAGAAATAATGTCGCTAATAATTCCAACATCTCCTTTGGCACGCATAAGATTTGTAAGCTCAAATAGACAATCACCAAACTTAGGATCATTGGAATTCATCTTACTCAAGGCGATAGACTTATGGAGAATTTCATCTAGATTTTGCAAGGAATAGTTTGGAAAACGTTCCTCAAGAAATTTCCATATGGTGTAGGCACACTCAAGAGTAGGCAAACATCCAATCAAGTTTCTAGGAAAACCTCTAGTGATAAGATTAACAGTTCTAAGATTGCGAATCATGTCAATTGACTCATCAAGGGTGGGATGCATAGGATCAACATGTGGTGCACAAGAGCTATTAATGTACTTGTTCAAATGATATTCATTGAAAATCACAAGCATCTCATTTTTTCACTCATGAAAATACTCTCCATCAAGTATAGGCACTCTATGTCTAAGACTCCCCAAAGTAGACTCATCCTCTTCCTCCAATGGTGTTTAAACCAAAGCAATGGAGACCAAAGCTCTGATACCAATTGAAAGGATCGAGAAGAGGTGTCTAGAGGGGGGGTGAATAGACTCTAAGTGAGAAAAGTTGCAGTTTTTTATTTCTTTAAGTTGAAGTGGAGTTTGGCACAAGTTTCAACATTCACAATACATATCAAGCAAGCATGACAAGAGTATATGGGCAGCAGAAAGTAAAGCATGCAAATTGCAAGAATGTAAAGGGATGGGATTGGAGTGTGCAAACGCAATTTGGAGACACGGAGATTTTTTATCCGTGGTTCCGATAGGTGGTGCTATCGTACATCCACGTGGATGGAGACTTTAACCCACGAAGGGTAACGGTTGCGCGAGTCCATGGAGGGATCCACCCACGAAGGGTCCATGAAGAAGCAACCTTGTCTATCCCACCATGGTCGTCGCCCACGAAGGACTTGCCTCACTAGGGTAGATCTTCACGAAGTAGGCGATCTCCTTGCCCTTACAAACTCCTTGGTTCAACTCCACAATCTTGTCGGAGGCTCCCAAGTGACACCTAGCCAATCTAGGAGACACCACTCTCCAAGAAGTAACAAATGTTGTGTTGATGATGAACTCCTTGCTCTTGTGCTTCAAATGATAGTCTCCCCAACACTCAACTCTCTCTCACAGGATTTGGATTTGGTGGAAAGAAGATTTGAGTGGAAAGCAACTTGGGAAAGGCTAGAGATCAAGATTTATGTGGTAGGAATGGAATATCTTGACCTCAACACAAGTGTAGGTGGTTCTCTCTCAGAAAATGTATGTTGGAAGTGTAGGCATGTTCTGATGGCTCTCTCCATGAATGAAGAGTGGGTGGAGGGGTATATATAGCCTCCACACAAAATCTAACCGTTACACACAACTTACCAAACTCGGAGGGACCGAATCCTGAAACTCGGTCGGACTGATTTAGTAAATAATGTGACCGTTAGGAATTTCGGTGGGACCGACATGTCAACTCGGTGGGACCGATATGCTTAGGGTTAGGGCATAACGTAATCTCGGTGAGACCGATTACACAAACTCGGTGAGACCGATTTTTGTAATAGACACCCAGAGAGTTGGTCAGGCAAACTCGGTGGGACCGATTTTCTCATCTCGGTTTGACAGAAACGTTATGAAAGGGAAACAGAGAGATTACTATCCTATTTCGGTGAGACCGAGATCGTTATCAGTGAGATCGAAAAGACTAGGGTTTGTGGCAGTGGCTATGTCAACAGAACTCGGTGGCGCCGGATAGACAGATTTGGTAGGGCCGAGTTTGAATTTTGGTTTGGGACATATGTGGATGTGAGAAAGTGGTTGAGGGCTTTGGATCATATCACTAAGCACTTTGAGCAAGCAAGCCATTAAGCAACACCTCATCCCCTCTTAATAGTATTGGCTTTTCCTATGGACTCAATGTGATCTTAGATCACTAAAAGTAAAATGTAGAGTCTTGTGCTTTGAGCTTGAGCCAATCCTTTGTCCTTAGCATCTTGAAGGGGTTCCACATCCTCTAGTTCATGTCACTCCATTGTTGAACTTATCTGAAACATACTAGGTAAAAGTATTAATCCAACAAGAGATATGTTGACATTAATTACCAAAATCACCCAGGGAGCACTTGTGCTTTCAAAAACTCAATCCATTACAAGAAAGTAGAGGGGGAGAAGCATCATAAGATCCAACTATAATAGCAAAGCTCGCGGTATAGCTAGATCGTGCCATATCAAGAACACAGAGAGAGAGAGAGAGAGAGAGAGAGAGAGAGAGAGAGAGATCAAACACATAGCTACTGGTACATACCCTCAGCCCCGAGGGTGAACTACTCCCTCCTCGTCATGGAGAGCACTAGGATGATCAAGATGGCCACTGGTGATGATTCCACCCTCTGGTAGGGTGCCGGAACAGGGTCCCAATTGGTTTTTTGTGGCTACAGAGGCTTGCGGCGGCAGACTCCCGATCTAGTTTTTGTTCTGGAAGTTTGGGGATTTATAGGAGGGGTTGGCATCGGTTTCATGTCAGGGGGCCCCACAGGGACTCCACGAGGCAGGGGGCACGCCCTAGGGGGGCGCGCCCTCCACCCTTGTGGGGCCCGCGGGACTCTCCTCCGGTAGCTTTTCGTTCCAGTATTTTTTATATTTTCCAAAAATATTCTCTGTTGATTTTCAGCGAATTTCGAGAACTTTTATTTCTGCACTAAAACAACACCACGGTAGTTCTACTGAAAACAGCACCAGTCCGGGTTAGTTCTAACCAAACCATACCAAAATCATGTAAGAATATTATAAACATGGCATGAATACATCAAAAATTATAGATACGTTGGAGATGTATCAAGCATCCCCAAGCTTAATTCATGCTCGTCCTAGAGTAGGTAGATGATAAAAATAGAATTTTTGATGTGGAATGCTACCTAACATATTTATCAATGTAGTCTTCTCTATTGTGGCAAGAATATTCAGATCCATAAGATTCAAAAAAAGTTTAATATTGACATAAAAACAATAATACTTCAAGCATACTAATAAAACAATCATGTCTTCTCAAAATAACATGGCCAAAGAAAGCTATCCCTACAAAATCATATAGTCTGGCTACGATCTATCTTCATCACACAAAATATTTAAATAATGCAATCCCGGTTTCAACCAAGCAATTGTTTCATACTTTACTATTTTCAAACTTTTTCAACTTTCACGCAATACATGAGCGTGAGCCATGGACATAGCACTATAGGTGGAATAGAATGGTGGTTGTGGAGAAGACAAAAAGAAGGAGATAGTCTTACATCAACTAGGTGTATCAACGGGGTATGGAGATGCCCATCAATAGATATTAATGTGAGTGAGTAGGGATTGCCATGGAACGGATGCACTAGAGCTACAAGTGTATGAAAGCTCAAAAAGAAACTAAGTGGGTGTGCATCCAACTTGCTTGCTCATGAAGACCTTGGGCATTTGAGGAAGCCCATCATTGGAATATACAAGCCAAGCTCTATAATGAAAAATTCTCACTAGTATATGAAAGTGACAACATAGGAGACTCTCTATCATGAAGACCATGGTGCTACTTTGAAGCACAAGTGTGGTAAAAGGATAGTAACATTGCCCCTTCTCTCTTTTTCTCTTATTTTTTTTATTTTTTTATTTGGGCCTTTCTCATTTTTTGGCCTCTCTTTTTTTCTTTTCTTTTATTTTTATTTTTTTATTTTTCGTCCGGAGTCTCATCCCGACTTGTGGGGAAATCATAGTCTTCATCATCCTTTCCTCACATGGGACAATGCTCTAATAATGATGATCATCACACTTTTATTTACTTACAATTCAAGAATTACAACTAGATACTTAGAACAAAATATGACTCTATATGAATGCCTCCGGCGGTGTATCGGTATGTGCAATGAATCAAGAGTGACATGTATGGAAGAATTATGAATGGTGGCTTTGCCACAAATACGATGTCAACTACATGATCATGCAAAACAATATGACAATGATGAAGCATGTCATAATAAAAGGAATAGTGGAAAGTTGCATGGCAATATATCTCGGAATGGCTATGCAAATTCCATAATACGTAGCTAGGTATGGTGGCTATTTTGAGGAAGGTATATGGTGGGTGTATGGTACCGGCAAAAGTTGCGCGGCACAAGAGAGGCTAGCAATGGTGGAAAAGTGAGAGTGCGTATAATCCATGGACTCAACATTAGTCATATAGAACTCACATTCTTATTGCAAAAATCTATTAGTCATCGAAACCAAGCACTGCGCGCATGCTCCTAGGGGAAGGGTTGGTAGGAGTTTACTATCGCGCAATCCCGACCTCCACACAAAGGATGACAATCAATAAAGAAATCATTCTCCAACTTCATCACATAATGGTTCACCATACGTGCATGCTACGGAAATCACAAACTTTAACACAAGTATCTCTCAAATTCACAACTACTCCACTAGCATGACTCTAATATCACCATCTTCATATCTCAAAACAATCATAAATAATCAAACTTCTCATAGTATTCAATGCACTTTATATGAAAGTTTTTATTATATCCCTCTTGGATGCCCATCATATTAAGACTAGTTTTATAACCCAAGCAAATTACCATGCTGTTCTAAAAGACTCTAAAAATAATATAAGTGAAGCATGAAAGTTCATCAATTTCTTCAAAATAAAACCGCCGCCGTGCTCTAAAAGATATAAGTGAAGCACTAGAGCAAACGAAAAACTACTCCAAAAGATATAAGTGAAGATCAATGAGTAGTTTAATAATTATGTAACTATGTGAAGAATCTATAACATTTAAGAATTTAAGATCTTGGGATATTCTTCAAATAGCAAGCCAAACAAAATAAAATGACATGACGCTCCAAGAAAAACACATATCATGTGGTGAATAAAAATATAGCTCCAAGTAAAGTTACCGATGAACGAAGACGAAAGAGGGGATGCCTTCCTGGCATCCCCAAGCTCAGGCTCTTGGTTGTCCTTGAATATTGCCTTGGGTTTCCTTGGGCATCCCCAAGCTTAGGCTCTTGCCACTCCTTATTCCATAGTATATCGAATCTTTACCCAAAACTTGAAAAGTTCACAAGACACAACTCAACAGAAAATCTTATAAGCTCCGTTAGTATAAGAAAATAAATCACCACTTAGGTACTGTTGTGAACTAATTCTAAATTTCATATTGATGTTATATCTACTGTATTCACATTTGTGATGTCTGTTTTATGGGTTTACATTTGAGATGACCTAAGATCTGTTAGCCTGTTCCAAGCTCGAAACATGTGATCTTCTTCAGAGTCGTCGTCTATCGTCTACCTAATTTACTGGTAGTTCATGTCAATACCTAATCTCTATCTAATAATAAAAGGTCTATTGCTTCTGGAGGTACGTCATGAAAACTGCCCCTAAAGATGCAAAACATTACGCACCAACGCCACCAATAAGTGATAAAAAAAGTTTCACACAGACAAATCTTCCTCTTGGGCCGGCCCATGCAGTAGGGACCATGTACACTGCGCTCTACGCACTGGAAGAAGACGCAGCACGCGCCCGTTTGGGCAGGCCCATGTTCGGTCGGCCTATTTTTTAACTTCATTTTCTATTATTCCTTTCTCTTTTCTATTTTTTCTACTTTAAGTAATTAGGGATTTCACGAACTAGTTAATGTTCCTGATTTTTTTTAAAGGTTTGTGTACTAATTTTTCTAAATGAAATTGAACAAAATTTCAGCAATTCAAAAAATGTTCATGAATGGGAAAATATCCTAAAAATTTAAAAACTGTTCATGACTTACAAACTAGTTTATTCATTCATAAAACGATCACAGATTCAAAAAAATGATCATGTATTTCAGAAAATGTTCGTTAAGTTAAAAAATGTTAGTTAAATCAAGAAGTTTTTTTGAATTTCAAAAGTTGTTCCACCAATTTTCCTAAAAATGTTCGTCGATTAAAGGAAATTGTCTGTTTATCAAATCAAATACTTCTTCGTTTAGTTGGTAGAACCCACACCAATATCATATTAAATCTCTCTCGTCCAATAAGAGTTTCCGAGATTTACTTTATTCAAATTCTCTCAATTCCAAAGCTCCACAAGGAAAAAAATCCCTCAAAAACCTTAAAGTTTCAATGATGAAACTTACCTTTTTGCATCCAAAAATGCGCGGTTTCAACAAGTTTCAAAGATGTAATTTTAAGAAATTTTCTCTGTTGGTCGTAGACACAAAATAATTGAATTTTATTGGCCGCTCGTACTAAGTTTCAAACAATGAAACTTAACAGTGTTTTCAAAAGTCGCCAATATGTATTCAAAATGGATCTTATTTGAAAGCCTGACCGCGAGAAACACGAATATGAATACATAACTTAGATTGAATTTTTGGTTTAGAAGATATGGAAGTTTGAAAGAAAATTGGAAGCCAAAATAAAAACCCGGCACCAGGACCTGAGTGCCCCCGCACATGCGTGCAGTAAATCCTCATCCTGCACATGGTAGTTAAAGGAAACGTATACACACGCATGTCTTGCTGCGGTACCACAGGGAAGGCCTAGCCGGAAAAATTAGAGTGGCCATAGATTAAGAATGACACAAACGGTTTGGATGCCAAACGAAAATTTTATGTATCAGTTTGGCAACACATTTCCATAGCCACCGTAAAATTGTGCGAGCTTTCTTAGGGCCCATTAAGCTTTATATATATTGCTTGAGCGATAACAAGGTTCTTTCCATCTGTATATCCATGTATCCTTCTAATCAGGCATTGTCGTGGACGGGCTTGTAGGCAACCCGCGGTGCCGCCGTATTGGCAGGGGTGGGCCTGGGAGTCGCCGGATCATCGCCCAGGAGTGGCTGGTCCCAGTCTCCTGCCATGGTTGGCGTCTTGCCAAGTTCGGGCCTCCACATATGCGGGTGGCCTGTGGGGATCGAGAGGAGGGCGGCGTGTGGGGACGTTAGCTTCTGCCTAATAATGGTGGTTTGGCCCTAGTACTGTTCTTCCGCCAAGTCATCTTTCTGCCAGATCTCGACCTCTTAGATCTAGCCGCTGATGGGTTTTGGTCTTTCCCATCGGAGATCTACATGGATTGGTGTATGTCGACCCTGGATATCTAGATCGGAAAGGCTTCAGTCGCGCACGCTTATATTATCAGCCAACACGACCACAAGAGGGCGCGACAAGAAGCTTTGATTTCTTATTGGTGTAATGGGACATGTCTAAGTCAAGATTCTCAAGGCATTGATAGAGGTGGATAAAGTCATGGCGGCTGTGATTGGAGGTCTTGAAGCTTTGGTAGAAGGGTGTAATTGATGCGATAAAGAATGTGCGCCAGGTGTTTGGTGACTCGAAACAGCGGGCTCGGCAAGCGGGGGCGCCATCACTAGAGGACTGCATTTTTGGTGGTACTCCTCGAGTACTGTGTCTCAGTTCCTAGGGTGAAAATCCAAGGTCTAGCCTTTATTGGTTGTACCTAGTATTGGCCTAGTTGAAGGCAATGTTTTTGGGTGTGCTTGGAATTTTTCTAGGGTGAAAATCCACAATCTTCGATCGGACAATGACAACGCTTGTGCATTGTTTCCTTCTTGGAGGGTTGCTTTTGGAGAAATTTTTTGTAATTCAGGCATTGTCTTCGGTGTGGTTAGAGTGCTACTAATGCTAGTGATTTATCACCTTGGAGCAGTCTTTTTTCTTCTATTCTTTTTTTTGGTTATGTGTATCCTTGATGTCTTTGGATATCTTGTTGATAGAGAGGACAGGTGTAATTGGTATCTTTGTGATATTATTTTATTCCCTTTATTGATTTTTTTGATGAACTAAGTCAATGATGTCAATGCATTGAGCTAGAGCTTGCAGGGTGGTATGCCTATGAAAATGAAGAGCCAGATGGTAACTATGAATAAAATCAGCCAAAGAGAGCTTTTTCTTAATGGCAAAAGAGAACAGTTCATGAAACTTTTGAGACCGAGGCAACTCATGCCGGAAGAGAATAGAGTCTCCATAGCCAACATTTACCCGACCAATTCATGGTGCAGCGTGAAATATGTTTTTTTTCTCTGATATATTTGTATGGTACTGTAGATATGATTAAAAAAATTCCTATAAACTTTGTTAAACTTGACATATATTTGAACCGAGAGAAAACTATCATCAAATGTGTTTTCAGAATGAGGGGCCAAGTAAGGGCTATCTCCAAAGCTAACCCTCAAACTGCTCGCAACCATCAGGACATGTTTCTCCATCCAATACAGTCCTATATGGCCCGCAGGCCGGTCCAAATGTGCATTTTCCCGTAAACCGAATACAAACTACGGGGCTTTGCGGGAGTCTGGACCGCTGCCACGGCCGCTTCTTACTCCCCTGGCCCACCCGGAACACCTCTCCCGCGCCCGCGCCCCTTCACATGAGAAGCAGTCAACTAGCACTGCTCCAGAGGACCAGTACCTCATTCATGCTGATTTGGAGTAGCCGCAATGAATATACTCATGTTGAGGAGAAGTAGCAGCCACAAAAATCAATGTAATTGATTGATGAATTGAATGGTTCTTTGGAAATAATTGATCAAGGGCAAGCCAAGGATGTGGATTGTCCTTACTACTTTAATAGTACTACATTTGAAAGTCCAAGAAAATACTTCAATTTAATTCAAGTTTCATAAAATAAATATCTACTTAATGCATAATATATATAATTAGGGGTGAACTTGTGAACGGGACATGAATGGAACTCAAACAAACAATCATATGTAGACAAGACCTGTGTTTGTCTTTTATTCCCAAGTTTGAACTAGTATAGTTCGGGTTCTTACATGATAGTGCATGTCACTTTATTTTTTCACCGCTACAACGATCAAACCATGGACAAAGAAAATTGTATTTCATATATCTAGTACTAGAGTTCTTCTCTTCTCAGTTAGTACCGAAGATGCCAAATGTCGCAATGGTTGTCGAGCAATGTGGAGGGATGTAGACATTGCACATTGCAGGTAGTGTCTGTAGCGCTAGGTTCCTTATTTCCTCGAACTGGGGCAGTTGTTGAGGTTGGACAGAGCCCTGGGCCTGTAGGTTTTGCTAAGATGGCTGGAAGGAGCCCTGGCCTGATGGATATTGTTGCTGAGGCCGTTGGAAGGATACCTGGCTCGACGGTTGTTGTTGTTGTTGTTGTTGTTGTTGTTGTTGTTGTTGTTGTTGTTGTTGTTGTTGTTGTTGTTGTTGTTGTTGTTGTTGTTGTTGTTGTTGTTGTTGTTGTTGTTGTTGTTGTTGTTGTTGTTGTTGTTGTTGTTGTTGTTGTTGTTGTTGTTGCTGTTGTTGTTGATGCAGAATAATAGCATGAGCAACATTATGGATGGCTTGGCACCTCGACTCCTCAGGGATCTGCCACAGTTGTTGACAACACAATTGTTGCAATAGCTGGTAAGTACTTTGTTGCAAAACTTGTGAGCTTGCATGCACTATGTTGTGTTGTTGCAAGACAATATCCGTGCATGGAATCAGTTGTTGTTGCAGAATTTGTTGAAGGATTTGTTGTTGTTGTTGTTGTTGTTGTTGTTGTTGTTGTTGTTGTTGTTGTGCTTGTTGCTGCGAAATTGGTTGTTGTGGTTGCGGATACTGTGGTTGCGGTTGTGGATATGGTTGTTGTGGTGGAAATGGTTGCGGCTGCGGATACGGTAGTTGTGAAGGAAATGGTTGCGGCTGCGGAAATGGTTCCAGCTGCAGATATGGTTGTTGTTACGGAAATGGTTGCGGCTGCGGATATGGCTGTTGTGGTGGAAATGGTTGTTGCCGCCCTGGAAATTGTTGTTGTTGTACCAATGGAACTTGGTCTTGTGGCTGTTGCTGAGATGGATTTTGTGGCCGCAATTGTGGCACTGGAATTCTAACTGCAGTTGTGGCGGTGGTCGCCACGATAGCAAGTAGGGCAAGGACGAGAAAGGTCTTCATGATGGATTTGTATTGACCACTGCTTGCTTGGCTTGAATGATGTGCTCTACTTATGAGAATGATGGATGAGGAAGGATGATCATCATGCTACGGGCCTATTTATAGCTGCCATGGCATGATCTCTTTCACAATTGGCATTTGGTTGTGTGGAAAGTGCTTGGATGCTTCCCAAAATCATAATTTGGTATGTTGTGTTTGGTGGCACTACTTACAAGTGAATTCTTGGACTAGTCATTAATGTTCCTTGTTGTTGCACTATCAGTCCACCACCAAAAAGGTGTGATAACACGCATGACTCATCTTATTCACTTTACAACTCACATACTAATCTAGATTACCTATTTTTCTGAAACTAAGTTTGTAATGTCTTGCAAATTGTTACACATAAACTAGATAAGCATGACTGGCACAAAACTTAGTTTGTAATCTTGTGTGGCCTGTTAAGGTAGATAAGACTAGTAATGTAACTTGCTTTAGTAGGCCATGACTCATCAAATTCCTTTTACATGTCAAGTGTTGTAGTGTTCTAGAAGTTATTAGCAAACATCAATTTTGTAATGTTCTACATGTTGTTATGTGTAAACTAGATAACCTTGACTTGCACACAAACAAGATTGTAATCATGTGTGACCTGTTAAGATCGATTAGACTAGTAATGTGGCTTGCTTTTTTTGACTGGAACACCGTGCATTCCAATTACCCAGGACCAACCAGATCGGTGGTCACAGCACACATTACATTGTCAGGGAGGTTTGAAAGCCAAACCCATTGGCTCCCATAGGCACCACTACAGCCTAAAGCAGCCAGTTCATGGGCTGGGACATTACAAGCGCGTGGACAGTGGTAGCCATTCCACTTAATAAAACCAAAACAGAGCAGATATTTGAGCTCGCGAAAGATGGCACCCAGCGAGGATCGATCAAGAGTTCTAGAATTGATGGCCTGCACAAAGCCAAGCAATCAGTCTCAAAAACAACACATCTCATGCCATGGTCTTCAGCAAACCGGACAACATGCAGCAGGGTAGAAGCTTCAGCATGAAGAGCATCGGACATGTTTTCCAGCACTCCAGCGGCTGCGAAAAGGACGTCTCCAGCATGGTCCCGAGCAATGCACCCCCAGCCACCAGGTTGTGACAGGCCCCTAAAAGCCGCATCAATGTTGATTTTAACCACATCCAGAGTTGGCTTGACCCATTTCTGAATCCTCTGCACTCTTGGTTGTACAGGTTTCGCATTGTATTCCCGCCATTCAATGACATGTCTGGTAACTGACGACTGAAACTCCTCCACTGATGCTCTAATAGACCATGACTCATCAAATTGCTTTTACTTGTCTTAAGTGTGTTGTATATGTTGTACAAGTTATTAACACTTATCAACTTAATATAGTTTGCAATGTGTGTGCATGCCAAGGTACGCTCTAGCTTCTATTCGTTTGTAGATCTTATTTTGTTTTACGCAAATCATATAAATGATCATCTATGCTAAGGCTTGCGAGTGCAGCTGCAACAATGTTGGCAGGGTCGGAGGGAGGCTGTGGCATGGCATGAATTCTTATGGCAACCGTTCATTATGTGTGGAAAGATACGTGTTATGTTTTTCATGCATGCTAAAAATAGATGTTTTTATATACAAATCAATAGAGTAGTCAAATAATGGATTGTATTAAGATAAAAATTATATTTTGACTAACAAAGTTCTCAGAGAAGTTGACATGACCTCTACTCATTATTTATCTTTTGGATCAAATCTATTTATATATAAAAAGTACTTGATGGGTTCACCAGAAAAAGGAGAATTAGAAATAAATTACCACAAAAAACAGAAACATTTTATTTAGCATCCTACAATTTCGTAGCCATTAGATAAGATTCTTGCAAAAAATTACCCAACATTGCCATTATTAATGAAAAAAATCTTCCGTATAGAAGTCATATACAGAAAAAAAAACAAAGCTAAACAAAAGAATTTCTCACGTCTCTCTCTTCCTCGAACCCTAAGAAAAAATTCCTGTGTCCTCACGCTCGTCGCCGCCGCCTTGATGCTTCTCTCGATCCACATGTTGCAGAATCCATCTTTATAACACAACAAAGGGAAAAGAGGGGGCTGTTCTATGTGTGCTCACGCACGGTATCATGTTCCTCTCAATCCACGTGAAGGATTCTGATGTTTGATTCTTCGTTTGGCTGTTGACACATGATGATCCACTGCTCGATGGAGGGTTGTTCGTCTTGGATGAGGTCTCCAATTCTAGCTTCTTCCATTGTCTGTTGACAATGGCGGAGGGCTCTTCATGCCCGGGGTACCTGGCATTATCGAGCACCACAATATAGAGATGGTTACCAGGACATACGAGAAGACCATCGCTCGGCCTCCCATAGATTAGGATGGTCCACACGAGGGAGGGCTAGCTCCGGCGGATCAGGCCGATTGTAAGCGCATGTTCACAAAGTTTTTTGTTTTTCCGTTCATCCATGTCGTGTCAGCATAATATTACGTGACTCACGTTGCCTATGTTCCGTCGTCCTGATGCCGGACGACCTCTTCCTTCAGCATGGTCGTCATGTTCTTGATGCATCCAGCTTACCCATACAAGAGGTAACATAATCACTTTTACTTGAATTGCTATATTGTGCGATTTGGCTGTGTTCATGGATGATGCTGCTGAGTGGGTTTGAGGTGGGCTGACCCTGCGTAGGCACTTGCCCTGGGATTAGGCGGAAATCAGAACTTTTTCCGTAGTTGCATAGAAGTGTACATGCACACGACTTGTACTCATGTGTTCAGTTCCATGATCGCGAAATCCTGTTAATTATTTAAAAACTAATACGAGACATGGCAGTGTGGTTGTACTTCTGTTTCAGTTATGTTATTCTATACAGCTAAGAAAAAGTTACATAGTTCTATAATTGTTATTGGAGAATGTCCTTCACACCCAATTGCATTCCCACAAAGAAACATTGACCATATAGAAGGATCCACTGAACAGATGCTTCATAGGACCTGTTCGAATACAATGATTCAAAAGTCATACTTTGGTAAGCAGAAATCATATGAACTGGATTCCGTGAGATATCTTCTGTTTCACTAATAGAACAACGACCATATATTGGTAGTCTGGTGCACACAAATCATATGAACTGAATTCAGTCAGATTGAGTCAAAGGACCTGTTTACCCGCAAAAAAAGACTCAAAGGACCTGTTCTCTTATCTCTTGGTCTGCATATATACTCCCTCCGTCCCAAAATAAGTGACTCAACTTTGTACTAACTTTGTACTAAAGTTAGTACAAAGTTGAGTCACTTATTTTGGGACGGAGGGAGTACTATGTTAGTATGATGAGGTCAAATTGGTCTTTTCCGAGGTTTCAGTTATGTAGCATATAAATATGAATTTTGCTTTGATTTTCTTTTCCTACACAACAACAGAATTTTCAATTAATCTACTCGTCCAAAGATATGGTAAATTTCCCTTTTTCTAATTAAGTAGTGAAAATACGCATACACCATCTCTGATGACCATACATCACGTAGAAACTACTGGCAAGTTCACTATGTAATATCACCTATGGACGACTTGTATGCTTATTGAAACAAATGGTGTTTCTAGAAATTTCATAATTCTTATTTTCTCACAAATTTATGATCAAAGATGTATATCACAAGTGATATTCCATTTGGCAAAATAATTTAGCTTGCAATCATCTAAAAATATTAATAAGAATACAAGAAGACTGTTTGGTACAACCCATAGAAGCACGGCCGTTCACTACATAGTAGTGTAGACAATGTTCTTTTATGGAAGTAAGTAGTATGAAGGATGTTTTTTTTCTAGAGAGTAGGGATAGTTATGTCAAACTTTGCTTAGATGGAAATATGAGCCAACATCGCTCCTTCTTATTGCACGGGTCTTAACTTAACTAAATTAAATGATCATGGAAATAAATACCTAACGGAAAATGATAGTTTTAAAGGATATATATAGTATAAATGCCCTCTAGCTTCATAGACCAAATTCAAAATAAATCACTTACAGCAAAAAATCATTAAAATAAAAATATGCCAATCTTGCACGTGTTACCAACTTTGCCTATGCCTTTATTATATGAATATAATTTAAAACAATTATTGATCATAAAATTTACAATTGGTACTTTTACATGAGTAATTTCTATTTATTCTTTATACCAGCCAAATATATGGACATATTATTAAAATTATAAAATTATAGCTCGCGCATCGAGCGGGCCACTTTGCTAGTTCAAACAATAATAAAATAAATGGATGTGATTCCATCATGGCCATTTCAAATATATCTGAAAGTAAAATCCAAACATTATCCTTAGTTTACAATATAAATTACACATCAACTGTTTGAGATAAAAAATACAAATGATTTATTATATTACTAAAAAAAGAAAATGAGTTAAAAAGAATGGATGTGATTTGCTTGAAAGAATGTGTATGCATGTATAATTATCCCTTGACTTTCCAGGAAAACAACGCTAGGGGGGTCAGGCAACAGGGGTTGCTCCCTCTCCCTCGCCCTGCAGGGGCAAGGCGAGGCGCGTGGCAAAGGCGATCACCTTGAGAGGTGTCCGTCTCCACAATCGCGTGATCTAGATGCGGGCCCTTTTTTGGAATATTCGTGGCTTCGGCCACGCTGGACGGCGAACCCAGCTAAAGGAGTACATGCGTAAGGAGGACATAGATATCGTAGGTTTACAGGAAACGATCAAGGCGGATTTCCGCTTCCATGATCTACTTTCCATTGATCCGCTAGAGCGCTTTGAGTGGCAGCATGTCCCTGCGGTAGGACACTCGGGCGGCATGCTGTTGGGTCTGTGCCACGCTGTGTATGATCTTATCTCCTGGGACGTGGGGCTTTTATTCATTGCGGCGCACTTACGCATACGGGCTTCTCTTCGTGAGCTTGTGGTGGTCCAGGTCTATGGACGGTCGATCACTCACGATCGGCGGAGTTCTTGGAAGAACTCACTAGTAGAAAAAGGGCCTATAGTCCCGGTTGGTGAGGGCCTTTAGTCCCGGTTCATGAACCGGGACTAAAGGGTCGGTACTAATACCCTCGCCCTTTAGTCCCGGTTCTATCCAGGACCGGGACAGATGGGCCTCCACGTGGCATGTCCGCTGAGCCCAGGCAGGAGGGCCTTTGGTCCCGGTTGGTGGCACCAATCGGGACCAATAGGCATCCACGCGTCAGCATTTCTTTGACTCTGGTTTTTGTTTTCTTTTTCAGAATAGGGGGTGGGGGGTTTTGAGGGGTTAATTTAGGTGTTTCATATATTGTGCTATAGCTAGCTAATTAATAGAGAAAAGTGTCCTTTCTTTTGTCCGTGCTTGGTCGACGCTACGTACTATACATACGTATAGAGAGGACTAACTAGACATGCTAGCTAGCTAGTAATTAAGCAAACAGAAGATCGTCATGAACATATATGCATACAGAGAGAAGTGATATCGACCACCTCTCCTTCTCCGAGAGATTGGTCGAACAACAAGTTCTCGTATATCTATCCGACACTACCGGCTACATATATACAATAATTATCTTTTACAATACGGACGCGTGGTCCACATAGTATTCCCCGTCTTCAGCGATCACATAGTCAAGAAAGAATGCCGCCAATTCCTCTTGAATTGCTCGCATGCGATCTGGTGCTAGGAGTTCATCCCGCTTCCGAAACATCTAATTTTAAGAAAGGGGTCAATACATATATGAATGAATGAAACTCAACACAAATGATGGTAATAAAATAAAATTGTGAATATTTTTATTTACGCACTTCAAATTGTTTGTCGGAGTAGCCCCTCTCACATGTCGTGTGGCGGATGGACTCGCAAACGTAGTATCCACAGAAATCATTCCCTTGTTCCTGCCACAACCACTTTACAAGAAACAGAGGTCAATCAAACTGATAATTAGCAAGCACATGCTAAATGGTATTGATGAAACTAGCGCTTGAATCACTAGGAGATGCGCGTGGAATATGCTACTATATAGTACTTACTTTCGGGTGTCTAAATTGCAGCTTCTTCGGTAGTCCCGGAGCTTTTTTGGTGAATTTTCCCCAAGCCCTGCCATACAAAGAAAACAATTACTTGATATCAGAAATGAACAAAGTTGCTGATATGGTGGATAATGATCGATTTAACTTACTTCTCGAGCATTTCAGTCATTTCCGCATACTCCTCGGGATCTTTTCGTCTCGAGTCTAAGACAGTTACTACTCCCTGCTCAAGCTTAATCTCTAGGAGAATATAGTGGAACCTGCATGCGCATGCATAACTCATCAATATTATATTTCTATAACCTGGACTAAATAAGGAAACCGAATATGCCACAAGACAGTAACACTCACGTGTAGTTGTAAGGAAAGAGTATTGTATTTTTGTGTTCATTTATTTCCAACGATCGTAGCAAGTTGGCCTCGGTTTCGTGACACGATATTTAACCTCATTTGCATCTATGAGATATGTGTTAATGAACCCAATATCACCCACTTGTTTTTCTTCATTTCTGCGATCTTCAATCTGCATAATATAGTGAGGATATTTATAAATACATGCAATGAAAGAGCTGAGTTATATAGAGATACTTAATGACAGAAGTAGTACTACTTACAGACAGTAGCAGGTGACCGTTGCTTTATCGAGGGCCAATTGATTGAAAACTGATAGAACTCCTCAAATGGAATAGGCAACAGTTCAATTCCAAGGAGGTCATGCTCTTTTAACTCTCACATACAAAGTATTCCTCCCTCGAGACTCTTTGCAGGTTTTCATGTACCAATCATGCAATCTTCGCATCATCGTTGTTAGAGAGCTTTCATCTTTGACGAGAGGCTTCCGTATCAGTATCTTTGTATCTGCACCTCCAAGAAATCAAATTGTACATCGTCGGGCAGGTAATCTTCAGGATTGCCATAACCGGGCACCATCCTCGGATCGACGATGTCGCTAGCAGAGCACCTTGAGCGGGGGCACGATTGCTTGCTTGTTCGCCGAGCTGGGCAATTTGTTTCCTAGCTCGTCGTTCTTTCATCCTTTGATCACGACAGTACTTCCCGATCTCTCCGCTTGGCAAATGCCTTTCCAATAATGCGCTCATAGTTGCCTTTCGGCGGAGACTTGGGTGGTTTTGTCAGGGCAGCCAGAGTGCGCTTCGCTTTGACCGGATCTACCTTCTCCTCCGGAGGTGGATGTCTCTTTGCTTTCAACCCTTGAAACCAGTCATCCACTTCGGTCTGCGCAATCTTCGCGTTTTCCTCCTCGCTTCTCTCAGACGGTAACTTCTCCGAGTCTTGAGAGAAGGACCGACCATATCTCCTCCCGCCTTTGGCTCTCTTGCTAGACGCCAGCAGAGCAGACGGAGCGGATGTCTTCTTTCCTTGCTTACGAGGCGGAGGAGAAGGACTACGACGCGCCGGAGCAGCCGGAGCGGCGGCGGGTCTCTTCCGCCCTTGCCGACGAGGCGGAGAAGGAGGAGGCTGGCTGCGGACGCGCGGTGCAGGCGGAGAAGGAGACGGAGTGCCGCCACGCCGGAGAAGGAGCCGCCGAGTGCCCTGATCGTCACTCACGGAGGAGGAGGCGGTGGAGGAGGCGGAGTGCCCTGACTCGCCGGAGGAGGAGGAGGAGGCGGAGGCGCCCAGTTCGGAAGGTTGATGAGATCCTTCCGCCATAGGCATGGAGTCTTGAGCAGAACCCAGCCGATACTCCCTTCACCGTAGGGTGGTCAAGCCGAGGTCCTCAAATCCTCCGTTATTTCATCGACCATCACCTTAGCATATCCTTCGGAATCGGCCGGCGGTGAAAAGTTGAGTCGGGTTTAGTAGGATAACAGAGCCAACAGCCGCCTTGACCTTCAAATTGCTCCATTGCGCCATAAGGTGGCAACTTTCAGCATCCGTGATAGCATCCACGGGATAGCTGGCAGGAGCCGTCAAGGCATGCTGCTCGCTGAAGCAGCTCGGTGGAAGCCACGCTGCTTCTCCGCTGAGATGGCGGAGTAAGCCGGGGAAGCTTCGCAGGTCGTTTGTTGTGATCTGCTGCTTCTCGTTCCTCTAGCCCCATTACCCTTTCGTGCAGCGCTCGCATTAGGCTCTGCTCCAGTTTCTTCCTCCTCTCATGGGTTTTGTAACCCCTGCGTCCGAAATCCAGCCTTCCACGAAACGGAGCTGGCGTGCCTCGTGTCCGTCCGTGGTGCTCAGGATTCCCGAGGGCCATTGTGAGCTCGTCCTTCTCCCTGTCTCGAACGAACTTCCCTTGCTGCGCTGCTTCGATATAATGCTGAAGCCTCTTGACTGGTATGTCCAATTGTTCGTCCGCCCAAATGCACTTCCCGTTATAGGGTCCAAGGATCCGCCGCCCAAGAACCAAGTCCGCAACGGTCTGGCCAGTTCATTGTCTCGGTTCGATCCCTTTATCAAGCAGATAATTCTCAGCCTTGGCCCACTTAGGCGGGCTATGAGGTAGCCACCGACCCGTGCGATGGTGAAGCTTCTTCTTCGCAGCATTTCTCTTGTTTGTCGCTGACATCTTTTTACTCTTTTCCGATGTCTTGTAGGCCACAAATGCGGGCCATCATCTCTCGATCTTCTCATATTTGCCCGTGAATTCTGGTGTCTCATTTTTTCGACATACGTATTGAGGTCTTTCTTCCAATTCCTGAATAGTTCTGCCATCTTCTTAAGAGCAAAAGACTTGATTAATGGCTCTATTATCTGGCTTCTCCGGATCATCCTCTAGCGGTAGGGTAAAATTTGACTTCAGCTCAGTCCAAAGATCATTTTTCTGCATATCATTGACACAAGACACCTCGTGGTCTTCGTTCTTAGGCTTATACCATTGGTGGATGCTGATCGAGATCTTGTCCCTAACCGAACCCCGACCGAGCAACAAATGCCTTCTTTGTCCGGTAGGGTTCAATCGGTTGGCCGTCAGCGTGATTTGTATGATCTCAAACTTTTCATCCGAGCTCAACTTTTTCTTCGGCCTCGTCTCTTTACCGGTTGTGCTCGATCCGGAGGGCTAGAAAAAGAACAAAGACGAGAGTTAATTAATATGTGTACATATATACCAAAACAAAGACGCGAGCTAGTCAAGACAGGCTTAACTAATATATATACCTGGCGGACTCGGTTTGGTGATCACCGGAGCCGTCCTCACGGTCTACTTCTTCACCCTCTCCTTCTTGCACCGGCATTGGGTCATCGGAGCCATGTAAATCATAGCCAGCTACTTCTTCACCCTCTCCTTCCGGACCATCGTTGTCGTTGAGAAACATCATCGAGGAGACGGCATCACTTCCGTGTGCGATTATGTCCCTCAACAACGCTTCTTGTGCTTCGTCTCGGGGGTGTCCATAGTTTCTACAAATATTTACAACATGGCAACTATTATTCAAACATGACAGATATGGATATATTAGTGCCAACGAGAACTAGCTAGCTAATCACAATAAGGAATCATATTAGTGGCCTCGACGCTGCTTCTCTAGGGTTTGGGGTGGCCTCGACAACGCTTCAAGGGTTAGGGGTGGCCTCGAGAACGCTTCAAGCTAGGAGGGGCGTGACATCGACCCCCCACGTGTTGAAGCTATCGGGAGGGGTCAGCGTTGAACAAGACATCTATGTCCCACAAGTGACGTGGGCATCGACGCCCATGTAGGGTAGAGGGTCGTGGATCGCCGAGCGGTCGAGGTCAAGGGTCAAGATCGCCGAGGGTCGGGAGGTTGCCTAGTGTCAAAGGATTCAAAAAAACCATGTCTTCATCATTAGGCGAAAGTAACAGGTGCATGATGGTACGAAGCTCGCCAAAGTTGTTTTGGAACGGAGTCCCAGATAGGATAACTCGCTTTTTGGTACAAAGTTCAGCAAAAAGGCAAATTATCCTATCCGGACTCCATTCCGTAACATCTTTGAGGACTTCGTACCATCATGCCATGGTTACTCCGCTAATGATGAAGCCATGGATTTTTCAATACTTTGACACTATAGGAACCTCGACCCTAAAACCTTCGACCCTTGACCCCTTAACGACCCTCGACCCTCTACCCTAGTTCCCGACCCTCGACCCTCGGCGATCCTCGACACCCTCGTTATATCGACAACGACGCAACATACATATACATGGGAAAATAATGTTATCGGGGAGGGTATCGATACCCCCTCGTGTCAAAGTTTCTTCTTTCTCCTCTATTCCTTTATTTCTTCTTCTCCTCTTCTTTTCTTCTTATCCTCGAGAAAGGAAAATAAGGAAAAGGAAGAAAAGAGGAAGAAGGAAGAAGGAAGAAGAAGAAGAAAAAAAAAAAAAAAAAAAAGGAGAAGAAGAAAAGAATAGAGAGAAGAAGAAAAATAGAAAAAAATTCTATTTTTCTTCTTCTCCTCTATTCCTTTCTTCTTCTCCTTCTTTTTCTTCTTTTCCTCTCATTCTTTTCTTCTTCTTCTTCCTTCTTCCTTCTTCCTCTTTTCTTCCTTTTCCTTATTTTACTTTTTCCTCTACACTAACCTAATTAAAATGCACTAACCTAATTAAAATTGTAACTTTCTATATATGAACAAAAAACTAAACTAATAAAAATAAAAAACATATACATTATAGCCACATACACATATACATCACATATGAACAAAAAAAATAAACTAATAAAAATAAAAAAACGGGGGCGGCTCGACGGCGGCGGCTCACAACGGGGCGGCGGCCGGCGAGGGCGTCGGCGACGGCGACGACGGGCTCGGGCGGCGGCGGGCGGGGGCGACGACGGGCTCGGGCGGCGCTGGGCAGGGGCTACGAGGACGGCGGGCTCGGTGCAGGGGCGACGACGGCTCGGGCGGGCGGGCGAAGGCGACGACGGGCTCGGGCGGGCGTCGACGACGGCGACTGGGGGGCGGTCGTGGGGCAGGGCGCGACGAAGGCGGCGCTGGGGCGGCAGTGACAGCGACGACGGGTATGGCGACGACGATAAGCGTCGCGGCGGCGCCGCTGGCGGCGTCGGGACAAGCGCTGGCGGCGACGGGCAGCGGCGACGACGGGCGCGGATGGCGTCGGGCGGCGCGACGGACGGCGGCGGCGGCGGGCAGCCTGGCGGCGTCGATGTGCTTAAGCGTCGTCGGGGGCAACTGCGAGGGAAATGTGAAAATTTCCTAAGTCTTTGCTTATATAGCAAAGCCTTTGGTCCCGGTTCGTGGCACGAACCGGGACTATGCCCTTTAGTCCCGGTTGGTGCCACCAACCAGGACCAAAGGCCTGTTTTCAGCAGCCCAAAGGGCGGAAGCGGCGACCTTTGGTCGGTTGGTGGCACCAACCGGGACTAAAGGGGGGCATTAGCCCGGTCGTGGCACCAACCGGGACTAAACCCCTTTAGTCGGTTGGTGCCACCAACTGGGACCAAAGGCCATGTGCTGCCATGGCGCCAAATGTTTAGTCCCACTCGCTAGTTGAGAGGAGTCGCACCAGTTTATAAGGTGCGGTGCGGCTCCCTCTCGAGCTCCTCTCTAAAGCAGGCTGGCCTAACACTGCCATCTGTGCTGTCAGGCTCTTTGGGCCTTCCAGCTGGCCTGAATCCGGCCCATAGGGTTTCTAGTCGTATTCAGGCCGTGGGGGCCCGATGGGTGGCACTTTTTTGCTTTATATTTTATTTCTTTTTGCTTTTAGTTTTAGAAAAATATAAACTTTCTATTAGTGCCATTAGTTTTAAAATTTGAAAACACTTTTTTGTTTTCTTTGTTGCTTTATTTATTTTATTTTGTTTCTACTTACAACAAAATACTTATTGTTGCTATTTTTATTTTTTCAAGTTTTTTCGTTTTGTTTTCTGCATTATTTATTTTATTTTGGTTTTTGCTTTATTTTTAATTCTTTTTGCTTTTAGGTCAGCAAAATTATAAACTTTCTGTTAGTGCTTTTAGTTTTAGAAAATATAAACTTTCTGTTTGTGCCATTAGTTTTAAAATTCAAAACACTTTTTTGTTTTCTTTGTTGCTTTATTTATTTTATTTTGTTTCTACTTACAACAAAATGCTTATTGTTGCTATTATTATTTTTTTTCAAGTTTTTTGTTTTGTTTTCTGCATTATTTATTTTCTTTTGGTTTTTGCTTTATTTTTAATTCTTTTTGCTTTTAGGTCAGCAAAATTATAAACTTTCTGTTAGTGCCATTTGTTTTAGAACAATTATAAACTTTCTGTTTGTGCCATTAGTTTTATAAAATTTGAATTCTTTGAAATTTGTGTGAATCACAAGTTTGTGAGCTCAACAAGGCGTAGAGGGACGGGCTTATAAACCGGTGTGGCGCCCTTCGTTGGCGAGGTTTTCAAATTCATAGTTTTCAAATGAACTCTGAAAAAGTTGGCATTGCATGTTCATGAACAAAACGGACAATGGTATCATACTCGTGTGTTACAAAGTTGGCATGGTATCATCATAATAGTTGCGGGAGAAAGTCTTCACTTTTTCTTCGCTTGTGTCGTTTGCTTATTGCGCCGTAACCATGGATAATCTTCATCGTTTATCAGGATGCTTTGGTCAGCCTTGACTTTGAAGGGGGAATTTCATGAAACTTTTCATACTCTTGAGACATGTCCATCTTGCCCTCCACTCCCGTGATGTCCCTTTTCCTGAAAGAACTATGTGGCGCTTTGGCTCATTGTATGATGTATTCGCTTCCTTATCTTTTCTTTTCCTCGGTCTGGTAGACATGTCCTTCACATAGATAACCTGTGCCACATCATTGGCTAGGACGAATGGTTCGTCAGTGTACCCAAGATTTTTCAGATCCTTGTTGTCATTCCGCATTGTGGGTCTACTGCACCTCGCCTCGACAGATTGACCCACTTGCACTTAAACAAAGGGACCTTAAAATCTACTCCGTAGTCAAGTTCCCATATGTCTACTATGTAACCATGATATGTGTCATTTCCCTTGTCGGTTGCTGCATCAAAGCGGACACCGCTGTTTTGGTTGGTGCTCTTTTCATCTTGGTCAATCGTGTAAAATGTATTCCCATTTATCTCGTATACTTTCCAAATCATTATAGTCGAAGATGGTCCCTGGACAACAAGTACAACTCATCACAAACAGTGTTGTCACCTCCGAGACGTGTTTCCAACCAACTGCTGAAAGTCTGATGTGTTCACATGTAATCCATCGTCGACCGCTCCGGGTGTTTGGAGCGCAGACTGTTCTTGTGTTCATCGACATACGGGTCACCAAGGTAGAGTTTCAGTAGAACTGTGTAGTGTGCTTGAGACCAAGAATATCCGTCCCTGCATATTATTGAGTCTCTTCCAAGCGTGTTTTTCGGTCAGTCTCCCCTCATACCGCGATTTAGGGAGACCTATCTTATTAAGGCCAGGAATGAAGTCAACACAAAACCCGATGACATCCTCTCGTTTGATGGCCCATGGAGATGCTTCCTTCGGCCTAGCACGGTTCTGAACATATTTATTTAGGACTCCATGAACCTCTCAAAGGGGTACATATTGTGTAGGAATACGGGCCCCGAATGACAATCTCGTCGACTAGATGAACTAGGACGTGCGTCATGATATTGAAGAAGGATGGTGGGAACACCAGCTCGGCCCGACAAGACATTGCGCCACATCACTCCTTAGCGTTGGTACGATTTCTGGATCGATCACCTTCGAGATATTGCATTGAGGAATGCAGATAGCTTCACAATGGCTAATCGGACGTTTTCGGTAGAAGCCCCTCAATGCAACCGGAAGCAGTTGCGTCATAATCACGTGGCAGATCATGAGACTTTAGGTTCGGAACTTTTCTCGGCATATTTATTATTCCCTTTATATTCGACGAGAAGCCAGTCGGGACCTTCATCTTGAGCAGGCATTGAAAGAATATTTCTTTCTCTTCTTTCGAAGAGCGTAGCTGGCAGGACCTTCATCTTGCTTCGGAGGCATGCCCTCTTTTTCGTGCAAGCGTTGCAGGTCCTCTCGTGCCTCGGTGTATCTTTTGTCTTCCATACGCCCAAGAAGCCTAGCAGGTTCACGCAAAGGTTCTTCGTCACGTGCATCACGTCGATCAAGAGCGGACCTCTAGGTCTTTCCAGAGGGTAGGTCCCAAAATATAGATTTCTTCTTCCACATGGGTGCGTGATTCTCGGCGTCATTCGAACAGCTAGTCCGCGGGACCCTTTCCAAAGATTACGTGTAAATCATTGACCATAGCAAGTACGTGATCACCGGTACGCATGGCGGGCTTCTTCCGTTGATCTGCCTCGCCTTTGAAATGTTTGCCTTTCTTTCGACATTGATGGTTGGTCGGAAGAAATCGACGATGTCCCAGGTACACATTCTTCCTGCAGGTTCCCAGGTATATACTATCGGTGTCAAGTAAATAGTGCGTGCATGCGTGGTATCCCTTGTTTGTCCGTCCCGAAAGGTTCTCGAGAGCGGGCCAATCGTTGATGGTCACGAACAGCAACGCCTTTAGGTCAAATTCCTCCTTTTGTGCTCATCCCACGACGTACACCGTTTCCATTCCACAGCTGTAAAAGTTCTTCAACTAATGGCCTTAGGTACACATCAATGTCGTTGCCGGGTTGCTTAGGGCCTTGGATGAGAACTGGCATCATAATGAACTACCGCTTCATGCACATCCAAGGAGGAAGGTTATACATACATAGAGTCACGGGCCAGGTGCTGTGATTGCTGCTCTGCTCCCCGAAAGGATTAATGCCATCCGCGCTTAAAGCAAACCATACGTTCCTTGGGTCCTTTGCAAACTCATCCCAGACTTTCTCTCGATTTTTCTCCATCTGCGACCCGTCGTGGTGCTCTCAACTTCCCGTCTTTCTTACGGTCCTCACTGTGCCATCGCATCAACTTGGCATGCTCTCCGTTTCTGAACAGACGTTTCAACCGTGGTATTATAGGAGCATACCACATCACCTTCGCAGGAACCCTCTTCCTGGGAAGCTCGCCATCAATATCACCAGGGTCATCTCGTCTGATCTTATACCGCAATGCACCACATACCGGGCATGCGTTCAGATCCTTGTAGGCACCACGGTAGAGGATGCAGTCATTAGGGCATGCATGTATCTTCTCCACCTCCAATCCTAGAGGGCATACGACCTTCTTTGCTGCGTATGTACTGTCAGGCAATTCGTTATCCTTTGGAAGCTTCTTCTTAATTATTTTCAGTAGCTTCTCAAATCCTTTATCAAGCACAGCATTCTCTGCCTTCCACTGCAGCAATCCGAGTACGGTACCGAGCTTTGTGTTGCCATCTTCGCAATTGGGGTACAACCCTTTTTTGTGATCCTCTAACATGCGATCGAACTTCAGCTTCTCCTTTTGACTTTCGCATTGTGTCCTTGCATCAACAATGACCCGGCGGAGATCATCATCTGGTTCCTCCTGATCTTCAGCAGCTTCGCCCGTTGCAGCACCATCGTGCACATCGTCTGGTGCATCTTGATGTTCAGTAGCATCACCGTATTCAGGGGGCACATAGTTGTCATCGTACTCTTCTTCCTCGCCGTCTTCCATCATAACCCCTATTTCTCCGTGCCTCGTCCAAACATTATAGTGTGGCATGAAACCCTTGTAAAGCAGGTGGGTGTGAAGGATTTTCCGGTCGAGTAAGACTTCAGTATTCCACATATAGGGCATGGACAACACATAAAACCATTCTGCTTGTTTGCCTCAGCCACTTGAGAAAAGCATGCACGCCTTAATGTACTCGGAGGTGTGTCTATCACCGTACATCCATTGCCGGTTCATCTGCGTGCATTATATATAATTAAGTGTGTCAAAATCATTACAGAACATCATGAATAGATAATTAAGTGACCAAATTAATAGAAGTTCATCATCACAGAAAAACCAAAGTACATACATAGTTCTCATCTAACAACATAAAGCTCGGCAGAGCATCTAAATTAATTAAACCATACATTGAAACTATGTAAAACATTTCAATGTGAAAACAAATACGATCATAATCGCAACCAAGGTAACAACTGATCCAACGGCATAATGATACCAAGCCTCGGTATGAATGGCATATTTTCTAATCTTTCTCATCTTCAAGCGCATTGCATCCATCTTGATCTTGTGATCATCGACGACATCCGCAACATGCAACTCCAATATCATCTTCTCCTCCTCAAGTTTTTTTATTTTTCCTTCAAGAAATTGTTTTCTTCTTCAACTAAATTTAACCTCTCGACAATAGGGTCGGTTGGAATTTCCGGTTCAACAACCTCCTAGATAAATAAAATCTATGTCACGTTGGTCGGCATAATTTTCATAAACAATAAATGAACCAATAGTTATGAAAAGATAATATATACCACATCCGAATCATAGATAGGACGAGGGCCGACGGGGGCGGATACCAAAACCATCGCACTATATAAGATGCAATAATAAAAGTAAGAAAATAATACAAGTAAGAATATTTTTCCTTTCGAAAGAAGATAAGAACAAGAGGCTCACCACGGTGGTGTCTTGGCGATGAGATCGGCGCGGGTGATCGACGGCGGTGAAGACGGGACGGGCGTGACGGACCGCTAAACCTAGACAAATATTGAGGAAAATGGAGGTTGGAGTTCGAGCTTGGAGAGGAGAAAGCTTAAGTAGTGTGGCTCGGGCATTTCATCGAACACCTCATGTGCATAGGAGGTGAGCTAGAGCACCACAATGCCCCCCCCCCGGCAAGAGAAAAACAGAGCAATGGATCGGAGTGCTCTGCTCGCGAGCGAGGGGTATATATAGGCAGCACTATTGGTCCGGGTTCGTGGCATGAGTCGGGACTAAAGGGAAGCCTTTGGTCCCGGTTCATGCCACGAACCGGGACCAATAGTGGTGGGCCAGGAGCCAGGACCATTGTTCCCGGTTCGTCCCACCAACCGGGACCAAAAGGTCCGGACGAACCGGGACCAATGGCCCACGTGGCCCGGCCGCCCCCTGGGCTCATTTAACGGGGCAATAGCTCCATTGGTCCCGGTTCTGGATTGAACCGGGACTAATGGGCTAAACTGCCCTGGATAATAGCCCCTTTTTCTACTAGTGACTCCAAGCCAAAGTCATCGCGGTGACCGCGGCAGCGATCCCTGTCCTAGTGGGAGGGGACTCAACCTGATCTGTTCGGGTGCGGACAAAAATAACCGTATTATCAACTGGCCACGGGTGACCATGTTTAATACGGCCATCGCCTCAATGGCCCTTAGAGAAGTGGCGAGGTCGGGAGCATGCCTCCTGTTTATGATGATTATATTGATGAAAGTGGGTTTGGAAGAGTGTCAACTTTAGAAAGTAATGATCCCACTATTTTGTAGGGTGTTGAATCTTATTGTGATAATGACAAAAGTGGATTTGGAGAGGTCATGGCTTTATTTAGTAATGATTCCACTATCTTGGAAGTGGTTTCAATCGATTATGATGAGAAGAAGGTTGCTACTTATGATGATTATTGTGATGACACTTATGTTATAAAAAAGTAATGATGATTATATTTATAAAACTTGTCATGATTATGAATACCCTTTTTCTGAACATTATTATTTCAATGCTGTAGCGACCTGACCCAAATCGGTCAAATCTCTGTGTCTGTACCATCCCAAGATCATGCTGGTACTCACAGTACATCGATAAAGTGATCAAAGTTCAATCACACCTGAATATCATTACATGATTCTCATATAGAGTCTTTATTACAAGGGAATAAATTCGGCTCAAGGCCAACTCATGAGAAATAAACTACTAATGCTGCGGAAGCGTCGAAGATAAAGCGAGTCCATCCGACTCCATAGGGCAATCGCCAAGCGCGGAGCGTAGCCTCACTCCTGATCGGAATATACCTCTGCAACATAAGACGTTGCAGCCATGTAGGTCAGCTTTTTGAATAAGCTGGCAAGTCATGAAGAATAACAATAATAAAGTTACTATCACTATATGCATTTTGGCTGTGGAGCTCTAAGTTTCATCATTTTGCGAAAAGCAAAATTTTCCCTACTACAGTGGACTTGCTTGCAAATTACTACAATTGTTGGTAGTTATTGAGATGGTTCCGCCAACCAAAATCTCATTCCCAAATTATTAAGTCATAAACCCCTCAAATTAATTCATTAGTTTTAGTGTTGAGATATCCGAATACTTCCAAGTTCCAGAGGCTCAAATTGTCCGTAACCGGGGACACGGCTAATCGATTAGATCTTTAACTCTGCAGAGGGTTGCGACTTTCCCGCAAGAATCATTCCCTCCTTTAAAGTCTTCGCACTTCATGGTGTTTGAAGACGGACGAATGAAACAGGGTCTTCAGAGAGTTCTTCAGCTCCGCGTACCCATCCAATCCTACCGTTCTTCTACATCTCGTAGTACCGCCCAGCCAGCGTCACTACTAAGGTTAACCCAGCCAGAGCCCATAATGGCTTGCGGCTGCAGTAAGCTTCCGGTCATGGGGCATCCATCCTTCTCTTCGTGGCTGGGTGAAGCTTTCCGCAAGATGTCATGGCACTTCTCCATGCATCCCGCCAACCACTGGGTTCTCCAGGTGCCCGTCAACCGTCCTCCACCCAAAGAGTGAATTTCAAGTCCATCTTGATCATTGTAGTTCATGGGGTTGTCATCATCATTGACTCTCACATCTTGCTTATGAATTTCACTCAACCAAAACCCGTCTACGAGCATAGCAAAGTAAACTACTTCGTCCCGGGGTCATGGTAACAAGGGGATTGGCTCATCCTACCACATGATACTACTCAAGATGAATAACTTCAAAATTTCAACTACTGCATGCATGGTGGGGTGGTGACAATTACTAATGCACAAAAACATAGGTATAGAAATAACATGATCAAAACTTGCCTTCTTGATGATCCTCGTAAGCTAAAGATTCAGAGTAGCAAGCTTAGCATTCGGAAACTCTACCGAGACAAACAAATCACAATAAGCATATAGCAATAGGATCACATAACAAAATATCATAACAAAGTTACACACCAAAACCAACAAGCAAAATCCAAAGGGAAAAACTCAAAGAAAACCACTCAAAGTTTTCCTACTTCAAACAACAACTAAAAGTAGTTTTATATAATAAAATTTCCCTAACATAACTTATCATGGTTTTAGGTTAACTTAACAGAAAAGAATTCACTAAGCAACTAGGAGCAAAAAGAATTAATTAAAAAGCTATTATAAAACTCCTTTTAGGCCTAATCCAATTTCCATTAAGAAAAATAAAATAAAACTTTTATTTATTATAAATAAAAGTTCATCTATTAGAGTGACATAAACTATCCTAGAATAATCAATCACATGTTAAAAATAAATTTATTTACTAATTAAATTAATAGGAAAACAGTAGCTAGTTAATTAATTGGGATTAATGAGATTCTGCTTAAAACTATTTATTTATAAATCCTAAAATACCCAAGTTAAATTTTATGGTTTGGCAATGTCAAAATAAAGTTGGGACAAAAAGAATCATCCAAAATAATTTTTCTAACTCAAGTTATAGCAGATTTACTATTCTGTCTAAAACTAAATTAAAGCAATTTTAATTAATTTTAACATAGATAAATATATATTCTACAGAAACTACATAAAATTTGCAAACCAATAAAAAAAGAATCATCTAAAAATAGTAAACAGAATAAAAGATATGAATTTTTCAAAACATAAACTATTCTGTTAAAACAGAAAACAGAAATAAAAGAAAAAGGCCTAATGGGCCTAAACTGTGCACTGGGCATAAAATAACCTAAACGGGCCCTAGGGTTAAACTAAAACGGGTCGGGCTAATAGAAATAAACCCTAATGAAAATAAACCGTGAACTAAACCGGGCCGGTCCGGTTTATTTTAAAAGAGATACCCCTTCGGGGGCGATCTAATCTAGACCGTTGGTGGCGCATCGGACGGGGGAGGGGGCTTCCGGTGACTTACCGGCGTCCGACGGCGGCGGCGGCGGCGGCGATGAGTGCGGCGAGGGCTCCGGGCGTCGGTGAGGTCGGGGGAGTGGCCGGTCGGGTGCGGACGAGGTCGGGGAGGCGACTGGTGGAGTCGGGGGTGGTCGGGGAGGGCTAGGGCGGCGACGGCGACGAGAATGGCGGCGGCGAGAGCTTCGGGCTCCGGTGAGCTCGAGCGAGAGAGGAGGGGTCCGCGAGGGCTAGGGGGGAATGGGGTGCGGGCGATGGCTTAAATAGCCAGGGGCCTCGGCCTAGCCGGGGCGATCGGAGGATCGGCATCCGGATCCTTCGAGATCCGCGATCTGCTGGCGCGACGGCGTGGCGTGGGGCGGGGTTGACGATGGGGGTGGGGCCTGCTGTCAGTGAGACGGAGAGGGGGTGCGGCGAGCGGCCGGCGCCAAGGGTTTTGGGCGGGCGTGGGAGGCCGGCTCGGTCGGCGCTAGGCTGGCCTCTGGGCGCTTCGGTGGGCGGCCGGTGGGGGTTTTCGGCGCTGGCTGGGCCAGGGGGCCTAGCTGGCGCCTTGGGTGGGTTTTTCCTTTTTTGAATTTTTTTAAATAAAACAAAACAGAGTATAACTTTTAAAATATAAATATTTTATATAGGGTATATATATACCAAAATGATCAGGGGAATATTCCCTTTCATTTGAACATTTTTCAAAGGAAAATCCAAACTTTATAAAATCCATTTTTTCAAATTCAAATAAAATTCAGATTTGAATCCAAATCTTTTGGCAATGTTTTTCCTCTGATATTTTTGGAGTGTCATGTTACTCCTCTCATACTTTTGATCAAGTATTTATCAGGCTTAGTTTTTGAAATGTTTCCCACTTGCCAAAGTTTGAATTCAAATTCAAAACTCAAAATTCTCTGAAACTCCAAAAGGCATTCAAATTCAAACAGGATGCATAGGATGCTTAGCTATAATTGTAAAACATTCCAAATAGGAAATTTGGGATGTTACAAACCTACCCACCTTAAGATGAATCTCGCCCTTGAGATTCGGGTTGGCTAGCAAATAGGTGCGGGTGGTCTCGAAGAAGGTCTTCTTCGCGCTCCCAGGTGGCTTCTTCCTCGGTGTGGTGACTCCACAACACCTTGCAAAATTTGATGACCTTGCTGCGGGTGACTCTGCTTGCAGTCTCGAGAATTCGGACGGGTTTCTCCTTGTAAGTCAGATCACTGTCAAGCTGTATGGCCTCTAGGGGCACTGTGTCTCTCAACGGAACATCGGCCATGTCGGCATGACACTTCTTCAGCTGAGAAACATGGAAGACATCATGAACTCCGGACAATCCTTCCGGCAATTCCAACTTGTAAGCAACTTCTCCACGACGTTCGAGGATTTTGTAGGGGCCAATGAATCGGGGTGCTAACTTTCCCTTGACTCCAAACCTCTTGATTCCACGAAGTGGAGACACACGAAGATATGCTCGGTCTCCCACTTCGTAAGTTACTTCCTTGCGCTTACTGTCTGCGTAACTCTTCTGCCTCGACTGTGCTATCTTGAGTCTGTCTCGAATCAGCTTGACTTTCTCTTCGGAATCCCTGATAAGGTCGGAACCGAAAAGTGATCGATCTCCAACACTATCCCACAGCAATGGTGTTCTGCACCTCCTTCCGTATAGAGCTTCGAAAGGGGCCATCTTCAGACTGGATTGATAACTGTTGTTGTATGAGAACTCTGCGTATGGCAGATTATCATCCCAGCTAGACCCATAGTCTAGCACACAAGCTCTCAACATGTCCTCCAGAATCTGGTTGACTCTCTCGGTCGTCCATCATCTGCGGATGAAAAGCTGTCTTGAATTCCAGCCTTGTACCCAAAGTTTCATGCAACTGCTTCCAAAACTTTGAAGTAAACTGCGTTCCTCTATCTGACACGATTTTCCTCGGAACTCCATGCAGACATACGATCCTGGTCATGTATATCTTGGCCAACTTAGCACTGGTATAGGTAGTCTTCACAAGAATGAAGTGAGCTACCTTGGTCAAACGATCAACCACTACCGGATAGAATCATAACCTGAACGGGTCTGGGTAATCCTGTGATGAAATCCATACCAAGTTTCTCCCATTTCCAATCGAATCGGCAAAGGTTGAAGCAACCTGCTGGCTTCGATGTTCTGCCTTTACGTTGACAAACATCGCACACTGCTACGCTCGGCAATATCCTTCTTCATACCTGTCCACCGAAACTTTCCTTCAAATCCAGGTACATCTTGGTGTTGCCGGGTGAATCGAGTACGGTGAATCATGAGCCTCCTGAAGAATTAGCTTCCTGAGTTCGGGATCATTGGGCACATAGATACGATCCTCGAACCATATAGTTTCGTGTTCATCCTTACGAAATCCTTTAGCTTTTCCTTCATCCATCTTTTGCTTTATCTCATCAATTTCCTTGTCCGACTTACGGGCTTCACGACTCCTTTCGGCCAAAGTGGACTGAACTTCCGAGTTGCAACAAATCCTTTGGAACTATCTCCGATCGGAGATCTCGAGGTCATCAACTAACTCCAGGGTAATCCTCCTGCTATAAGAGTATTCACATAACTCTTACGGCTCAAAGCATCTGCTACAACATTAGCCTTACCTGGGTGGTAATGCAATCTCATGTCATAGTCCTTTATCAACTCTAGCCATCTCCTCTGCCTGAGGTTCAACTCTTTCTGCGTGAAAATATACTTCAAGCTCTTGTGATCTGTGTAAACATCACAACGGTTTCCGATAAGGAAATTTTTCCAGGTCTTGAGTGCATGCACTACGGCTGCTAACTCCAAATCATGAGTGGCATAATTCATCTCGTGAGGTCGTAGCTGTCTGGAGGCATACGCTACAACTTTTCCTTCCTGCATTAGTACTCCTCCGAGTCCTTGACGAGAAGCGTCACAATAAACCTAGTATTCCTTGTGTATGTCCGCAAAATCAACTTTGGGCTGTGACCAACCGTTTCTTTAATTCCTGAAAACTGGCTTCACATTCCTCGGTCCAAACATACTTGGCTTCCTTCTTCAACAGTTCAGTCATGGGCTTGGCAATCTTCGACAAGTTCTCAATAAACCTCCGATAATATCCTGTGAGTCCGAGAAAACTGCGGATCTCCTTGACTGAGGTGGGTGACTGCCAATCGGTGAGTGATTCAACCTTGGCGGGATCAACTGCTATTCCTTCTCCTGAAATAACATGTCCGAGGAATCCAACTTCCTTCAACCAAAATTCACATTTGCTGAACTTGGCATACAACTGATGTTCTCGAAGTTTCTCCAGAACTAGACGCAAATGTTCCTTATGCTCTTCCTCGCTCTTGGAGAAAATCAATATATCATCGATGAACACCACGACAAACTTGTTCAGATATTCCATAAATACCTTGTTCATCAAATTCATGAAGTAGGCAGGAGCATTAATCAATCCAAATGACATGACGATATACTCATATAAACCATACCTGGTAGTGAATGCTGTTTTGGGTATATCCTTTTCACGAATCTTCAACTGATGATACCCTGATCGAAGATCGATCTTAGAGAATACCTTGGCTCCAACTAGCTGATCAAACAAATCATTAATCATCGGCAGAGGGTACTTGTTCTTGATGGTTACTTCGTTCAACGCACGATAATCCACAACTATCCTCAAACTTCCATCCTTCTTCTCAACCAAAAGAACTGGGGCTCCCCAAGGTGATGAGCTTGGACGAATATATCCTTTCTCCAATAACTCATTAATTTGATCCTTGATCTCTTTCAACTCATTCGGTGGCATCCGATAAGGTCTCTTGGATATTGGGGCTGTGCGGGCAATAGCTCGATCGAAACTCAATGTCCTGTCCGGTGGCATTCTGGTAATTCCTCGGAAACACATCGGAAAATCTTGCACTCTGGCACTTCCTCTGAACAACTCCGTGAGGGAATGCACTGATTCTTCATCTGGCTGTGCTGGCTACATACTTGATCCTCTTCGCTCCGGGGTGGTGAGCAGAATAGACTTTGAGCACGATCTATGTTCCTTGAACCGTCAACCAATCCATGCCTAGGATTACATCCAAGGTCTGGGTTTCCAACACTATGAGGTCTGCGGAAATTTATGGTTCCCGATGTTGAGGGTTGCATGACAGCCTAAACCTGCCATCATTTCTCCTCCTCAGGCCCGACGCGAAGGGGCTTCTAAGGGTTTTAGTGGGCAACCCGTACTTTTCCACAACTACCCTTGATATGAATGAATGCATTGCACCGAATCAAAGAGTACCAAAACTGAGCGTGAATTCAATAAAACTTACCAACCACGATTGTTCGGCTGATCATAGGCGTCCTCCACGTCGATGTGGTTCACCGAGCACGAGGGAGCGGATTGGGCTTCTTCGCTGAGCCTCCATTGCCATTTCCATTCCTCTGCTTGGCCTCCGGGCAGTCGGTGGCATAGTGCCTGTCTTCGGCACTTGAAGCGGTGATGTGGCTCAGATCCTTGGAGCCGGGCAGAACGGTGCTGATTGCCATTACCGTTTCCATTGCCATTGCCATGGCCTGACTTGTTGTCCTGGCTGCGGTTGTTCCCATTTCCTCCATGGTTATGGCCTCCATGGTTATGATGGGTGTGCCCTCCTGAGTATGGTGCATAGCGGGGCTTCTGCTGAGCTCCCGAGTTGTGCTTCCCCTGGCTGTACTTCCGCTTGCGGCTTTCTATCTGCTGCTGCTTGCCTTCAAGTATGGTGGCCTTGTCTACCAGCTCCTGGTAGTTGTTGAAGGTAGCCACAATAAGCTGCATGCTCAGTTCATCATTGAGTCCCTCAAGGAACTTCTCCTGCTTTGCGGCATCTGTGGCCACATCATCCGGGGCATAGCGAGCGAGCTTGCTGAATTCATCCACGTACTGTGCCACAGTACGGTTCCCCTGGTGTAAGTTGCGGAACTCACGCTTCTTCAGACTCATGGCTCCAGCTGAGACATGAGCGGTGCGGAAGGCCTGCTGGAACTGATCCCAAGTGATGGCACCAATGGGATAGGTGGCGGTGTAGTTCTCCCACCGAGAAGCTGCAGGTCCATCAAGTTGATGCGCGGCAAAGCGCACCTTCTCAGCATCAGTGCATCCAACCGTGATTAGCTCTCTTCCGACTTTGCGGATCCAATCATCAGCCACAATCGGCTCAGTGCTACTAGAGAACACTGGCGGATTCAGTCTCAGAAATCGAGTCAAGTTGTCCATGGGGTGGTGGCGGTGGATTGTTGGCGTTGTTGTTCGATTCTGAATAAGTAGCTGCATCGATGCATTCTGCTCTTTGGAGCAGCTGGGTGAGCTCCGGCGGAAAACCAGTGTCACGTCTCGGAGGCATCTGGTGTTTTGGAGTGGATGAGAAAATTAGAATAGAACAATGGTCTATGAGAAATAACACTACCCATATGAATGCACAAACATAGAACACACCAATCATTTATTCATTCCACTCAAACATGGTTCAAACTCGATTACAAAAGCTCATGACTAATCGAAATATATCGGCCTAACTGATCGACGAAAAAGTAAAAATAACATGGTGGTCGACTAAAAAGTCTTCATCAATGGCGCCTCCTCTTGTGGCTTCCTTCAGTGGTACTCCCTTCATAATCCTGATCATTGCTCACGAGGGGTCCTTCATCTCCACTCGGATAAAGGTCCTCTCCCAAGTCCATCTTTTCCTCTATCGCGGCAAGCTTCATCTTCAGGTCATCGACTGTCTCCATGAAGTCCGCGACTTCTTCCTCATGGCCAAGGAAGTCTGAGCGTGCCTTCTCCTCCAGTTCCAGTTCACGGAACAAAAGCTTCCGGTGTGTCTTCGAGTTACGGCGAGTCTGAATCTCCCGTTTCCTGAGAAGACACTCCAAGTCCTGGATGTATGAGAGAGTGGAGTCGTCATCAATGGTACGGATGATATCTCCATTCCTTGCCCTGCGAGAAACAACGGCGAGGTCTGAGGGATCGAGCTCGGCCCTGTACTCCTCTCGGAGATGTCCAAGTGCACGATAGATCGCCACGTCCCTTTCGATGATCCAGTTGAACTCGGTGAACTCAAAGTCAATAGGCTCCGTGTGTCCTCCGAAGGTTCTCCCTGGGATATGCACCTCAATCCTGTAGCGGGTGTCCGTCGGAAGTGCATTGGTTGGTTTCCCGGTGATCGAGGGTAGAGCAATCTTCAGCTTCTTCACCATCTGGACCAGCTTTACGCGAAGGGCATCGTCTCATCGGGGTGGCAAAACTCCGGTAGCAAAACTGGGGTGAACTCGACGGCCATCTAGAATGTTGAAAATAGGAGAAGAGTCGAATTGAGCGGGGAGAATTACGGAATGATAAGGATAAAAGTAAATGGTCTCTTCCTATGGCTTTCGATCCTAGGGGTTACGATCCTACGGTCAGCGTGTGCTCGATACCATCTCTCAGAGCGACCTGACCCAAATCGGTCAAATCTACGTATGCATACCATCCCAAGATCATGCTTTGGTACTCACGATACATCGATAAAGTAATCAAAGTTCAATCACACCTGAATATCATTACACGATTCTCATATAGAGTCTTTATTACAAGGGAATAAATTGGCTCAAGGCCAACTCATGAGAAATAAACTAGTAATGCTCTTGAGCGTCGAAGATAAAGCGAGTCCATCCGACTCCATAGGGCAATCGCTAAGCGCGAGCGTAGCCTCACTCTGATCGGAATATACCTCTCCAACATAAGGCGTTGCAGCCATGTAGGTCAGCTTTTTGAATAAGCTGGCAAGTCATGAAGAATAACAATAATAAAGTTACTATCACTATATGCATTTTGGCTGTGGAGCTCTAAGTTTCATCATTTTGCGAAAAGCAAATTTTTCCCTACTACAGTGGACTTGCTTGCAAATTACTACAATTGTTGGTAGTTATTGAGATGGTTCCGCCAACCAAAATCTCATTCCCAAATTATTAAGTCATAAACCCCTCAAATTAATTCATTAGTTTTAGTGTTGAGATATCCGAATACTTCCAAGTTCCAGAGGCTCAAATTGTCCGTAACCGGGGACACGGCTAATCGATTAGATCTTTAACTCTGCAGAGGGTTGCGCACTTTCCCCGCAAGAATCATTCCCTCCTTTAAAGTCTTCGCACTTCATGGTGTTTGAAGACGGGACGAATGAAACAGGGTCTTCCAGTGTTCTTACGGCTACTGCGGTACCCATCCAATCCTACCGTTCTTCTACATCTCGTAGTACCGTCCAGCCAGCGTCACTACTAAGGTTAACCCAGCCAGAGCCCATAATGGCTTGCGGCTGCACAGGTAAGCTTCCGGTCATGGGGCATCCATCCTTCTCTTCGTGGCTGGGTGAAGCTTTCCGCAAGATGTCATGGCACTTCTCCATGCATCCCGGCCAACCACTGGGTTCTCGTGGTGCCCGTCAACCAAATCCTCCACCCAGTAGTGAATTTCGAAGTCCATCTTGATCATTGTAGTTCATGGGGTTGTCATCATCATTGACTCTCACATCTTGCTTATGAATTTCACTCAACCAAAACCCGTCTACGAGCATAGCAAAGTAAACTACTTCGTCCCGGGGTCATGGTAACAAGGGGATTGGTTCATCCTACCACATGATACTACTCAAGATGAATAACTTCAAAATTTCAACTACTGCATGCATGGTGGGGTGGTGACAATTACTAATGCACAAAAACATAGGTATAGAAATAACATGATCAAAACTTGCCTTGCTGATAATCCTCGTAAGCTAAAGATTCGTAGTAGCAAGCTTCACACTCCGGAAACTCTACCGAGACAAACAAATCACAATAAGCATATGGCAATAGGATCACATAACAAAATAGCATAACAAAGTAACACACCAAAACCAACAAGCAAAATCCAAAGGGAAAAACTCAAAGAAAACCACTCAAAGTTTTCCTACTTCAAACAACAACTAAAAGTAGTTTTATATAATAAAAATTTCCCTAACATAACTTATCATGGTTTTAGGTTAACTTAACAGAAAAGAATTCACTAAGCAACTAGGAGCAAAAAGAATTAATTAAAAAGCTATTATAAAACTCCTTTTAGGCCTAATCCAATTTCCATTAAGAAAAATAAAATAAAACTTTTATTTATTATAAATAAAAGTTCATCTATTAGAGTGACAGAAACTATCCTAGAATAATCAATCACATGTTAAAAATAAATTTATTTACTAATTAAATTAATAGGAAAACAGTAGCTAGTTAATTAATTGGGATTAATGAGATTCTTCTTAAAACTATTTATTTATAAACCCTAAAATACCCAAGTTAATTTTTATGGTTTGGCAATGTCAAAATAAAGTTGGGACAAAAGAATCATCCAAAAATAATTTTTCTAACTCAAGTTATAGCAGATTGACTATTCTGTCTAAAACTAAATTAAAGCAATTTTAATTAATTTTAACATAGCTAAATATATATTCTTCAGAAACTACATAAAATTTGCAAACCAACAAAAAAAGAATCATCTAAAAATAATAAACAGAATAAAAGATATGAATTTTTCAAAACAGAAACTATTCTGTTAAAACAGAAAACAGAAATAAAAGAAAAAGGCCTAATGGGCCTAAACTGTGCACTGGGCGTAAAATAACCTAAACGGGCCCTAGGGTTAAACTAAAATGGGCCGGGCTAATAGAAATAAACCCTAATGAAAATAAACCGTGAACTAAACCGGGCCGGTCCGGTTTATTTTAAAAGAGATACCCCTTCGGGGGCGATCTAATCTAGACCGTTGGTGGCGCATCGGACGGGGAGGGCTTCGGTGACTTACCGGCGTCGACGACGGCGGCGGCGGCGATGAGTCGGCGAGGCTCAGGCGTCGGTGAGGTCGGGAGTGGCGGTCGGGTCTTGGACGAGGTCGGGGAGGCGACTGGTGGAGTCGGGGGTGGTCGGGGAAGGCTAGGGCGGCGACGGCGACGAGAATGGCGGCGGCGAGAGCTTCGGGCTCCGGTGAGCTCGAGCGAGAGAGGGAAGGGGTCCGGTGAGGGCTAGGGGAATGGGGTGCGGGCGATGGCTTAAATAGCGGGGGCCTCGGCCTAGCTTCGGGGCGATCGGAGGATCGGCATCCGGATCCTTCGAGATCCGCGATCTGTGGCGGCGGCGTGGCGTGGGGTGGGGGTTGACGATGGGGGTGGGGCCTGCTGTCGGTGAGAGCGGAGAGGGGTGCGGGCGGCAGGCGACCGGCGCCAAGGGTTTTGCAGTGAGGCGTGGGAGGCCGGCTCGGTCGGCGCTAGGCTGGCCTCTGGGCCGCTCGGTGGGCCGACCGGTGGGGGGTTTTCGGCGCTGGCTGGGCCAGGGGGCCTAGCTGGCGCCTGGGGTGGGTTTTTCCTTTTTTTGAAATTTATTTTTTTAAAAATAAAACAAAACAGAGTATAACTTTTAAAATATAAATATTTTATATAGGGTATATATATACCAAAATGATCAGGGGAATATTCCCTTTAATTTGAACATTTTTCCAAAGGAAAAATCCAAACTTTATAAAAATCCATTTTTTTTCAAATTCAAATAAAATTTAGATTTGAATCCAAATCTTTTGGCAATGTTTTTCCTCTGATATTTTTGGAGTGTCATGTTACTCCTCTCATACTTTTGATCAAGTATTTATCAGGCTTAGTTTTTGAAATGTTTCCCACTTGCCAAAGTTTGAATTCAAATTCAAAACTCAAAATTCTCTGAAACTCCAAAAGGCATTCAAATTCAAACAGGATGCATAGGATGCTTAGCTATAATTGTAAAACATTCCAAATAGGAAATTTGGGATGTTACAAATGTGGAAACAATTTATAGTATTCAAGTTTCTTATGATACTCCCACTATTCCGAATGAGAAGAAATTTGCTTATGTGGAGAGTAGTAAATTTTCTATGCTTATAAATCATGAAAAGAATGCTGTATGTGATGGTTATATTGTTGAATTCATTCATGATACTACTAAAAATTATTATGAGGGAGGAATATATGCTTGTAGGAATTGCAATAATATCAAGTTGTCTCTCTATGTGTTGTAAATCTTGAAGTTATGCTTGTTTTGCTTTCCTATGCTAGTTGGTTCTTGTTCCCATAAGTTGTTTGCTCACAAAATCCCTATGCATAGGAAGTGGGTTACACTTAAATGTGTTAGTCATATGCTTCATGATGCTCTTTTTGTAGTTCAATTCTTATCTTCTATGTGAGCATCATTGAAATCATCATGCCTAGCTAAAAGGCAGTAAAGAAAAGCGCTTGTTGGGAGACAACCCAATATTTACCCCTACTGTTTTTGTGTGTTCACACGATTAAGCTATTGTAGTAATCATGTTTTATAGGTTTCGTTTCAATAAAGTGCCAAGTAAGACCTCTGGGATGGCCTACGGTAATAGTTGATTTGATCTTGCTGAAAAACAGAAACTTTTGTGCTCACGAAAAAATTTCATAATTCACAGTAGCATGCTTTTAAGTTGATTATTTTTGCAGAAGATTAATAAGCAAATTTCTTAGGGTTTCCTAATTTCTGAGAATTTTGGAGTTACAGAAGTATTCGGGAGTTACAGATTACTACAGGCTGTTTTGTTTTTGACAGATTCTGTTTTTATGTGTTGTTTGCTTATTTTGATGAATCTATGAGTAGTATCGGAGGGTATGAACCATAAAGAAGTTAGATATTACACCAATATAAATAAAGAATGAGTTAACAACAGTACCAAAAGTGGTGATTTATTTTCTTATACTAACGGAGCTTACGAGTTTTCTGTTGAGTTTTGTGTTGTGAAGTTTTCAGGTTTTGGGTAAAGATTCGATGGACTATGGAATAAGGATTGGCAAGAGCCTAAGAATGGTGATGCCAAAGGAACCCCAGAGTAATACTCAAGGACAACCAAGAGCCTAAGCTTGGGGATACCCAGAAGGTAACCGGTAACTTTACATGGAGCTATATTTTTATTCACCACATGATATGTGTTTTGCTTGGAGCGTCATTTTATTTTATTAGGTTTTGCTTGCTGTTTGAATAAAATATTAAGATCTGAAATTCTTAAAGGTTAGAGAGTCTTCACATAGTTACATAATTATTCGACTACTCATTGATCTTCACTTATATCTTTCGGAGTAGTTTGTCATTTGCTTTAGTGCTTCACTTATATCTTTTTAGAGGACGGCGGTGGTTTTATTTTGAATAAATTGATGAACTTTCATGCTTTACTTATATTATTTTGAGAGTCTTTTAGAACAGCATGGTAATTTTCTTTAGTTATAAATTTAGTCCTAATATGATAGGCATCCAAGAGGGATATAATAAAAACTTCCATAAAAAGTGCATTGGATGCTATGAGAAGTTTGATTCTTTATGATTGTTTTGAGATATGAAGATGGTGATATTAGAGTCATGCTAGTGGAGTAATTGTGAATTTGAGAAATACTTGTGTTGAGGTTTGTGAGTCCCGTAGCATGCACGTATGGTGAACAGTTTTGTAACAAATTTGGAGCATGAAGTATCTCTTTGATTGTCATCCTTTTGTGGAGGTCGGGATCATGCGATGGTTAACTCCTACCAACCCTACCCCTAGGAGCATGCACACAGTGCTTGGTTTTGATGACTTATAGATTTTTGCAATAAGTATGTGAGTTCTTTATGACTAATGTTGAATCCATGGATTATACACACTCTCACCCTTCCATCATTGATAGCCTCTCTTGTGACGCGCAACTTTCGCCGGTACCATACACCCACCATATACCTTCCTCAAAACAACCACTATACCTACCTATTGTGGCATGTCCATAGCCATTCCGAGATATATTGCCATGCAACTTTCCACCGTTCCATTTATTATGAAACGCTTCATCATTTCATATTGCTTTGCATGATCATGTAGTTGACATCGTATTTGTGGCAAAGACACCTTTCATAATTCTTTCATACATGTCACTCTTGATTCATTGCACATCCGGTACACCGCCGGAGGCATTCACATAGTCATATTTTTCTATAAGCATTGAGTTGTAATATTTCGAGTTGTAAGTAAATAGAAGTGTGATGATCATCATTATTAGATCATTGTCCCATGTGAGGAAAAAAAGAGGCAAAAAAAAGAGGCCAAAGAAGGACAAACAAAAAAAGAGTGAAAAGAGAGAAGGGGCAATGTTACTATCCTTTTTTCACACTTGTGCTTCAAGGTAGCACCATGATCTTCATGATAGAGAGTCTCTTATTTTTTCACTTTCATATACTAGTGGGAATTTTTCATTATAGAACTTGGCTTGTATATTCGAACGATGGGCTTCCTCAAATCGCCCTAGGTCTTCATGAGCAAGCAAGTTGGATGCACACCCACTTAGTTTATTTTTGAGCTTTCATACACTTATAGCTCTAGTGCATTCGTTGCATGGAAATTCCTACTCACTCACATTGATATCTATTGATGGGCATCTTCATATCCCATTGATACGCTAGTTGATGTGAGACTATCCCCCTCTTTTTGTCTTCTCCACAACCACCATATTCTATTCCACCCATAGTGCTATGTCCATGGCTCACGCTCATGTATTGCGTGAAAGTTGAAAAAGTTTGAGAATACTAAAGTATGAAACAATTTGTTGGCTGAAACCGGGGTTGTGCATGATTTGAATATTTTGTGTGACAAAGTTGGAGCATAGCCAGACTATATGATTTTGTAGGGATAAGCTTTCTTTGGACATGTTATTTTGAGAAGACATAATTGCCTTGTTAGTATGCTTGAAGTATTATTGTTTTTATCTCAATATTAAACTTTTGTTTTGAATATTATGGATCTGAATATTCTTGCCACAATAAATAAGAATTACATTGATAAATATGTTAGGTAGCATTCCACATCAAAAAATATGTTTTTATCATTTACCTACTCGAGGATGAGCAGAAATTAAGCTTGGGGATGCTTGATACTTCTCCAACGTATCTATAATTTTTGTTGTTCCATGCTATTATATTATCCATCTTGGATGTTTTATATGCTATTTTATATGATTTTTGGGTCTAACCTATTAACATAGAGCCCAGTGCCAGTTTCTATTTTTTTCCTTGTTTTTGAGTTTTACAGAAAAGGAATACCAAATGAAGTGCAATTGACCTGAAAATTCACGGAGATTGGTTTTGGACCAGAAGAAGCCCACGAAGCATCGTAGATGGACCTGAATAGTCCCTAGGCTACCACGAGGGTGGAGGGCGCGCCCTACCCCCCCGGGCGTGCCCCCTACCTCGTGGCTTCCTCGTGGACCCCCCTGACTTGTTCCCGATGCCAACACCTCTTATATATCCCCAAAGTTCCAGAACAGAACCAAGATCGGGAGTTCCGCCGCCGCAAGCCTCTGTAGCCACCAAAAACCAATCAGAACCGTGTTCCGGCACCCTGTCGGAGCAAGGAATCATCACCGGTGGCCATCTTCATCGTCTCGGCGCTCTCCATGACGAGGAGGGAGTAGTTCACCCTCGGGACTGAGGGTATATATGTACCAGTAGCTATGTGTTTGATCTCTCTCTCTCTCTTGTATTCTTGATATGGCACGATCTTGATGTACCACGAGCTTTGCTATTATAGTTGGATATTATGATGTTTCTCCCCCTTTACATTCTTGTGTAATGGAGTTTTCCCTTTGAAATTATCTTATCGGATTGAGTCTTTAAGGATTTGAGAACATTTGATGTATGTCTTGCATGTGCTTATCTGTGGTGACAATGGGATATTCACGTGATTCACTTGATGTCTGTTTTGGTGGTCAACTTGCGGGTTCAGTGACCTTGTGAACTTATGCATAGGGGTTGACACACATTTTCGTCTTGACTCTTCGGTAGAAACTTTGGGGCATTCTACGAAGTTCTTTGTGTTGGTTTGAATAGATCAATCTAAGATTGTGTGATGCATATCGTATAATCATACCCGCGGATACTTGAGGTGACATTGGAGTATCTTGGTGACATTAGGGTTTTGGTTGATGTGTGTCTTAAGGGGCGGAGGGCCGTCTTGGGGCAGAAGGCGCCCATGGCGGTTAGCGGGACGACGGATGGCGCGGGAAAGGGCGACGAACACGGACGCGTGCGGGACGAGGGCTTGCGCGCGAGAGTGTGGGAGACAGGGGAGAGATAGGAGTGGCGCGTGCTCACGGGGGCCGTAGGGAAAAGGCAGTGGGCTCGGGGAGGAGTCGGGGAGGTCCAGCGAGGCGGCACAGGCGACGGGGACGGGTTGCACCGGCGACGGATAGGACGACGGCGATGGAGTCCGTCGATGGTTCGCGGGGACGAGCGGCGGGGTCGATCCCGCGAGGAGAGGCGCGGGACATCCGACAACGGCAGCAGGCACCGGGGCGCCGGCGAGGTGCGGCGGGGTGGCGCGTGACATCAACGTCGGCGGGGTCGGGGGCATCAGTTGCCCCCCGATCCAGATCCACTCGGGGGCGGGGTGAGGGAGACGAGAGGGATCGGGGGAGGAGTGGGGATTGTGGGGGTGTGCGCTAGGTCACGAGGGGGAGTGGGGAATAAGGGAGGCGGGGTGGGCCGGCCAGGGGGGCCTGGTAGCCCTGTTGAGCCGAACGGCCCAGGGAAGGATGGGTCTTCCTTCGTTCTCTTTTTTATTTTGCTTTGTTTTTGTTTTACTTTTCTTTTTCTGTTTATATTTTAGGATATAATTATTTTAGTTTTGTAAAACACATCCTTAGCACCTAGATTAGCATATCAAGTTAGACCAGTGCCATAGAAAGGTTTTAGTGCCCAATTAAATTAGTTTAATATTATATTAACTATAAACGGTATTTACTTAATTGTTTTACCTACTGTTTTAGTTATTTTAGAGCCTTTAAACATTTTATAAAAGTGGGGTTTCTTCACCATAATTACCTTTGCATTATTTGGCACAACTCGAACATTTTAGTATTAATGTTTGAAAACTTTTGTTGTTTGCGTTTAATTTAATTTTGAATTTGAATCAGTTTTGAACTAACCCGAGATTAACTACAGTGACAGAGGTGACGTGGCATCATTAATAGGGAATTACTGTAGCTTAATTATCCTAGCGTCACAATTCTCCTCCACAACAAGAAATCTCGTCCCGAGATTTAAGCGGTGGAGTAAAGGGGGGGAAGGTGCTGGTAGCGAAAAACCTAACGAGGCTTCTCGGTCTTGGCTGCCCTTTCGAAGAGGTTGATCCCTTTCGTCGATGTCTTCATTTCTCTGCTTCAAATCACCATGATCAAGTCGTCATCCTTTCTCCGGGATCTCCATCGTCCTATGAACGCGACCAAGGGGAAAAACTCCGGGAGAACGCATCTCGACAAAGCTGGGCATCTGACGGTGAACTCAATAGGAAATGCACAAGGTACCCCACGAGTTATATTTTAGTGAATTCGTTGAGTGAAATATACGATGGTACCAAAGTTTCAAACGGGTAGGCAGTCATTCAATGACTAGACAGAAGCTTGAATGGGGGTTTGAACAATGAGAATAACATGGTGTTTGATTCCAGGATGAATAATGGTATAGATTTTAGCTCGTGAATCACATACGAAGCCAAGTGCAATGGATACATTAGAATCCGGGTTGTAAAGGAGAGTCAGGTTTCGATCCAGTGGACCTGTGGGTTATGGGCCCACCATGTGGGTTGAAAGTAGGAAGGGTGGTGACATCTTGCACAGTCGCGACAGGGAGGCATGTCAGTGAATAGCTTGTCAGCTATGCCGACAACAATGTCGGTACCAAGGACGGGGAACGAAGAGAGAAATTTTCCCGCTTGTTGAACGAGGCAAACCAACTGCCAAAGTTATCACCCATCGGTGGTTACTAGAATGTCATCATCAATAGTAACAGGGTCTTACAGACAGAGTGGTACAACAAGGTGCCTACCTAAGCAGGGAATTATCTCTGCTCAGTTAAGTCAGATTTAGGAAAGGTTAAACAAAAGAATGGAAAGGAAAACACGATTATGAGATTAAACAGTACAATGGAAAGGAAAATTATGTTTACACACAATTATTAGGGTATATCCTTCCCATGTACAAGTAGAACATGGCATACAGGATAGGAGAGAAAGTACCCAACCATTCAGATAAGAGGCAAGGATTAATCAAGAGGTTACCCGTACAACGGTGTTTGGATAACTGACCAAGAAACATTTAGCATCGCGCCACCAATGTTCTTGTTGATGAGCGGGGTATCATAGTCATGCTTCGAGGTAGCAATGATATGGTGTTTCAATCAAGGGCCAGACTTTCGATACACAAATGATACATCAGGGGCAACTTATAAAATAAGTTCTACAATTTCCTCATGGAATAAAGGATAACCTTGCTCAAAGGGGAACTATAACAATAGGCCCTCCGGCCAGGTGTGCTAAGTATGACATCACCTTACCGGTGCATATAAAGACCAATGCTATAACTCTTGGAAATATGTTCCAACCATCATATCTGACCGACATTCAGATCCGATTGGTGTTAGGATACATCTGACTCATGTTGCCTGAGAAGGAAGGGGTGCAACACAATTTGACGAGATGGCATTGCAAGACTCTCGGGAAATGAACTATGGAAGCAAGTTCTGAATCATGAGTTCATCGTTAAACCAAGGAGAGGATGAGGAGGTGGCTGATGGACTCAGCAACAATTCATTGAGATTTCCAAAAATATGGATTTCCACAATTATGTGAATAAGGAAATAACATTTGTCAGATCAAATGATATAATGAGGTATACTCAAGGAAAACATACCCAATTAAACATCGGTTGTAAGGTGCACCCAAGATAAGTTCTTAGGTGGAATGATCAATGTTAGGATGGTGAGTCGATAATCAATGGTCTAGGAATGAAATGTCGACCATTAACTTCAAAGCAATAGGGTTGCTAGAAGGGCAGAATCGAAACAGCACCATTCACTTGTTGGTATCAACACGGGGACCAAGAAAGAATGGTGATGGTGAGAAGTATCACTATTTCAAGAATTCATAAAAGGTGAAGCAATCCTCACAACATCCTTGACATAAAATACAACAATACTTCAAGGCAGAACACAACACTAGCTGGAGAGCAAGTTGTATTCATAATGTGGACAAGTTTGTGATGAAAGGAAGTCAAGGGTGTTGTCGATGAAAATAAAAATCATGGAGGGCAAGGAGGGTATTTCTCATCATGAACACAATTGACATCTCGGAAGAAGTCATAGTGTTTAAGGTGATCCGACACATTTGCCGGGAGGTTTCGAGAGGATGCAATCAAACAACAACGGAAACAAGCAAGATAATGACTAAGTGGCGAGTTATAGGATCAATATATAGGATGCAAGCTCGGAACCAAAGTTGCCTTTCAAGACAAGCAACATGATGTTGAAAGCTCGACGCAAGTCGTGCTCACACACTGAAGAATTCGTGCACCAGAGAACGATGAGGTAGCACAGTCAAAGATAGCAAAACCAGGATGCAGCCGATAGTCTAGGAATGACCAGATTGAGTTCATAATTTCCTAGTAAAAATACTAGGGATATTTGCTTTGTAGTGCGGAATAATTTCACTAGTCGGTGTCCTCGGTTGACAATCAACCCAGAACCCGTAGAGTGATTACGACAAGGAAAGACATTACTTCAACAAAGTTAGTAAGATGTGGTGCAATGGCAAGACATCTTCGAGATACTAGGGGGTAATACTCGAAGGTAGAACATGATAGAAGTAGAACCGGGTCATTGACCTATGGTAGTAGATACTTCAACCTTGCCACAAATAGATGAGGCGCTGGAATGAATTCCCATCAGATATATCAGATCAGGACAACATGGTCGGAACCATTAATGTAAGGAATCAATTTCAAGAATACCGAATAAATCATGCAGCTGGATAATCATTTTGCAAGAAGCTTCCGAGACGGTCTACATCATTTTCATGGGCATGAACACAAAGTTCAAGGTCGACTCCCACTTCTTTAATTCATATCATTTCATTCACCTCTCGCTTTGATAAAACTGTAGTGTTGAAAGTTTATCTGGTAGAACACCGGAAGAGTATGATTTGTGAAAACTTTCGGGTTCTCACGGATTAGGGGAAGGCATAGGTTCAACCCATCGGGCATCTTAGTAACAAATACCTCAAGTTTGAAAAGTAAGTACACAAGCTCGAAAGCAGAGCATGGTTGGCCAAGCAGATGATACAATTTACCAAAGGCACTATGTATCAGGGGAAGGACTCACAAGGTGATTGAATATGAAGGACATTGTCGGATAACAATCCAACAATGGATCGGGCGATCCACAACGGAGCTGATGTGAATATCGGTACTCACTCAGAGGAAGAAGAACGCAGAGGCATCAAATTCAAGAATCACCTGATTAGTCTGATGCTTAAATAGAAAGAAATTACGGTTTCCAAAATGAAGGATGAGAAGCAGACGCTCTAATCAAGGATAGATAAGTTGAAAACACTTAGTTGGGTAATCAATAAAGGTTTGAATTGCCGAGAACCAACTCATGTCCGGAATGACGCCTGAGCCGGAAAGATAATTTTAAAAAGGATAACCTGATGACTGCGTGCGTACGCACACATTGAATCAATAGGCTCAAAATGACTAAGGCAAGGGATGTTAACGAGGACTACTAGTCATATGGAATTAACCATAATGCAAGCAGGCAAGAGTTTCAAGAGTAACATGTTGCAGAGGATTTTTGAAAGATCGAAAAGTATTTCGAAGAATTTTGTGAGACACATGAACAATTGAGAAGAACAGATCCTCGATAAATGTGAGGAAAAGCCGTAGGGGTTTTCATGTGAAATAAAACTGCTAGACAGTAAACTCAAAGGATTCTTGACACACCGGAGAATATTTCGAGGCATCTTGTAACAACAAGAGCGACAAAGAATGATCATGAGAATGACAAGTGCATGCAAACATCCATAGGGATATATCGGTGGCAGTGAATTACAAAGGCGATGAGCAGAAGGGTCTCGGGAAAATATCGAGGGATATCCTCAGAATCTTCTGACGAAGCAGGTGATCTTCTGGAATGAGGGCTCTCCGGGAGAAATAGTTATGAGAACCTAGAGTTAGAGTTAGCAAAATCATTTACCCCTAATAGAAGAGAGACCGGAGTCCCAGAGTATAGACGAGGAGTAAAAGATACTAATACAACCCAATGGCCACGTGGGCCCGTAAGCCACACAACCATGTTAGTAAAAGTTTTTCGATGACTAGACTCATCTTCGACCAAGGAGTTGGAAAGGGGATTCCTACAGGCAGTCGGCTCTGATACCAACTTGTGACGCCCCCGATTCAATCATACACTAATCATGGACGCAAACGTGTACGATCAAGATTATGAACTCGCGGGAAGATATCACAACACAACTCTAAAAGTAAAATAAGTCATACAAGCATCATATTACAAGCCAGGGGCCTCGAGGGCTCGAATAAAAGTGCTCGACATAAACGAGTCAGCAGAAGCAACAATATCTGAGTACAGACATAAGTTAAACAAGTTGCCATAAGATGGCTAGCACAAACTGGGATACAGATCGAAAGAGGCGCAAGCCTCCTTCCTGGGATCCTCCTAAATAGTCCTGGTCATCGTCAGCGGCCTGCACGTAGTAGTAGGCACCTCCAGTGTAGTAGGGGTCGTCGTCGATAGTGGCGTCTGGCTCCTGGGCTCCAACGATTGGTTGCGGCATCCGGGAAGAAGAGGGAAAGGGGGAAAAGAGGGAGCAAAGCAACCGTGAGTACTCATCCAAAGTACTCGCAAGCAAGGATCTACAATACATATGCATGAGTATATGTTTAAAGAGGCAATATCGGTGGATAGCTAGTCCTATCGAAGACTACGCTTCTGACAGCCTCCGTCTTGCAGCATGTAGAAGAGAGTATATTTGAGTCCTCCAAGTAGCATCGCATAGCATAATCCTACCCGGGGATCCTCCCCTCATCGCCCTATGGAAAAGCGATCACAAGGTTCTCTGTGGAACTTGCCTGGGTGTGTTTTATTAAGTATCCGGTTCTACTTGTCATAAGGTCAAGGTACAACTCCGGGTCATCCTTTTACCGAGGGACACGGTTATTCGAATAGATAAACTTCCCTACAGGGATGCACCACATAACCCAACACGCTCGATCCCATTTGGCTGGACACACTTTCCTGGGTCATGCCCGACCTCGGAAGATCCACACGTCACAGCCCCACCTAGGCACAACAGAGAGGTCAGCACGCCGGTCTAAATCCTATGGTGCAGGGGTCTGGGCCCATCGCCCTTTGCACACCTGCATGTTGCGAATGCGGCCGGAAGCAGACCTAGCCTCCCTAATACAAGAGCAGGCGTTCCAGTCCAATCCGGCGCACGCCGCTCAGTCGCTGATGTCACGAAGACTTTGGCTGATACCACGACGTCGAGTGCCCATAACTGTTCACGCGTAGTTGGTTAGTGCGTATAGGCCAGTGGCTAGACTAATATCAGATACCAAGATCTCGTTAAGCGTGTTATGATGAAGTAACCGCGAACACCGACCAGGGCCAGGCCCACCTCTTGCCTAGATGGTCTCAACCTGCTCTGTCGCTCAGCCACAAAGTAACAGTCGGGGGCCATCGGGAACCCAGGCCCACCTCTACCGGGATGGAGCCACCTGTCCTTCCAGCCCCCACATCGGAATCACTTGCAGGTACTCAACGAGCCAACCCGACTTTAGTCACCATTCGAATAGTATGTATGTATAGTATATACCCGTGATCACCTCCCGAGTGATCACGGCCCGATAGTATAGCATGGCAGACTGACAAGAATGTAGGGCCACTAATGGTAAACTAGCATCCTATACTAAGCATTTAGGTTTGCAGGTAAGGTATCAACGATTGTAGCAACAATGACAGGCTATGCAACAGAATAGGAGTAACCGAACAGTAACATGCTACACTACTCTAATGCAAGCAGTAGAGAGAAGAATAGGCGATATCGTGTGATTAAGGGGGGAGGCTTGCCTGGTTACTCTGGCAAGTAGGGGTTGTCAACAACATAGTGCATCGGGGCACCAGCAGCGGCGTCAGCCTCTTAGTCTACCGAAGAGAAGAGGGGGAAGAAACAATGAATACAATGCAAACAGATGCATAACGATGCATGACATGTCAAGTAATTGAGCTAGGAGTGCCCTAACACGGTAGGAGGTGATACCGGCGAAGGTGGGAAACATCCGGAAAAGTATCCCCGGTGTTTCACGTTTTCGGATAGATGAACCGGAGGTGAAATGTTGCAGGTTCACTATGCTAGGGACGTGTGGTGGGCGAACGAACTATGTATTCAAATTCGTCTCGTTGTTCTGAGCAACTTTCATGTACAAAGTATTTTCATCCGGGTTACGGTTTATTTTATATTATTTTCTAAAGTTTAAATAATATTCTGGAATTATTGTTTATTTGAAATTAAGTAGCTAAATGCTAGGTGCACCCAGCTCTGCGTACACAGAAGTGTACTAGAGGCTGACAGGTGGGCCAGGGGGTCCCTGTTGACCAGTCAACGTTTGACTTGTCAACAGGAGGTGGGGCCCATTGTCATTGACTGCTACATTAACTAACTAGTTAATTTAGTCTAACTAGGTCATGAGGCTCATAGGTTTTAATTAGTTTAATTAAAACTAATTAATTAAGTTAATTAATCTAAATAATTAATTAATTAATATATTTTTATTTATCTATTTATTTTTAAATCCTTTTTTACATTTTGGGGTGGGGCCTCCTTGTCATAGGCCCACGGGCACTAACAGGCGCCGGGTTCACGGGCGTACGGGCGACTGGACCAGGGCGCTAGCGCCGCCCGGGCGAAGACCAAGCCCGACCTGTGGTCAAGGCGAGGCCGGCGAGTGGCAGGGGCGGGAGGTCGCACGGGGCAGGGCGCGCCCACGGGCGAAGCGAAGCGGGACGACGGATGGCGCGGGAAAGGGCGACGAACGCGGATGCATGCGGGACGAGGGCGTGCGCGCGAGCGTGTGGGAGACAGGGGGGATAGAGGAGGGGCGCATGCTCACGGGGACCGTAGGGAAAAGGCAGTGGGCTTGGGGAGGAGTCGGGGAGGTCCGGCGAGGCGGCACTGGCGACGGCGACGGGTTGCACCGGCGACGGATAGGACGACGGCGATGGCGTCCGTCGATGGGTCGCGGGGACGAGCGGCGGGGTCGATCCCGCGAGGGAGAGGCGCGGGAGGTCCACAACGGCAGCAGGCACCCGGGCGTCGGTGAGGTGCGGCGGGGTGGCGCGTGACATCGGCGTCGGCGGGGTCGGGGGCGTCAGTTGCCCCCGATCCAGATCCACTCGGGGGCGGGGTGAGGGAGACGAGAGGGATCAGGGGAGGAGTGGGGGTTGTGGGGGTGTGCGCTAGGTCACGAGGGGGAGTGCGGAATAAGGGAGGCGGGGTGGGCCGGCCAGGGGGGCCTGGTAGCCCTGTTGGGCTGAATGGCCTAGTGAAGGATGGGTCTTCCTTCTTTTTTTTATTTGGCTTTGTTTTTGTTTTACTTTTTTTCTGTTGATATTTTAGGATCTAATTATTTTAGTTTTGTAAAACACATCCTTAGCACCTAGATTAGCATATCAAGTTAGACAGTGCCATAGAAAGTTTTTAGTGCCCAATTAAATTAGTTTAATATTATATTAACTATAAAAGGTATTTACCTAATTGTTTTACCTACTGTTTTAATTATTTTAGAGCCTTTAAAATTTTTATGAAAGTGGGGTTTCTTCACCGTAATTACCTTTGCATTATTTGGCACAACTCGAACGTTTAGTATTAATGTTCGAAAACTTTTGTTGTTTGCCTTTAATTAAATTTTTAATTTGAATCGGTTTTGAACTAACCCGAGATGAACTCCAGTGACAGATGTGACGTGGCATCATTAATAGGGAATTACTGTAGCTTAATTATCCGGGCGTCACACCATCATCCTTTCCTCACTTGGGACAATGCTCTAAGAATGAAGATCATCACACTTTTATTACTTACAACTCATGAATTACAACTCAATACTTAGAACAAAATATGACTCTATGTGGATGCCTCCGGCGGTGTACCGGGATATGCAATGAATCAAGAGTGACATGTATGAAAGAATTAGCAAGATGGCTTTGCCACAAATACGATGTCAACTACATGATCATGCAAAAGCAATATGACAATGATGGAGCGTGTCATAATAAATGGAACGGTGGAAAGTTGCATGGCAATATATCTCGGAATGGCTATGGAAATGCCATAATAGGTAGGTATGGTGGCTGTTTTGAGGAAGGTATATGGTGGGTGTATGTTACCGGCGAAAGTTGCGCGGCACAAGAGAGGCTAGCAATGGTGGAGGGGTGAGAGTGCGTATAATCCATGGACTCAACATTAATCATAAAGAACTCATATACTTATTGCAAAAATCTACAAGTTATCAAATCAAAGTACTACACGCACGCTCCTAGGGGGATAGATTGGTAGGAAAAGACCATCGCTCGTCCCCGACCGCCACTCATAAGGAAGACAATCAATAAATAAATCGTTCTCCAACTTCATCACAAATCGGTTCACCGTACGTGCATGCTATGGGAATCACAAACTTCAACACAAGTATTCCTCAAATTCACAATTACTCCACTAGCATGACTCTAATATCATCATAGTCATATCTCAAAACAATTATCAAGCATCAATTGATCATAGCATCTAATTCTGTTTCTATGATAGTTTTTATTATACCCAACTTGGATGCCCATCATTCTAGGACCAATTTTATAACCATTGAAAATACCATGCTGTTCTAAAAGACCCTCAAAATAATATAAGTGAAGCATGAGAGATCAATAATTTCTACAAAATAAAACCACCGCCGTGCTCTGAAAAGATATAAGTGAAGCACTAGAGTAAAATTGTCTAGCTCAAAAGATATAAGTGAAGCACATAGAGTATTCTAATAAATTCTGAATCATGTGTGTCTCTCCCAAAAGGTGTGTACAGCAAGGATGATTGTGGTAAACTAAAGAGAAAAGACTCATATCATACAAGACGCTCCAAGAAAAACACATATCATGTGGTGAATAAAAATATAGCTCTAAGTAAAGTTAGCGATAGACAAAGAGGAAAGAGGGGATGCCTTCTGGGGCATCCCCAAGCTTATGCTTTTGGTTGTCCTTTAATTATCTTGGGGTTCCTTGGGCATCCCCAAGCTTAGGCTCTTGCCACTCCTTATTCCATAGTCCATCGAATCTTTACCCAAAACTTGAAAACTTCACAACATAAAACTCAACAGAAAACTTGTAAGCTCCGTTAGTATAAGAAAATAAAACCACCACTTAGGTACTGTTGTTAACTCATTATATATTCATATTGGTGTAATATATACTATATTCCAACTTCTCTATGGTTCATACCCTCCGATACTACTCATAGATTCATCAAAATAAGCAAACAACATAATGAAAACAGAATCTGTCAAAAACAGAATAGTCTGTAATAATATGTAACTCACGAATACTTCTGTAACTCCAAAAATCCTAACAAATTAGGAAAACCTGAGAAATTTGTGTACCAATCTAGAGAAGAAAGAATCAGATCAAAAGCACATTTCTGTGAATTATCAAAACTAATTTACTGGGCGCAAAAGTTTCTAATTTTCAGCACGATCAACACCACTATCACCGTAAGCTATCCTAAAGGTCTTACTTGGCACTTTATTGAAATAAAAGCTATAAAACATGATTACTACAGTAGCATAATCATGTTGACGCACAAAAACAGTAAGGGTAAATATTGGGTTGTCTCCCAACAAGCGCTTTTCTTTAATGCCTTTCTAGCTAGGCATGATGATGACAATGATGCTCACATAAAAGATAAGAATTGAAACATAACGGGAGCATCATGAAGAATATGACTAGCACATTTAAGTCTAACCCACTTCCTATGCGTAGGGATTTTGTGAGCAAAAAACTCACGGGAACAATAATCAACTAGCATAGGAAGGTAAAACAAGCATAACTTTAGAACTTTAAGCACATAGATAGGAAACTTGATATTATTGCAATTCCTACAAGCATATGTTCCTCCCTCATAATAATTTTCAGTAGCATCATGAATGAATTCAACAATATAACCAGAACATAAAGCATTCTTTTCATGATCTACTTGCATAGAAAATTTACTACTCTTCACATAAGCATGTTTATACTTTATGGCATACGTATCATCACAATAATCATCATAAATAGTAGGCATGCTTTCGTCATAATAAATTTTCTCATCAAAACATGGGTGGCAAAAAATATCATCTTAATCAAACATAGCTTCCCCAAGATTGTGGCTTTGGATATCATTAGCATCATGGATATTCAAGGAATTCATACTAACAACATTGTACTCATGCTCATCATACAAAGATCTAGTACCAAACATTTTAATGCATTCTTCTTCTAGCAATTGAGCACAACTTTCCTTTCCATCATTCTCACGAAAGATATTAAAAATATGAAGCGTATGAGGCAAACTCAATTCCATTTTTTTATAGTTTTCTTGAATAGGCTAAATTAGTGATAAAACAAGAAAACAAAATATTCGATTGCAAGATCTAAAGATATACCTTCAAGCACACACCTCCCCGGCAACGGCGCTAGAAAAGATCTTGATGCCTACTACGCAACCTTGTTCTTGTAGACGTTGTTGGGCCTCCAAGTGCAGGGATTTGTAGGACAGTAGCAAATTTCCCTCAAGTGGATGACCTAAGGTTTATCAATCCGCGGGAGGCGTGGGATGAAGATGGTCTCTCTCAAACAACCCTGCAACCAAATAACAAAGAGTCTCTTGTGTCCCCAACACACCCAATACAATGATAAATTGTATAGGTGCACTAGTTCGGCGAAGAGATGGTGATACAAGTGCAATATGGATGGTAGATATAGGTTTTTTGAATCTAAAAAATATAAAAACAGCAGGGTAAGTAATGATAAAAGTGAGCGTAAATGGTATTGCAATGCTAGGAAACAAAGCCTAGGGTTCATACTTTGCAAGTTCTCTCAACAATAATAACATAATTGGATCATATAACTATCCCTCAACATGCAACCACGAGTCACTCCAAAGTCACTACTAGTGGAGAACAGATGAAGAGATTATTGTAGGGTACGAAACCACCTCAAAGTTGTCCTTTCTGATCGATCTATTCAAGAGTCCGTAGTAAAATAACACGAAGCTATTCTTTCCGTTTGATCTATCATAGAGTTCGTACTAGAATAACACCTTAAGACACAAATCAACCAAAACCCTAATGTCACCTAGATACTCCATTGTCACCTCAAGTACCCGTGGGTATGATTATGTGATATGCATCACACAATCTCATATTAATCTATTCAACCAACACAAAGTACTTCAAAGAGTGCCCAAAAGTTTCTACCGGAGAGTCAAGACGATAACATGTGCCAACCCCTATGCATAGATTCCCAAGGTCACGGAACTCGCAAGTTGATCACCAAAACATACATAAAGTGATTCAATAGAATACCCCATTGTCACCACGGGTATCCCATGCAAGACATAAATCAAGTGTTCTCAAATCCTTAAAGACTCAAACCGATAAGATAACTTCAAAGGGAAAACTCAATCCATTAAAAAAGAGTAGAGGGGGAGAAACATCATAAGATCCAACAATAATAGCAAAGCTCGTGGTACATCAAGATCGTACCATCTCAAGAACACGAGAGAGAGAGAGAGAGATCAAACACATAGCTACTGGTACACACCCTCAGCCCCGAGGGTGAACTACTCCCTCCTCGTCATGGAGAGCGTCGGGATGATAAAGATGGCCACCGGTGATGGATCCCCCCTTCGGCAGGGTGCCGAAACAGGGTCCCGATTGGTTTTTGCTGGCTACAGAGGCTTGTGGCGGCAGAACTCCTGATCTATTGTGCTCCTGGATGTTCTCGGGGTACGTGGATATGTATAGGAGGAAGAAGTAAGTCGGTGGAGCCACGAGGGGCCCACGAGGGTGGGGGCGCGCCGGGCACCCTCGTGGCCTCCTCGTTCGTTGCTTGACGTCCACTCCAAGTCTCCTGGTTTGCATTTGTTCCAAAAAGATCGGTCCCGAAGGTTTCATCCGGTTTGGACTCCGTTTGATATTCCTTTTCTTCGAAACACTGAAATAGGCAAAAAACAACGATTCGGGCTGGGCCTCCGGTTAGTAGGTTAGTCCCAAAAATTATATAAAAGTGTAAAGTAAAGCCCAAAAACATCCAAAACGGGTAATATAATAGCATGGAACAATCAAAAATTATAGATACGTTGGAGACGTATCATCTGGTCACCCGAGGCCAGGTGCATTACTCGATGAACCCAAACATCCGAATAGCCGCGACTAAGATGCACCTGACGCAGGAAATCCCAGTTTACCCGTTGATAAGTCTCCAACGTATCTATAATGTTTGATTGCTCCATGCTATATTATCTATTGTTTTGGACTATATTGGGCTTTATTTTCCACTTTTATATTACTTTTGGGACTAACCTATTAACTGGAGGCCCAACCCAGAATTGCTGTTTTTTTGCCTATTTCAGTATTTCGAAGAAACGGAATATCAAACAGAGTCCAAAAGGAATGAAATCTTCGGGAACGTGATTTTCTCATCGGATAAGATCCAGGAGACTTGGACCCTTGGTCAAGAAAGGAGGGAGGCAGCCACGAGGGTGGAGGGCGCCCCAGTGCGCCCCGCCTCGTGGGCCCCAAGCTCCACCGACGCTCCTTCCTCCTATATACCTCATTGCCTGTCGAGATCAGATACGGAGCCAAAAACCTAATTCCATAGCCGCAACTTTCTGTATCCACGAGATCCCATCTTGGGGCATGTTATGGAGCTCCGTCGGAAGGGGATTCCACTACGGAGAGCTTCTACATCATCATCATAGCCTGGTGCCATGTCCGATTTCATGCCCAGCAGGGCATTGCTACCTCTTGAGCACTGTGTTGTTTTTCCCTTGAAGAGGAAAGGGTGATGCAGCAAAGTAGCGTAAGTATTTCCCTCAGTTTTTGAGAACCAAGGTATCAATCACTACAAAAAAATACACTTCCGTGATGATACGTGTTTGTCACAGTAGGTCGCGTTTTTTGTCATGCATGTACATCCATGAAAAATTTATGACAGAATCAAGATAGTCATACTGTCTTTGTCGAGAAGTGTTCCATGACATTACCAAAATTATCATCACGAAGTGTCCACTTCCATGACGATAAATCGCGGCCATGAAGTGCTTTCGTCAAGGGTGACCGATACGTGGCATCCACCGTAACGGAACGCCGTTAAGCTATCAGGTCAGGTTTTGGATCTGATAACCCGTTAACAGCCCCGACCAATGGGGATTTTCCACGTGTAAAATCATCATTGGCTGGAGGAAACACGTGTCGGCTCACCGTTGGGACAGATGTCATCCGTTCATTGGACCGAAGTCGCCTATGATACGACGACACATGGCATGGCCCAACAGAGGCCCATTCCTATGAAAAGGCCGACCGTTTGACTTGGTCAAAAGGTGGCGGCCCGACCCATGGAAAGCCTGTTAACGGCCTGTTCGCATATAGCCCATTTACAGCCTACTAACCCAAGGCCCGTTACGCCCTATCCAATTAGGCCCAGTAGCGTCATCTGGGCCGTCCAATTTGATTCAGCCCGTTTTAACATCCAGCCCATGTGTGGCCCATGACTTCTTTTGGCCCATATGAGGACCTTTGTAACTCTTGGCCCATTAACGGCCCATGGTGAAACTGTCCCGAAATGAATAGTGTATCACTTTATACCCATTAACGACCCGTTATTGCATTGGGCCGTTTCCAGCCCAAGTTATCTTTCGGCCTTCTCAGGGCCCATTGATTCTTGGGCTCATTGGCAGCATTCGGTTACATACGGCCCGTTACTGTAATTTTCTGCTTGTGGGCCAAATTCAGCCCGTCGTTACAGTCGGCTCGTTTGCGGATCGTTAATACGTTGGGCGGTCTTCATGTCAAAAAAACCCGTTGGGCTGTTTTCATAGAGTTATAAAATACGGCCTATTAACGGCCCGTTATGGTCCACGAATAGTACGCCCATGATTGGCGAAATGATGATACGCCCCATAGAAGGCCCATGGATCCTACGACCCGTATGAGGCCCATGGATAGTACGGCCCGTAGAAGGCCGATGGATCATATGGTCCGTAGAAGGCCCATGGAACCTACGGCCCGTAGAAGGCCCATGGACCCTAAGGCCAGTATAGAAGGCCAATGGATCCTACGGCCCGTATAGCAGGCCAATGGATCCTATGGCCGTACCAAGGCCCATGGATCATACGGCCTGCATGAGGCCCATGGTTACAACAGTCCGTGTGTTGCCATGATTATTTTGGCCTAGTTACCAAAAATAGGCTATTGTGGCCACTAGAAAAACACAGAAAAAGAACTGCAGTGACTACAAGCAAACAACTAAACAAGACAATAAGGAAATAAATAAGCAAGCCATTAAGGCTAGCCTATTACCGCTATTACACATATTACATCCACTGGGCATCAAAGTTCGCCACCAGTGCAAATATAGGGAACAAAGCAGCATATTACATACACTGGCCGTCAAAATTGGCCACCAGTGCAAATAAACGCGGCAGCAAAACAAGAGCATAACTAAAACAACTTCAGAAGAGCTCAAGAAACGTTATCCTGGGTATCCACCATGCTGGCAATAAGCTTAGCAAGCTGATTAGCTTTTTTGTCCTGTTTGGCACTAAAATCGTCCAATGCTTGTTGTTGCGCCAGAAAGTATGCATCTGAATGCTCCAGGGACTTCCGCAGTCCTTCCACTTCTTGTCGAAGCACAGCTGATCGATGTCTTTCAGCTTGTAGTTGAGACTCAAGAAACCGAACTGATTCAGACAGTGAGTTTGAATAGCTTGTGCAAGCGGTAGTGGCCAGTAACTCGAACACTAAACCAAGACAGGACTTTGGGGTTGTCTCGCTGTCTTCAAGATAGTCTTCCTTAGCTGTTTGCACAACAAAATTTCAGATGGGTACCACGGGTCTACATGTACAACAACAATATTGGCTCTGTTGTGATGCTAGTAATGTGCATGAAATGAAACTCAACTGTATACACAATTGAAATTGAAATCAACAGAGCTATTGATAAGAGCAAACCTGTTAAAGAAACATGCGTGAACATACATGCTGTGCCATTGGAGTTTCGATTGGATCCTTCAATTTAAAAATAAGTTTGTATGAGTAAATACAGTGATACAAGAGCAAAGCAATCATAGTTAAAAAGACACGCCTAAGCGAGCGCTTAAGCGCGCCTAGGCTCTAGGCGTTGGCAAAACGCATTGCCCATAACTACACATAATGTGTGCATAACTGCGCATAAGCATGCGCTTTGGTCAGTAAAGCGCAAGGCGGTGGCAAAACGCACAATTAACGCCTAGCGCTTTTTTGAACTATGATAGCAATGGAATCTTAAACTAGAACAGTTGTTCTTTAGGTTTAGGCACTTGTTCTACATGAACAGAGTACAGTAAGACGCAAGAATAAAATACTTAAAAATAGAAAATGAGCTCATAGACCTTACCACATTCTTGGTTCGGGACCAGTACAGAACAAGGCGTTCGCATTCATCGTCCGATAAATGTGTCTCAGGAGAGCGTAAGGGAATTTGATGAGTTTCTTTGCGGTCAAGCACGTTTTCTTCAGGTAATTCCGATACTGCCACCAAGCATTCTTGAAGATAGCAGAGGTATTAGCACAGGTTACCTCATCCTGAGTTTCCAAATCGGTCCTTCTCTATAGAGAAAAATTGGAAAATTTGTTGTATTACAACCATCATGGAGGTAGGATGTATGGGACGAAGCAAAGTAATTGCCATGAATAACATTACTTACACATAACTCCTGGACAAACACCTGCAACTGGCATTTTCCTTCATCTTGATATAATATTTCCAAGATGGGAAGATACGCTTTATACGATTTAACAACATCAAATGCGATAGATGCTAAACAACGACTAGCTGGTTGTGCTTCCTCCACAGGAATAGGCGTACTAACTGGTGGAGTTGGGGTTCGCCGTGATAGTACTGGCCCTTTGGGCACTGGAGCTGCCTTACTAACTGCTCTTGTTTGGGAGCTCTGTGGTGGAGATGGTGCTGTGTCAACAGGAACTGGGTTACTATCGGCTGGGGTTGGGGTTAGATTGGGTGAAGCTGGTTCTCTGTCCATCGCAGTAGGGGTACAATCTGCAAGAGTTTGGGTTATGTGTGGTAGGGCTGGTTCTTGTGCATGTACAACCGTGGTGCTATCTCCACCAAGAGGTAGCACTGTTTTATTTAAAGACCGTGTTTTTATTCCGCTAGATACTGGTGTTGGGGAACGTAGTAATTTCAAAAAATTTCCTACGAACACGCAAGACCATGGTGATGGCATAGCAACGAGAGGGGAGAGTGTCCGTCCACGTACCCTCGTAGACCGAAAGCGAAGCGTTATAACAACGCTGTTGATGTAGTCGATGCGTCTTCACGATCCGACCGATCCAAGCACCGAGCGACGGCACCTCCGAGTTCTGCACACGTTCAGCTCGATTACGATCCCGGACTCGATCCAGCAAAGTGTCGGGATGAGTTCCGTCAGACGACGGCGTGGCAGACGATGTTGATGCTCCACCGACGAGGGCTTCGCCTAAGCTCGCGACGATATGACTTCTCCGCGCAGGGCTTCGCCTAAGCTCTACGACGATATGACCAAGTGGAATATGGTGGAGGGGGCACCGCACACGGCTAAGGAACGATCCGTAGAACAACTTGTGTGTCATGGGGTGCCCCCTGCCCCGTATATAAAGGAGCAAGGAGGAGGTGGCCGCCCAAGGAGGAGGCGACCAGGGGGAGTCCTACTCCCACCGGAGTAGGACTCCTCCTTTCCTAGTAGGAGTAGGAGAGAAGGAAGGGAAGAGAAGAAGGGGTGCGGCCCTCCCTAGTCCAATTCGGACTAGGCCTTGGGGCGCGGCCTGCCCTAGGCAGCCCTCTCTTTTCCGCAGGGCCCAATAAGGCCCAATACTTCTCCCGGCGAATTCCGTAACTCTCGGTACTCGAAAAATACCGAATCATTCGAACCTTTCCGAACTCGAATATAGTCGTCCAATATATCGATCTTTACGTCTCGACCATTTGAGACTCCTCGTCATGTCCCCGATCTCATCCGGGACTCCGAACTCCTTCGGTACATCAAAACTCATAAACTCATAATATAACATCATCGAAACCTTAAGCGTGCGGACCCTACGGGTTCGAGAACTATGTAGACATGACCTAGAACCATTCTCGGTCAATAACCAATAGCGGAACCTGGATGCCCATATTGGCTCCTACATATTCTACGAAGATCTTTATCGGTCAAACCGCATAACAACATACTTTGTTCCCTTTGTCATCGGTATGTTACTTGCCCGAGATTCGATCGTCGGTATCCAATACCTAGTTCAATCTTGTTACCGGCAAGTCTCTTTACTCGTTACGTAATGCATCATTCCGTAACTAACTCATTAGCTACATTGCTTGCAAGGCTTATAGTGATGTGCATTACCGAGAGGGCCCAGAGATACCTCTCCGACAATCGGAGTGACAAAACCTAATCTCGAAATACGCCAACCCAACATGTACCTTTGGAGACACCTGTAGTACTCCTTTATAATCACCCGATTACGTTGTGACGTTTGGTAGCACCAAAGTGTTCCTCTGGTAAACGGGAGTTGCATAATCTCATAGTTACAGGAACATGTATAAGTCATGAAGAAAGCAATAGCAACATACTAAACGATCAATTGCTAAGCTAACGGAATGGGTCATGTCAATCAGATCATTCTCCTAATGATGTGATCCCGTTAATCAAATGACAACTCATGTCTATGGTTAGGAAACATAACCATCTTTGATTAACGAGCTAGTCAAGTAGAGGCATACTAGTGACACTCTGTTTGTCTATGTATTCACACATGTATTATGTTTCCGGTTAATACAATTCTAGCATGAATAATAAACATTTATCATGATATAAGGAAATAAATAATAACTTTATTATTGCCTCTAGGGCATATTTCCTTCAGTCTCCCACTTGCACTAGAGTCAATAATCTAGTTTACATCGCCATGTGATTTAACATCAATAGTTCACATCTATATGTGATTAACACCCATAGTTCACATCGACATGTGACCAACACCCAAAGGGTTTACTAGAGTCAATAATCTAGTTCACATCGCTATGTGATTAACACCCAAAGAGTACTAAGGTGTGATCATGTTTTGTTTGTGAGAGAAGTTTAGTCAACGGGTCTGCCACATTCAGATCCGTATGTATTTTGCAAATCTCTATGTCTACAATGCTCTGCACGGGGCTACTCAAACTAATTGCTCCCACTTACAATATCTATCCAGATTGAGACTTAGAGTCATCTGGATCAGTGTAAAAAGCTTGCATCGATGTAACTCTTTACGGCGGGCTCTTTTATCACCTCCATAATCGAGAAATATTTCCTTAGTCTTCACTAAGGATGTTCTTGACCAATGTCCAGTGATCTACTCCTAGATCACTATTGTACTCCCTTGCCAAATTCAGAGCAAGGTATACAATAGGTCTGGTACATAGCATAGCATACTTTATAGAACCTATGACTGAGGTATAGGGAATGACTTTCATTCTCTTTTCTATTTTCTGCTGTGGTCGGGATTTGAGTCTTACTCAATTTCACACCTTTTGCAACACAGGCAAGAACTTTTCTTTGACTGTTCCATTTTGAACTTCTTCAAAATCTTGACAAGGTATGTACTTATTGAAAAACTTATCAAGCGTTTTTGATCTATCTCAATAGATCTTGATGCTCAATTTGTACGCAGCTTCTCCGAGGTCCTTCTTTGAAAAACTCCTTTCAAATACTCCTTTATGCTTTGCAGAATAATTCTACGTTATTTCCGATCAACAATATGTCATTCACATATACTTATCAGAAATGTTGTAGTGCTCCCACTCACTTTCTTGTAAATACAGGCCTTTCCAAAAGTCTGTATAAAATCATATGCTTTGATCAACACATCAAAGCGTATGTTCCAACTCCGAGATGCTTGCACTAGTCCATTGATTGATCGCTGGAGCTTGCACATTTTGTTAGCTCCTTTAGGATTGACAAAACCTTCTGGTTGCATCATATACAACTCTTCTTTAATAAATCCATTAAAGAATGTAGTTTTGACATCCATTTGCCAGATTTCATAAAATGTGGCGATTGCTAACATGATTCGGACAGACATAAGCATCGCTACAGTTGAGTAAATCTCATTGTAGTCAACACCTTGAACTTGTCGAAAACCTTTTTGCGACAAGTCGAGCTTTGTAGATAGTAATACTACTATCAGCATATGTCTTCCTCTTGAAGATCCATTTATATAATATGGCTTGCCGATCATCGGGCAACTCCATCAAAGTCCACACTTTGTTCTCATATATGGATCCCATCTCAGATTTCATGGTCTCAAACCATTTCGGAATCTGGGCTCATCATCGCTTCCTCATAGTTCGTAGGTTCATCATGGTCTAGCAACATGACTTCTAGAATAGGATTACCGTACCACTCTGGTGCGGATCTTACTCGAAGACCTCACGAGGTTTGGTAGCAACTTGATCTGAAGTTTCATGATCATCATCATTAACTTCCTCACTAATTGGTGTAGGAATCACTTTGGAACTGATTCTGTGATGAACTACTTTCCAATAAGGGAGAAGGTACAATTACCTCATCAAGTTCTACTTTCCTCCCACTCACTTCTTTCGAGAGAAACTTCTTCTCTAGAAAGGATCCATCCTAGCAACAAATATCTTGCTTTCGGATCTGTGATAGAAGGTGTACCCAATAGTTACCTTTGGGTATTCTATGAAGACGCGTTTCTCCGATTTGGGTTCGAGCTTATCAGGTGAAAAACTTTTTCACATAAGCATCACAACTCCAAACTTTAAGAAACGATAGCTTAGGTTTACTGCTAAACCATAGTTTCATACGGTGTCATCTCAACGGATTTAGATGGTGCCCTATTAAACGTGAATGCAGCTGTCTCTAATGCATAACCCCAAAACGATAGTGGTAAATCGGTAAGATACATCATAGATCGCACCATATCAAAATAAAGTACGGTTACGACGTTCGGACACACTATAACGTTGTGGTGTTCCAGGTGGCGTGAGCCGTGAAACTATTCCACATTGTTTTCATTGAAGACCAAACTCGTAACTCAAATATTCATCTCCACGATCAGATCGCAGAAACTTTATTTTCTCGTTGCGATGATTTTCCACTTCACTCTAAAATTCTTTGAACCTTTCAACTATTTCAGACTTATGTTTCATCAAGTAGATAAACCCATATCTGCTCAAATCATCTGTGAAGGTCAGAAAATAACAATATTTGCCACGAGCATCAACATTCATTGGATCGCATACATCGGTATGTATTATTACCAATAAGTTAGTAGCTTGTTCCATTGTTCCGGAGAACGGAGTTTTAGTCATCTTGCCCAAAAGGCACGGTTCGCAAGCATCAAATGATTCATAACCAAGTGATTCCAAAAATCCATCCTTATGGAGTTTCTTCATGCGCTTTATACCGATATGACCCAAACGGCAGTGCCACAAATAAGTTGCACTATCATTATTAACTTTGCATCTTTTGGCATCAATATTATGAATATGCGTATCACTACGATCGAGATCCAATAAACTATTTTCATTGGGTGTATGACCATCGAAGGTTTTATTCATTTAAACAGAACAACAATTATTCTTTAATTTACATGAATAACCGTATTGCAATAAACATGATCAAATCATATTCATGCTCAACGCTAACGCCAAATAACATTTATTTAGGTTCAACACTAATCCCGAGAGTATAGGGAGTGTGCGATGATGATCATATCAATCTTGGAACTACTTCCAACACTCATCGTCACTTCCCCTTCAACTAGTTTCTGTTCATTCGCAACTCCGCTTGAGTTACTACTCTTAGCAACCGAACCAGTATCAAATACTGAGGGGTTGCTATGAACACTAGTAAAATACACATCAATAATCTGTATATCAAATATACCTTTGTTCACTTTGCCATCCTTCTTATCCGCCAAATATTCAGGGTAGTTCGCTTCAAAGGACCAGTTCCATTGCAGCAAAAGTACTCAGTCTCGTGCTTAGGTCTAGACTTGGGCTTCTTCACTCGAGTAGCAACTTGCTTGCCGCTCCTTTTGAAGTTCCCTTCTTCCCTTTGCCATTTTCCTTGAGACTAGTGGTCTTGTCAACCATCAACACTTGATGTTTTTCTTGATTTCTACCTTCGCGATTTTAGCATCGCGAAGAGCTCGAGAATCTTTTCGTCATCCCTTGCATACTATAGTTCATCACGAAGTTCTACTAACTTAGTGATGGTGACTAGAGAATTCTGTCAATCACTATCTTATCTGGAAGATTAACTCCCACTTGATTCAAGCGATTGAAGTACTCGGACAATCTGAGCACATGCTCACTAGTTGAGCGATTCTCCTCCATCTTTTAGCTATAGAACTTGTTGGAGACTTCATATCTCTCAACTCGGTATTTGCTTGAAATATTAACTTCAACTCCTGGAACATCTCATATGGTCCATGACGCTCAAAACGCCTTTGAAGTCCCGATTCTAAGCCGTTTAAGCATGGTGCACTAAACTATCAAGTAGTCATCATATTGAGCTAGCCAAACGCTCATAACGTGCGATCGCTCCTGCAATAGGTCTGTCACCTAGCGGTGCATCAAGGATATAATTCTTCTGTGCAGCAATGAGGATAAACCTCAGATCACGGATCCAATCCGCAATATTGCTACTAACATTTTTCAATACAATTTACTCTAGGAACACATATATAAAAAACACAGGGAAGCAACAACGCGAGCTATTGATCTACATAATCTGCAAAATACTACCAGGACTAAGTTCATGATAAATTAAAGTTCAATTAATCATATTACTTAAGAACTCCCACTTAGATAGACATCTCTCTAGTCATCTAAGTGATTACGTGATCCAAATCAACTAAACCATGTCCGATCATCACATGAGATGGAGTAGTTTCAATGGTGAACATCACTATGTTGATCATATCTACTATATGATTCACGCTCGACCTTTCGGTCTCCGTGTTCCGAGGCCATATCTGTTATATGCTAGGCTCGTCAAGTTTAACCTGAGTATTCGCGTGCGCAACTGTTTTGCACCCGTTGTAGATGGACGAGAACTTATCACACCCGATCATCACGTGGTGTCCGGGTACTACGAACTTTGGCAACGGTGCATACTCAGGAGAACACGTCTTGATAATTTTAGTGAGAGATCATCTTATAATGCTACCGTCAATCAAAGCAAGATAAGATGCATAAAGGATAAACATCACATGCAATCAATATAAGTGATATGATATGGTCATCATCATCTTGTGCTTGTGATCTCCATCGCCGAAGCACCGTCATGATCACCATCATCACCGGCGCGACACCTTGATCTCCATCGTAGCATCGTTGTCGTCTCGCCAACTATTGCTTCTACGACTATCGCTACTGCTTAGTGATAAAGTAAAGCAATTACATGGCTTTTGCATTTCATACAATAAAGCGACAACCATATGGCTCCTGCCAGTTGCCGATAACTCGGTTACAAAACATGATCATCTCATACAATAAAATATAGCATCACGTCTTGACCACATCACATCACAACATGCCCTGCAAAAACAAGTTAGACGTCCTCTACTTTGTTGTTGCAAGTTTTACGTGGCTGCTACGGGCTGAGCAAGAACCGTTCTTACCTACGCATCAAAACCACAACGATAGTTTGTCAAGTTGGTGCTGTTTTAACCTTCGCAAGGACCGGGCGTAGCCACACTCGGTTCAACTAAAGTGAGAGAGACAGACACCCGCGGTCACCTTTAAGCAACTAGTGCTCGGAGCGGTGAAACCAGTCTCGCGTAAGCGTACGCGTAATGTCGGTCCGGGCCGCTTCATCTCACAATACCGCTGAACCAAAGTATGACATGCTGGTAAGCAGTATGACTTATATCGCCCACAACTCACTTGTGTTCTACTCGTGCATATGACATCAACGCATAAAACCAGGCTCGGATGCCACTGTTGGGTTACGTAGTAATTTCAAAATTTTTCCTACGAACACGCAAGACCATGGTGATGGCATAGCAACGAGAGGGAGAGTGTCCGTCCACGCCCTCGTGAGACCGAAAGCGAAGCGTTATAACAACGCTGTTGATGTAGTCGTGCGTCTTCACGATCCGACCGATCCAAGCACCGAACGACGGCACCTCCGAGTTCTGCACACGCTCAGCTCGATGACGATCCCGGACTCCGATCCAGCAAAGTGTCGGGATGAGTTCCGTCAAGACGACGGCGTGGGACGATGTTGATGCTCCACCGACGCAGGGCTTCGCCTAAGCTCCGCATGACGATATGACTTCTCTCGCGCAGGGCTTCGCCTAAGCTCTACGACGATATGACCAAGTGGAATATGGTGGAGGGGGCACCGACACGGCTAAGGAACGATCCGTAGATCAACTTGTGTGTCATGGGGTGCCCCTGCCCCGTATATAAAGGAGCAAGGAGGAGGTGGCCGCCCAAGGAGGAGGCGACCAAGGGGAGTCCTACTCCCACGGGAGTAGGACTCCTCCTTTCCTAGTAGGAGTAGGAGAGAAGGAAGGGAAGAGAAGAAGGTGCGGCCCCTACCCTAGTCCAATTCGGACTAGGCCTTGGGGGCGGCCTGCCCTAGGCAGCCCTCTCTCTTTCCCTCAGGGCCCAATAAGGCCCAATAGTTCTCCCGGCGAATTCCCGTAACTCTCCGGTACTCGAAAAATACCGAATCATTCGAACCTTTCCGAACTCGAATATAGTCGTCCAATATATCGATCTTTACGTCTCGACCATTTCGAGACTCCTCGTCATGTCCCCGATCTCATCCGGGACTCGAACTCCTTCGGTACATCAAAACTCATAAACTCATAATATAACTGTCATCGAAACCTTAAGCGTGCGGACCCTACGGGTTCGAGAACTATGTAGACATGACCTAGAACCATTCTCGGTCAATAACCAATAGCGAAACCTGGATGCCCATATTGGCTCCTACATATTCTACGAAGATCTTTATCGGTCAAACCGCATAACAACATACTTTGTTCCCTTTGTCATCGGTATGTTACTTGCCCGAGATTCGATCGTCGGTATCCAATACCTAGTTCAATCTCGTTACCGGCAAGTCTCTTTACTCGTTACGTAATGCATCATTCCGTAACTAACTCATTAGCTACATTGCTTGCAAGGCTTATAGTGATGTGCATTACCGAGAGGGCCCAGAGATACCTCTCCGACCATCGGAGTGACAAAACCTAATCTCGAAATACGCCAACCCAACATGTACCTTTGGAGACACCTGTAGTACTCCTTTATAATCACCCAGTTATGTTGTGACGTTTGGTAGCACCCAAAGTGTTCCTCCGGTAAACGGGAGTTGCATAATCTCATAGTTACAGGAACATGTATAAGTCATGAAGAAAGCAATAGCAACATACTAAACGATCAAGTGCTAAGCTAACGGAATGGGTCATGTCAATCAGATCATTCTCCTAATGATGTGATCCCGTTAATCAAATGACAACTCATGTCTATGGTTAGGAAACATAACCATCTTTGATTAACGAGCTAGTCAAGTAGAGGCATACTAGTGACACTCTATTTGTCTATGTATTCACACATGTATTATGTTTCCGGTTAATACAATTCTAGCATGAATAATAAACATTTATCATGATATAAGGAAATAAATAATAACTTTATTATTGCCTCTAGGGCATATTTCCTTCAACTGGCATCACCCGCTCCAATTCAAATGGCTGATAAACAGGAAACATAGTTGAATGTACAGACATTGTATGAGAGACAGATGCAATAGATAGTGTGGAAAAAAGAGGGGATGAAATAGTTGACATGTATATTGTTTAACTAAAACGGATAGCATGACATAATTTTACATATATGATGTCTATCTAAACTGGATAGCATAGCATAACATAATTCAAAGATATGATGAATAACTAAACAAGACGCATGACATAATTCACCTACATGTTATCTAAGTAATCAGGATCGCATCATTTAATTCACATATGTGATTTATATGCTAAACAGAGGGCATTCAATATGATGTCTGAACTAAGAACATGGTGTTGAATATTGTGTATATGATGTCTAAACTATGCAATGCAAGACACCGTATGCATGATATGAGCAGTATAACCGTGCCATGTTAGAGCATACACCTCAGTGGGGAAATAGGATTGATCATCTGTCTCTGAATCCATCTCTGAGGAGCTATCGGGACCCAACAAGAGATCTGCTTCGACAGGTATCACTGTCTGCTCTGAAGGCCTTGTTTTCACTCCAGATTTTTCCATCTCCCACCCAAATGGCTGATTCACGGGAAGAGTAGTTAAATGTACAAACATTGCCGACAAATGGAAATATAATGAAGAAAAGGATGGGCAAGATATCATTCAAATATATGATGCCTGGTTAAACAGGATGGCATTGCACATTTCACATATATTATGGCTGGCTAAAAGACATGAGACTGCATAATTCCCATATATGATATAGAAACTAAACAGGTGGCATTACAGAACATGTCTAAACTAAGCAGATGACATATATGATGTCAAAAGTAGGCACTGCAAGGCAACATATGCATGATATAACTAACATCATCATGCCAAGGTAGAGAAAACACCTTGGGGGGTAAATAGGAGTGGTCAGCGGCGTCTGAATCCGCCTGAGAACAGATATCTTCCTCTGGATTACAATCTGGAGAGGGGTGGGGAGGGTTTGCCATTGAACCCACCATGGAGCGATGTCTGCATGACATTGTATTGCCGCGCAAAACTCTTCTCTTTTTCTCTACATGTTCAGCATGACTGTGTACAATATCTGACATGCATACGAAAAAAAATATGGTGAGATTATGTAAGGAGAGCATGCAGAAATTTAGAGTGATGGTAACAACCAGTGGATCGATGATGTAAAATGGATGTAAAATTAACATCACCAAAAACCACCTGACTACAACAGATGAGGTAAAAACTGTTGACTCTGAACTTAACTGTCAAAACTGAAATTTACTATGGAATCTGAATGCTACTGTCGAAACTGAACGCAATGGTAGCAAAGAGGAACTTGACATGTAGTTTAGGGAGGGCCTGCAGTTCATCTTCAACCTGCACCCCCCTGAGCCGCCTGCCACCACCGGCCGAACCGCCGGCCCCAGCGCCGCCTCGCCGCCCCGAAACAACTCGCCACCGCCGACCCGGCCAACCCTCTAGGCCCCCCGCCCCCACCCTGAACCCTAAGATAGATAGTGGGGTACCTCTCCGGCGAGCCTCCGTCCCCGCTGCGGGTGGTTCTTCCTTAACTCCGTGAGCCCCCCCACCCCTGAAAATCGACTGACCCAAAAGTCGGTTTAGTCGACCGAAGTGTGGCTTAATCGGAGCAGAGCAGCAGCATGAGCGAGAGGGAGAGCAGCAGCAGCAGCAGCTAGGCGAGCGAGCGATGGAGCGAGAGCCGGAGCAGCAGCAGTAGCGCGAGCGAGCGAGCGAGAGCCGAAGCAGCAGCAGTAGATCCGGCTGGTATGGACGTCGCCGCCGAAGGGGCCTCGCACTGGGAGAGAACCGCCGTGGAGATGTTGCCCGCGGAGCCGGCTTCAAGGTAGCCGCTCCATGGGGGTGCGGGATGGAGCACCGTCGGCGCCGGAAGGTCGAGTTAAGGAGAAGGTGTGATGTGATGAGTGTACAACCTCTTTGGTGGCGCCGAGTAGGCCTCGGCTTCGTCTGAGGAGTCGGTGAGGATGCTGCGGTTCCGGTGGAGCAGGTTAAGGCGGCGCTGTGGGGATGGATCAACCGCGATTGACGAGGGGATCGTCGGAGCAGCTCCTTGGAGATGGAGGACGGGGCGGCTGAACCGGCGGGATGGCGAGTTGGACGAGGATCCTCATCCGGGGAGGTGGACGAGGGACGTCGAGCTTTTGTGGTGGACGACATCGTCAGGGAAGAGGATCCGGCTGGGCAGCGGTGATGTGGCGGACGGAGGAGGGTGGGGTTTCGCGGCTGGAGCGGAGAGGTTATGGCGGCCTGGGATTTCGAATGGCGAAAAGGGGGCGATGGGAGGGGGTGAAGCATGACTTAAGGACGCGCTTGTCCAAAATGTAGGGTGTGTTACAAAAGTACCCCCCATTGATTTGAACTAGCGGCCCTTTCGGCTTAGGTTTAGAAGGGGGATTTCGCGTGTCGGGATTTGGCAGCTGGAGGGAGTTTTCGCGCGCGTTGTAATTTCGGGATAGCAAGGCGCGGGTTGTGAAGGCGCCAGTTTTGGGAGCACGATATCTGAATTTTCGGGATATAACAAAACACGCGTTGAATTTTAGGGACAAGCCTAATGTGTAGTAATATTGTACTTGTACATACCAAATCAATTCAAACTTCCCTCAACCAAAAATAAAACGAAAAAAATAAAACTATTCACACCATACAAAGAGAGAGTCTTGCCCCGTTTTACTATACAAATGCTATTCAAAGCTACTCCCTCCTTCCGTCTATATAGGGCCTAATGCGTTTTTCGATGCTAACTTTGACCAAATATTAGAGTAATGATATATGACATGCAACTTACACAAAGCACACCGTTAACTTCCTCTGTGAAAGGTTCTTTCAATGATATAATTTTCACATTGTGCATGTCAAGTACTATTAATCTTGTCAATAGTCAAAGGCGGTCTTAGAAATCTCATTACGCCCTATATAGATGGAAGGAGGGAGTATGAATCCATGTTATGTCCGATTAAATTTTTTCGCTTGCTGTATAATGCATGTGACCTACTCATACAAACATTTTAGTGCATTCCAAATGTCTATACTACCGTTGCAATTCGAACTAAATTTGAATTCGTTTCTCTATTTCAATAAGAATCTACAATCATGAATGTTGCCAACTTCAACCATCATAGTTTCCTTGCTATCCGCCAGATATAAATCGGACGGCCTATAATGCAGGATGGCAGGCACACCATCATCAACAACTCCGTTTTTTATAGGAGTAGAGATAAAATATATTAAATGTAGTATAACCTGTTCATAAACACACCATGTGTATCACCGTTATATATATTCACACATGCGTCGGTTTAAAACACTATGATAAATTCTTCAAATATCCGAATTCGCTTTTTATAATGAAGTATATATGATCTATATTCGTCTTTTACACCCACACAACCCTCTTATCTTTGTAGCTAGCGCTAACTTTCTCTTGTGCATGCACACGCCCGCATCCCTCTCACCCTCCCTCAGCATTCTCTAGCTCCATCATGCAAATTCGTCTTTTCACTTTAGGTCGTTCACCCACGGTGTGTGTAGGCCCCCCATCTCCTTCTTTACGGCACACATCGATCGATATGCCTCTCTAGCCAGGTGTGCCTAGCACAAACACAAGCTTCCCCTCTTCTCTTGTCACCGTCCATGCCTCACTCCCACCATTCTTTTCATCGTTCTCGTAATCGCACACTCCTCCCCGCTCAATATAGTATGCCTCTCATACCACCTCCTACATGCATCCCTCTCTCTCTATCCTTCTCCTCATGCCTCATTTGCTTCTAACACACACATGCATGTATACCGATCGATCTCCCAACATATACCTAGATCGACTTTAACTACCCCCCCCCCATCATCGACGTACCTCACAAGTTATGTCTCTCCTTTCTCTAACAAAGGGCGATTGATCTTCCTATGTAGTTATGTCTTCTTACCACAACCACATCGTCCCCCCTCATTATTCGTGCATGCCTCCTGACCCGTCTCTCACAGGCACGTGCACAGACAACAGCCATCTCCTCTCTTATTGATATTGCGGGTGTGCCCTCCGTTTGTCTAGCAAGCCTATCCCACCATTTGTTAGAAGCAACTCCACTACCACCCCCTCCAACACTCTAGCTCTGTCTCTCTCCCAACCTTATTCCTCTCTTGCACATATGCATGGATGCCGATCGAGCTCCCTTAATACATGAGGCAGATCGATCTCCTTAATACATGAGGTAGGCCTCTCTCCTCCTCGACACATATACCAGCCATTGTACCTCTATAGTTAATTGGGCCTCCCTCTTCCCCCACCACACACCGATAGTCGAGCGCTGTGATACGCACATTTTGCATCATGCTTTTATATTGATATTTATCGCATTATGGGCTGTTATTCCACGTTATGTCACAATACTTATGGCTATTCTCTCTTATTTTACAAGGTTTACATGAAGAGGGAGAATGCCGGCAGAAGGAGTTCTGGGTTGGAAAAGGAGCAAATATTGGAGGCCTATTCTGCGCAACTCCAAAAGTCCTGAAACTCCACGGAATATCTTAAAATAAATAAAGAAAAATCGTCGCCAAAGATGAAGGCCAGGGGGCCCACACCCTGCTCACGAGGGTGGGGGGGCGCCCCCCTGGGCGCGCCCCCTACCTCGTGGGCCCCCTGGTGGCTCTCCAATGCCCATCTTCTCCTATATGAAGTCTTTCGATGAGAAAAAAAACATAAGCAACCTTTCGGGACGAGACTCCACCGCCACGAGGCGGAACCTTGGCGGAACCAATCTAGGGCTCCGGCGGAGATGTTCTGCCGGGGACACTTCCCTCCGGGAGGGGGAAATCATCGTCATCATCATCACCAACGCTCCTCTCATCAGGAGAGGGCAATCTCCATCAACATCTTCACCAGCACCATCTCATCTCCAAACCCTAGTTCATCTCTTGTATCCAATTCTTGTCCCCAAGTCCGGGATTGGTGCTAGTAGGTTGCTAGTAGTGTTGATTACTCCTTGTAGTTGATGCTAGTTGGTTTATTTGGTGGAAGATCATATGTTCAGATCCTTTATGCATATTATTACCCCTCTGATTATGAACATGAATATGCTTTGTGAGTAGTTACATTTGTTCCTGAGGACACGGGAGAAGTCTTGCTATTAGTAGCCATGTGGATTTGGTATTCGCTCGATATTTTGATGAGATGTATGTTGTCTAGCCTCTAGTGGTGTCCTGTGAACGTCGACTACATAACACTTCACCATTATCTGGGCCTAGAGGAAGGCATTGGGAAGTAATAAGTAGATGATGGGTTGCTAGAGTGACAGAAGCTTAAACCCTAGTTTATGTGTTGCTTCGTAAGGGGCTGATTTCGATCCATATGTTTCATGCTATGGTTAGGTTTACCTTAATACTTTTGTTGTAGTTGCGGATGCTTGCAATAGAGGTTAATCATAAGTGGGATGTTTGTTCAAGTAAGAACAGCACCCAAGCACCGGTCCACTCACATATCAAATTATCAAAGTACCGAACGCGAATCATATGAACGTGATGAAAACTAGCTTGACGATATTCCCATGTGTCCTCGGGAGCGCTATTCCTATTATAAGAGTTTGTTCCAGCTTGTCCTTTCCTACAAAAAGGATTGGGCCACCTTACTGCACTTTATTTACTCTTGTTACTTGTTGCTCGTTACAATTTATCTTATCACAAAACTATCTATTGCCACTTATTTCAGTACTTGCAGAGAATACCTTGCTGAAAACCGCTTATCATTTCCTTCTGCTCCTCGTTGGGTTCGACACTCTTACTTATCTAAAGGACTACGATAGATCCCCTATACTTGTGGGTCATCAAGACTCTTTTCTGGCGCCGTTGCCGGGGAGTGTAGCGCCTTTGGTAAGTGGAATTTGGTAAGGAAAAATTTATATAGTGTGCTGAAATTTTTTGTCGCTTGTTACTATGGAAAGTAATTCTCTGAGGGGCTTGTTCGGGGTATCTTCACCCCGTCCAGTAGAGCAAAGATTTGCTCCTCAACCTACTGAACCTATTGAAAATGAAACTCCTTTTTGAATTTCCTTCGGGTATGATGGAAAAACTGCTGGCTAATCCTTTTACAGGGGATGGAACAAAGCATCATGATGAGCACTTAATATATGTGGATGAAATTTGTGGATTATTTAAGCTTGCAGGTGTACCCGATGATGTTGTTAAGAAGAAGGCTTTCCCTTTATCTTTGAAGGGAGACGCATTGACATGGTATAGGCTATGTGATGATATGAGATCATGGAACTATAAAAGATTGAAATTGGAATTTCATCAAAAGTATTAACCTATGCATCTTGTTCATCGTGATCGCAATTATATATATAATTTTTGGCCTCGCGAAGGAGAAAGCATCGCTCAAGCTTGGGGGAGGCTTAAATCAATGTTATATTCATGCCCCAATCATGAGCTCTCAAAAGTGACAATTCTTCAGAATTTTTATGCCCGGCTTTCTGATAACAATCGCACCATGCTCGATACTTCTTGTCTTTGGCTCTTTTATGATGAAGACTATTGAATTCAGATGGAATTTATTGGATTGAATTAAACGCAACTCTGAAGATTGGGACCTCGACGAAGGTAAGGAGTCAGGTATGACACCTAAGTTTGATTGTGTTAAATCTTTTATGGATACAAATATTTTCCGTAAGTTTAGCACTAAATATGGACTTGACTCGAGATAGTAGCTTCTTCTCGTGAATCTTTTGCTACTTATGTTGATCTCCCTAAGGAGAAGTGGTTTAAATATCATCCTCCCATAGAAGTAAAAGTAGCTGCACCTATTAAAGTTGAAGAAAAGACTGTCACTTATAATGATCCTATTGTTCCTACCTCTTATGTTGAGAAACCACCTTTCCCTGTTAGAGTAAAGGATCATGCTAAAGATTCAACTGTTGTTTGTAAAAGCAATATTAGAACTTATACACCTCCTGAGCAAGTTAAAGTAGAAACTAATATTGCTATTGTTAAAGTTCTCTTGTCAGATAATATTGATTTGCATGTTATTCAATTCTATGGTGAAACTGCTAGAGTTTCTAAACCTTGTGCTAAAGATAAACATAGACCTGTGGTAGGCGTGCCTGTTATTTCTGTTAAAATAGGAGATCATTGTTATCATGGCTTATGTGATATGGGTGCTAGTGCTAGTGCAATACCCATTGACTTATACAAAGAAATTATGCATGATATTGCACCAATTGAGTTAGAAGAAAGTTATGTCACAATTAAGCTTGCCAATAGAGATACTATTTCACCAGTGGGAATTGATAGAGATGTTGAAGTCTTGTGTGGGAAAACTAAATATCCTGCTGATTTCCTTGTTCTTGGTTCTCCACAAGATAGCTTTTGTCCCATTATATTCTAGACCCTTCTTGAACACTGTTAATGCTAGGATAGATTGCAAAAAGAATGTTGTTACTATTTGCTTGGATGATATGGTTCATGAGTTTAATTTCTCTAAATTTAGTAAACAACATCGTGAGGAAGAATTGCCTAGTAAGGATGAAATTATTGGTCTTGCTTCTATTGCTGTACCTCCTAGTGATCCTTTGGAACACTATTTGCTAGACCATGAAAATGAGATATTCATGAATGAAAGAAGGGAAATAGATGAAGTATTCTTTAAACAGGAACCTATTCTGCAACATAATTTGCCTGTTGAAATCCTAGGGGATCCTCCTCCACCCAAGGGTGGTCCTGTGTTTGAGCTTAAACCATTGCCTGATAATCTTAAATATGCTTATCTTGATGAAAAGAAAATATATCCTGTTATTATTAGTGCTAACCTTTCAGAGCATGAAGAAGAAATATTATTGAAAACTCTGAAGAAGCACCGTGGTGCGATTGGATATACTCTTGATGATCTTAAGGGCATTAGTCCCACTCTATGTCAGCATAAAATAAATTTGGAAGCGGATGCCAAACCAGTTCGTGATCCTCAGCGACGTTTGAATCCTAAAATGGAAGAAGTGGTAAGAAAATAAATACTCAAGCTTCTGGAGGCAGGTATAATTTATCCCGTTGTTGATAGTCAGTGGGTAAGTCATGTCCATTGTGTCCCTAAATAGGGAGGTATTACTGTTGTCCCTAATGATAAAGATGAATTGATTCCGCAAAGAATTATCACATGTCATAGGATGGTAATTGATTTCCGCAAATTAAATAAAGCTACTAAGAAAGATCATTACCCCTTACCTTTTATTGATCAAATGCTAGAAAGATTATGCAAACATACACATTATTGCTTTCTAGATGGTTATTCCGGTTTCTCTCAAATACCTGTGTCGGCTAAAGACCCATCAAAGATTACTTTTACATGCCCTTTTGGTACTTTTGCTTATAGACGTATGCCTTTTGGTTTATGTAATGCACCTGATACCTTTCAAAGATGCATGATGGCTATATTCTCTGATTTTTGTGAAAAGATTTGTGAGGTTTTCATGGACAACTTTTCCGTCTATGGATCCTCTTTTGATGATTGCTTGAGAAATCTTGATCGAGTTTTGTAGAGATGTGAAGAAACTAATCTTGTCTTGAATTGGGAAAAGTGCCACTTTATGGTCAATGAAGGTATTGTCTTGGGGCACAAAGTTTCTGAAAGAGGTATTGAAGTCGATAAAGCCAAGGTTGATGCTATTGAAAAGATGCCATGTCCCAAGGACATCAAAGGTATAAGAAGTTTCCTTTGTCACGCCGGGTTTTATAGGAGGTTAATTAAGGACTTCGCAAAAATTTCTCGGCCTCTAACTAATTTATTACAAAAAGATGTACCATTTGTCTTTGATGATGATTGTGTAGAAGCATTTGAAATACTTAAGAAAGCATTAGTCTCTGCACCTGTTGTTCAGCCACCTGATTGGAATTTACCCTTTGAAATTATGTGTGATGCTAGTGATTATGCTGTAGGTGTTGTGCTAGGGCAAAGAGTTGATAAGAAATTAAATGTTATCCATTATGCTAGTAAGACTCTAGACAATGCTCAAAGAAATTATACTACTACCGAAAAGGAACTTTTAGCAGTTGTATTTGCTTGTGATAAATTCAGACCCTATATTGTTGATTCTAAAGTAACTATTCACACCGATCATGCTACTATTAAATATCTTATGGAAAAGAAAGATGCTAAACCTAGACTTATTAGATGGGTTCTCTTGCTGCAAGAATTTGATTTGCATATTGTTGATAGAAAAGGAGCTGAGAACCCCATTGCAGATAATTTATCTAGGTTAGAGAATGTTCTTGATGACCCACTACCTATTGATGATAGCTTTCCTGATGAACAATTAAATGTCATAAGCACTTCTCGTAGCACTCCATTGTATGCTGATTATGCTAATTATATTGTTGCTAAATTTATACCGCCTAGCTTCACATACCAACAAAAGAAAAAGTTCTTTTATGATTTGCGACATTACTTTTGGGATGACCCACATCTTTATAAAGAAGGAGTAGATGGTGTTATTAGACATTGTGTACCTGAGCATGAACATGAACAGATCCTACGCAAGTGTCACTCCGAAGCTTATGGAGGACACCACACTGGAGATAGAACTTCACATAAGGTAATGCAATCTGGTTTTTATTGGCCTACTCTCTTCAAGGATGCCCGTAAGTTTGTGTTGTCTTGTGATGAATGTCAAATAATTGGTAATATTAGTAGACGTCAAGAAATGCCTATGAATTATTCACTTGTTATTGAACCATTTGATGTTTGGGGCTTTGATTATATGGGACCTTTTCCTGCCTCTAATGGATATACACATATTTTAGTTGTTGTTGATTACGTTACTAACTGGGTAGAAGTTATTCCAACTAGTAGTGCTGATCATAACACTTCTATTAAAATGCTTAAGGAAGTTATTTTTCCGAGGTTTGGAGTCCCTAGATATTTAATGACTGATGGTGGTTCACACTTTATTCATGGTGCTTTCCTTAAAATGCTTGCTAAATATGACGTTAATCATAGAATTGCATCTCCTTATTACCCACAGTCTAGTGGTCAAGTAGAATTGAGTAATAGAGAGCTCAAATTAATTTTGCAAAAGACTGTTAATAGGTCTAGAAAGAATTGGTCCAAGAAACTTGAGGATGCATTATGGGCCTATAGAACTGCATATAAGAATCCTATGGGTATGTCTCCATATAAAATGGTTTATGGAAAAGCATGTCACTTGCTGTAACATCCCAAATTTCCTATTTGGAATGTTTTACAATTATAGCTAAGCATCTATGCATTCTGTTTGAATTTGAGTGCCATTTGAAATTTCAGAAAATTTTGAGTTTTGCAATTTGAATTCAAACTTTGGCAAGTGGGAATCATTTCAAAAACTATACCTGATAAATACTTGAGCAAAAGTATGAGAGGAGTAAACATGACACTCCAATAATATCAGAGGAAAACAATGCCAAAAGTTTTGAAATTCAAACTTGAGTTTATTTGAAATTTGGAAAAAATGATTTTTTATAAAGTTTGGATTTTGCCTTTGGAAAAATGTTCAAATGATAGGGAATATTCCCCTGATCATTTTGGTATATATATGTCCTATATAAAATATTTATATTTTATATTTTAACTCTGTTTTATTTTCAAAAATTAATTTAAAAAAGGAAAGACCTCAGCGCCACCAAAGCATGGACCAGCCAGCAATGGCGAGGCAATCAGGCCAGCGGCCCAGCTGGCCCACCAGCGACCGACCGAGCCAGCCCAGCGCCAGCCACCCCTCGCCTGAACCTCTCCGGCTCGGTCGCCCGACCGCGCCGCACCTCAAGACCACCGACGGGTGGGCCCCACCTCCTTCAACCTCGCCCACGCTTTTCGCCCGCCACAGAGCTCGCGGATCCCGACGGATCCGGATCCGATCCTCCCGATTCACCCCCCCAAGGTCAGGCCCCGCCTATAAGCCCCTCCCCGCACCCCATTCCCCTTGCCCCTCGCGGAACCCTCTCTCTCCTCTACTGACTCGCTGAGCCCGAGCTCACCACCGCCATTCACCTCGCCGCCGTCGCCCTAGCCTCCCGAGCGCCGGCGACTCCACTGTAACCCCTCCTCGTCGCCCAAGCACTCCGCCGGACCACTCCGCCGACCTCCCCGACGACCGGAGAGGCCAACACACTCGCCGCCGCCGCCGCCGCCGCCGTCCGATCTCACATCCACGGCTAGGATTAGAACACCCCCGAAGGGGTATGTTCTTTTATAATAAAACCGGTTCGGCCCGGTTCGTTGCGGTTTATTTTAAGTAGGGTTTTTTTTATTTAGCCCGGCCCGATTCAGTTTAACCCTAGGGCCCGTTTAGCTATATTACGCGCAGTGCGTTAGTTAGGCCCATTTAGTCGTTTTTCTTTATTTTCGTTTTTCTGTTTTAACAGAATAGTTCCAGATTTGAAAAATTCATAACTTTTATTCTACTTAATATTTTTGAGTGATTCTTTTTTTGTTGGTTTTCAAATTTTCTATAGTTTCTGTAGAAAATATTATTAGATATGTTAAAATTAATTAAAATTGCTTTATTTTAGATTTAGTCAGAATAGTAAATCTGCCATAAAATGAGTTAGGAAAATTATTTTTATATGATTCTTTTGTCCCAACTTTATTTTGACATTGCCTAACCGTAGGAATTAATTTGGGTATTTTAGGATTAATAAAAAATAGTTTTAAGCAGAATCTTGTTAATCCTAATTAATTAACTAGCTACTGTTTTCCTATTATTTTAATTAGTAAATAAATTTATTTCTCACATGTGATTGATTATTCTAGGATAGTTTATGTCACTTTATGGGATGAACTTTTATTTATAATAAATAAAACTTTTATTTTAATTTTCTTAATAGAATTTGAATTAGGCCTAATAGGAGTTTTATAATAGCTTTTAAATTGATTCTTTTTGCTCCTAGTTGTTTAATGCATTCTTTTCTGTTAAGTTAACATAAACTCATGATTAGGTTATGTTGAGAAATTTTTTTTGTTATGTAAAACTATTTTTTTGTTGTTGCTTGAAGTAGGAAAACTTTGAGTTGGATTTCTTTGAGTTTTCCCTTTGGGTTTTGATTTGTTTGTTTTAGTGTGTTATGTTACTATGCTATTGTATTATGTGATCCTATGCTATATGCTTATTGTGAATTATTGTTTGTCTCGGTAGAGTTTCCGGAGTGCGAAGCTTGCTACTACGAGTCTTTAGCTTACGAGGATCATCAGCAAGGCAAGTCTTGATCATGTTATTTTCAATACCTATGATTTTGTGCATTAGAAATTATACCACCCCACCATGCATGCAGTAGTTGAAATTTTGAAGTTATGTTCTTGAGTAGTATCATGTGGTAGGATGAACCAATCCCCTTGTTACCATGACCCCGGGACGAAGTAGTTTATTTTGCTATGCTCGTAGACGGGTTTTGGTTGAGTGAAATTCATAAGAAAGATGTGAGAGTCAATGATGATGACAACCCCATGAACTACAAGATCAAGATGGACTTCGGAATTCACTACTGGGTGGAGGACGGTTGACGGGCACCCTGGAGAACCCAGTGGTTGGCCGGGATGCATGGAGAAGTGCCATGACATCTTCATGGAAAGCTTCACCCAGCCACGAAGAGACGGATGGATGTCCCATTGACTGGAAGCTTACCTGTGCAGCCGCAAGCCATTATGGGCTCTGGCTGGGTTAACCTTAGTAGTGACGCTGGCTGGACGGTACTACAAGATGTAGAAGAACGGTAGGATTGGATGGGTACCGCAGAGCTGAAGAACTCTTTGGAAGACCCTGTTTCATTCGTCCGTCTTCAAACATCATGAAGTGCGAAGACTTAAAAGGAGGAATGATTCTTGCGGGTAAAGTGCGCAAACCTCTGCAGAGTTAAAGATCTAATCGATTAGCCGTGTCCCCGGTTACGGACAATTTGAGCCTCTGGAACTTGGAAGTATTCGGAAATCTCAACACTAAAACTAATGAATTAATTTGAGGGGTTTTATGACTTAATAATTTGGGAATGAGATATTGGTTGGCGGAACCATCTCAATAACTACCAACAATTTTGTAGTATTTTGCAAGCAAGTCCACTGTAGTAGGGAAAAACTGGCTTTTCGCAAAATGATGAAACTTAGAGCCCCACAGCCAAAATGCATATAGTGTTAGTAACTTTATTATTGTTATTCTCTTCATGACTTGCCAGCTTATTCAAAAAGCTGACCTACACGGCTGCAACGTCTTATGTTGCAGAGATTTATTCCGATCAGGAGTGAGGCTACGCTCCGCGCTTGGCGATTGCCCTTTGGAGTCGGATGGACTCGCTATTTAAATCTCACGCTTCCGCAGCTTTAGTAGTTTACTTCTCCTGAGTTGGCCTTTGGCCGAATTTATTCTATTGTAATAAAGACTCTATATGAGAATCGTGTAATAAATTCAGGTGTGATTGAACTTTGATTATTTCATCCATGTACTGTGAGTACCAGCATGATCTTGGGATTGTACAGACACAGAGATTTGACCGATTTTGGGTCAGGTCGCTACAGAGATGGTATCAGAGCACACGCTGACCGTAGGATCGTAACCCCTAGGATTGGAAAGCCATAGGAAGAGACTATTTACTTTATATCCTTATCATTCCGTAATTCTCCCCTGTTCATTTCTGACTCCTCTCCGATTTTCAACATTCTAGATGGCCTTCGAGTTCACCCCAGTTTTGCTTCCGGAGTTTTGCCAGCCCGACGAGACGATGCCCTTCGGAAGGAAGCTGGTCCAGATGGTGAAGAAGTTGAAGATTGCTCTGCCCTCGATCACCGGGAAGCCAACCAATGCACTTCCGACGGACACCCGCTACAGGATTGAAGTGCATATTCCAGGGAGAACCTTCGGAGGACATACGGATCCTATTGACTTTGAGTTCACCGACTTCAACTGGATCATCGGAAGGGACATGGCGATCTATCGTGCACTTGGACATCTCCGAGAGGAGTACAGGCCGAGCTCGATCCTCGACTCGCCATGGTTTCTGGCAGAGCTAGGAATGGAGATATCATCCGTACCGTGGAAGACGACTCCATTCTCTCTTATGTCCAGGACTTGGAGTGTCTCCTCAGGAAACGGGAGATTCAGACTCGCCGTAACTCGAAGGTACACAGGAGGCTATTGTTCCGTGAACTGGAACTGGAGGAGAAGGCACACGCAGACTTCCTTAACCATGAGGAAGAAGTCGCGGACTTCATGGAGAGAGTCGACGACCTGAAGATGAAGCTTGCCGCAATAGAGGAAAAGATGGACTTGGGAGAGGACCTTTTTCCGAGTGGAGATGATGGACCCCTCGTGAGCAATGATCAGGATTATGAAGGGAGTTCCACTGGAGGAAGCCGCAAGAGGAGGCGCCATCAAAGAGGACGCCACACCGGAGGACATCGCACCAGAGGACGCAAGGATTATTGATGAAGACTTTTAGTCGACCACCATGTTATTTTTACTTTTTCGTCGATAAGTTAGGTCGTTATTTTCGATTAGTCATGAGCTTTTGTAATCGAGATAGAACCATGTTTGAGTGAAATGAATAAATGATTGGTGTGTTAATGATTGTGCATTCATATGGGTAGTGTTATTTCTCATTAGACCATTGTTCTATTCTAATTTTCTCATCCACTCCAAAAACACCAGATGCCTCCGAGACGTGACATCGGCTTTCCGCCAGAGCTCACCCAGCTACTCCAGCAGCAGAATGCACTCATGCAGATACTCATCCAGAATCAGAACAACAACAACAACAATCCACCGCCACCACCCCCTGTTGACAACTTGACTCGATTCCTGAGGCTGAATCCGCCAGTGTTCTCTAGTAGCACTGAGCCGATTGTGGCCGATGATTGGCTCCGCAAAGTCGGAAGAGAGCTAATCACTGTTGGATGCACTGATGCAGAGAAGGTGCGCTTTGCCGCGCATCAACTTGATGGACCTGCAGCTTCTTGGTGGGAGAACTACACCGCCACTTATCCCATTGGTGCCATCACGTGGGATCAGTTCCAGCAGGCCTTCCGCACCGCTCATGTTTCAGCTGGAGCCATGAGTATGAAGAAGCGTGAGTTCCGCAACTTACGCCAGGGGAATCGTACTGTGGCGCAGTACGTGGATGAGTTCAGCAAGCTAGCTCGCTATGCACCGGATGATGTGGCCACAGATGCCGCAAAACAGGAGAAATTTCTCGAGGGACTCAACGACGAGCTGAGTATGCAGCTTATTGTGGCTACCTTCACCAACTACTAGGAGCTGGTAGACAAGGCCGTCATACTTGAAGGCAAGCAGCAGCAGATTGAAAGCCGCAAGCGGAAGTACAGCCAGGGGAAGCGCAACTCAGAGATCGCGAAGCCCGTTATGCACCATACTGGAGGGCACACCCATCATAACCATGGAGGCCATAACCATGGAGGAAATGGGAACAACCGCCACCAGGACAACAAGTCAGGCAATGGCCATGGCAATGGAAACGGTAATGGCAATCAGCATCGTCCTGCCCGGCTCAAGGATCTGAGCCACATCACCGCTTCAAGTGCCGGAAGACAGGCACTATGCCACCGACTGCCGGAGGCCAAGCAGAGGAATGGAAATGGCAATGGAAGCTCAGCGAAGAAGCCCAACCCGTTCCTCGTGCTCGGGTGAACCACATTGACGTGGAGGACGTCTATGATCAGCCGACAATCGTGGTTGGTAAGTTTTATTGAATTCACGCTCAGTATTGGTACTCTTTGATTCGGTGCAACGATTCATTCATATCAAGGGTAGTTGTGGAAAAGTACGGGTTGCCCACTAAAACCCTTAGAAGCCCCTTCAGTCGGGCCCGCATGAGGAGAAATGATGGCAGGTTTAGGCTGTCGTGCAACCCTCAACATCGGGAACCATAAATTTCCCGCAGACCTCATAGTGTTGGAAACCCAGACCTTGGATGTAATCCTAGGCATGGATTGGTTGACAAAGTTCGAAGGGAACATAGACTGTGCCCACAAGTCTATTCTGCTCATCACACCGGAGCAGAAGAGGATCAAGTATGTAGCCAGGCATAGCCAGATGAAGAATCAGGTGCATTCCCTCACGGGAGTTGTTCAGGAGGAAGTGCCAGTAGTGCAAGACTTTCCCGATGTGTTTCCGGAGGAATTACCAGGAATGCCACCGGACAGAGACATTGAATTTCTGATCGAGTTATTGCCCGGCACAGCCCCAATATCCAAGAGACCCTATCGGATGCCACCGAATGAATTGAAAGAGATCAAGGATCAAATTAATGAGTTATTGGAGAAAGGATACATTCGTCCAAGCTCATCACCTTGGGGAGCCCCAGTTCTTTTTGTAGAGAAGAAGGATGGAACCTTGAGGATGGTTGTGGATTATCGTGCGTTGAACGAAGTGACCATCAAGAACAAGTACCCTCTGCCGATGATTAATGATCTGTTTGATCAGCTAGTTGGAGCCAAGGTATTCTCCAAGATCGATCTTCGATCAGGGTATCATCAGTTGAAGATCCGTGAAAAGGATATACCCAAAACAGCATTCACTACCAGGTATGGTTTATATGAGTATACCGTCATGTCATTTGGATTGACTAATGCTCCTGCATACTTCATGAATTTGATGAACAAGGTATTTATGGAATATCTGGACAAGTTTGTCGTGGTGTTCATCGATGATATACTGATTTTCTCCAAGAGCGAGGAAGAGCATAAGGAACATTTGCGTCTAGTTCTGGAGAAACTTCGAGAACATCAGTTGTATGCCAAGTTCAGCAAATGTGAATTTTGGCTGAAGGAAGTCGGATTCCTCGGACATGTTATTTCAGGAGAAGGAATAGCAGTTGACCCCGCCAAGGTTGAATCAGTCACCGATTGGCAGTCGCCCACATCAGTCAAGGAGATCCGCAGTTTTCTCGGACTCGCCGGATATTATCGGAGGTTCATTGAGAATTTCTCGAAGATTGCCAAGCCCATGACTGAGCTGTTGAAGAAGGAAGCCAAGTATGTTTGGACCAAGGATTGTGAAGCCAGTTTTCAGGAATTGAAGAAACGTTTGGTTACAGCCCCAGTACTGATTTTGCCGGACATACACAAGGAATACCAGGTTTGTTGTGACGCTTCTCGTCAAGGACTCGGAGGAGTGCTAATGCAGGAAGGTAAAGTTGTAGCTTATGCCTCCAGACAGCTACGACCACACGAGATGAATTATGCCACGCATGATTTGGAGTTAGCAGCCGTAGTGCATGCACTCAAGACCTGGAGACATTTCCTTATCGGAAACCGTTGTGATGTTTACACAGATCACAAGAGCTTGAAGTATATTTTCACGCAGAAAGAGTTGAACCTCAGGCAGAGAAGATGGCTAGAGTTGATCAAGGACTATGACATGAGATTGCATTACCACCCCGGTAAGGCTAATGTTGTAGCAGATGCTTTGAGCCGTAAGAGTTATGTGAATACTCTTACAGCAGGAGGATTACCTCAGGAGTTAGTCGATGACCTCAGAGATCTCCGACTGGAGATAGTCCCGAGAGGATACGTTGCAACTCTGGAAGTTCAGTCCACTTTGGTCGAAAGGATTCGTGAAGCCCAGAAGTCGGACAAGGAAATTGATGAGATAAAGCAAAAGATGAATGAAGGAAAAGCTAAAGGATTCCGTAAGGATGAACACGGAGCTATATGGTTCGAGGATCGATTTATGTGCCCAATGATCCCGAACTCAGGAAGCTAATTCTTCAGAGGCTCATGATTCATCAGATTCGATTCATCCCGCAACACCAAGATGTACCTGGATTTGAAGGAAAGTTTCGTGGACGGTATGAAGAAGGATATTGCCGAGTACGTAGCAGATGCGATGTTTGTCAACGGTAAAGGCGTAACATCGAAGCCAGCAGGATTACTTCAACCTTTGCCGATTCCCCGATTGGAAATGGGAAAAGCTTGGAATGGATTTCATCACAGGATTACCCAGGACCCGTTCAGGTTATGATTCTATCTGGGTAGTGGTAGATCGTTTGACCAAGGTAGCTCACTTCATTCCCGTGAAGACTACCTATACCAGTGCTAAGTTGGCCAAGATATACATGACCAGGATCGTATGTCTGCATGGAGTTCCGAGGAAAATCGTGTCAGATAGAGGAACACAGTTTACCTCAAAGTTTTGGAAGCATTGCATGAAACTTTGGGTACGAGGCTGGAATTTAGCACGGCTTTTCATCCGCAGCATGATGGATGACCGAGAGAGTCAACCAGATTCGGAGGACATGTTGAGAGCTTGTGTGCTAGACTATGGGTCTAGCTGGGATGATAATTTGCCATACGAGAGTTCTCATACAACAACAGTTATCAATCCAATCAAGATGGCCCCTTCAAGCTCTATACGGAAGGAGGTGCAGAACACCATTGCGGTGGGATAGTGTTGGAGATCGATCACTTTTCGGTTCCGACCTTATCAGGGATTCCGAAGAGAAAGTCAAGATGATTCGGGATAGACTCAAGATAGCACAGTCGAGACAGAAGAGTTATGCCGACAGTAAACGCAAGGAAGTGACTTACGAAGCGGGAGACCGAGCATATCTTCGTGTGTCTCCACTTCGTGGAATCAAGAGGTTTGGTGTCAAAGGAAAGTTAGCACCCCGATTCATTGGCTCCTACAAAATCCTCGAACGTCGTGGAGAAGTTGCTTACAAGTTGGAATTGCCGGAAGGATTGTCCGGAGTTCATGATGTCTTTCATGTTTCTCAGCTGAAGAAGTGTCATGCCGACATGGCCGATATTCCGTTGAGAGACACCGTGCCCCTAGAGGCCATACAGCTCGACAGTGATCTGACTTATAAGGAGAAACCCGTCCGAATTCTCGAGACTGCATGAGCAGAGTCACCGCAGCAAGGTCATCAAGTTTTGCAAGGTGCTGTGGAGTCATCACTCAGGAAGAAGCCACTGGGAGCGCCAAGAAGATCTTCTTGAGACCACCTCACCTATTTGCTAGCCAACCCGAATCTCGAGGGCGAGATTCATCTTAAGGTGGGTAGGTTTGTAACATCCCAAATTTCCTATTTGGAATGTTTTACAATTATAGCTAAGCATCTATGCATTCTGTTTGAATTTCAGTGCCATTTGAAATTTCAGAAGATTTTGAGTTTTGGAATTTGAATTCAAACTTTAGCAAGTGGGAATCATTTCAAAAACTATACCTGATAAATACTTGAGCAAAAGTATGAGAGGAGTAAACATGACACTCCAATAATATCAGAGGAAAACAATGCCAAAAGTTTTGAAATTCAAACTTGAGTTTATTTGAAATTTGGAAAAAATGATTTTTTATAAAGTTTGGATTTTGCCTTTGGAAAAATGTTCAAATGATAGGGAATATTCCCCTGATCATTTTGGTATATATATGTCCTCTATAAAATATTTATATTTTATATTTTAACTCTGTTTTCATTTTCAAAAAAATTAATTTTAAAAAAAAGGGAAAGACCTCAGGCGCCAGCCAAAGCCATCGGCCCAGCCAGCCGAGGCAATCTGCAAGGCCAGCGGCCCAGCCTGCCCACCAGCGACCGACCGAGCCAGCCCAGCATGCCCGCCACCCCTCGCCTGAAACCTCTCCGGCTCGGTCGCCCGACCGCGCACAGACTTCAAGACCACTGACGGGTGGGCCCCACCTCCTTCAACCTCGCCCACGACTCGCTCGCGGCCAGCAGCTCGCGGATCCCGACGGATCCGGGATCCGATCCTCCCGATTCACCCCGCCCAAGGTGAGGCCTCCGCCTATAAGCCCCCCCGCACCCCATTCCCCCCTTGCCCCTCGCTGAACCCTCCTCTCTCCTCTCAGACTCGCTGGAGCCCGAGCTCACCACCGCCACCATTCACCTCGCCGTCGCCGCCTAGCCTCCCGAGCCTCGCCGACTCCACCAGAACCCCTCCCTCGTCGCCCCGCACCCGCCGGACCACTCCGCCGACCTCCCCGACGACCGGAGAGGCCAACACACTCGTCGTCGCTGCCGCCGCCGCCGTCGAGCTCCGGTAAGCCACCGGACTCCACCCCGCCGTCCGATCTCACATCCACGGCTAGGATTAGAACACCCCCGAAGGGGTATGTTCTTTTATAAAAAGCCGGTTCGGCCCGGTTCGTTGCGGTTTATTTTAAGTAGGGTTTTTTTTTATTTAGCCCGGCCCGATTCAGTTTAACCCTAGGGCCCGTTTAGCTATATTACGCGCAGTGCGTTAGTTAGGCCCATTTAGTCGTTTTTCTTTATTTTCGTTTTTCTGTTTTAACAGAATAGTTCCAGATTTGAAGAATTCATAACTTTTATTCTACTTAATATTTTTGAGTGATTCTTTTTCTGTTGGTTTTCAAATTTTCTATAGTTTCTGTAGAAAATATTATTAGCTATGTTAAAATTAATTAAAATTGCTTTATTTTAGATTTAGTCAGAATAGTAAATCTGCCATAAAATGAGTTAGGAAAATTATTTTTATATTATTGTCTTTGTCCCAACTTTATTTTGACATTGCCTAACCGTAGGAATTAATTTGGGTATTTTAGGATTAATAAAAAATAGTTTTAAGCAGAATCTTGTTAATCCTAATTAATTAACTAGCTATTGTTTTCCTATTATTTTAATTAGTAAATAAATTTATTTCTCACATGTGATTGATTATTCTAGGATAGTTTCTGTCACTTTATGGGATGAACTTTTATTTATAATAAATAAAACTTTTATTTTAATTTTCTTAATAGAATTTGAATTAGGCCTAATAGGAGTTTTATAATAGCTTTTAAATTGATTCTTTTTGCTCCTAGTTGCTTAATGCATTCTTTTCTGTTAATTTAACATAAACTCATGATTAGGTTATGTTGAGAAAAAAATTTGTTATGTAAAACTATTTTTTTGTTGTTGCTTGAAGTAGGAAAACTTTGAGTTGGATTTCTTTGAGTTTTCCCTCTGGGTTTTGATTTGTTTGTTTTAGTGTGTTATGTTACTATGCTATTGTATTATGTGATCCTATGCTATATGCTTATTGTGAATTATTGTTGTCTCGGTAGAGTTTCCGGAGTGCGAAGCTTGCTACTACGAGTCTTTAGCTTACGAGGATCATCAGCAAGGCAAGTCTTGATCATGTTATTTTCAATACCTATGATTTTGTGCATTAGAAATTATACCACCCCCACCATGCATGCAGTAGTTGAAATTTTGAGGTTATGTTCTTGAGTAGTATCATGTGGTAGGATGAACCAATCCCCTTGTTACCATGACCCCGGGACGAAGTAGTTTATTTTGCTATGCTCGTAGACGGGTTTTGGTTGAGTGAAATTCATAAGAAAGATGTGAGAGTCAAAGATGGACTTCGGAATTCACTACTGGGTGGAGGATGGTTGACGGGAACCCTGGAGAACCCAGTGGTTGGCCGGGATGCATGGAGAAGTGCCATGACATCTTGCGGAAAGCTTCACCCAGCCACGAAGAGACGGATGGATGTCCCATTGACCGGAAGCTTACCTGTGCAGCCGCAAGCCATTATGGGCTCTGGCTGGGTTAACCTTAATAGTGACGCTGGCTGGACGGTACTACGAGATGTAGAAGAATGGTAGGATTGGATGGGTACCGGCAGTAGCCAGAAGAACTCTTTGGAAGACCCTGTTTCATTCGTCCCGTCTTCAAACACCATGAAGTGCGAAGACTTAAAAGGAGGGAATGATTCTTGCGGGTAAAGTGCGCAAACCTCTGCAGAGTTAAAGATCTAATGGATTAGCTGTGTCCCCGGTTACGGACAATTTGAGCCTCTGGAACTTGGAAGTATTCGGAAATCTCAACACTAAAACTAATGAATTAATTTGAGGGGTTTTATGACTTAATAATTTGGGAATGAGATATTGGTTGGCGGAACCATCTCAATAACTACCAACAATCTATCTATTATATAATTAAAACAAGAGTCAAACAAGACATTACGTTCATCCACATATATTAAATTATCTTGATCGTCTATTTTCTATATTAACAGTTAAGATTTAATAGATATAGCGTTACATACAAATATGTTTGCGTACAACAATTTGGCATGGCACGTTCACATCTTCCGTCCAAGACATAAGGCTTTTCTATTAAAAAATATGTCCTGGACAATTAGAAGTGAACATACTTTTACATTATTGTATATACTCCGTAATAAAGCAAGGCTGCCAGCTCCCATAACAAAAGATCACGACTGCCGATTATAAGGAGTCCGAGCGCCCCCTGCCAGCTACCCTAAAAAAATAGTACGGCTGCCAAGCGGTCAAGTCAAGAAAAAAACATGCTTACGGCAAGGATTTCCATAAGAAGAAAAACATATAGACATGTCAAAAAGCCTCTTAGCACTTACGCATGAGCCCCTAAAAAAAGTATGCATGCATGAGCGATATTATCTTTGTCTACTGTCTGTCTATATTTATATCATAACAGATGGAAAATAATAATAAAAGCATAGTAGAATACCGGATATATTAGTCATGTTGAATCGCCCAACCCGGAAAAAAAGAGAAGGCATACAATCATCATTTTAGGCCAAAATATTTATATCAAAGTAAAAAAGATACAAAAGGTTCACATGTATTTAATTTATATAAATTTATACAAAATAAAATTATATAAATTTTGAAGAAATCATGTTCATTCACATATATAAAATTATCTTAATCGTCTATTTTGTATATTTTATATATTAACAGTTAATAAGATTTAATAGATATAGAGTTACATACAAATATGGTTACATACAACACTTTGGCATGGTACGTTCTTTCTATTAAAAAATATGTACTGGACAATTAGAAGTTAACATACTTTTGCATTGTATATACTCCAGATATAAAGCAAGGCAGCTAGCTCCCATAAAAAAAGATCACGGCTGCTGATTATAAAGAGTCCGAGAGCCCGCTGCCAGCTCCGTAAAAGAAGATAGTACGCCCGCCAAGCTGTCAAGTCAAAAAAAAGCTTACGGCAAGGATTTTCATAAGAAAAACATATAGACAGAGTATGTCAAAAGCCTAGACTCTTAGCACGTACGCATGCCTCAGCCCTAAAAAAAGTATGCATGAACGAGCTATATTATCTGTGCCCCTACTGTCTGTCTATATTTATATCAATACGGATGGAAACCAATAATAAATGAATAGTAGAATATAGGACATATTGGTCGTGCTGAGGACGATCGCCCAATCCAGTTAAAAAGTGAAGGCATAAATAATCATTTGAGGCTAATATATTATATAGAAGTAAAAAAATATACAAAAGGTTCACATGTATTTAAAATTATACAAATCTATACAAAATAAAATTATATAAATTAAGTTATATATAATTCGTAAAGATTCTCATGTATTTAAAATTTTATAAATTATTCGGTTGCAGTTTGATTAGAATATAAGTTGACACAGGCCAAAACCTACACAAAAATATTCCATGATTTTTTCTAGCAAGGTAAGAAAATTTACTATTTTTTAGGATATATTGTGATAGTTCTATTGTCTTAGATGGTCAGGCTCCATAAACATTTAGAGCAAGAGGATATTATCTAGAACAGTTAGAAGCATGCATGGAATATCAACGTTTGTGATAGAGTTTTATCTGGTAACACAATAGTGCTGATACAGATGGAGGAGGAGGACATAATGTTTAACCATTTAATAAAGGATGAAATGGTTTGGTGGGGTAATCATAATAGTCACCATTTGTAACACCCCTGTGAATTTAACAACACTAATACATTTAGCAGATGGATTTCACTTTTTCTATTATAAGTGGTATATCAATGGCATTGTATGCTCGGACTGCATTTTAGCTATTGTTATTTTATACAATTTAAATGATGTTGAACAAATACTGGTGGATTTTTAGTAAATATAACAATTAGCCGTAAGTGAATGATAGAGGATGTTTTAGTAGAAAAAGGAAGCGCTAATTCATGTCAATTATATAGTGAATCTTTTATTTTTCTTAAATAATTAACTTTAAAGCAAAACAAATGGGCACAATCATGATTGACAAGCTCTAGCGAGACCCTATGAGAATTTAGCAATACCCCCACCATTCATCTAGGAATGAATATAGATAATTACATTACGTTAAGAAGATGGTGAGGCATATATATAGATATGTGGATGTATGGCACTGCACTAATAATAACACGTGCGCAATACGTTCGGTGATGATGCTGACAATGGAACAGATAACAGGATATTTCTGCAACTCGTCAGTGTTTAGATTTTCTCTTAAAAAATCCTAAAAGTGTATTGACGTGGTGGGAAATTCCATGGTTCTTTTGACATTTCGTTGCCACACAGCAAAATCATTACCAACACATTAATACATATTAACATAATATATGTAACAAAGTTTAATCATCATATTTAGCAAAGGTAAATCATGTTTTCTGAAGATACAACTTTTAGCTATAGTTATTTATATAAACACTAATGGATGAAATGAAATATAAAAGTAGTGAAAATCACCAAAAAAAAACATATTGAAAGATGAGGTCTAGCCGCGCAAATGCGCGGGTGACCATGCTAGTTTTGTAGTATTTTGCAAGCAAGTCCACTGTAGTAGGGAAAAACTGGCTTTTCGCAAAATGAAGAAACTTAGAGCCCCACAGCCAAAATGCATATAGTGTTAGTAACTTTATTATTGTTATTCTCTTCATGACTTGCCAGCTTATTCAAAAAGTTGACCTACACGGCTGCAACGTCTTATGTTGCAGAGAGTTATTCTGATCAGGAGTGAGGCTACGCTCCGCGCTTGGCGATTGCCCTTTGGAGTTGGATGGACTCGCTATTTCGTCTACGCTTCCGTAGCTTTAGTAGTTTACTTCTCATGAGTTGGCCTTTGGCCGAATTTATTCTATTGTAATAAAGACTCTATATGAGAATCGTGTAATAAATTCAGGTGTGATTGAACTTTGATTATTTCATCGATGTACTGTGAGTACCAGCATGATCTTGGGACGGTACAGACACAGAGATTTGACCGATTTTGGGTCAGGTCACTACACTTACCTCTCGAACTAGAACATAAGGCATATTGTGCTATTAAAGAGCTCAACTATGAATTCAAACTTGCCGGTGAGAAGAGGTTATTTGATATTAGCTGACTTGATGAATGGAGAACCCAAGCTTATGAAAATGCCAAGTTGTTTAAAGAAAAAGTTAAAAGATGGCATGAAAAAAGGATACAAAAGCGTGAGTTTAATGTAGGTGATTAAGTATTGCTATACAACTCTCGTTTAAGATTTTTTGCAGGAAAACTTCTCTCTAAATTGGAAGGTCCCTACATTATCAAGGAAGTCTATCGTTCCGGTGCCATAAAAATCAACAACTTCGAAGGCACAAATCCGAAGGTGGTAAACGGTCAAAGAATCAAACATTATATCTCAGGTAATCCCATAAATGTTGAAACCAATATTATTGAAACCGTAACCCCGGAGGAATACATAAGGGACACTTTCTAGATCGTTTCAGACTTATGAAAAGGAATAGGTATGTGGTACGGTAAGTAAACCGACTCCAAAACAATTTTTAAGGCAATATTTCTCCGTTTTGGAATATTTAGAAAAATAGAAAAATAAGAGGCAGTCCGGGAAGGACACGAGGCCTTCACGAGGGTGGAGGGCGTTCCCTACCCCCCTGGGCGCGCCCCCTACCTCGTGAGCACCTCGTGTGCCCTCCAGACTCCGTTTTTTTGCACGATACGTATTTTTGTTGGTAAAAATTCATTATATATTCTCCCGAAGGTTTTGACTCCCGTATCACGCGAATATCCTTTTTTTTTTGTTTCAAGCTGTCCTACTGCAGGTTAGATCAACATGTCGTTTCAAGATTTAGAGGAGGATTGCCCAGTTTCTTACCGGCCTTTAGATAAAAACATATTCAAGGATACCTATCCATATATATGGTACCCTGATGAGGAAGATGAAGATGAACCAGTTCCCCCTCGCTTCAAGCAAGAAAGCAAATAGGCATTATGCAAAAGGATAATAAAGCTTGAGATCGAGAATGATGAGTTGAGGATTGATAATTTCACCCTCAGACGCAAGTTGGAGAAAGAGAAGGGTAAGCCCGCATCATCGACAACACCTCCACCTTCTTCACCAACAAAGATGGAGATATAATCACATGGGTATGGGCACTCCCCTTGGCAACCGCCAAGCTTGGGGGAGGTGCCCCGGTATCGTATCACCATCACAACTCCTATCTTTACTGTTTTTCTTAGTTCGATCCTATTAGTAGTATCTTGATTTAGTAGAATAAAGTCATGGCATGATCTAGTTTTGAAGTTTTGCTTTATGATCTCTCTATGAAATCGAGTCTGTGAGCTATATATAATAAATATTAGTGTTGAGTCAAGGGCTTGATTATTTTGCCATGATCTTGGATGAATAAAAGAAAAGAATAAAAAGAAACAAAGAGTTCATATTGACCTTATTGAAAGTAATGACTTCACATAGAAAGAGTATGATGATTAAAAGTTGTTGGGAGTTGGCAAATATAGCTTTGGTCATCGTTGCAATTAATAGGAAGTAATAAGGAGAGAGAGGTTTCACATATAGATATATTATCATTGACATCTTTTGTGATTGGGAGCACTCATTAAAATATGACATGCTAAAGAGTTGATGTTGGACAAGGAAGACAACATAATGAGTTATGTTTTCTTGTATCTGAGATAAAGTATCTTGTCATGGATTCTCTAACATGTTGAGCTTGCCTTTCCCCCTCATGCTAGCCAAATTCTCAGCACCAAGTAGAGATACTACTTGTGCTTCCAAACACCCTTAAACCAGTTTAGCCATGAGAGTCCACCATATCTACCTATGGATTGAGTAAGATCCTTCAAGTAAGTTGTCATCGGTGCAAGCAATAAAAATTGCTCTCTAAATATGCATGACTTATTAGTGCAGAGAAATAAGCTTTGTACGAACTTGTTGTGGAAGTAATAAAAGCGGTGGACTGCATAATAAAGTTCCACATACAAGGGGCAATATAAAGTGACGTTCTTTTGCATTAAGATTTTGTGCATCCAACTGTAAAAGCGCATGTCAACCTCTGCTTCCCTCTGCGAAAGGCCTATCTTTTATTATTATCTTCTACCTTATGCAATAGTCACGGTGATCTTCACCTTCCTTTTGTCATTTTATCCTTTGGCAAGCCCAGCATGTTGGAAAGAACATGATATATATATATATATATATATATATATATATATATATATATATATATATATATATATATATATATATATATATATATATATATATATATATATCTAATTGTATGTAGGGAGGATGAATTGTTATTGTTGACATTACCCTTGAGGTAAAATGGTTGTGGGACAAAACTATAAGCCCCTATCTTTCTCTGTGTCCGAATAAAACTCCGTAACCACAAGTATTGCGTGAGTGCTAGCAATTATGAAGGACTAAGTGATAGTTGAGTATGTGGACTTACTTTTAAGCTCTGACATAGACTCTTTCCGATGTTATGATAAATTGCAATTGTTTCAAAGACTGAGGTTATACTTTGCTGGTGCCCAATAAAGTTTCTGATTCATACTTTTGCATTGTGAAAAGATCATCACTTGAACATAAGTAATCATATGACAAATCTATATATGTTGCTGTTATGAGAATAATCATGATGCCTTCATGTCCATATTTTATTATTATCGACGCCTCTACCTCTAAACATGAGGACATATTTATTGTTATCGGCTTTTCGCTTGAGGACAAGCGAGGTCTAAGCTTGGGGGAGTTGATACGCCGATTTTTCATCATGCTTTTATATTGATATTTATCGCATTATGGGCTGTTATTCCATGTTATGTCACAATACTTATGGCTATTCTCTCTTATTTTACAAGGTTTACGTGAAGAGGGAGAATGTCGGCAGCTGGATTTCTGGGCTGCAATAGCAGAAAATATTGGAGGCCTATTCTGCGCAACTCCAAAAGTCTTGAAACTCCACGGAATATCTTAAAATAAATAAAGAAAAATCGTCACCAAAGATGAAGGCCAGGGGCCCACACCCTGCTCACGAGGGTACCTCGTGGGCCCCCTGGTGGCTCTCCGAAGCCCATCTTCTCCTATATGAAGTCTTTCGATGAGAAAAAAATCATAAGCAACCTTTCGGGACGAGAATCCGCCGCCACGAGGCGGAACCTTGGCGGAACCAATCTATGGCTCCGGCAGAGCTGTTTTGCCAGGGACACTTCCCTCCGGGAGGGGGAAATCATCGTCATCATCATCACCAACGCTCCTCTCATCGGGAGAGGGCAATCTCCATCAACATCTTCACCAGCACCATCTCATCTCCAAACCCTAGTTCATCTCTTGTATCCAATTCTTGTCTCCAGGTCCGGGATTGGTGCTAGTAGGTTGCTAGTAGTGTTGATTACTCCTTGTAGTTGATGCTAGTTGGTTTATTTGGTGGAAGATCATATGTTCAGATCCTTTATGCATATTATTACCCCTCTTATTATGAACATGAATATGCTTTGTGAGTAGTTACGTTTGTTCCTGAGGACACGGGAGAAGTCTTGCTATTAGTAGTCATGTGAATTTGGTATTCGTTCGATATTTTGATGAGATGTATGTTGTCTAGCCTCTAGTGGTGTTATGTGAACGTCGACTACATAACACTTAACCATTATTTGGGCCTAGAGGAAGGCATTGGGAAGTAATAAGTAGATCATGGGTTGCTAGTGTGACAGAAGCTTAAACCCTAGTTTATGCATTGCTTCGTAAGCGGCTGATTTGGATCCATATGTTTCATGCTATGGTTAGGTTTACCTTAATACTTTTGTTGTAGTTGCGGATGCTTGCAATAGAGGTTAATCATAAGTGGGATGTTTGTTCAAGTAAGAACATCACACAAGCACCGGTCCACCCACATATCAAATTATCAAAGTACCGAACGCGAATCATATGAACGTGATGAAAACTAGCTTGACGATATTCCCATGTGTCCTCGGGAGCGCTTTTCCTATTATAAGAGTTTGTTCCAGCTTGTCCTTTGCTACAAAAAGGATTGGGCCACCTTGCTGCACTTTATTTACTCTTGTTACTTGTTGCTCGTTACAATTTATCTTATCACAAAACTATCTGTTACCACTTATTTCAGTACTTGCAGAGAATACCTTGCTGAAAATCGCTTATCATTTCCTTCTGCTCCTCGTTGGGTTCGACACTCTTATTTATCAATAGGACTATGATAGATCCCCTATACTTGTGGGTCATCAGGCTGCAGGTAGGTATCCATGCCACAGAGACAAACTGCACATGTCCCCTCTCACGTTCCAGTAGGCTAGCCACTCTATATCTTTGACGTGGGCACACACAAATTCGATGGCACTCTTTATCGATCGCGCGTGCACACACGCACACATCATCCCTCTTTTCGATTCTATGGACACCTCAAACTGATGATACCTCCACTCTCTTCGCGTGGATCGCCCCCTCTATATATATGTTATATGCAGGACTCTATTTCACACACATTGCATATGTTACATTTTTTGATTGACCCCCCACCCAAAAAACTCTCAAGAACCCACACACTATATCTCTCTAGGTTTGTATCTCTCTCACACAACCCCACGTAGGTGGTGTACGTATACAAGAAGAGAATAGGTGCACCGTGCATGTACTCACGCTTCATGCCCAGCCACACCCGCGCGGGTACACGGTGGAGCTCATTTCTTTACGAAATGGCAGCCCACGTGCTAATTTGAACGCCTGTAGCGGTTGTTTACCTAGGGAGGTCGTGTACCACGCATGAACGAAACAAAGTTCAACTTGACGCGTTGCCGCGTTATTTTTAAATAAAGTTATAGCGCTCAATGGCACGTACACAGAATATAAAACGATTTTTATGGAGAAAAAGGTAGTCCGCTCACTATATACAATGGAGCCTTGCGTGCCTGGTTTGTCGCTCTTCAGAGTATCTCACACAAGGCTGCAGTGGCCTCTCTCTCTCACCGTTGGTCACTGATCTGGCCGCATCCCATCCGCCGGGGGAAAGGGAGTGCAGTGGACACTATCTCTCTCACTGTTGGTCACTGATCCGGCCGCATCCCGTCCGCCGGGGGAAAGGGAGGAAGTGCATCGTTTCTCCGTTCGACGGTGCCGAGGCAGCACGTCCCGATCTGCGGTACACGCTGTTCTCTCTGACCAAGCTCCTGCGCGGCAGGGCCTACACCACCTGCTCGCAGATTCCGCCTGCCGCCGCTCACCTAGTTACATCCCGACGACCTCCAGGTATCCCCTCCGGCCTTGCTCCACTGCCCGTCTTCCCACGTCGCTGCATGTGGATCTTCCATAGTTCTTTGCCCAAAACGTAGCTTGTCCAGCGTACATTCCATATTGCATTCTCGTCCTCACACCGTTTTAGACAAACACAACCGTGTTGTTATCTTCCCTTAGGGCAAGGAATATGCTTCTTTTTTGTCGTCGCATGTGTCATCAACTGTTATTGGCTAGTAATTGTTTCCTTTCTAGCTCTTTTTTGCAAACAGGGCTATCCATTTCACCTCGTTGCTATTGCGACCTTTTGGTGAACTGCACAAATCACTTTTTTCTTAAGAGTGTTTTGTGCAGTTGTAATAAAATGTCACACGGGCAACGTCTCTACATTTCAATGCGACTGCACAAAGGGAGATTGGTTTTGCTCTATCCTCCTCATCCAACTCCGAGCCTAATCTTCTCCAACTAGTTAGTCTTAAGAGAGACTGCAAAGGTGACCAGCTTCTATTTGTGTGTTTATTGTTTCATCATCCGTCCTCTATTATCGTAATCACACTTAATATCTTTGGAACAGGGACGCTCAGCTCTATTTTAGTGGAACTGCACAAAATGATCGGAATGTTGCATGCTCCAGACAGCTACTTTTTGCCCCAACATGCCTTGTTGATTTAGATAGAGCTGGGGGGACGTTGCTGCCAATGAAAGCATGGATCAATTTTAATTTAACACCTTCTCACAACTCTGTCTTCAGTTGTGATGTAATTATTAGCTCTGATCTGCTAATAATTGACATGCATTAGCAAGGAAGTTAGTTTTTTATTGTTTCCGAAAGAGCATCGATGGCAAGACACGCGAAACAAAAGCTGAAAGCTCACACCATTGTACAATTTCATGTCGCTGGAAAATTATTTGTATAGTACGTCAATTATGTAAACAAATGATGGAAGCTTGATAGCATTGCCAGAAGCCTCTTCATCATCCGGGTCCATGTGCCATGCACAAAATTATACTCCTTCGTTCCTAAATATTTGTCTTTTTACAAATTTCAAACGGGCATATTTTAGAGTGTAGATTCACTCATTTTGCTTCATATGTGTACTCCCTCCGTTCCTAAATATTCTATTCGTCTTTCTAGAGATTTCAACAAGTGACTACATACGGAGCAAAATGAGTGAATCTACACTCTAAAATATGTATATACATCTGTATGTGCCAGTCCATTTGAAACCTCTAGAAAGACAAATATTTGAGTAGTCACTCGTTGAAATCTCTAGAAAGACAAATATAATCCGGAGTATATTTAAGAACCGAGGGGGTAGTGCACAACCGCATGGGAGACTCAGCCCGGTCGTTGCGCTGCATTAATAGTGAGTAATGAGGAGTCAAATCGTAAGCCCCACCATTCCCACTGTAAGTTGCTCTAAAGAATCAACCATCAATACGCTCTTCTTTGAATCCGCTCATACTACTCCATCCGTCACTGTTTATACAACGCTCTTCAGAAAAAAGAAAAAAAATCTGTCGGAACAAGGCGACTAGCGATCGGCCTATAAAATAGCATTGGTAGTTATAGCATGGCGTCTATTACTAGAGGGAATAATACATACACACATGCATGCAGTGCTTCCACCCCGGGTACACACATGCATGCACTTACTCCACTCCGTAGTAGTACAGAGTACATATGGAGAAAATTGTCGACTTGATTGCGGTTACCACGCCCTAATTAATTGAGCATTAAACCGAACGCGTCTAAAGTCTCTCTGGTGGTGGAAATGCATTGAGAGAAATGCATCATAATGAAGCACGCCCTATAAACTGTGATGGAGGGAGGAGTAAGTATGAAGGTGCAAAACCAAGTACCCGTATGGCCAGTCGGTCAATGCACCTTCTCTTGGCATATCACTGACATTTGGGACAGGAGTGTGAGCAAACCGATCTCAATTGACGGCAAAGAGCCAACCCGCCGTTCCTTGAGAGAGACGAGGAGCGAGAACACACAGACGGGCTCGCATGGAGGCCGATATATATTCGAGCATGGTTGGTTGATCGATATCATTCATTACATGTTGGGCTGCCGTTTTCCGCCCTTCTCCGGAATAAACGTGTACTTTATCAGAGATAAAAAAGATAAGAGTACAGACGCTCCACCATGCCGTTCTAGTAGTAGTGTATGCCTCTGACAATCTGAAACCGAATGGACTGATGCATGTCCACCGAGGGTAGGTTGCATTAGTCAAAAGGCGTAAGCGAGCTTCACCTTGTCCTGCAAGCTTCTCCTCATTCTGCGAGTTGACGGGACACACCAAAAAGTAGTGCTAGTCCATACTCCCTCCTTTCCGGTTAATATGGCTTAATCTTTTTTGCGGGTAAATGAGAGAGCTTTATTCATATATAAGCATTCTTAGGACGATCAGCAAAGACACTGGTCACTAGGAAGCGAGGTACCCCGCAAAAAAAGAAGTATGAATCGAGGTGTTTCATCAAGCCAGCTCTCGGTCACATTCAAATTGCAGCAAGCACGGTTCGCACAAAGATGCGCCGCAAGGTTTGTGTTGACCCACAAGTATAGGGGATATATTTCAGTCCATTCGATAAGTAAGAGTGTCGAACCCAACGAGGAGCAGAAGGAAATGATAAGCGGTTCTCAGCAAGGTATTCTCTGCAAGTACTGAAATAAGTGATAACAGATAGTTTTGTGATAATATAATTTGTAACAAGCAACAAGTAACAAAAGTAAATAAAGTGCAGCAAGGTGGCCCAATCCTTTTTGTAGCAAAGGACAAGCCTGGACAAACTCTTATAATAGGAAAAGAGCTCCCAAGGACACATGGGAATATCGTCAAGCTAGTTTTCATCATGTTCATATGATTCTCGTTCGGTACTTTGATAATTTGATATGTGGGTGGACCGGTGCTTGGGTGTTGTTCTTACTTGAACAAACATCCCACTTATGATTAACCTCTATTGCAAGCATCCGCAACTACAACAAAAGTATTAAGGTAAACCTAACCATAGCATGAAACATATGGATCCAAGTCAGCCCCTTACGAAGCAACGCATAAACTAGGGTTTAAGCTTCTGTCACTCGAGCAACCCATCATCTACTTATTACTTCCCAATGCCTTCCTCTAGGCCCAAATAATGGTGAAGTGTTATGTAGTCGACGTTCACATAACACCACTAGAGGCTAGACAACATACATCTAATCAAAATATCGAACGAATACCAAATTCACATGACTACTAATAGCAAAACTTCTCCCATGTCCTCAGGAACAAACGTAACTACTCACAAAGCATATTCATGTTCATAATCAGAGGGGTATTAATATGCATAAAGGGTCTGAACATATGATCTTCCACCAAATAAACCAACTAGCATCAACTACAAGGAGTAATCAACACTACTAGCAACCTACTAGTACCAATCCCGGACTTGAAGACAAGAATTGGACACAAGAGATGAACTAGGGTTTTGAGAGGAGATGGTGCTGGTGAAGATGTTGATGGAGATTGCCCTCTCCCGATGAGAGGACCGTTGCTGTTGATGATGGCGATGATTTCCCCCTCCCGGAGGGAAGTGTCCCCGACAGAACAGCTCTGCCGGAGCCCTAGATTGTTTCCGCCAAGGTTCCGCCTCGTGGCGGCGGAGTTTCATCCCGAAAGGTTGCTTCTGATTTTTTCTCGACGAAAGAACTCATATAGCAGAAGATGGGCATCGGAGGGCCACCAGGGGGCCCACGAGGTAGGGGCGCGCCCAGGGGGGTAGGGCGCGCCCCCACCCTCGTGGACAGGGTGTGGGCCGCCTGGCCTTCATCTTTGGCGAGGATTTTTTATTATTTATTGTAAGATATTTCATGGAGTTTCAGGACTTTTGGAGTTGTGCAGAATAGGTCTCTAATATTTTCTCCTTTTCCAGCCCAAAATTCCAGCTGCCGGCATTCTCCCTCCTTATGTAAACCTTGTAAAATAAGATAGAATAGGCATAAGTATTGTGACATAACGTGTAACAACAGCCCATAATGCAATAAATATCGATATAAAAGCATGATGCAAAATGGACGTATCAACTGCCCCAAGCTTAGACCTCGCTTGTCCTCAAGCGAAAGCCGATAACGATAAATATGTCCCCATGTTTAGAGGTAGAGGTGTCGATAAAAATAAAATACGGGCATGAAGGCATCATGATTATTCTCATAACAGCAACATATATAGATATTGTCATACAATTTCTTATGTTCAAGTAATAATCCATTCACAATGCAGAGTACGTTTATTGAAAACCAACAAACTACTATCTCAGTCACTGAAGCAATTGCAATTTATCATAACATAAGAAAGAGTCTATGTCAGGGCTTAATAGCAAGTCCACATACTCAACTATCATTTAGTCTTTCATAATTGCTAACACTCACGCGATACTTGTGGTTACGGAGTTTTAATCAGACACGGAGAAAGATAGGGGCTTATAGTTTCGCCTCCCAACCTTTTACCTCAAGGGTAATGTCAACAATAATAACTCATGCCCCTACATCTAATTAGATATATCAATCAGGATCTTTCCAACACACTGTGCTTGCCAAAGGATAAAATGTAAAAAGGAAAGGTGAAGATCACCATGACTCTTGCTTAAGGTAGGAGATAATAAATAAAAGATAGGCCCTTCACAGAGGGAAGCAGAGGTTGCCATGCGCTTTTATGGTTGGATGCACAAAATCTTAATGCGAAAGAACGTCACTTTATATTGCCCCTTGTGATATGAACCTTTATTATGCAGTCCGTCGCTTTTATTTCTTCCACATCACAAGATCGTATAAAGCTTATTTCTCCCACACCAATCAATCATACATATTTAGAGAGCAATTTTTATTGCTTTGCACCAATCACAGCTTACTTGAAGGATCTTACTCAATCCATAGGTAGATATGGTGGACTCTCATGGCAAAACTGGTTTAAGGGTTTTTGGAAGCACAAGTAGTATCTCTACTTGGTGCTGAGAATTTGGCTAGCATGAGGGGGAAAGGCAAGCTCAATATGTTGGGAGATCCATGACAACATACTTTATCTCAGATATAAGAAAACATAACTCATTACGTTGTCTTCCTTGTCCAACATCAACTCTTTAGCATATCATATTTTAATGAGTGCTCACAATCATAAAGATGTCAATAATAGTATATCTATATGTGAAACCTCTCTTTCCTTATTATTCCTATTAATTGCAACGATGACCAAAGTTATGTTTGCCAACTCCCAACAACTTTCAATCATCATACCCTTTCTATGTGAAGTCATTACTCTCAATAAGATCAATATGAACTCTTTATTTCTTTTTATTATTTTTCTCTATTCTTTTATTCACTCAAGATCATGGCAAAATAATCAAGCCCTTGACTCAACACTAATCTTTATTAAATAGCTCACGGACTCGATTACATAAAGAGATCATAATGCAAAAACTCAAAACTAGATCATGCCATAAACTTTATTCTACTAGATTAAGATACTACTAATAGGATCGAACTAAGAAAAACGGTAAATATAGGAGATGTGGTTGTGATACGATACCGGGGCATCTCCCCCAAGCTTGGCAGTTGCAAAGGGGAGTGCCCATACCCATGTGATTATGTCTCCTTTCCTGGTGAAGAAGTTGGTGGTGATGTTGACTTAGTTGATGGCATAGACTTCTCCCTTAATTTGCGCTTGAGGACGGAATTTTGGTCCCTCAAATCATCAATCTCCCACTCCAGGGTTAATATCTTTTTGCATAAGTCCTGCTTATTTTCCTGCAAGAGACGAAAAGGGATAAACTCGATCTTTGGTTTCTTTACCCTATCAGGGAGACTTGACTTTTTGAACTCCACGTGCATGTCCCCAGGTTGAGGTAACGGGGCTTCATCTTCATCTGAGCTCGTCTCCTCCTTCCCCTTGGGTTCATAGTCCTCTTCTTCCTCCGTGGTCCAACCATCGTGCTCCACATCTCCACAGACCTTAGGATTTGTTAGGTAATCATCCACATAGCTTTCTCCTTCCGAATCCTGGGATGACATGTTGATCTAATCTGCAGCAAGACAGCTCGAGACAAGAACAGAGGATATTTGCGTGATACGGGAGTCAAAACCTTCGGGAGAATATATAATGAATTTACCGACCAAAATATGTATCGTGCAAGAAAACGGAGTCCGGAAGGCACACGAGGTGCCCACGAGGTAGGGGGCGCGCCTAGGGGGTAGGGCGCGCCCTCCACCCTCGTGGGGACCTCGTGTCCTTCCCAGACTGCTACTTATTTTTCTAATTTTCTAAATATTACAAAATGGAGAAATATTGCCTTAAAAATTGTTTTGGAGTCGGTTTACTTACCGTACCACATACCTACTCCTTTTCGGAGTCTGAAACGTTCCGGAAAGTGTCCCTTATGTATTCCTCCGGGGTTACGGTTTCAATAACATTGATTCAACATTTATAGGATTACTTGAGATATACTGTTTGATTCTTTGACCGTTTACCACCTTCGGATTTGTGCCTTCGAAGTTGTTAATTTTTATGGCACCAGAACGATAGACCTCCTCGATAACGTAGGGGCCTTCCCATTTAGAGAGAAGTTTTCCTGCAAAAAACCTTAAACGAGAGTTGTATAGCAATACACAATCACCTACATTAAATTCACGCTTTTGTATCCTTTTCTCATGCCATCTTTTGACTTTTTCTTTAAACAACTTGGCATTTTCATAAGCTTGGGTCCTCCATTCATCAAGTGAGCTAATATCAAATAACCTCTTCTCACCGGCAAGTTTGAAATCATAGTTGAGCTCTTTAATGGCCCAATAAGCCTTATGCTCTAGTTCGAGAGGTAAGTGACATGCTTTTCCATGGACCATTTTATACGGAGACATACCCATGGGATTTTTATATGCAATTCTATATGCCCATAATGCATCATCAAGTTTCTTGGACCAATTCTTTCTAGACCTATTGACAGTCTTTTGTAAAATTCATTTGAGCTCTCTATTACTCAATTCTACTTGACCACTAGACTATGGGTGATAAGGAGATGCAATTCTATGATTAACATCATACTTAGCAAGCATTTTGCGGAAAGCACCATGTATAAAGTGTGAACCACCATCAGTCACTGTATATTTGTAAAAATACGGTCAGTGTACTTCATAATACGCTCATTGCGCTCAATATATATATTTTCCGGTGTTTATACGGTCACTAGCTCACCCTGACTGAGTATGTGTGTGCATGCACGTGTAGGTTGAGCACTTAGCGTGACCGTGTGTGTTCCGTCATGTGCTCAGACATGCATGCATTAGGGCGTCGTGCGCGTTTTTACGTCCATGTGTACGTGTGACTGTTGCATACACGTAGGGGGAGTACGTGTAGGGGCCACTAAGGAGCAGTCAAATCACAAAGTAAGTTAGTCGGAAGAAGCAACCATCATTTCACTCTTGAATGACACGTACGCAATATAAAATGGTTGATATGGAGAGAAAAAGAAAACCACTATATATACACTAGCAGGAGCCTAAGCTACAAGCCTGCTTGCTAAGGTTGCTCTCTTCACAAGCATAGAATGACGGGCCTAATCCCGCAGCTGGGGGAAGGGAACAATGTTCTGCGTAGACGCGGTCGACATCGGCGAGGGAGAAAACCCATAGTTGGTGCGTCCCAATCGGGGGTCACCGCGGTATGGGCCGATGTCGCGTCCCAACCGCCCTTCTAGCTACAGCCCGACGTCCCAGGTAGTCGATCTTCCTTTTTGAGCCAGCTTGCTCCACTGCCGTAGCTCCATCTCCATGTCGATATTTCTCTACTTCTACCGGCTTCTACTTGTGATGAGTTTATGTCTCACGAACTAGTGTCAGTACTATTATTCTAATCACACTTCTTCAATATCTTTGCCATCAGGGATGCTCAGGTCGATTTTAGTGGAACTGCACAAAAGCATCGTCTGATCCGAGGGTGCCAGCCGGCTTTCCTTCGACAGGTTCTACCTGGCCAGGGAATTAAATCATGTTTAGAGTTTAGGGTTTAAGTCGTAGTGACCCCATCAGTAGTTTTTCTTTCGTACACGCTATCACAACTTTTTTCTTTAGTTGTGAAGTAAATATTGGCTATGATCTATGAATCATTGAGATGCATCAGCATGCTTGTTAGTTTTCCTTTGTATTTGATGGAATGTTGTAACGGGGCAACCTTGGAATAGGAATGAAAATGGAGTGGAAACTTCCCGTTTTTCCGGAGAAAAAATGGAAACGGAGAGAAACCAACGTTTCGTTTCGTTGGATCGCGCCATCGAGCAAAACTAACGTTTAAATCACGTCTGTCGTGTTCGTGTCTCACCCTCCTCCACAGCTCGACCCCACACGGTCGCTCGGCATGCCACTCACCGCAAACCGAGTATATGATAACTTTCCCGCCTGCTTGTCGATGGATTGCGCCATGGAGTACTAGCACTACTAGAAGAGATTCACGAGTTGGGGAGGACAGCTAGCTGTAGCACGGACTCCTAAGAACTTTTTACATGCATGTTGTAGCCGGCTATTGCGACCTTTGAACACGGAGCAGCCGCGTGCACCCAGAAGCGACGCGGGCGACGCTCTCTCGGCCGGCGCGCCGCTTCAATGCCGGCGCCAGTGAGAGGTCGCGTCCGCTCTGGCTGGCCATGAATGCGGCACTCATTGTTTCGGGCGGGAAGCACGCACGTTTGATGAAGCGGGTTCGGGTTGGTCAGGACCGGCCGTGGCAGCGGTCCGGACGTGAGCAAACAAGAGATGTTGTACGTTAATATTGCTGCGATATAATTAACAACATAAATAATGTGCCAGTTGGACAAATATGATTGGAGATGGAGATGGAAATGGAATTTTACATAAACACTGATATGCATGTCTATGTCTATGTGTGTGTGCGCGACGACTCTCGCGACCTGGAACCAGGGGCGTGTTTTTGATCGAGTTTTCTTTCTTGGTACGTTTGAAAATCAGTTTGTCTAATTCACATCTTGATGTTATTTAAGGATATCACATCTAAGCTCCCACAAGTATATAATGTAGCTACAAGAAACAAAAAAACTAGGACGGAAAAAATAGACCACCAAACAGAGTGGACATCAACTTAGATGTGACATAACTATGTCACATCTAGATGTGTCCTAGACAGACCCTTAAAAAAATGTCCGCCAGTTTTCGTTTCTTTTTTCCGGGAACGCGCGTATTCTATTTAAAACCACTGCTATGGAGAGATTTTTTTACTCCATTATAGCCTCTTGTTTGACAGAGTTTCTCGCGTCTCGCTCTCTCACCCTCTCCATATCAAAACAAGATGATAGTGTCCACTCTATCTCTCTCCTCACCGGTGGTCACAGATCCGGCCGAATCCCGTCTGCTTCGGGAGGTGAGGAGGTGCAGCATTGACGTTGTCACCGTTGGCGACGGAGGGAGCCGATGCGCACCGTCGTCTCGGAGCCGGCGCTGGCGCGGACGAAGATCCTCCGCGCCCTTGTTCGCTGCCGTCATGTGGGAAGATCCCGCCCGCCCGCCTAAACGACATCTCGCCCACCTGAGGTATAACTTCTTGTACTGGTCCAGCTCCCCTGTGTCGCGTGCGGGTTTTCTTCTATCGACTACTTCCCAGCTCCCCATGCATAGTAGCTAGGGTTAAATCGGCTGGTCCAACATCACCTACTAGTACTATTATAGAGGAAATGCCACTCGAAAAGTTGTCCTGATTTATGCCTCGGTGGAGGTATACATGTTGTTTTGACAAAAAGTACATGGTGGTTGTGCGGTCATTGTCCATATGGTGGTAGTACTATCACTGGTTAAATGAAGAAATGCTTTTTTTCTCGGGTATCCTGGTTTAGTTCCCATCAAGATAAAATTATGATTCTTCTGTTTGTTGGTGTACTTTTCATTAATTCTTATTGACAATTGAGATGTCGTTGCTAACCCTTTTTTATATTTTTGGAAACAGCGATGCGTGTCTCCATACCCGGGCATGTCTTCCTCAATTTTAGTGGAACTGCACAAAATTGGATGGTCATTGTTGTTCCGCCTCACTGTCCTCTGCCACGTGGTTCTTCCTTCCTTGAGCTTGATTACTGAGAGGAAACAGACCACAGTGAGGATTTGTCGAACTTCATAGGTGCCTCACCCAAACTTGATGCCAAATGGATGATGCATCACCACGATGACCTATCGATGCTCATGGTTGCGCCTCATGGTTGCGTCGGCTGGTGAAGCTGATCGATTTTCAATGAAAAACAAGATGTCTTCCATCAGTGCTCTTTGCTTGTTATGCACAAAGATGATATCCTTCGTCAGTTCACCTTGGTTGCCTTGGAGACGCAGACGTCTTTCACGTTGGTGCAATTTTATCACACAATTGGCTATGAACCAAATGTTTCCTCGAAGTAGGATCGACGTTGGTACTAAGAGCATAAGTTTTGTATTGATTTCTAAGCCTTCTCACAACTTTGTCTCCAGCTCCCCTGTAATTTTATTTGTCCAGCTATTAACTTTGATTTAAAAAATGGTGTGGACTAAAAACCCGGATGGACGTAGTAGCCCTCCATTTATATTTACTCCGTATATTAGATTTGACTGAAGTCAAACTTTGTAATACTCTCAAACCTTTCCGATAATTGAAATTAAAATTCTTTATTTGTACACACTCTCACACGTTTCTGATAATTTGGCGCATGTGTGGTTGTTCACTTAAGGGAGGGTAGTTTACCACCCGTGAAGGACAGGAAGTGCGACCAGGACGCGTGGGCGTGGATCGTTAGTTCATCGGAAGTAGTACTAGTTTTCTTCACTGTACATTAAATAAAGAGTTTCTTTTCGTACTTACACAATTTAAAACAATTGTTATGGAGAGAATAAGAAAACCAATCCACTATATATTAGTCGTATACACACGAGAGTACTATATGGACGCAGCTTCATTGACTTAGTGCACCTGCCTTTGGGTTTATGACAGGTGGGCCCAAAATGTGGCTGGCTCACCTGTCATACAGCCAAAAGCAGATGCAGTGAAGGCACCGGAGCTCAGTCCGTACTACATTAGTATATATATAAGCGGGAGCCTCAGCGCTTGTTCGCTAGGGTTTGCACGCTCCACACGCTCGCCGCAATACATATATGTTACACGCTGGAGGCTCAGCGTTCATTTGCTAGGGTTTGCTATATTCACAGTCTCTCACCCTCTCTTCACCAGATCTAAACAAGAGTGTGTTGGCCTCTTGTCTCTCTCTCTCCCCCCTTACAGCTGGTGAAGGAGGCGTCCGTATCCCGTCGCATCGGGAAGGGGAGGAGGTGCAGCGTTAACTCTATCGCCTTCGGCGAGGGAGGCAATCCACTGCCGGCTGCGCTGTTCTCTTTCACCCAGCGCCTGTGCGGGAGGGCCACTGACCCCTTCTTCCTCACTGCCGTACGTAGTGTGGGCAGATCCGGCCTCCCGCCGCACGCCTTGCCACATCCCGACGACCCTAAGGTATAAGTTTCTTTGAAACCGTCGTTGCTCTAGCTGCATGTGGATCTTTTTTGATCTGTAGTCGAATCTAGGTCTTAGTTCAAAGAGGAAAGAAAGGTGCGGTGGGGTGGAGCATGAATCTAGGAAGTGGTTCAATGAGGAAAGGAGGTAGGAAAAGTAGTATAGGCTAGCTATCCAGCCGCTTTGTTGGTCAAAAAGGGAAAAATGGGGTAACCCAGTACACACATCTGTAAGGAACCGATCTCTTTGTTGAAAAGGGAAAGAAACTGGGGGGGGGGTCGGGTAGTTAGTGCAGGACTAGATTTGCTACCCTCACATAGGAAAAAAGTTCAAAGAGAACAAATACGGGACCAATGGGACCAACACAGATATGCTGCTTGGCTACATACTCTGCAGCACACATTTATACGTGTGGACGCACATGGTGCTAGCATGTCCCATACAGCTATTTTGCTGTTGTTAATCTAAGAATGCCGTCAGAAAACTAAAGCAATGCCACTATTAAAAGTAAATTACATTTTTTTAACGAATGATGTTTCAAGAGAATGTCTCTGTTAATATGAATCAATGCAACTGAGGGAGTCCTGGATTAGGGGGTGTCCGGATAGCCGAACTATCACCGTTGGCCGGACTCTTGGACTATGAAGATACAAGATTGAAGACCTCGTCCCTTGTCCGGATGGGACTTTCCTTGGCGTGGAAGGCAAGCTTGGCGATACGGATATGTAGATCTCCTACCGTTGTAAACCGACTCTGTGTAACCGTAACCCTATCCGGTGTCTGTATAAACTGGAGGGTTTTAGTCCGTAGGACGAACAACAATCATACCATAGGCTAGCTTCTAGGGTTTAGCCTCTCTGATCTCGTGGTAGATCCACTCTTGTACTACCCATATCATCAATATTAATCAAGCAGGAGTAGGGTTTTACCTCCATCGAGAGGGCCAGAACCTGGGTAAAAACATCGTGTCCCTTGTCTCTTGTTACCATCCGCCTAGACGCACAGTTCGGGACCCCCTACCCGAGATCCGCCGGTTTTGACACCGACATTGGTGCTTTCATTGGGAGTTCCTCTGTGTCGTCATCCTTAGGCTCGATGGCTCCTTCGATAATCAACAACGACGCGGTCCAGGGTGAGACTTTTCTCCCCGGACAGATCTTCGTATTCGGCGGCTTTGCACTGCGGGCCAATTCACTTGGCCATCTGGAGCAGATCGAAAGCTACGCCCCTGGCCATTAGGTCAGATTTGGAAGTTTGAACTATACGTCCGACATCCGCGGAGACTTGATCTTCGACGGATTCGAGCCACAGCCAAGCGTGCCGCACTGTCTCGATGGGCATGATCTAGCTCTGCCGCCGAACAGTGCCCTGGAAGCCGCACCAGCGTCCGCTCCGACCCTTAGCTCGGAGCCGACTCCGCCGATCAAGGACGAGTGGTTGGACACCGCCTCGGGGGCTACAATCTCTACGGCGATTGAGCCGAACACCATCCCTGTCCTTTGCAAATCCCGTGACTCCAAGGTGCCGGACTCCGAACCTCCCGCGCCCCGGCCAATCGAATCCGATTGGGCGCCGGTCATGGAGTTCACTGCCGCGGACATCTTTCAGCACTCGACCTTTGGCGACATCCTGAATTTACTAAAGTCTCTCTCTTTATCAGGAGAGCCCTGGCCGGACTACGTTCAGGAAGGTTGGGATGCGGATGACGAAGAAATTCAATGCCCACCCATCACCCACTTTGTAGCCACTGTCGATGATTTAATCGACATGCTCGACTTCGACTCCAAAGACATCGACGGTATGGACGACGATGCTGGAGACGACCAAGAACCAGCGCCTACAGGGCACTGGAAGGCCACCTCGTCGTATGACATATACATGGTGGACATCCCAAAAGATGGGAACGGCGATGGAACAACGGAGGATGACCCCTCGAAGAAACAGCCCAAGCGCCGGCGTCAGCGGCGCCGCTCTAAATCCCGCCACAGCAAAAATGGTGATTCCGGCACGGGAGATAATAACACCCCGGACAGTGCCGAAGACAACCCCCTCCAGCAAGATTCAGCACAGGAGGAGGGAGAAGCCAGCCCTCATGATAGAGCGCCAGACAGGGAGGTGGAGGACGATAATTATATGCCTCCCTCCGAAGATGAGGCAAGCCTCGACGATGACGAATTTGTCATGCCTGAGGATCCCGCCAAACAGGAGCGTTTCAAATGCAGGCTTATGGCCACGGCAAGCAGCCTCAGGAAAAAGTAGCAGCTTAGAGCTGACCAAGACTTGCTAGCTGACAGATGGACTGAAGTCCTTGCAGCCGAAGAGTACGAACTCGAACGCCCCTCCAAGAGATACCCAAAACGCAGGATGCTACCCCAATTAGAGGAAGCATCACCCAAACCTACATCACCAGCGCATGATGCGGCCGACCGGCCACCCCGTGGTCACGACAGAGAGGCCTCTAGCCCTCCATTCAAGCTGCACTCCTGCGTCGCTCGAAAAGTACCAAGGCACGGGGAAACGCGCCAGACCTGCGAGACATATTGGAGGACAAGGCAAGGCAAACAAGATCGATCTACGGATCGCGTGGGCGCCCCACGACACGTGATGATAACCGTCACGCCGGATACAACAATTCCGCCGGGCGAACACGATGAGACAAAGCTCATTTGAGTTGCGCCGTGATATAGCTCAATCTGAGGCGCCGACACCCACTATGCTTCACGGACGAAGTGATGGATCATCAAATCCCCGAGGGTTTCAAACCGGTAAACATCGAATCATACGATGGCACAACAGATCCTATGGTTTGGATCGAGGACTACCTCCTCCATATCCACATGGCCCGCGGCGATGATCTACACGCCATCAAATACCTCCCACTCAAGCTTAAAGGACCAGCTCGGCATTGGCTTAACAGCTTGCAAGCAGAATCAATTGGTTGTTGGGAGGACCTGGAAGCCGCATTTCTTGATAACTTCCAGGGCACATACGTGCGACCACCAGACGCCGATGACCTCAGCCACATAATTCAGCAGCCAGAAGAATCGGCCAGACAATTCTGGACACGGTTCCTAACCAACAACAATCAAATTGTTAACTGCCTGGATGCAGAGGCCCTTGCAGCCTTCAAACATAACATCCGCGACGAGTGGCTTGCCCGGCACCTAGGACAGGAAAAGCCGAAATCCATGGCAGCCCTCACAACGCTCATGACCCGCTTTTGCGCGGGAGAGGACAGCTGGCTAGCTCGTAGAAACAACTTGACCAAAAACCCTGGTAATTCGGATACCAAGGACAGCAATGGCAGGTCGCGTCGCAACAAGCACAAGCGCCGCATCAACGACGATAATGCTGAAGATACGGCAGTCAATGCCGGATTCAGAGGCTCTAAATCCGGTCAGCGGAAAAAGCCGTTCAAAAGAAATACTCAGGGCCCGTCCAATCTGGACCGAATACTCGATCGCTCGTGCCAAATACATGGCACCACCGAAAAACCAGCCAATCACACCAACAGGGATTGTTGGGTCTTCAAACAGGCAGGCAAGTTAAATGTCGAACTCAATGACAAGGGGCTGCATAGAGATGACAAGGAGGAGCCCCGGCCGCCGAACAATAGAGGACAGAAGGGCTTCCCCCCACAAGTGCAGACGGTGAACGTGATATACGCAACCCACATACCCAAAACGGAGCTAAAGCGTGCACTAAGGGACGTATATGCGATGGAGCTAGTCGCCCCGAAGTTCAACCCATGGTCCTCCTACCCGATCACCTTTGATCGAAGGGACCACCCCACTAGCATCCGCCACGGCGGATTCGCCGCATTGGTTCTTGACCCAATCATCGACGGATTTCACCTCACTAGAGTCCTGATGGACGGCGGTAGCAGCCTGAACCTGCTTTATCAGGATACAGTGCGCAAAATGGGCATAGACCCCTCAAGGATTAAACCAACAAAGACGACCTTTAAAGGCGTCATACCAGGTGTAGACGCCAGTTGTACAGGCTCAGTTACACTCGAAGTGGTCTTCGGATCCCCGGATAACTTCCGAAGCGAAGAGTTAATCTTCGACATAGTCCCGTTCCGCAGCGGCTATCATGCACTGCTTGGACGAACCGCATTTGCAAAGTTCAATGCGGTGCCGCACTACGCGTACCTCAAGCTCAAGATGCCAGGCCCTCAAGGAGTAATCACGGTCAATGGAAACACCGAATGCTCTCTCCGAACGGAGGAGCACACGGCGGCCCTCGCGGCGGAGGTGCAAAGCAGCCTCTCACAACAATTCTCGAGTCCGGCTATTAAACGTCCGGACACCGTCAAGCGCGCCCGGAGTAACCTACAACAAGACCGCCTGGCACGATCCGAGCACGCGTAGCAACCCGGCTCCAACCCCAGCCCTCGCGAAATTGCGAAGCCAGTACTACGCGTACATAACTACGCTCTGGAGATACCATGGGCATAAGGGGAGGGGCATGACCACGACATGCCCAGAATGCGGCTCAACCGCAGCAGGGGCTCCCGATTGTGTCATTATTTTTCTTTCTTCTTTTCTCTTACTTTCAGGACTCCGTTTTCCAGAAGCCCTGTCCGGCACTAGAATTGCCGAACTCACGATGCAACAGCCAGGGAAGCAGAAACCTACGTCGAGTGTCCAGGTGGTCTCTACTACGAGCATTATACCTGTTTTACATACCATCCCGCAGCTTACCCCTGGAGGGGGACATGTTAAATAGTCCCATCCCTTGCTTATAACACTATTTGTATCGTTCTGCTTTCATTGCAGTACCTTTTTTGAATAAACAATACATAGCTTTTGCCTATTATTGCACTCCTTTTTCTTTTTATCTATATATATGTTCATTCATGACATGTTGCACCCGTACACTTTGGTATGGCCAATACACCAGGGGCTTAAGTACCCCAAAAGTATGGTGTGATAAGTCCGAACACTTTCACAAGTGCGGCACCCCGAACTTATAGCATTATATGCATCGGCTCCAAATCATGTCTTGGGTCAATAGTTGGGTTTGCCCGGCTCCCATGTTTTGGTACCTTACGTTCTGTTATATCGGCTAAGGTAGCACTGGGAGAACCACTGCAATTCTGCCCCGGTTGAGCTGGGTTGAGCACCTCCGTGGAGAAAGCTAAAACTGACCATCATGATGGGGCGAGAGCCGGTCGCTGTTCGAGAGGTTTTTTCGGGTCCCTAAAGACTTATGCCGCTTAGAGCGAGGAGTCGGCATTGTCCGCCAAGGCGTGGATAGCGCCCGAACTCGGTCTTCGAATACTAGGGGCTTCGACGAAATTTAAAATTATAGAATTCTATGGCTAAGTGAGAGTGTTCAAGCACTATAGTCCGGTTGCCTTGTTCGTTGCGTTGAGTGCCTCCCTCGAAGGACCCAAGAATGGGAATAAGAGCGCTCAAGTTTATCCCGAACACCCCAGCACTCGGGCATGGGGGCTGAAGCCAACGACTTGCCATCTCTCAAATTTGATAAACGGCCGCACAGAAGGTAATATTTTAAATTCACAAGCTTTGCTTAGCGCATATGAACAAGTTTTCAACATACAGGATAACAAATGCGAGTCTATTCAAAAATTACATCTTTGGAGCATTCACCCGCTATAAGGCGGGCACCCTTCAGGACGCCCTCATAGTACATTTCGGGCTTGCGATGCTCCTTGCCCTTCGGTGGCCCGTCCGTCACAAGCTTCTCAGCATCCAGCTTGCCCCAGTGCACTTTAGCATGGGCAAGGGCCCGACGGGCACCTTCAATGCAGACGGAGCGCTTGATGACTTCAATCAATGGACAGGCGTCCACCAGCCGCCGCACTAGCCCGAAGTAGCTCCTAGGCATGGCTTCCAATGGCCACAGCCGAATTATGAGGCCCTTCATGGCCTGTTCGGCGACCTTGTGGATCTCGACCAGCTGCTTCAGCTGGTCGCTCAGGAGCACCATATGTCCGGCCTCTGCATACTGAGACCAGAACACCTTTTCCGTCGAGCTCCCCTCCTTGGCGCGGTAGAACGCGACAGCATTAGACACACTATAGGGCAGATCTGCGAATGCTCCTGGGGAGCTCCGGATTCGGGTAAGCAATAGATAATTCACTTTTACATGCTTGCTTTCCATAAAGAATGCCTTACCCGCCGCTATCTTCTTTAATGATTCAATTTCCTGGAGGGCTATTTGGGCTTCGGCCTTAGCGGCTTTGGCACTCTCAAGAGCCGAGGCGAGCTCGGACTCTCAAGTCTTCGAGTCACGCTCCAAACTCTCGTGTTTTTCCATGAGAGCCTGGAGCTCTTACCGCACCTCCGCCACCCGCGCCTCCTGCTTCTCTCGCTCAGTGCGCTCCGTGGCCGCTTTGCTTTTGGCCGTGGACACTGCTTCCTTCAGGGTCGCCACCTTGTTCGTGGCCCCTACAATACCCACGTTAGTCCTATAATTTTTGCATCCAAATCCTTTCTATAAAGTATTACTTTAATAAGGTATTACTTACCTTCCTTGTCCTCGAGCTGCTTCTTGGCAAGGCCGAGCTCATTCTCGGACCGCTCGAGGCTCAGCTTCAATGCATTGACCTCCGTAGTCAGTGCGGCAGAGGTCAGCAGCGCAGCCTGCATTCCCATATTGACATACTTATGTTAGACTCCTGCGTATATCTTTTTAGATCCTCAGTCCGGCTTTTCTTTCCGAACACCGAACTAAGCATCAGGGGCTACTGTCTATGCGGTAATATTTTTACATATTCTAAACTTACCTCAAAGCCTGTTAGAAGGCTGGTACAGGCTTCAGTCAGCCCGCTCTTGGCGGACTGAACTTTCTGGATCACCACACTCATAGCAGTGCGGTGCTCCTCGTCGATGGAGGCGCCGCTAAGCGCCTCCAGCAAGCTATCCGGTGCCTCCGGATGGACGGAGGTCACCAGCGTCGCAGTCTTGCCCTTCTTACGAAGGGGCTGCTTTGCCGGACTACGGAACCACTGAAGGTTCCGGTACAGAGTCCGGCACAGGGCCGGACTTATAGCCCTCTGGGGTCTCGCCCCTTTGCGCCCGAGTCCGGGAGGTCGCCTCTTGGCGCCTCAGACCACCTCCTCCTGGCTGGGCCCCTTTTGGGACTCCGCCGCGGTGTCGTCTGCATCATGAGGAGAGTAGGCGGTCAGAAGTGAAGTGCTAGTCACATCCGACGAATCCAGGGAGCCGCTCGACGAAGCGGCGAGCTCGTCCTTGGGCGGGCTACATGGTTATATTCGGCGTTAGAAGACACTATGCGACAAATAAAAAGTCATGAGCTATTCCGGAGTCCGGACACTTACGATCTCGCCAGGGGCTTGGCCCTTGGTGGCCACTCCTCCTCGTTGTTGTCAGTGTTGGTGGAGAAGTCCGGAGGAAGGGTCCTTCCTTTCTGGGACCCTCCGGCCTCCCCAATCGGGGCGGCCTTCCTTTTCTTCTCTCCCCCCGCTGGGGGAGAGGCTTCTTTTTCCTCCTCCTTGTCCTCAGGGGAGGATTCCTCCTCCCCGTCCTCAGGGGAGGATTCCTCCTTAGAGTCGTCGGACGATGAGTCCGACAACACCTGGCGTCGGGCGCTCCTTCGAGTCCCCGTGGCCTTCTTCTTGGCCTTCTTCTCCGGCACCACGTGAGGTGCCGGAGCCAGCAGCCCCGTCAAGCGGGCGTCCGCTGGGTCTTCGGCAAGGAGCAGGCGGTTAACCTGCCCGGACGTGTTACGCCAGTCCTGTCAAAGGTAAGGGAGTTTAGATCCCACATAGAGTCAAACTATGAAAAACAAGAGTCCCGTGAAGGGCAAAATAGCTTACCTCGATAGCTTGGCGCTGCGACCTGAATCCGCGATCTTCGGTAGCGGATGTGGGAGCCTCGGCGCCCTTGAACAGCACCTTCCAGGCATCTTCGTACATAGTGTCGAAGAGCCTTTTCAGAGTTTGGTGTTGTGCTGGATCGAACTCCCACAATTTGAAGGCCCGTTGTTGGCATGGGAGGATCCGGCGGATGAGCATAACCTGGACTACATTGACAAGCCTGAGATTCTTGTCCACCAGGGTTCGGACGCAGGTTTGGAGTCTGGACAGCTCTTCCGAATCACCCCACGTCAGGCCCGTCTCTTTCCATGCACTACTAGGGAAAAGCCTAGCAGCAGCGCGGGTTTTAGGTACATTAGTAGCGCGGGTGCCCGCGCTACCGATACGGCGCTACAGCTAACTGGTAGTAGTAGCGCGGGTGCCACCCGCGCTACTAGTACGTCCATTAGTAGTAGCGTGGATACCACCCGCGGTACTACTAACTAGTAGTAGCGTGGGTCTGTACCCTCGCTACTGCTAACTAATTAGGAATTAAAAAATTAAATTCCAGCCATGGCTGCTGCTGCTAGCTAGGCGTCATCGTCCTCTTCATCCATGGTCGATGCTGATCCTAGAGGGTATGAAGTCGTCCATGGTGATACACCTCTCCTTTGCTGCTGCTACAAAAAAAAGAGACAAGGATTAGAAGAGGAAGAGAGAGATAGAGAGGAGTAGGTGCAGCAAATCATCGGTGGTCGGCGGAGTTGGAGCCCAAAACCCTAGATGACGCCATGGATGGCGCTCTGCTCGATCTAGAAGAAGAAGAAGAAGAAGAGAGAGAGAGAGAGAGAGAGAGAGAGAGAGAGAGAGAGAGAGAGAGAGAGAGAGGAGTAGGAAGAAAAACTCACCTGTGGTTGTGTCCATGGCGGATCTGTCCGCCGCCATGGATGGCGCTCTGCTGGATCTGCCTCTCCTTCCAACATCAGAGAAGGAGGAGGAAGGAGGTGGAGGGAGCTGCGGTGGGTCTGGAGGTCACCGGATTTGGGGGAGGCATGAGGTGCGAGGCCGCCGGTGGAGGTGGATGAGGAAGGGAATCATGCGCGGGAGGGAGAAGCGGAATGGGAGAGCCTATGGAGAGAGGGGGGAGAGTGAGGGAGAGAGGAGGGATTCGACCGAGGATATGGAGATTTCACCTACCTTGTAGTAGATGCTGATTAGTAGTAGCGCGGGACGTAAAACGCGCTGCTGCTAAGAAAGTAGCAGCAGCGCGCTTTCGGCACAAGCGCTACTGCTAACCGGGACCAAAATTGTGCCCAATTTGAAAATTAGCAGCAGCGATCTCAGAAAAACTGCGCTACTACTACAGCTATAGCAGTAGCGCGGCTCGCGGCACCGCGCTGCTGCTAAATGGAGTTTGGTGGGCACTGTCGGTCGATATTTGTAGCAGCGCAGGTTACACCGAGCGTGCTACTACTAAACACTTGTCAGTAGCGAGTTCTCCACACCCGCGCTACTGCTAATTAGCAGCAGCGCTTCTTTTTGAGCCGCGTTGCTGCTAAGATTCTGTGTATAGGGTTTTCCCTAGTAGTGATGATGTGAGCCGTGTGGGGGAGCCGGATCGGAATTTGGGGGCCGCCGCCCATTGAGAGTCGCGCGGCTCGGTGATGTAGAACCATCCCGATTGCCACCCCTTTATGGTCTCCACAAAGGAGCCCTCGAGCCATAGGACTTTGGCCATCTTGCCAACCATGGCACCTCCGCACTCCGCTTGGCGGCCGCCCACTACCTTCGGCTTGACATTGAAGGTCTTCACCATAAGTCAAGTGGAGCTGGATGCAGAGGAAGGCCTCGCACACGCACGATAAACGCCGACATGTTGAGGATGAAATTGGGCCAGATCGTGGAAGTCCAGGCCGTAGTAGAACATGAGCCCCGGACAAATGGGTGAAGTGGAAAACCTAGTCCATGGAGGAAGTGGGTGAGGAACACCACCCTCTCATGGGGCACTGGGGTGGGAATGAGCTGCCCAGCTGCCGGGAGCCGGTGGGCGATGTTGCTGGACAAGTATCCGCCTTCCGCAGCTTTTTGACTTGTCCCTCCGTGACAGAGGAGACCATCCACTTGCCTCCCGCTCCGGACATGGCTGGAGAAGGTTGAGGAGGGATGTGCAGACTTGGGCGCTGGAGCTCGAGTGCGCGGAAATGGATGAGCAAAGGAGGAAGAGGGCGTAGGTTAAAAGGTGGATCCTTATCCCCTTATATGGACGGATGAAGCTATGCGTCCCCCGCCAGCCTGGTAAAACTCGCTTATCTCCCAATCGCCGTAATCAATGGAGCGGTTGGGTTAACCACATCCGTATTGATGGGAATCCCAGAATAAGGGGGCACGATCTCCGCTTTGATAAGACGTGCCAAGGAAACCGCCTAGCTAAACACGCTGAGGTGGAACAGTAAAAATCATTCGTATAAAGGCCTGGTCATGGTGTGATGTCACGCCGCGGAATATGTCAACAGATCTGTGCAAAAGTTATTCTCTCTACGGTGGTATGTGGAACTTGTTTTGCAGAGCCGGACACTTTCCTTGTGTTCAAAATCTTCTATGAAGTATTCGGAGGAGGAACCCGCCTTGCAATGCCGAAGACAATATGCGCGCCGGACTCGTCGTCATTGAATCCTGGTTCAGGGGCTACTGAGGGAATCCTGGATTAGGGGGTGTCCGGATAGCCGAACTATCACCGTTGGCCGGACTCCTGGACTATGAAGATACAAGATTGAAGAATTCATCCCGTGTCCGGATGGGACTTTCCGTGGCGTGGAAGGCAAGCTTGGCGATATGGATATGTAGATCTCCTACCGTTGTAAACCGACTCTGTGTAACCCTAACCCTATCCGGTGTCTATATAAACCGGAGGGTTTTAGTCCGTAGGACGAACAACAATCATACCATAGGCTAGCTTCTAGGGTTTAGCCTCTCTGATCTCGTGGTAGATCCACTCTTGTACTACCCATATCATCAATATTAATCAAGCAGGAGTAGGGTTTTACCTCCATCGAGAGGGCCCAAACCTGGGTAAAAACATTGTGTCCCTTGTCTCCTGTTACCATCCGCCTAGACGCACAGTTCGGGACCCCCTACCCGAGATCCGCTGGTTTTGACACCGACAGCAACCGTTTTAGAAATGCTACTATCCTACTTTGTTTTCCATCCAAGATAAGTTAGATGCTCCTTTCTGTCACCATTTGTTTCATCCTCCTTTATCGGCAAGTAATTGTTTCCTTTTTTGCTTCTGTTAAAACAGGGGTATCGATTCAACTTGTTGCTATTGTGACATTTTGCTTCGCTACTCGAAACACTTATGTTTTAAGAGTGTTTTGTGCAGTTCAACTTGAATGTCACACAGGTGACTTTGCTTAATTTTGGTGGAACTGCACAAAAGGAGATCAAGATTTGTTTCCAGTCTTCATGGCGAGTTGTTTCAAATCTTGGTCTCAACCACATGATGTGCAGTGTGCTTTGAGATGTTGTGCTACTTGTTTTGGTACTGTTTTAAATAAATGTTGAATTGAAGCTATTGTATTGCTGTCTTTTCCCATTAAGTAGTGAACAAAAATGGGACCAACCCAGACATGATGCTTGTTGCTTTGTTACAACAAATTCAGCATCACCCCCTTTACAAGCCAGCAATTGATGCCACTCTCAGAATTAAGTACTGAATCTTATTTCAAAACTGCAACACTTGTTAGGGATTGGCGGGATTACCATTTTTGTGTCCGCATGTTTCATCCTCCTTTATTAGCCAGTAATTAATTCCTTTTTTGCCTCTATTTAAACAGGGATATCTATTCAACTTGTTGCTATCGCGATATTTTGCTTCGCTACGCGAAACACTTTGCTTGATTTCAGTGCAACTGCACAAAACGAGATTGGATTTCCTATTCGTGTTGGCAGATTCGTATTTTATCCTGGTGTTCTCATGAAAGGTCAGTACAGGCCTTCATCCACATGATTGTGTAGTGTGCTTTGAGATGTTGTGCTACTTGTATTGGTACTGTTTTAAATAAATGTTGAATTGAAGCTATTGTATTGCTGTCTTTTCCCATTAAGTAGTGAACAAAAATGGGACCAACCCAGACATGATGTTTGTTGCTTTGCTACAACAAACTCTGCATCACCCCCTTTATAAGTAGATGGAAACACATATTTTTGTTGCGCCCACTCTCCCCTGGAATTGTTTATGATTTTTGTTAATCTAATGCCGCTGGTAAAATTAAGCAATGCCACTCTCAGAATTAATTAACTACTGAATCTTAGATCAAAACTGCAACACTTGTTAGGAATGGTACTATCCTGCTTTGTAGTTCTTCTACATGTTTAACCAAGGTATTGTTAAGATAATGTCTCTGTTAAAATGAATCAGTTGCATTGTTTTAGAAATGGTACTTTTCTTCTTTGTCGTTCTTTATACATGTTGAAACAAGGCATTCTTAAGATAATGTCTCAGTCAATATGAATGAATCACACTGATGGAGAATTGCTACTCTCCTGCTTTGTTTCCCATTAAGACAAGTCATCAACCGTTATTTCTCAGTAATTGTTTCCCTTATACCTATTGTTGCTTACAGGGAAATCAAAATTAAAGCTCGGTTTTATTCCGACTTTGATTTTAGTTGAACTGCACAAAAGGAGCCAATGTGTCCAAGGCAAACTGCTGCGTTACTGGGTCCAGTTGGTCATTCCACTTTGCAGAAAGAAGCCGTCATTGTTTGTGGTACATTACAGAGAGAATGACCGAGAAGCTTTACAGAGTATTATTAGACACCGGTGACATGACTAGTCTGCAGAGACCATTGGCAATTTAACAACACGTGGAGTGCCCTGGGCAAAAAGTGCCCAAACAAGTACAAGAAGCTACGACAGGACTCCACGATCATAGGCATTACATATTTTGAATGGGAAAAGCTTGTCAAAGTTTAATCATTGATGTTAGCACGAAGACGTTAGTTTAATATATTGGAATTGGAAAACCTTGTCAAATTTTGCTCATTGATGTTAGCCAGAAGACATGCATTTGATATTTTTGAGTGGGACACCCTTGCTGTGAGCAGCGTCGAGTGTTTTTTCCTATTCCTGTGTTCAGTTTAGAAGTAAATAGTTACTCTGCTGAGATATTCCTGTGTTAAGAGTTTGTTCAAAATATTGTCTATGTAATGCCAGGCCTTGTGTTTGATTGCAAGTTGAGCTTGGAATGTTGTGGCATGCGGCATCACGAGGTGTTCACCGTGCCTCCTGAGAATAATGCTTCGTATTGTTTTGCATGTCGATCTAATGCCAGTGATTTTCTTGTTAAGAAGATCATCCTCTTCTGTTGTTTCCGTGCGTAAGAAGTTCATCGTCTGATGTTTCATTCATAGCCTATACGACATGTCGGGTAGGTTAGACGTGAAACCATATGATCTTCCGACCAACTCATGATATTAGGTCGTGATTGGATCATCGTTTTCCAACCAAAACCGCTTGTAAAACTGACGGTTGTAAATTAAAGCAGATGGTCTCGGGCGAAGGCGCTTGGTTGGTCAATTTCGACTAGTAAAATATCGGAAGTACTTCACACACGATAATAACGCTGAACGACACTCGGACGATTGCTAATCCAGTCGTTAGCTGCTGTTTCAGCCTTGCCCATGGATGGCATGATACGCACGTCGTGCATGTATCGTCTGGTAATGTTGTCCATATAGCAGTGCTCGTAAAATATACACTGGTCTCTCAAATTACACGCGTAACCCGCCGGTTTTACTTACAGACCTCGGGCCCTCGGTTTCATTACGCCTGTATTTTATGCGTTGTTTCCGATGACGAGTAAATTACACTTGTATGTTAATACAGGTTTGAAATAAACCAGAGTTCCCAAGCGCGGCCTTACCGTTTCATGCCGTCTCAGGGGGTGTTTGTTTCCAGAGACTTATTGGTTTAGGGACTTAAAAAAGTACCTATAAGTCCCACTTAAACCAGACACAAGGGATTTATTGGGACTTATTGTGGTTATTTGGGACTTATCAAATAAGACTCTCAGCGAGGAGCTTATTGGGACTTATTCGCTCCAGGCTCGTTCCCCGCCCGCCCTCTCGCCCGCCCCGTTGCCGCCCCGCCTCGGTTCGCCGCCCGTCGCCGCCCGCCTCTCGCCAATAAATCGCCCGTCGCCGCCCGCCTCTCGCCCGTCGCCCGCGCCGCCTCGGTTCGCTGCCCGTCGCCGCCCGGCTCTCGCCGCGTCGTCGCCCGCCTCGATTCGCCGCCCGTCGCCGCCCGCCTCGGTTCGTTCTGCCTCGGTTCGTCATAGCGGTGCCTCCAATCACGGACAGGCCCTCTCCCGAGCCTCACAGCAGCGGTGCAACATGGACTTGTAGGTCCATGTAAACAAACAGGTAGGGACTCGGGACTTATAAGTCCCTGTAAACAAATAGGTAGAGACTTATGACTTATAAGTTGGGACTTAAAAAAGTCCTAGGACTTATGAAACAAACAGGGCCTCAGTTTCTCGAAGGTGCTCATAGGTGTCCGATGATCCTGGCTTCCTGAATGAGCAGCGGGTGCTGTATCAGACCTCTATAGGGCCCGCGAGGCACTCTCCATTGTCCTTCAAGTTGTTGCGCTTGCCGTGGCGCTGAGCATTGTTAACATGGTCAACGAACATGAGGATTCAGGAGATGACTTGTAGCGACCCGACCCAAAATCGGTCAAGTCTCTGTGTAGCTGTACCATCCCAAGATCATGCTGGCACACACAGTACATTGATGAAATAATCAAAGTTCAATCACACCTGAATTTATTACACGATTCTCATATCGAGTCTTTATTACAATAGAATAAATTCGGCCGAAGGCCAACTCATGAGAAATAAACTAAATAAGCTGCGGAAGCGTAGAAGAATAGCGAGTCCATCCGACTCCATAGGGCAATCGCCAAGCGTGGATCGTAGCCTCACTCCCTGATCGGAATACTCCTCTGCAACATAAGACGTTGCGGCCGTGTAGGTCAGCATTTTGAATATGCCGGCAAGTCATGAAGAGAGAATAACAATAAAAATTACTAACACTATATGCAATTTAGTTGTGGGGCTCTAAGTTTCATTGTTTTGCGAAAAGCCAGTTTTTTTCCTACAATAAGGACTTGTTTGCAAATACTACAAAATTGTTGGTAGTTATTGAGATGGTTCCGCCAACCAAGGTCTCATTCCCAAATTATTAAATAATCCCCTCAATTAATTTATTAATTTTCAGTGTTGAGATTTCCGAAATACTTCCAAGTTCCAGAGGCTCAAATTGTCCGTAACCGGGGACACGGCTAACCGATTAGATCTTCACTCTGCAGAGGTTTGCGCACTTTACCCGCAAGAATCGTTCCCTCCTTTTAAGTCTTCGCACTTCATGGTGTTTGAAGACGGGACGAACGAAACAGGGTCTTCCGAAGAGTTCTTCTGGCCACTGCCAGTACCCATCCAATCCTACCGTTCTTCTACATCTCGTAGCACCGTCCGGCCAGAGTCACAACTAGGGTTCACCAAGCCAGAGCCCATAATGGCTTGCGGCTGCCAGTAAGCTTCCGGTCAATGGGGTATACATCCATCTCTTCGTGGCTGGGTGAAGCTTTCGCAAGATGTCATGGCGCTTCTCCATGCATCCCGCCAACCACTGGTTTTCTCAGGTGCCGTCAACCGTCCTCCACCCAGAGTGAGTTTTGAAGTCCATCTTGAGCTTGAAGTCATGGGGTTGTCATCATCTTGACTCTCACATCTCCCTTATGATTCACTCAACCAACCCCGCTTACGAGCATAGCAAAATAAACTACTTCGTCCCGGGCAATGGTAACAAGGGGAATTGGGTTCATCCTACCTCATGATACTGCTCAAGAACATAACTTCAAATTCACCTACTGCATGCATGGTGGGGAGGTTTAATTCTAATGCAATAAAATCATAGGCATAGTAAAAGAAAATATGATCAATGACTTGCCTTGCTGACGATCTTCGAAAGCTAGGGACTCGTGGTAGCAAGCTTCGCACTCCGGAAATTCTACCGAGGCAAACAACAATCATATAAGCATACAAACATATGATCACTTAACATAACAGCATACTAATATAACACATGAAACAATTGAATCAAAACCCAAAGAAAACTCGAAGAAATCCAAATCAATGTTTTCACCACATCCAACAACAACTAAGAATAGTTTTACACAACAAAAATTTTCTTAACAGAACTCAAGCATGGGTTTTTGCTAACTAACAGAAAAGAAAACATCATGCAACTAGGAGCAAAAAGAATCACATCAAAAGCTATTTTAGAACTCCTATTAGGCCTATAACAATTCTAGTAAGAAAAACTAAAATAAAAATTTTATTTATTGTAAATAAAAGTTCATGTTCTAAAACTACAGAAACTAATCTAAAATAAACTATCACATAGGAAAAATAAAATTATTTGCTAAATAAAACAATAGGAAAACAGTAGCTAGTTAAATTAATAAGAACTACATGATTTTGATTAAAACTATTTTTTATTAAATCTAAAATGCCCAAATAAATTCCTACGGTTAGGCAAGGTCAAAATAAAGTAGTGACAAAAAGAATCACTAAAATAAAATAATCCTAACTCATTTTATAGCAGAATTACTAATCTGTCTAAAACTAAAATAAAACAAATTTTAAACAATTTAAACATGGCCAAACATATTTTCTACAGAAACTACAATAAATTTGCAAACTAACAAAAAAGAATCAATTAAAATATTAAGTAGATTAAAAGATATGGATTTTACAAAACTGAAACTATTCTGTAAAAACAGAAACGAAAAAATTAACTAAAACGAAATCTGGCGCTTAATGGGCCTATCTAACGCATCGGGCGTAATATAGCTAAAACGCGCCGGGGAGATAAACCGAGTCAGGCCGGTCTAATAAAAACCGTAACTTAAAACCGGATCTTTAAACTAAAACCTAAATAAACCGTACCCCTTCGGGGATCTAATCTAGCGCGTCGATTATTGATCGGACGGTGGTGGGGATCTCCGGTGACTCACCGCGGCGGCGACGACGGCGATGGTCGACGGCTGCTCGGGCGACGTCGGTGCGGCGGCTCCGGTGGTCCGGGGCGACGACGGAGACCTCCGGCGGGTGCGGCGGAGCGAGGGGGTCTCGGTGGTCGACTCGGGCGAGCTCGAGGGAGTTCGGGGCGGCCGGAACGGGGCAAATGGCGCGGCGGCGGCTTCGGACTCCGGCGACGGATTGGGAAGGGGTCGAGGGCGGGGGTATTTATAGGGGGGGTCTCGACTTGGGCGAGGGGGTGGATCGGGGAGGCGATCTCGGGATCCTCGGGATTCCGGGGGCGGCGGCGGTTGCGTTGGCTTGCACAAGGGGAAGACAACGGGGTGGGGCCGGGGTGTCGGTGAGGGAGAGAGAGGGGGAGTCGGGTCGGGCGACCGAGGGCTAGGGTGTTCGGCTCGGGCGCGGCTGGGTCGGTCGGCTCGGTTGGGATGCGCCTGGCTGGGCCGGTTGGCCTGGCCCGCTGGCTGGGCCGCCTGGGCTGGTGGGACTGATCGGCTGGTGGCGCTGGGTCTTTTTCCTTTTTTGAATTTAGAGAGAGAGAAATATAATTAAATATATATATTTTATATAGGACATATATATATCAAAATGATCAGGGGAATATTCCCTATAATTTGAACATTTTTCCAGGGGCAAAATTCAAACTTTATAAAAAATCATTTTTCTAAAATTCCAAATAAAATTCAAATTTGAATTCAAATTTTTTTTGGGCAAAGTTTTCTTCTGACATATTTGGAGTGTCATGTTTACTCCTCTCATACTTTTTCTCAAGTATTTGTCAGGCATTTAATTTGAAATAAATTTCAACTGCCAAATTCAAATTCAAATTCCAACAACTCAAAATCTTCTGAAACTTCAAATGTCACTCAAATTCAAACAATATGCATAGATGCTTAGCTATAATTGTAAAACATTCCAAATGGGGAATTTGGGATGTTACAAACCTACCCACCTTAAGATGAATCTCGCCCTCGAGATTCGGGTTGGCTAGCAAATAGGTGCGGGTGGTCTCGGCGGAGGTCTTCTTCTCGCTCCCAGGTGGCTTCCTCCTCGGAATGATGACTCCACAGCACCTTGCAAAACTTGATGATCTTGCTGCGGGTGACTCTGTTCGCAGTCTCAAGAATTCGGACGGGTTTCTCCTCATAAGTCAGATCACTATCGAGCTGTATGGCCTCTAGGGGCACTGTGTCTCTCAACGGAATATCGGCCATGTCGGCATGGCATTTCTTCAGCTGAGAAACATGGAAGACATCATGAACTCCGGACAATCCTTCCGGCAATTCCAACTTGTAAGCAACTTCTCCACGACGTTCGAGGATTTTGTAGGGGCCAATGAATCGGGGTGCTAACTTTCCTTTAACACCGAATCTCTTGATTCCACGAAGTGGGGACACACGAAGATATGCCCGGTCTCCCGCTTCGTAAGTTACTTCCTTGCGTTCACTGTCGGCATAACTCTTACGCCTCGATCGAGCTACCTTGAGTCTATCTCGAATCAGCTTGACTTTCTCTTCGAATCTCGATAAGATCGGGACCGAAAAGTTTTCGATCTCCAACACCATCCCACAAACAATGGTGTTCGCACCTCCTTCCATATAGAGCTTCGAAGGGGCCATCTTCGATCTGGTCTCGATAACTGTTATTGTACGAGAATTCCGCGTATGGCAAATTATCATCCCAGCTAGACCCATAGTCTAGCGCACACGCTCTCAACATGTCCTCCAGGATCTGGTTGACTCTCTCGGTCTGTCCATCTATCTACGGATGAAAAGCTGTACTGAACTCCAGCCTCGTACCCAAAGTTTCATGCAACTGATTCCAAAACTTTGAGGTAAATTGTGTTCCTCTATCTGACACGATACTCCTCGGAACTCCATGCAGACATACGATCCTGGTCATGTATATCTTGGCTAACTTAGCACTGGTATAGGTAGTCTTCACGGGAATGAAATGAGCTACCTTAGTTAATCGATCAACCACTACCCAGATGGAATCATAACCTGAACGGGTCCTGGGAAATCCTGTGATAAAATCCATTCCAAGTTTTTCCCATTTCCACTCGGGAATCGGCAAAGGTTGAAGTAACCCTGCTGGCTTTTGATGTTCCGCCTTTACTCGTTGGCAAACATCGCATACTGCTACGTACTCGGCAATATCCTTCTTCATACCTGTCCACCATAAACTTTCCTTCAAATCCAGATACATCTTGGTGTTACCAGGGTGAATCGAGTACGGTGAATCATGAGCCTCCTGAAGAATTAGCTTCCTGATTTCGGGATCATTGGGTACATAAATACGATCCTCGAACCATATAGCTCAGTATTCATCCTTGCGAAACCCTTTAGCTTTTCCTTCATTCATCCTTTTCTTTATCTCATCAATTTCCTTGTCCGACTTCTGAGCTTCACGAATTCTTTCGGCCAAAGTGGACTGAACTTCCAGAGTTGCAACATATCCTCTCGAACTATCTCGATCGGAGATCTCGAGGTCATCGACTAACTCCTGGGTAATCCTCCGCTATAAGAGTATTCACATAACTCTTACGGCTCAAAGCATCTGCTACAACATTAGCCTTTCCGGTGGTAATGCAATTTCATGTCATAGTACTTGATTAACTCTAGCCATCTCCTCCGCTCGAGGTTCAACTCTTTCTGCGTGAAAATATACTTCAAGCTCTTATGATCTGTAAACATCACAACCGTTTCCGATAAGGAAATGTCTCTGTGTCTTGAGTGCATGCACTCTGCTGCTAATTCCAAATCATGTGTGGCATAATTCATCTCGTGTGGTCGAGCTGTCCGGAGGTATAAGCTACAACTTTTCCTTCCTGCATGAGTACTCCTCCGAGTCCCTGACGAGAAGCGTCACAATATACCTGGTAATCCTTGTCCGACAAAATCAGTACTGGGGCTGTAACCAAACGTTTCTTCAATTCCTGGAAACTGGCTTCACAATCCTCGGTCCAAATGTACTTGGCATCCTTCTTCAACAGCTCAGTCATGGGCTTGGCAATTTTCGAGAAATTCTCAATAAACCTCCGATAATATCCAGTGAGTCCGAGAAAACTGCGGATCTCCTTGACTGAGGTGGGCGACTGCCAATCGGTGACTGATACAACCTTGGCGGGGTCAACTGCTATTCCTTCTCTTGAAATAACATGTCCGAGGAATCCGACTTCCTTCAGCCAAAATTCACATTTACTGAACTTGGCATACAACTGATGTTCTCGGAGTTTCTCCAGAACTAGACGCAAATGTTCCTTATGCTCTTCCTCGCTCTTGGAGAAAATCAGTATATCATCAATGAACACCACGACAAACTTGTCTAGATATTCCATAAATACCTTGTTCATGAAATTCATGAAGTATGCAGGGGCATTAGTCAATCCGAATGACATGACGGTATACTCATATAAACCATACCTGGTGGTAAATGCTGTTTTAGGTATATCCTTTTCACGGATCTTCAACTGATGATACCCTGATCGAAGATCGATCTTGGAGAATACCTTGGCTCCAACTAGCTGATCAAATAGATCAAATAATCGGCAGAGGATACTTGTTCTTGATGGTCACGTCGTTCAACGAACGATAATCCACGACCATTCTCAAGGTTCCATCCTTCTTCTCTACCAAAAGAACTGGGGCTCCCCATGGTGACGAGCTTGGCTGAGTATATCCTTTCTCCAATAGCTCATTAATTTGGTTCTTGATCTCTTTCAAATCGTTCGGGGGCATCCGATAGGTTCTCTTGGATATTGGGGCTGTGCCTGGCAATAACTCAATCAGAAATTCAATGTCTCTGTCCGGTGGCATTCCTGGTAATTCCTCCGGAAACACATCGGGAAAATCTTGCACTACTGGCACTTCCTCCTGAACAACTCCCGTGAGGGAATGCACCTGATTCTTCATCGGGATACGTATGGATACATACTTGATCCTCTTCTGCTCCGGAGTGGTGAGCAGAATCGACTTGCGGGCACAGTCTATGTTTCCTTCAAACTTTGTCAACCAATCCATGCCTAGGATTACATCCAAGGTCTGGGTTTCCAATACTATGAGGTCTGCGGGAAATTTATGGTTTCCGATGTTGAGGGTTGCATGACAGCCTAAGCCTGCCATCATTTCTCCTCCTGCGGAACTGACGTGAAGAGGGCTTCTAAGGGTTCTAGTGGGCAACCCGTACTTTTCCACAACTACCCTTGATATGAATGAATGTGTTGCACCAGAATCAAAGAGTACCAATACTGGGTGTAAATTTAATAAAAACTTACCAACCACAGTGTCTGGCTGATCATAGACGTCCTCTACGTCAATGTGGTTCACCTGAGCACGAGGAAAAGGGTTGGGCTTCTTGGCTGAGCTTCCATTGCCGTTTCCATTCCTCTGCTTGGCCTCCGGGCAGTCGGTGGCATAGTGCCCTGTTTTCTGGCACTTGAAACAGGTGATGTGACTCAGATCTTTCTGAGCCGGGGCAGGACGATGCTGGTTGCCATTGCCGTTTCCATTGCCTGTCTTGTTGTCGGGGTTGCGGTTGTTCCCATTTCCTCCATGGTTATGTCCTCCATGATTATGTCCTCCATGGGTGTGATGGGTATGCCCTCCCGAGTATGGGGCATAACGGGGCTTCTGCTGAGCTCCAGAGTTGTACTTCCCCTGGCCATTCTTCCGTTTGCGGCTATCAATCTGCTGCTGCTTGCCTTCAAGTATGGTGGCCTTGTCTACCAGCTCCTGGTAGTTAGTGAAGGTAGCCACCATAAGCTGCATTCCCAGCTCGTCATTGAGTCCCTCGAGAAACTTTTCCTGCTTTGCGGCATCTGTGGCCACATCATCCGGGGCATAACGGGCTAACTTGCTGAACTCATCCACGTACTGTCCCACAGTACGGTTTCCCTGGCGTAAGTTGCGGAACTCACGCTTCTTCAGACTCATGGCTCCAGCTGAAACATGAGCGGTGCGGAAAGCCTGCTGGAACTGATCCCACGTGATGGTGGCGATGGGATAAGTGGCGGTGTAGTTCTCCCACCAAGAGGCTGCAGGTCCATCAAGTTGATGTGCGGCAAAGCGCACCTTCTCTGCATCTGTGCACCCAGCAGTGGCTAACTCCCTTCCGACCTTGCGGAGCCAATCATCGGCCACAATCGGCTCAGTGCTGCTAGAGAACACTGGCGGATTCAGCCTTAGGAAGCGGGTCAAGTTGTCAACAGGGGGTGGTGGTGGTGGATTGTTGTTGTTGTTGTTGTTCTGGTTCTGGATGAGCATCTGCATGAGGGCATTCTGCTGCTGGATCAGCTGGGTGAGCTCCGGCGGAAAGTTGAGACCGGGGTCACGTCTCGGAGGCATCTGGTGTTTTGGAGTGGATGAGAAAATTAGAATAGAACAAGTGTCGGTGTACTAGAGTAGGGGTACCCTAGTACCCCGAACTCGTCTGCAGACAATCATGAGACACCATGGCAGGGCTGGCCTGGTGACCGCCAAGGTCTCGGCGGCTCCTTTGGAGCCATTCAAGAACAAAGTACTCAAGGCCCGGCAAGAGGAGCTTGTCGGGAAGGCCATTCAGGCACGGCGAAACAAGGCCCCGGCAAGAGGAGCTTGCCGGGAAGGCTTGGTGAGCGACAAGCTCCCGAGCGCGACAAGGATTCAACCGCGGGAAGATGCTTGCCGCGATAGGCAACCTCTCTTCATCTCCGCTCCAGCTCATCCGCCAACGTGTCGCCATGGGGCTTTCCCAGGCACGCGTGTCAATGGGCTATGCAGCCAGCGGGGAGCGGCGATAAGCGGCGCTGACAAGCTACCATCATGGCAAACGGAGGCGCACTTGACGGTCCTGTTGCCTTTGTTTCAGCGACGAGGACGGACATTTATGGCTCTTGTCCCTTGCCGTCGAGTTAGGTATAGATCATCGTGACACCGCATAAAGCGGTGTACCAACCTCTGTTTTACTATTCTACCCTTGTCTACTTGCCACCTGTGGTGACCCCTTGTGCCTATAAAAGGAGGCCCAAGTGCAACGTAGAAAGGGTTCGGCTCCGGCTCAGTTCATTCGACTCTTTCGAGACCACACTCACTCAGGCTAGGTTTTGTAGCTCCCATTGCTCCCTAGCAAGAACACAATATAATCCACCAAGCAGCAGTAGGAGTGTTATCTCTCCGGAGAGCTCCGAAGCTGGGTAAATCTACTCGTGTGCATCGCCTCGATCCGCTCTTTGTGCATTCTCCGTGCCCCTCCGAACCACAAGGGACCAGGTCCCATAGGTGTTCGTGGGACATGATCAGCTTCCCCGACATCTTTGGCGCGCCAGGTAGGGGGCGTCGAGGCTGTGTGAATCCGATCCGGCGTTCACACGAGCAGTTTCTTCATCAATCTTCGTCAACCTGCCACCGAAGAAGAAGGCTTCGGCGGCAGCAGAGCCGTCCGCGTCAAACCCACCACCACCGGAGCTAACGAGTGGTGGGGAAGGCGCTGGCGGAGGCACGGGCGTCGTTGAGAGAGCTCACGACGCCGCCAGGTCCAAGGACAAGGCGGCGCAAGCTTCGGCGTCTGAATCCGCACCGCGTCCTCCTCAGGAGGCGCGGGACCGACAGCGTCATGATGCTCGCAGCACCATACGCTCGTTGGATCAAGGCCAAGCTGGAGGCTCCCGAGGCCCTCGAGACCCGCATGCACGCCAGCATACTGATACGAGCGGAGTACGGTCGCTTGGGCGGGATGCTAATCCTCCTAACTTGGTTAGGAGTCCGAGCACATCCCGTTCCTCGCTCCGTACACCTTTGCCACCCACCACTCCAGCAGAAGCCTTGGCGAGGGCTCAGCTACTTTTAGACTACCCTCCAACGGCCGACAAGGTCGACGAATGGAGGGCCACAATCCAAAGTCTCATCGGCTTTGCCAACGGCGACGTTCCGCGGCAACCAACTGCGTCCTTGCCGCGGCGAAGCGACAAGGCACGAGCCGGTGGCGATGAGACCTGCGGGGGTGACACCACCATGCACTCCCCTTCCCGAAGGCCAAGATCACCAGCTCCTCGGATCCACCTCGACAGCGACTCCACCGCGTCATCGGATCCACGAGCTCGCCATGATCAGCGCCAAGTTCTTAAGGAACGGCAACAAGAAGATGCTCGAACCCGCATCGAGCGCCGAAGAGAAGCGCGGCGTCAATCTGACCAACGCGCCGGGCCCGCTGTTGATATGCATGCGCCGAAGAACCAGCGACTTGTCGTATCGCGGTAGGTTGCCCGCGTTCACCCGTGAGCTGCGGCAAGTCCAAAGTCGATGGCCGACAAGAAAAACTTCAAGCCAGATGTGCGAGAAGTATGATGGCAGGACACACCCATCGGAGTTCCTCAAAGATCTACACCATCGCGGTGCAAGCTGCGGGGGGACGAGACGACAAGATCCTTGCCAACTACTTCCCTCTGGTGCTCAAGCCAAACGTCAGATCTTGGCTCATGCACTTGCCGGACAGTTCCATATCTTCTTGGGCAGATTTGTGCCATCAGTTTGTCGGCGCCTTCACAGGCGGCCACAAGCCTCATGGCCAAGAGAGTGACCTTCACCTGCTCGCCCAGAAGGAGGGAGAGTCCCTGCGCAAGTTCATCCAGAGATTCAGTCGTGTGCACTACAACATCCCAGATGTCCACCCTGCCGCGGTGATCAGCGCATTTCATCAGAACATGCGGAACCGCAGGATGAGGGAGGAGATGGCGATGTGTAAAGTCAAGGACGTCAGTGAGCTGTATGCCTTGGCCGACAAGTGTGCACGCCCTGAGGAGGGAAGAAGACTCCCAGGAGAGAATGTGGGAGCAAAATCTGACAGTGAGGAGACCGCCCCGGCAAGGAAGAGCCGGCGGCGGAACAACAGAAAGAAGAAGAACAAGGAGGTACTAGTTGTCGAGCAGTCTGGCAACGGAGGCGACGCCAACAAGGCTAAGGTTGGTAGCTCCGGCAAGGAGGTTGCCGCTGACACTGACCGCCAAGCTGTGGCGGCCGCCAACAAGCCTGACAGCTCCAACAAACAGTACTGTAAGATTCACCGCACCAAGGGCCATGATCTCCAGAGCTGCAAGAAGGTCGAGCAGCTCGTTGAACTACAGAAGGTGAGTACGAGCGGCGAGACAAGGAGAAGGCCCAGGAAGGTGCTGGTGCAGCTAGCAAGAAGAGACCCGGCCGGGGGGGACGCCGTGGCAAGGCAAAGCAGCAGCAAGGAGACAGACCTCCCCGCGGCCGCGACAAGGACGAAGAAGAAGATGATGATGAAGACATGGAAGACGATGAAGCTGATGAGCAGGAGTTTCAGAAGGCAACAGAGGTTCTCTGCGTTGACGGTGGCGCTTCCCTGCATACCTCGCACCGCCAACTCAAGCAATGGATGCGTGAGGTCAATACAGCAGAACCATCCATAGAGTCACGCAGGCCTCTGAAGTGGTCCAGCACGCCCATCATCTTTGACATTGAGGACCACCCTGATCGCATAACTGCGGTCGGGTGCTTGCCGATGTTGGTATCACCAACTATCCGCAACCTCAAAGTCACAAAGATGTTGGTTGACGGCGGGGCCGGCCTAAACCTGATCTCCTCTGCAGTGCTCCAGAAGCTTCAAATCCCTGACAGCGAGCTTGAAGAGACTGGTACTTTCCAAGGAATCAACCCAGGAAGGAGCAAGCCGAAAGGGAAGATCACTTTGCCGGTAACATTTGGCAGTGAGTTAAATTTCAGGACTGAGAGGGTCACATTTGACGTTGCCGATTTCCCGTTGCCCTACAATGGAATACTTGGCCGTCCAGCACTTGCCAAATTCATGGCAGCCTCTCACTACGCCTACAACCTACTCAAGATGCCCGGCCCGATAAGCGTCATTTCTGTTCATGGCGACAAGAAGGATGCGCTTATCTGCGCCGACAAGATTTACCGGGATGCAGTAGCTGCGCAGATAGCAAACCACTTGCCGCTGAAGCTCCCGGGGGGAAGAAGAAGACCACCAAGTCCGGCATGAGCTCTGATGCCCACTCCGGCAAGCGCACCTCTCCGGAGTGCTGCGCTACCATCGAGGACGCACCATCGAGCTCCACCGGCAAGTGCAAGAAGATGATGGCGGCTCCGCCGAAGACCAAGAAGGTGCCCGCCAAGGAGGACGGCACTGGTGGTACCTTCACCATCAGTGCCACACTTGACCCTAAATAGGAAGGCGAGCTCGTTGCTTTCCTGCGGGCGAATGTCGATGTGTTTGCATGGCAACCATCTGACATCCCCGGTGTTCCCAGGAAAGTAATTGAGCACCACCTAGCTATCTGTCCTCACGTGCGGCCCGTCAAGCAGAAAGTTAGGAAACAGGCAGTGGAGCGCCAAGAATTCATAGCGGAAGAGATCAAGAAGTTGGAAGCAGCAGGCCTTGTCAGAGGAGTGCTCCATCCCACGTGGTTGGCCAATCCGGTAGTTGTACGCAAGGCGAATGGGAAATGGCGACTTTGTATTGACTTCACAGATGTTAATAAAGCTTGTCCCAAAGACCCATTTCCCTTGCCGCGTATAGACCAGATTGTTGACTCCACAGCTGGATGTGATTTGCTTTCATTTCTTGATGCATATTCAGGATATCATCAGATTTTCATGGCAGAGGAGGATGAAGAGAAAACCGCATTCATTACACCATGTGGCACATACTGTTTCGTACGGATGTCTTTCGGTTTGAAGAATGCTGGTTCAACGTTTGCGAGAGTAGTCCATGATGCCTTTGAGCCACAAATACACAGAAATGTAGAAGCCTACATGGACGACATAGTGGTCAAGAGCAAGGAAAAAGCAACTCTGATTCAAGACTTAGATGAGACCTTTGCAAATCCGCGCAAGATCAACCTCAAGCTCAACCCCAAGAAGTGCGTGTTTGGAGTCCCTTCCGGCAAACTTCTCGGGTTCTTCGTGTCCCAGAGGGGAATTGAAGCCAATCCCGACAAGATCAAGGCCATTGAGCAGATTGAAGCACCAAAGCGCGTCAAGGATGTAAGAAGGCTTGCCGGCTTCGCGTGGCTGCTCTCAAGAGGTTTATCTCTAAGTCAGCTGAGCGCCCGCCATTTTTCAAGATTTTGAAAAGGCAGGTCCAATGAAATGGACTCAAGCGGAGGCTGCGCTACAGACTTAAAGAGGTACCTGTCCTCCACTCCAATACTTGTCGCACCTAGGCCACAAGAGAAGTTGCTGCTGTATATAGCGGCAACCAATCAAGTGGTTAGTGCTGCGTTAGTAGCGGAGAGGGAGGCAGATGATGAGCCGGCAACCGAAGCAGATGCATCCAGCGACAAGCAGGGGGCTTCGCCGTCAAGCTCTGGTCCCGACAAGGACGGATCTGCGCAGGATTGCGACAAGATACAGAAAAGGATGGTGCAGCGTCCGGTCTACTTTGTCAGTTCCCTTCTGCAGGGGGCTAGGTCAAGGTACTCTGGTGTGCAGAAGTTGCTTTTCGGCCTTCTCATGGCCTCAAGAAAGCTGCGCCATTACTTCCAAGCACATGAGATAACAGTTGTCACTCGCTTTCCGTTGAAGAGGATATTGCAAAATCCAGAAGCAACAGGCAGGATTGTTGAGTGGGCACTGGAACTGTCAAGCTTTGGCCTCAAGTTTGAAAGCACTTCAACTATCCAAAGCAGAGCATTGGCAGAGTTTATAGCAGAATGGACGCCAACACAAGATGAAGAAATTCCAGAGACGAGCATCCTCGTCAAGGAAGCAAGTAAAGAGTGGCTGATGTACTTTGATGGTGTCTTCTCGCTGCAAGACGCCGGTGCCGGCGTGCTGCTTATCGCACCCACCGGAGAACACCTCAAGTACATAGTCCAGATGCACTTTCCCAAGGAGCAAGCAACAAATAATACTGCAGAGTATGAGGGATTGCTTGCCGGTCTCAGGATTGCGGTGGACCTTGGGATCAAGAAGCTTATCGTCAGGGGTGACTCGCAGCTTGTTGTCCGCCAAGTAAACAAAGATTATCAAAGTCCATTGATGGAAGCCTATGTTGATGAAGTGAGAAAGCTAGAAGAGCACTTTGAAGGTCTGCAAATGGAACATATTCCAAGAGCTCAGAATGATATTGCTGATGGCCTGTCAAAGTGTGCTGCACTCAAGTTACCTGTGGAACCAGGAATTTTTGTGCTCAAGCTGACTCAACCAACTGTAACACCATCAACAGGACAGAGCAAGAAGAGGAAGTTGGTTTCTGGTGACTACTTTCCGGCAGAGCTCCCTGAAGCCGCCGCCAAGAAGGTCCCTAAAATCAACGCAAATATCGCTGAGGAGCAGTCTGCTCCGACAAGCCCTAGGGTTTGTTTCGTTGAAGCAGACGCTCCCGACAAGTTTTGCTCCGGCAAGCTTGCCGGGGATCATCAAGCTCCGGCAGAACCGCAGGTTCTTGCCGTGGAAGCTGATGTTCCCACAGCGGCAGATATGCCTTTAGTCCTTGTTGTCGAGCCGCAGGCTCCAACATGGGCACAGCAGATCGTCCATTTCCTTCAGACAGGAGAACTTCCCGAAGAGCAAGAAGAAGCGGAAAGAGTAGCCCGGCAGTCAAGTATGTACCAGTTTGTTGACAACATCCTGTACAGAAGAAGACTCAACGGAGTGAAATTGAAGTGTATTTGCCGGGAAGATGGACAGAAGCTGTTGGCGGAGATACACGGAGGCATATGTGGTCACCACATTGGCAAGAAGAGCACTTGCCGCAAAGCTTTCCGGCAAGGTTTCTTCCGCCGAAGCCCTCCAGATGCAACCGCACAAGTAACCAAGTGTGAAGCGTGCAGTTCCATTCAAAACAGATACACCAGCCATCTCAAGCTCTCCGGACAATCCCTTTATCCTGGCCATTTTCGGTGCTGGGGCTCGACATCTCGGCCCCTTCCCCGAGCTGTCGGGGCTTTGAGTACTTGTACGTCGCAATCGACAAGTTCACAAAGTGGCTGGAAGTGGAAGCAGTGAGGAAGGTGACGGCACAGTCAGCAGTCAAGTTCTTCAGGTCAATTGTTTGCCGTTTTGGGATACCTAACCGGATCATCACCGACAATGGCACTCAATTCACGAGTCGCACCTTCATGCAGTATGTCCAAGATCTTGGCGCCAAGGTCTGCTTTGCTTCTGTTGCTCAGCCGAGAAGCAACGGTCAAGCAGAGAGGGCAAATGCTGAAGTGCTGCGAGGACTCAAGACTAGAACTTTCGACAGGCTGCGCAAGTGCGGAAGAAACTGGATTGAGGAGCTGCCGGTGGTTCTTTGGTCGATCAGGACGACGCCAAATCGAGCCACTGGCCAGACACCTTTCGCTCTAGTCTATGGAGCAGAGGCAGTTCTCCCCACGGAACTCGTATACGGATCACCTCGAGTACTCGCTATGATGAGCTTGAGCAAGAGCAGCTGCGACAAGATGACGCGCTGCTCCTCGAGGAGGATCGTCTTCAGCTCTCAGACGAGCTGCTCGCTATCAGCAAGCTTTGCGCCGCTACCATAGCCGCAGTTAATGCCGAAGCTTCGAGGAAGGCGACCTTGTTCTTCGGCGCGTTCAATCCGCCAAGAATTCCAACAAGTTGACGCCGAAGTGGGAGGGCCCTTATCGGGTGAAACGAGTCACTAGGCCTGGCGCAGTCCGCCTTGAGACCGAAGATGGCGTTCCGGTGAGCAACTCCTGGAATATAGAGCATCTTCGTAAGTTTTACCCATAGGGCGCGGTTGCCGGAACCCGTTTCCGGCAACCACCCTTTTGTACAAGTCTTGCCGCTGTTGCATATAATCCTTTGTACAAAGCCGGGCGCAGACCCCGTGCATCAGTAAAGCTCATGTGTTGCGCACATTTTGTCAATTTCATGCTTTTGTCATCATTATGCATGTATTATCTGACATTTTGTGCAGCATCCACACCCGGTAAGCGATAACGAGCCACTAGGCTCCATAACTTTATTTTCTCTTCTTTCTTCTCAAAAGAGAGCAAGGTTCATCCACCCACGAGTTAACCGGGGGGGGGGAGGAGAATATAATGATGTGGGCCACCAAGTGTCGCTCGAGGAAGTATCACCTTGCCGGAAGCGCATTTACGAAAAGCTAAGTTGCTAAGTTTAAGCAATCAGTTTTAAATTTTAAGTTATCTTCCTCGAACGATAGTACTTTGTATGGAAAACCTGTGCTGGAGGAACCAACTCGTAGCTAGTCGCACCCTTACTTTGTTTCGAGTCCGCTCAACAACTTAAGTGCGCTGCAACTGGTTGCGACAAGGTTGCTTGTCGAGGCGGCATCGCCAAAGCAGGCTGCCGACGTTCCGCACTCAGCGCTTTCATGCAAAGGTGCCGCGCCGACAAGTTCCCTAAAGCGTGAGGGCACAAACATACAAGGGAAGAAATCAAGTAAAGGGAATAACATTGCAATTGTTGCCTAAGATAGAGTATATTACAGAATAACTTGTCGTAGATCTAATAAATTGTTCTACTAAACATGATCTGCAGTGACAAGGAAAAGATAAACTTGGCGGCCTAGTCCACGCGGTCGCCATCGAGCCTCTTGACTCCGCTCACCCTGTCCATGATGGGTGCGACAAGGGCCTTGAGCGCTTCAACGTCAGCAGTTGGCGGCAGGGACTTAAGGACATTGGTGAAGTTGACGCCTGGATTGCGGAAGGCAACCTTCATCAACACCTTCTGGAGGGCCCCGGCGCAGATTTGGCGCGACTCGTCGGCCAGCTGCTTTGGGACCTCCTCTCGGAGCCGCTGGAGACCCGTCAACACGCCCTTGAAGAACAGGCTGAGCTTGGCGCTGGGTTGGAGGTTCTCGTCGGTGGAGTACCCAAGGTCCACCATCCCCAGCTCCATCAGCTCATTATGGATGGCGGCGGCAGTGTCCACAAGACCTTCTGTCCAGTGCATTATGCTATCTCTGAGATCATTCTGGGCAGTCGCGGCATTCGCCAACAGCTCCTCATTGGCCTTAATCTTCTCCAGCAGGCCCATTTCCCACTCCTTGGCGCCGTTCAGCGTCTCTGTCAGGGTGGTCAGTTTCAGCTCCAGATCCGCCTTGGAGTCCTTGACGGCGTCGAGCTCTTTGATCTTTTCAGCGAAATGACCCTGCAACTCGCCGAGAGTGTAGGCGTCCTTCTCGCGCTCGCGCTTCAGCCCGGCGACCTCCTCGGCACTCTTCTGGAGGGTGGCCTCCAGCTGAGCCACCCTCGTCTCCAATTCCTTCTTGGCGGTCTCGGCAGCCGCGGCGGCGTCCTTTGCCTCCTGGAGTGCCCCGCCAATTGATTGCTCGCGCGCGGCAAGATCTTCCTCATAGCTGTCGAGGTTGATCTTCCGCTGCGCCAGCTCACCTTCTTGCGCGGAGAGCTTCTCGCCGGCAAGCCTCTGCTGCTCCTCGACCTCGGCCTTCTCCAAGATGAAGGCCATGCGCTCCTCAGCAAGCTGCTCCCGCGCTTCTTCTATATCCCGGAGAGTTTCCTTGTTGGCGCGCCGGAGCTCCTCTGCGCGTTTCTCCATATCAGCTCCCGCCCTCGCGACAAGCGCTTCCTGCGACTCCAGCTTAGCTTGTCGGGCGCGGTAGAGCGACAGCAGCTTCTTCAGCAGCTGCTCCTCTTCAGGCTCGCCACTGCTGCTGCTTGGCGCGTCAACCAGCGACAGCCCAGCGGAGGCGAGCAGCTCCACGTCGAAGGTCTCTCCCTCGACCGGCGCCCTGGAGCTCGATGCCCATGGAAGCTTGATGAAGACACCTTCGCCGGCCTTCAGATAGGCGCCAGGCTGGGGCTCCTCAGAGTCTGGTGCGGCATCGGTGGCGGGGGGATCGGCGGTCGGTGCAGCGCCTGGCGCTCCTGCGGCCTCAGGGCCGTCAGTACGATCACCGGACCCCTCCCCAACCTCTGCGCCAGCAGCCTTGGCGGCCTCCTCGTCGGCGGACCCATCGACACCGGCCTCCTCCTCCATGTTGGTGGCGTCGTCATTGTTGTCGCGAGCGTCCTCCTCGCCGGCAGCCTCAGTCTCCATCGGCTCTACGGCAGATGGATCTGACGATCAGAGAAAGAAAGGACAGTCAAGTAAATGTTCTAACAGAAGAACAGAAGAAAAAGAACCCAAGGGAAATTTTCAGTCAAGAAGATTACCTGCAATGGGATCTGTTGCCGCGGTCTCCACCACCGGAGGGTCGTCGGCGCTGCCCCTTGTCGGAGAGGCCTCCCTTGCCGGAGAGCGCTCCCTTGGCGGAGACTTCTCCCTTGGCGGCGTAGTTGAAGCAAGCAGAACTTCGGGAGTGACCTCCGGTGCTTCCTGATGAGGCTGTTCTGCTCCTACATAATTCAACAAGTCAGATATCAGTGATGAAAGAGCACCCAAGCACACCTAACCGTAAGAAATGAATCAAATACTTATGCTGGGGGCTGCTCTGTTGAAGGGTTGCCGGATCCGGCAAGGGAGTCTCAGACGTGCCTCCTGTCGCCACAGGGGAATCATCTGAGACGACAACCACCGGGGTCTTGGCCCTCTTCGACGCCCTCTGAGCCAGCGTCCTGAAGAAGGAAAGAGCTCAGAATGAAGCAAGTTAGATACAAGATAAAGCAGTAAATTGAAGAATTACAAGTAGCAGCGACAAGAACTTACTCTTCCTCTTCTTCCTCGGAGCTGAGAGCGGAGAAGTCAAATTCCGCTCCGGTGCGACGAGCTGGAGGAGTAGGCTCCCTCGGACGCTTGGCGGGTGCGGGGGCCGTGGCTCCAGAAGGCCCCGCTCCCGTTGCTGTGGCGGCAGGAGGCGCTCCCGCGGCAACAGTGCTTGCCGCGGTGGAGCGCGTCGGGCGGCGAGGTGGCTGTTGGGCCGTCTGCCGCCCCGCCACTTCTCCGGTCTTGCGGAGACGTCTTCTTGGCGGGGCCGCGGGCTCCTCCCGCGGCAAGCTACTTGACGGCGGAGTGGAGGCGCCCCCGGCAGGCTCGTTCGGGTCGGCGTCGAGCTCGGCCTGCTCCTCCTCACCGGCGAACTCCTCTCGGTCGGCAAGGCTTGCCGCCTCGGCTGTTTCCGCCTCCTCGACGGTGAACCCAAACACGCCGGCGGCGGCAACTTCTGCCGCGTCCTCCAACCTTGTGGCGATGCGTGCCATCTCTTGCTCGGTGGTGTCGTGGGTGAGCCGCTTCTGCTCGTCGGCACGGATCGGCACTTCTTCCAAGTCGTCGAAGAACTGCTGCACGACGTCGTCGGCGGGCTCCTGCCAAGTTGGAACGATTCCATGGGAATCGCACAACGGTATCATCGCGCGGATGCGGTCAAGCGAAGAGTTGTTGCACAAGGGCACGACTCCCCTCGGCAACATGGACCACTCGGGGTGATCTGCATCAGGCTTGAACAGCTCCCGCAGCATGCCATCTAGCTCCAAGACAGTAAAGTTCCAGTTCAGACCCGGGCGCAGACTCATGATGTCCGCCGCGTTTTGGAACTCCCAAGCAGGCCTCCCCCTCTCCTGCAAGGGCGCAATGCGGCGGCGAAGGAAGTCCGCGCCAACTGCTCCTACAGTAAGCCCGGCATGCCTGAGGCGCAAGATCCTAGTCACGGCAATCTTCAACTTGGCATCCTTCGGCGCCAAGTTGCTCCAATCGTTGCCGCGCACTATGGGGGTTTGGCGCAGGGCAGTGAAAGGCTGCGGGTCCTCCTCTAAGATCCAACACCATTCGGCTCTCCACTCCTCCCACTTGCTGCGCAGCTCCCGTCAAGATATGCTTCTTTCTTGCCGATCCACGGAGGTCCATGCAATTCCTCCGCAAGCGGCTCTCCTCTCTACTCTGGGCGTGAAGTAATGGCGAAAAGTGCGACATTTGGGTGGACCCCGACAAAGTTCTCGCAGAGGTGTGCGAAAACGGCCATGGTGAGGACGGCGTTGGGGGTGAAATCAAGGAGGCGGAGGCCATATGTGTTCATGACATCGCAAAAGAATTCGGAAAAGGGCGGGCAGAGCCCGCAGTGGAAGAAAAGCGCGAAGAAAGGGTACCCGATGGAAACCTTCTCGGATGTGGCAGCGGAGATCACCCTCGTGCGCGGGTGCGCCCGCGTCTCCGTCGACCAGAAAAGGTAATACAGCTCCCGCAGCTCCTTCCTGTCAAGCAGGGGATCGAAGAGGGCCCGCTCCTTCCGCAGCGCCGCGAGCCACTGCGCCTCGGCCGATTTCACGCCTTTCCCCTTGTCGGCTTTCGGAGCCATGGGGGGAGGTGATGGAAGAGGTCGACGGCGTTGGTGGCGCCGGTGGCAATGGGGGGGGGGAGCGTCGCTCTCTGTGGACTTGAGGGAAAGGGGGGAGCGGTGGTGGTTTTGGATGTGACAGCAATGGCAAGTGGGCGTTCTGCCCCTGTTCCCCCTATTTATAAGGAGGGAGAGGAGGCGGGCGTTCCGATTTTCCCATTAAAGAAATCCCCCATGATCTCCCGAACGACGCCACATCCGGAACGTGCCGTTCGTGGGGGACGTGGTGGGTCCGAAGCGAATAACTACGCGATCCAGGCCGCGCGTGCCCGTGCACTGTTTTGAGCCTGGCCCAACAGAGCTTGGCGCCGTGTATGGCCCAGGCCCGGGGGCTCCTGTCGGTGTACTAGAGTAGGGGTACCCTAGTACCCCGAACTTGTGCACGGACAGTCGCAGCACCCCACGGCAGGGCTGGCCTGGTGACCGCCAAGGTCCTCGGCGGCTCCTTTGGAGCCATTCAAGAACAAAGTACTCAAGGCCCCGGCAAGAGGAGCTTGTCGGGAAGGCCATTCAGGGCACGAAGGAAACAAGGCCCCGGCAAGAGGAGCTTGCCGGGAAGGCTTGGTGAGCGACAAGCTCCCGAGCGCGACAAGGATTCAACCACGGGAAGATGCTTGCCGCGATAGGCAACCTCTCTTCATCTCCGCTCCAGCTCATCCGCCAACGTGTCGCCATGGGGCTTTCCCAGGCACGCGTGTCAATGGGCTGTGCAGCCAGCGGGGAGCGGTGATAAGCGGCGCTAACAAGCTACCATCGTGGCAAAAGGAGGCGCACTTGACGGTCCCTGTTGCACTGTTCAGGCGACAGGGACGGACATTTATGGCTCTTGTCCCTTGCCGTCAGAGTTAGGTATAGATCACTGTACACTGTACAAAGCGGTGTACCAACCTCTATTTTTACTATTCTACCCTTGTCTACTTGCCACCTGTGGTGACCCCTTGTGCCTATAAAAGGAGGCCCAAGTGCAACGTAGAAAGGGTTCGGTTCGGCTCCGGCTCAGTTCATTCGACTCTTTCGAGACCACACTCACTCAGGCTAGGTTTTGTAGCTCCCATTGCTCCCTAGCAAGAACACAATATAATCCACCAAGCAGCGGTAGGAGTGTTATCTCTCCGGAGAGCTCCAAAGCTGGGTAAATCTGCTCGTGTGCATCGCCTCGATCCGCTCTTTGTGCATTCTCCGCCCCCCTCCGAACCACAAGGGACCAGGTCCCATAGGTGTTCGTGGGACACGATCAGCTTCCCCGACAACAAGGGTCTAATGAGAAAATATCACTACCCAAATGAATGCACAATCATAATCACACCAATCATTAATTCAATCCTCTCAAACATGGTTCAATCTCGGATTAGAAATTTCTCACGACTAACTGAAAATAACGGCCTAACTGATCGACGGAAAAATAAAATAACATGGCGGTCGACTGAATGTCTTCATCAATTATCCTTGCGTCCTCTGGTGCGGCGTCCTCCGGTGTGGCGTCCTCTGATGCGGCGCCTCCTCTTGCGGCTTTCTTCAGTGGAGCTCTCTTCATAATCCTGGTCATTGCTCACGAGAGGTCCGTCATCTCCACTCGGAAAAAGGTCTTCTCCCTAGTCCATCTTCTCCTCTAATGCGGCAACATCCATCTTCAGATTGTCGACTCTCTCCATGAAATCCTTGATTTCTTCTTCATGATCAAGGAAGTCTGCGTGTGCTTTCTCCTCCAGTTCCAGTTCACGGAACAACAGCCTCCTGTGTACCTTCGAGTTACGGCGAGTCTGGATCTCCCGTTTCCTGAGGAGACACTCCAAGTCTTGGACATATGAGAGAATGGAGTCGTCCTCCACGGTACGGATGATATCTCCATTCCTAGCCCTGCGAGAAATCATGGCGAGGTCTGATGGGTCGAGCTCGGCCCTGTACTCTTCTCGGAGATGTCCAAGTGCACGATAAATCGCCATGTCTCTTCCGAGGATCCAATTGAAATTGGTAAACTCAAAGTCAATGGGCTCTGAATGTCCTCCGAAGGTCCTCCCTGGAATGTGCACCTCAATCCTGTAGCGGGTATCCGTCGGAAGTGCATTGGTAGGCTTCCCGGTGATTGAGGGCAGAGCAATCTTCAGCTTCTTCACGATCTGGACCAGCTTCTTGCCGAAAGGCTTCGTCTCATCTGGCTGGCAAAACTCCGTAGCGTAACGGGGTGAACTCGGCGGCCATCTAGAATGTTGAAAATCGGAGAGAAGTCAGAAATGAATAGGGGAGAATTACGGAATGATAAGGACATAAAATAAATAGTCTCTTCCTATGGCTTTCCGATCCTAGGGGTTACGTCCTACGGTCAGTGTGTGCTCGATACCATCCTCAGAGCGACCCGACCCAAAATCGGTCAAGTCTCGTAGCTGTACCATCCCAAGATCATCTTTGGCACACACGGTACATTGATGAAATAATCAAAGTTCAATCACACCTGAATTTATTACACGATTCTCATATCGATTCTTTATTACAATAGAATAAATTCGGCCGAAGGCCAACTCATGAGAAATAAACTAAATAAGCTGCGAGCGTAGAAGAATAGCGGGTCCATCCGACTCCATAGGGCAATCGCCAAGCGTGGATCGTAGCCTCACTCCTGATCGAATACTCCTCGCAACATAAGGCGTTGCAGCCGTGTAGGTCAGCATTTTGAATATGCCGCAAGTCATGAAGAGAATAACAATAAAATTACTAACACTATATACAATTTGGCTGTGGGGCTCTAAGTTTCATTGTTTTGCGAAAAGCCAGTTTTTTTCCTACAATAAGGACTTGTTTGCAAATACTACAAAATTGTTGGTAGTTATTGAGATGGTTCCGCCAACCAAGGTCTCATTCCCAAATTATTAAATAATCCCCTCAATTAATTTATTAATTTTCAGTGTTGAGATTTCCGAAATACTTCCAAGTTCCAGAGGCTCAAATTGTCCGTAACCGGGGACACGACTAACCGATTAGATCTTCACTCTGCAGAGGTTTGCGCACTTTACCCGCAAGAATCGTTCCCTCCTTTTAAGTCTTCGCACTTCATGGTGTTTGAAGGCGGACGAACGAAACAGGGTCTTAGAAGAGTTCCTCGGCCGCTGCGGTACCCATCCAATCCTACCGTTCTTCTACATCTCGTAGCACCGTCCGCCGAGTCACAACTAGGGTTGACCAAGCGAGCCCATAATGGCTTGCGGCTGCACAGTAAGCTTCCGGTCAATGGGGTATACATCCGTCTCTTCGTGGCTGGGGGAAGCTTTCCGCAAGATGTCATGGCGCTTCTCCATGCATCCCGGCCAACCACTGGTTTTCTCCAGGGTGCCAGTCAACCGTCCTCCACCCAGTAGTGAATTTTGAAGTCCATCTTGAGATTGAAGTCATGGGGTTGTCATCATCTTGACTCTCACATCTCCCTTATGATTCACTCAACCAACCCCGTCTACGAGCATAGCAAAATAAACTAATTCGTCCCGGGCAATGGTAACAAGGGGAATTGGGTTCATCCTACCTCATGATACTACTCAAGAACATAACTTCAAATTCACCTACTGCATGCATGGTGGGGAGGTTTAATTCTAATGCAATAAAATCATAGGCATAGTAAAAGAAAATATGATCAATGACTTGCCTTGCTGACGATCTTCGAAAGCTAGGGACTCGTGGTAGCAAGCTTCGCACTCCGGAAATTCTACCGAGGCAAACAACAATCATATAAGCATACAAACATATGATCACTTAACATAACAGCATACTAATATAACACATGAAACAATTGAATCAAAACCCAAAGAAAACTCGAAGAAATCCAAATCAATGTTTTGACCACATCGAACAACAACTAAGAATAGTTTTACACAACAAAATTTTTCTTAACAGAACTCAAGCATGGGTTTTTGCTAACTAACAGAAAATAAAACATCATGCAACTAGGAGCAAAAAGAATCACATCAAAAGCTATTTTAGAACTCCTATTAGGCCTATAACAATTCTAGTAAGAAAAACTAAAATAAAAATTTTATTTATTGTAAATAAAAGTTCATGTTCTAAAACTACAGAAACTAATCTAAAATAAACTCACATAGGAAAAATAAAATTATTTGCTAAATAAAACAATAGGAAAACAGTAGCTAGTTAAATTAATAAGAACTACATGATTTTGATTAAAACTATTTTTTATTAAATCTAAAATGCCCAAATAAATTCCTACGGTTAGGCAAGGTCAAAATAAAGTAGTGACAAAAGAATCACTAAAATAAAATAATCCTAACTCATTTTATAGCAGAATTACTAATCTGTCTAAAACTAAAATAAAACAAATTTTAAACAATTTAAACATGGCCAAACATATTTTCTACAGAAACTACAATAAATTTGCAAACTAACAAAAAAAGAATCAATTAAAAATATTAAGTAGATTAAAAGATATGGATTTTACAAAACTGAAACTATTCTGTAAAAACAGAAACGAAAAAATTAACTAAAACGAAATCTGGCGCTTAATGGGCCTATCTAACGCATCGGGCGTAATATAGCTAAAACGCGCCGGGGAGATAAACCGAGTCGGGCCGGTCTAATAAAAACCGTAACTTAAAACCGGATCTTTAAACTAAAACCTAAATAAACCGTACCCCTTCGGGGATCTAATCTAGCGCGCCGATTATTGATCGGACGGTGGCGGGGATCTCCGGTGACTCACCGCGGCGGCGACGACGGCGATGGTCGACGGCGGCTCGGGCGACGTCGGTCGGCGCGCTTCGTGGTCCGGGCGACGGCGGAGACCTCCGCGAGTGCGGCGGAGCGAGGGGTCTCGGTGGTCGACTCGGGCGAGCTCGAGGGAGTTCGAGGCGGCGGAACGGGCAAATGGCGGCGGCGGACTCGAGCGCGACGGATTGCGGCGAGGAGAGGGTCGGCGAGGGAAAAGTGGGGAAGGGGTCGAGGCGGGGTATTTATAGGGGGTCTCGACTTGGGCGAGGGGTGGATCGGGAGGCGATCCCGGATCCTCGGGATTCAGTGGCGGCGGTTGCGTTAGCTTGCACAAGGGGAAGACGACGGGGTGGGGCCGGGTGTCGGTGAGAGAGAGAGGGAGTCGGGTCGGCGACCGAGGGCTAGGTGTTCGGCTCGGGGCGGCTGGGTCGGTCGGCTCGGTTGGGCTGCTTTGCTGGCTGGGCAGTTGGCTCGGCTCATTGGCTGGGCCGCCTCGGGCTGGCTGGGCGACTCGGCTGGCTGGCGCTGGGTCTTTTTCCTTTTTTTTTGAATTTAGAGAGAGAGAGAAATATAATTAAATATATATTTTTTATATAGGACATATATATATATATATCAAAATGATCAGGGGAATATTCCCTATAATTTGAACATTTTTCCAGGGGCAAAATTCAGACTTTATAAAAAATCATTTTTCTAAAATTCCAAATAAAATCCAGATTTGAATTCAAAAATTTTTTGGCAAAGTTTTCTTCTGACATATTTGGAGTGTCATGTTTACTCCTCTCATACTTTTTCTCAAGTATTTGTCAGGCATTTAATTTGAAATAAATTTCAACTGCCAAATTCAAATTCAAATTCCAACAACTCAAAATCTTCTGAAACTTCAAATGTCACTCAAATTCAAACAATATGCATAGATGCTTAGCTATAATTGTAAAACATTCCAAATGGGGAATTTGGGATGTTACATGACTTTATTTTGACTGGATGACACTAGGTACCCACTAGGGCCATAGCCGTACGTACGCAAGTGCCTCCTTATTATGTACAACTATATTTTTTTTACTTTCTCCTGGTTTCCTGACATCACGGTCCCACACCATTGTCAACCTATGTAGTAAATATAAACGAGAGAATTGCACAAGGTGCGGCCGACAGCTGGGACCAAGCGCTTGAGCAGTATTTGTGTTTTTGAGGCGTGAGCACTGCAGAGTTTTTCTTGGCAATGATTTTGTTGTTGTTCATAGGAGAGCAGGGTATTAACTGGGCGGGTCGTGGCCCGTCTAGCCCAGGCCAGATATCCAGCCCAGATACTAATTTTTTCAAGACGAAAATGGCTAGCCCAGCTATACGTCTTTTTGAGGAATACCCAGGCAAGGTCAACTTGTTATTCTCCGCCCCGCTGGGCAGCAAATCTTTTCTAGGAGGGATGCATTAGGCTTAACAGGAAAATGGGCTTTAAAAAATAATAAATGGGATGTAATTATAAAAACTAGGCAGTAACTATAAAATAATGCACCAAACACGAAATTAGTTTATAAAATATTATTTATGGATTTTGAAAATCTTAAATTTTCATTGTTGCGCGCGCAATGTTTCGTTGGATTTTTACGTAATACAAATTTATATTTAATCTGCTAGAAATCTCGGGATAAAAATATTACGGATCCCATCAAAATGTGGGAAATTTTATTGAATTCTGTCTTCAACGGTTGGTTGAAATTATTAATCGTTGTCCTAGCTAGAAAATGGGTTGTACTTTTAACAAACTGTAAATGTGCTGTTGTAAATTCCATTAGAATTCAAAAATGGGTTGTACATTCTTACAAAATGTAAATGGGCTATAAGTTCTCTGCCACACACTTGTGGGCCTACTAAGTGACACGTCCCCTAAAAAAATAAGTTGACACATATGCAAGGCTTTGTCAACTTATTATAGTCAACACACGGTTCTAGCAACAGTGGCCGTTGGATGTCTATCCAACGGATGTCGTGCTTCTTCTTCAATCTCGGATATTCTAAGCTTCGGCCGCCCAAAAAATGATTCCTCCCCCTAACATCTGGGGCGCACCGTTTCGGAGGCTGACCTGTGGGCCAACTAAGTTGGAGCGTACCAAGGGCTTTGTCAACTTAGTCAATATAAATGATTCTAGCTTCAGTGACCGTACGATGTCCATCCAACGGCCGTAGTGCTTCTTCAACCTCTGGTCTTCTTGGTCCAGCCACCCAAAGCAGCGCCGGTCATGCCGCCTGCTCCTGCCTCCCGTGGCTGGCTGTGCTGCCGCGGAGGCCTCACCGCCCCATACTACTCCCACCGCTGGCCAGGCCATCCCTCCACTCACCCACACCCCCTGTTATTCTGCGGCGACGGCAGCCTCACACCGCAGCCGAACCAGTGAACCCTCGTACTCCTCTCCGCGCGGGCTTCCACTACTGCGTCTTCCCCGGCTCTGCGTCGTCCCCTTCCTAGGCATCACTGTCGTCCATCGCCCTGGTGCTCTCGGCGCGGTGTGGTCAACGTGGTCAACGACCGACTTCCATCGGAAGAGTACTGTACGTGGAGAGGCTGACAGCTGGGTCCATGGCGGCCGCAAGGAAGTGCCTCCTTATTACGCTCAAAATATTATTCCTCCACCTGACAGCAGGGACCCACCGGACGGGCCACCTTATTTCACGAAAAAAAATGTTTCCCCCCTGACTGCTGGGACCCACCAGACGGGCCACCGTATTTCGCGAAAAAAACGTTCCCCCCGCTGTCAGCTCGGACCCACCGGAAGTGCCTCTTTATTATGCACAAAAAAATGAATACTCCCCCTGCTAGCTGGGACCCACCTTGGTGGGAGGCTGACTTGTGGGCCTACTAAGTTGACGGGGACGGAGGGCTTTGTCAACTTAGTCAATATGAACGATTCTAGTTCCAGTGGCCGTACGATGTCCATCCAACGGCCGTAGTGCTTCTTCAACCTCTGGTCTTCTTGCTCCAGCCGCCCAAAGCAGCGCCGGTCGTGCCGCCTGCTCCTGCCTCCCGTGGTCGGCTGTGCTGCCGCGGAGGCCTCACCGCCCCCTACTATTCCCACCGCTGGCCAGGCCCTGCGGCGACAGCAGCCTCACACCGCAGCCGAACGAGTGAACCCTCATACTCCTCTCACTATTAGATAAAGGGGCTTTTGTCCCGGTTGGTAAGGCCCTTTAGTCCCGGTTTTTGAACCGGGACTAAAGGGTCGTTACTAATGCCTCTCCCCTTTAGTCCCGGTTCTTAAATGAACCGGGACTTTTTTTTTGAATTTTTTTTATTTTCAAATTTCTGAATTATTTTAACCTCTAATCTCTAATCACCACCCCTCATCATTGCTCAATCTTATATTTACTAATTGGAGGCACCATTAATGATCTCTCATTAATCCACATCATCAAAATTAGTTAAACTATTAGATTAGAAAATATACGGTCAGGATAGAAAGAAAAACTTGCGTAACGCAGATGAAACAACCCTATGCAATACACACATGACATGTACAACGTTAATGAAACAAAAAAAGGCTCACGTAATAAAACCTAAGGAGTCCTCACGTGAAAAAACACACACAAGGAAAGTCCTATGATACGTCCCATAAATTAAGAAGAAAAATATATGTGCTAGATATATCTCATACTAGAAGTTAATAGCCCTTGGATTGAGTGGCCCTACTCTGTACGTCTCTGCCTTCTCTACACGCAGGATTGATCAGTCAATATTTATCTGCTTCCTATAGCGCTTAAACATCTATCTATCCACCCTAGAAAAACATCGATCGATCCCTTCCCTTAAAAAACATCGATCTCTTCCTGCCATGTCTTTTGATTCACTATCGCTGTCGCCTACATCAGCGACGACATCCTAGCGCCACAAGTCCCTTCCGTGTCCTCGAGTTCACTGCCGCCGATGTTAGCAACCAGCCCTGGACAGAACACCTGCCTCCGATGTACAAGTCACTGAGATTTATACATCGATCCTCCAGTAAAGAGCTGAGTGCCATATTGGATGAAGTCGTCAACGTAATCAGTTGGATGGGTAAGCAAGGAGCAGGGCAGCGCCTTAGCAACATGTGATAATATGCATATGTTTACCGTCATGTAGGCTGAATCTCCTGTTGTGAAAATAAGATTGAAACAATTAACTAGGTTGGTGCTTTCTTCACACGTGTGTTCCTGTGTTTGTGTCCGGCCCACACCAATCGATTGGCCAGTATATACGTTCAAGAAGGATTGACTAGGAGACCGTGTTGGTGCTGTTTAGGCAATCATCCAGCCAGCTTTTATTTTCATTGCCGGAAGAAAAAAACATCGGCCAGCACCCATGAGCAGAAGTTAGCGTTATTGCTTGATAGTCATTGTCGTCGTCACGGCCGGAACTTATAAACTACACGCAGGCACGTGTGGACGCGCCAAAGGTATACATGTTAGTTACTTATATGCAGTTATGCCAAACCTTAGTAGCCTGAAACACCTAGAAAAAGTATCTTAGATTTCTCATTGAATTTATTGCAAATGTAGGTATTACTCCTATCTCAACACTTATTATGTTGCTTCTCATGTGTTGATTTTGACGCGATCATTTTGCTACAAAATAACCAATGATTAAATTATCACCAGGTGTCCCCGCAGGACGCATTACTAATTTCTTGAAGTTATTTATCGTTTTGTTCTATCAGAATTAAAAAATTTATGTTGGTACTTTGACATACATGCATTGGAGCTGAATATTTGAACCAAATAAAGACAATTCCTGAATTGGTTTAAGTAGTCGAAGCCTCAAACCTTTTGGATCAGACAAGGATTAATTGGTCTGGAGAATTTACCATGGACAAATACGGCTTTTAAGAAGATAGAGGTGATCGCATATGGTAACATGAAGAGACACATATGCTTGAGCAAGAAATAGGTTTCTTTCAAATATTTATTGGGCTTATTGCGCTCAAATTCACATGCCCTCTCTATAGACATTATGGTATGCTTCTATATGAATTCATGAAATAGTCTGTTCTAAGGCTTTTATAGTCATCAACCCGTGCAGACGCACGGTCCAGGTATGACGTAATCTTCAAAAGTTTTAAAGATGTCATTTTTTTTATGTAGACATAGTTCCTATGATGTGTCCAGCTTTATTTATTGTTTTCACGAATATGTCACTAAGAATTATAGAAATACAAAATTATGGAATATTTTCATCAGATTCCTATTTGTTTGATTTTTATTTGAATCATGTCAGTAATCTTCGTCGGATGTCACATGTGATAAGCAACCAAAACCAATCGGCAATATACAACATCAGGAATCTCCACATTTTCTAAATTCATAAATGTTTTCTTACCACACTTCTTTTTGAAGTTGCATGCAAATTTCGTAGAATATAATATCGTATCATGGACTAGGATACAAGCTTCTCACAAAAAATGGACTGGGATAACGGCTAGCGGTCATGGCCGAAAGAAATTTATCATCATTACTTCTCCTAATGGCTTAGTTGAGATGTCATAAGGATCAATTATCAAAAATGTAAAATAAATTTACAGAAGGCATCCAATAATTAGGGGAATTATTATAAAAAACAAAAGGTTAATCCTCTAAAAATATATGTGAATAAAAAAATCAACGTGTCAATTTAACAATATTCGAGCAAACTTCACATTTTTAGTGTTGAAATTTTAAAGTGCAAGGATTGTCGTAGAAGTTCAAGTGGATTATTAAAAAGACATATAAGGCATCCATGAATTTAAAAATGAACTTTAAGAAGCTCGATGGTCTTCCAAACATTTAGAAGTACAAGGATATGGTTGAACTGGGCCACAGACCATAGTGAAGCATGCAACTCATCCGTATGTTGAGCTGATGAGCATTTGACCGGTGGGTGCGGCGATGAGTTAGATAGAGAGAGAGAACACATGCATGGGTCTGAAAGTGATCGGCGTAACTAATTGCTGAGAGAATGGTTTTGGTTACACATGTTTTGGAAAAATATTTTAATAACATGTATGCATGGAGAAACATGGAGTATCAGGCCAATACTTAGTGGTAAAGAGCGAAATCATAGAGGTTATATGTAGACAGATGTTAAAAAAGATAGAACATATTCATATGCATTTACTCATTACTAAATTCAGGAACAGTTAAATATGTATAATGATGTCACCATATTTTGTTGTGCACAAACATTAATACAGAAATTTATGATGATCCACTATGTTTTAAGTATAGGGCATATAAAATAAGATATTTTATATGTAATAAGCATTAATAAGAATTATAAATACTTCATACTTCCGATTTGTATGGGATTAAATAAATAATTGCTGCAACTTTTTATGTATAATATTATAGTTTTAAAAAAATTCCTAGCCCGTGCAGTAGCACGGGTTGACGACTAGTTTATCCTCTAATCTCTAATCACCCCTCATCATTCCAAATCATTTAACTTCCCGAACGGTCACCCATCCTCCCACTCCCCCAGCCTGAGCACGCTTAACTTCCGGGTTCTATTCTGCCTCGTTTCCAAGTCTGCACTTGTTGTTTTCCTGACAATAGTAAGATGTCAATCCTATTAACCCTCAGGAATTTTGCTTGAGCATGAAGTGACACATTTCACTGTTTGAGTTTGAAACTATTGTTTTCAAAAACAATAATTATTTAGTAACACTAATATTTCTTGAATAATTAGTTTGACCACAGTTTGACCATAGTTTGACCAGATTTGACCAAAATTCAAAATAACTAAAATAATTATTTAGGAACACTAATATTATAGAATAATTAGTTTGACCATTGTTTGACCATAGTTTGAAATTTTTTCGATTCTTTCCACTCTAGATCTTAAAAGCACCGTAACTTTTTTTCGTTAGGTTTTTGAGGATTTTGAAAATGTTTAATTCACATTTGCAAATTTTCCCAACAACTAGACCACATATCACATGGGAAACTTATTTTTTTTTATTTTTTGACATTTTCATCATTTTCTTTTATTTTTTAAAACTGAAAAGGCGATCCACAGGGGGGGGTGGAGTTTGAAAATGGGACCTTTAGTACCGGTTCGTGCCATGAACCGGTACTAATGCCTCAAACCCCATTAGTGCCGGTTCGTGGCACGAACCGGGACTAAAGGTCTAACCCTATAGTCCCGGTTGGTGCCACGAACCGGTACTAATGGGCATCGCACCCTTTAGTCCCGGTTCGTGGCACCAACCGGGACTAAAAGGTCCAGACGAACCGGGACAAATGGCCCACGTGGCCCCTGGGCGCACGAACCAGGACTAATGCCCCCATTAGTCCCGGTTCTAGACTAAACCCGTACTAATGGGCTAACCCAGGGTGGACCAAAGCCCTCTTTTCTACTAGTGTCTCTCAGTGGGCATCCACTGCCGCGTCTTCACCGGCTCCGCGTCGTCCCCTTCCTAGGCCTCGCCATCGTCCACCGCCCTGGTGCTCTCGGCGCGGCGTGGTCAACTTGGTCAAGGAACGACTTCCATCCGACGTGGACTGTACGTGGAGAGGCTGACAGCTGGATCCCCGGCCGCAGCAAGGAAGTGCCTCCTTATTACGCGGAAAATAATGATTCCTCCACCTGACAGCAGGGACCCACCGGACGGGCCACCATATTTCAGGAAAAAATGTTTCCCTCCTGACTGCTGGGACCCACCAGCTACACCTTCGCATGCAAGGAAGTGCGTCCGGGCAAAAAAAAGTGATTCGCCCCCCGACTGATGGGACCCACCAGCTACATCTTCGCATGCAAGGAAGTGCGTCCGGGCAAAAAAAAACCAAAATGATTCGCCCCCTGACTACTGGGACCCACCAGCTACATCTTCGCAGGCAAGGAAGTGCCTGACAGTCGAGACCCACTTGGTCAAAGCGTATGTAGCGTTGTCATTCTGGTCGCGAACGTGTACGTACATATATACTGGTGGATGTAGAGGCGCGCACGTAGCATGTACATGTACGTACAGCGGACAGGGTGCAAGAAAGAAAATACGGCCACGTTCATGGGGAGGTCGGTCTCGAACGCCTACTCGCGCATACGTACGGCGAGGGCTCATGTACATGGCTGGGTCGGAACGGAGAAACAGCGTCGTCGTCGTCTTCATGGGGAGGCAACGGAATGCGTCGTGTTCATGGGGAGGCAACGGAATGCACCGTGTTCATTGGGAGGCAACGGAACGCGTGGGAGCCAACCGGCTTGGACGGAACAGGCGATGGAAACGAGGCCTGGCGTACAGCAGAACGTTGGAAACGGCCTTGTGTTCGACCGGCCACGTTCGGAACGGGGTCCTGTTGATCAGGAGGGGTGTGGCGTACCACAAAACGGAGGAAACGGACCTCCTACAGTCGAAACGGGGGTCCTGTTGATCGGGAGGGTGTGGCGTGCCGCAAAAGCGGATTTAAACGGACCTCCTACGGTCAAGCGGGGTCCTGTTGATCGGGAGGGTGTGGCGTACCGCAATATGGATTTAAACGGACCTCCTACAGTCAAAAGCGGAGGTCCTGTTCGCCGGGAGGTGTGGCGCATCGCAAAGCGGACTCCACGGATCTGTTCATCTCCACCGTCGACCTCCTCTAGCCTCCACGGGCTACCGTCGACCTCCTCCAGCCTCCACGGGCTCCTGTTCATCCAGCCTCCACCGCGCTACTCCGCCGGCTCTTGTTCAACCACCCTCCACGGGCACCCCTCCACCGTCACTGTTCATCCAGCCCTCCACACCACGGGTCTGTTCAACCACCCTCCACGGCCACCCTCCACCGTCTCGTTCATCCAGCCCTCCACCCACAGGTCCTGTTCATCCAGAGGCAACGCCACCGCCATCGTTCATCCAAACCGCCCCATAGCGCTCACTGTTCATCAATCGATCGGCTTGATTAGCAGCGAGAGCGAAGAATCGCTCGATCGGGTTCGATTAACACCATCGATCAATCGCTTCGGGTTCGAGAACGCGTAACTGCAGGCAATCGCCGGGTTTAATTAGAGCCCAACGCCTCGCTTCGGGTTCGATTAGAGCTAACGCCACACACACACGCAGCGCGTGTATGAGAGAAACGCGCATCGCTCGGCCCCCGACCTCCCACCGTAACCGGGAACTCCCCGAAATTTTCCTCCCCCTCGCTTCTACCATGGTTTTTTCCGTCATGGGCGGCCCAAAGAATGTCATGCAGCTGCGTCTCCGGCCCGCCCAGGACAAAAAGCCCATTTCCTGACTTGATTTTTTGTCATAGAAGTAGGAGCCCACCACATCTATGATGATACCGGGTTTTTTCACAATTATCGTCATAGAAGTGTCATATGTATGACAAAAAAAAATTTCGTTCGGCCCAAAATGTCACGGATGTGTCTTTTTTTGTAGTGAATCCAGTACGAGGCTCCACAGAAGTCCCTCGTACCTACACAAACAAACAAGAACCTCGCAACCAACGCGATAAAGGGGTTGTCAATCCTTTCACAATAACTTGCGAAAGTGAGATCTGATAGAGATAATAAGATAAGATAAATATTTTTGGTATTTTTATGATATTGATTGAAAAGTAAAGATTGCAAATAAAAGTAGATTGGAAACTTATATGATAAAAGATAGACCCAGGGACCATAGGTTTCACTAGTGGCTTCTTCAAGATAGCATAAGTATTATGGTGGGTGAACAAATTACTGTCAAGCAATTGATAGAAAAGTGCATAGTTATGAGATTTTCTAGGCATGATCATGTATATAGGCATCACGTCCGCAAAAATTAGACCGAAACGATTTTGCATCTACTACTATTACTCCACACATCGACCGACTCCTACCTGCATCTAGAGTATTAAGTTCATAAGAACAGAGTAATGCATTATGCAAGATGACATGATGTAGAGGGATAAAGTCAAGCAATATGTTATAAACCGCATCTTTTTATCCTCGATGGCAACAATACAATATGTGCCTTGCTGCCCCTCCTGTCACTAGGAAAGGACACCGCAAGATTGAACCCAAATCTAAGAACTTCTCCCGTTGCAAGAAAGATCAATCTAGTAGGCCAAACCAAACTAATAATAAGAAGAGACTTGCAAAGATAACCAATCACACATAAAAGAATTCAGAGGAGATTCAAATATTTCTCATAGATAAACTTGATCATAAACCCACAATTCATCGGATCTCGACAAACACACCGTAAAAAGAGTTACATCAAATAGATCTCCAAGAAGATCGAGGAGAACTTCGTATTGAGATTCAAAGAGAGAGAAGAAGCCATCTAGCTAATAACTATGAAGAGGCCTTGGAGATGATTTAGAGGCCCTCCGTGGTCGATTCCCTCTCAAGCGGAGCGCCGGCGAAGGCTCCAAGATGGGATCTCACGGATACAGAAGGTTGCGGCGATGGAAATTGTTGGTGCTCCTGGATGTTTTCGGGGTACGCAGATATATATAGGCGAAGGAGGTAGCTCAGGGGAGCCATGAGGGGCCCATGAGGGTGGGGGCGCGCCCACCCCGATAGGGCGCGCCCTCCTGCCTCGTGGGCGCCTCGGCTACTTCTTGACTTCCACTCCAAGTCTCCTGGATTGCGTTTGTTCCAAAAAGATCGATGTCGGGGAAGCTGATCGTGTACCACGAACACTTACGGGACCTGGGTCCCTTGTGGTTCGGAGGGGGGCGGAGATTGCACAAAGAGCGGATCGAGGCGATGCACACGAGCAGATTTACCCAGCTTCGGAGCTCTCCGGAGAGATAATACTCCTACTGCTGCTTTGTGGATTATCTTGTGTTCTTGCTAGGGAGCAATGGGAGCTACAAGACCTAGCCTAAGTGTGGCTTCGTATGAGTATGATGAACTAAGCCGGAGCTGGATTGAACCCTTTCTACGTTGCACTTGGGCCTCCTTTTATAGGCACAAGGGGTCACCACATGTGGCAAGTAGACAAGGGTAAGATGGTAAAAACATAGGTTGGTACACCGCTTTGCACAGTGTACAGTGATCTATACCTAACTCTGACGGCAAGGGACAAGAATCATCAATGCTGTCTCGATCGCTGAAACGAGGTAACGAGCACCGTCAGCGCGCCTCCGTTTGCCACGATGGTAGCTCGTCGGCGCCGCTTATCGCTGCTCCCGCTGGCTGCACAGCCCGTCGACACGCGTTCGGGAAACCCCTGTGGCGACACGTTGGCGGATGAGCTGGGCGGAGATGAAGAGAGGTTGCCCGCCCGGCAAGCGCGCATGGCAGGAACCTTGTCGCGCTTGGGGGCTCGGCGCCCACCAAGCCTTCCCGGCAAGCTCCTCTTGCCGGGGTCTTGTTTCCTTCGTGCCCTGGGTGGCCTTCCCGGCAAGCTCCTCTTGTCGGGGCCTTGATTACTTTGTTCTTGAATGGCTCCAAAGGAGCTGCTGAGGATCTTGGCGGTCACCAAGTCAGCCCTACCGCGGGGTGCTGCAACTGTCCGTGCACGAGTTTGGGATACTAGGGTACCCCTACTCTAGTACACCGACAGGAGCCCCCGGGCCTGGGCCACACACGGCGCCAAGCTCTGTTGGGCCAGGCCCAAAACAGTGCACGGGCACGCGCGGTCTGGATTGCGCCATTACTCGTGCTGGACCCACCACGTCGCCCACTTAACAGCACGCACCGGACGTGGCGTCGTGGGGGAGATCGTGGGGCTTTCTTTAATGGGAAAAATCGAACGCCCGCCCCCTCTCCCTTTATAAGCAGGGGGAACAGGCAGGGCGCCCACTTGCCATTGCTATCACATCGAAACCCCGTCGCTTTCCCTTTCTTCTCGAGCCCAAAGAGAGCAACGCCCGCCCCTCCATTGCCACGGTGCCACTAACGCCGTCGACTTATTCCACCACCTCTCCCCATGGCTTCAAGGCCGACAAGGAAAAGGCGTGAATCGCCCGGCGCAGCGGCTCTCATGGCGCTGCGGAAGGAGCGGGCCCTCTTCGATCCTCTTCTCGATAGGAAGGAGCTGCGGGAGCTGTACTACCTTTTCTGGTCGACGGCGACTCGGGCGCACCCGCGCACGAGGGTGATCTCCGCCGCCACGTCCGATAAAGTCTCCATCGGCTGACGTTGAGGCGCTCAAGGCCCTTGTCGCACCCATTGTGGACAGGGTGAGCGGAGTCAAGAGGCTTGATGGCGACCGCGTGGATTAGGCCGCCAAGCTCATCTTTCTCTTGTCGCTGTAGATCATGTTTAGGAGAAAAATCTATTAGATCCGCGACAAGTCATTATGTAATATACACTATCTTAGGCAATCGAATGCAATGTTATTTCCTTTACTCGATTTCTTCCCTTGTACGTTTATACCCTACGCTTTCAGGGGAACTTGTCAGTGCGAACACCTTTTCCGCGAGCGCTGAGTGCGGAACTTCAGCAGCCTGCTGGCGATTCCGCCTCCGACAAGCAACCTTGTCGCAATCTAGTTGCAGCACACTTAAGTTGTTGAGCGGACTCGAAACAAAGTAAGGGCGCAAGCTAGTCGCGAGTCGGTTCCTCCGCGCACAGGTTTTCCATACAAAGTACTATCGTTCGAGGAAGATAACTTAAAAATTTAAAACTGATCGTTTAAACTTAGCAACTTAGCTTCTCTGTTGCCCATTTCCCGGCAAGGCGACAGTTCCTCGAGCGCCGCTTGGCGGCCCACACCATTATCTTCCCCTTCCCCCCCGGTTAACTTGTGGGTGGATGAACCTTCCTCTTGATTGAGAAGAAAGAAGAGAAAATAAAGTTATGGAGCCTAGTGGCTTGTTATCGCTTACCACGTGTGGATGCTGCACAAAATGTTAGTAAACACATGCATATAAATTTAAGAGAGCATGTATTGACAAGTTGTGCGCAACACATAGGCTTTACTGATGCACGGGGTCTGCGCCCGGCTTTGTACAAAGGATTACATGCAACAGCGGCAAGACTTGTACAAAAGGGTGGTTGCCGGAACGGGTCTCGGCAACCGCGCCTTATGGGTAAAACTTGCGAAGATGCTCTATATTACAGGAATTGCTCACCGGAGCGCCATCTTCGGTCTCAAGGCGGACAGCGCCGGGCCTAGTGACTCGTTTCACCCGATAAGGGCCTTCCCACTTCGGCGTCAACTTGTTGGAATTCTTGGCGGATTGGACGCGCCGAAGAACAAGGTTGCCTTCCTCGAAGCTTCTGGCATTGACTTTGCGGCTATGGTAGCGACTTAAAGCTTGCTCGTAACGAGCGGCTCGTACAGCAGCCTGAAGACGATCTTCCTCGAGGAGCAGCGCGTCATCTTGTCGCAGCTGCTCTTGCTCGAGCTCATCATAAGCGAGCACTCGAGGTGACCGTATACGAGTTCCGTGGGGAGAACTGCCTCTGCTCCATAGACTAGAGCGAAAGGTGTCTGGCCAGTGGCTCGATTTGGCGTCGTCCTGATCGACCAATGAACCACCGGCAGCTCCTCGATCCAGTTTCTTCCGCACTTGCGCAGCTTGTCGAAAGTTCTGGTCTTGAGCCCCCGCAGCACTTCAGCGTTCGCTCTCTCTGCTTGACCGTTGCTTCTTGGATGAGCAACGGAAGCAAAGCAGATCTTGGCGCCAAGATCTTGGGCATACTGCATGAAGGTGCGGCTCGTGAACTGTGTGCCGTTGTCGGTGATGATTCTATTAGGAATCCCAAAACGGCAAACAATTGACCTGAAGAACTTGACTGCTGACTGTGCTGTCACCTTCCTCACTGGTTCCACTTCTGGCCACTTTGTGAACTTGTCGATTGCAACGTACAAGTACTCAAAGCCCCCGACGGCTCGGGGGAAGGGGCCGAGGATGTCGAGCCCCCAGACCGAGAAGGGCCAGGATAAGGGGATCGTCTGGAGAGCTTGAGCTGGTTGGTGTATCTGTTTGGAATGGAACCGGCACGCTTCACACTTTGTTACTTGTGCAGTTGCATCCTGGAGGGCTTCTTGCCAGAAGAAACCTTGTCGGAAAGCTTTGCCGGCAAGTGCTCTTGCGCCAATGTGGTGACCACATATACCTCCATGTATCTCTGCCAACAGCTTCTGTCCATCTTCCCGGCAAATGCACTTCAATTTCACACCGTTGAGTCTTCTTCTCGCATGTGATGTTGTCAACAAACTGGTACATACTTGACTGCCGGGCTACTTTTTCCACTTCTTCTTGCTCTTCGGAAGTTCTCTGTCTCAAGGAAATGGACGATTGCTGCGCCCATCTTTGGAGCACGTGGCTCGACAACAAGGGCTAAAGGCTCATCCACCATCGGGAACATTAGCTTCCACGGCAAGAAACTGCGGTTCCGCCGGAGCTTGATGATCCCCGGCAAGCTTGCCGGAGCAAAGCTTGTCGGGAGCGTCTGCTTCAACGAAACAAACCACAGGGTTTGTCGGAGCAGACTGCTCCTCAGTGATATTTGCATTGATTTTAGGGACCTTCTTGGCGGCGGCTCCGGGAGCTCTGCCGGAAAGTAGTCGCCGAAACCAATTTTCTCTTCTTGCCTTTGTCCTGTTGATGGTGTTACGGTTGGCTGAGTTAGCTTGAGCACAAAAATCCCTGGTTCCATTGTGTAACTTAAGTGCGGCACATTTGGAGAGGCCATCAGCTATATCATTCTGAGCTCTTGGAACGTGTTCCATTTGCAGGCCTTCAAAATGCTCTTCCAGCTTCCTCACTTCATCGACGTAGGCTTCCATCAACGGACTTTGATAATCTTTATTTACTTGGCAGATGACAAGTTGCGAGTCCCCCCTAACAATGAGCCTCTTGATCCCAAGGTCTACCGCAATCCTGAGACCGGCAAGCAAACCTTCATACTCTGCAGTATTGTTTGGTGCTTGTTCCTTGGGAAAGTGCATCTGGACTATGTACTTGAGGTGCTCTCCGGTGGGTGTGATAAGCAGCACGCCGGCACCGGCGCCTTGCAGCGAGAAGGCACCATCAAAGTACATCAGCCACTCTTTATTTGTCTCCTTGACGGGGATGCTTGTCTCTGGAATTTCTTCATCTTGCGTTGGCGTCCATTCAGCTATGAATTCTGCCAATGCTCTGCTTTGGATAGTTGAAGTGCTTTCAAACTTGAGACCAAAGCTTGACAGCTCCAGTGCCCACTCGACGATTCTGCCTGTTGCTTCTGGATTTTGTAATATCCTCTTCAGCGGAAAGCGAGTGACAACTGTTATCTCATGTGCTTGGAAGTAATGGCGCAGCTTTCTCGAGGCCATGAGGAGGCCGAAGCAACTTCGCACACCGAGTACCTTGACCTAGCCCCTGTAGAAGGGAACCGACAAAGTAAACTGGGCGCTGCACCATCCTTTTTTGTATCTTGTCGCAACCTGCGCTTGATCTGTTATTATCGGGACCGAGCTTGTGGCGAAGCCCCTCGCTTGTCGCTGGACGCACCTGCCTCGGTTGCCGGCTCATCATCTTCCTCCCTCTCCGCTACTAACGCAGCACTAACCACTTGATTGGTTGCCGCTATATATAGTAGTAACTTCTCTTGTGGCTTAGGTGCGACAAGTATTGGAGTGGAGGACAGGTATCGCTTCAAGCGCAGCCTCCGCTTCGGGAGTCCATTTCATTGGACCTGCCTTTTTCAAAATCTTGAAAAATGGCAGGGCGCGCTCAGCAGACTTAGAGATAAACATGTTGAGAGCAGCCACGCAACCGACAAGCCTTCTGACATCCTTGACGCGCTTCGGTGCTTCAATCTGCTCAATGGCCTTAATCTTGTCGGGATTGGCTTCGATTCCCCGCTGAGACACAAAGAACCCGAGAAGCTTGCCGGAAGGGACTCCAAACACGCACTTCTCGGGGTTGAGCTTGAGGTTGATCTTGCGCAGATTTGTAAATGTCTCATCTAAATCCTGAATCAGAGTTGCTTTGTCCTTGCTCTTGACCACTATGTCATCCATGTAAGCTTCTACATTTCTGTGTATTTGTGGCTCAAAGGCATCATGGACTACTCTTGCAAAGGTTGAACCAGCATTCTTTAAACCGAAAGGCATCCGTATGAAGCAGTACGTGCCACATGGTGTAATGAATGCGGTCTTCTCTTCATCCTCTTCGCCATGAAGATCGATGATATCCTGAATATGCATCAAGAAATGAAAGCAGATCACATCCAGCCGTGGAGTCAACAATCTGGTCGATACGTGGCAAGGAAAATGGGTCTTTGGGATAAGCTTTATTAACATCTGTAAAGTCAATACAAAGTCTCCATTTCCCATTAGCCTTGCGTACAACTACTGGATTGGCCAACCACGTGGGATGGAGTACTCCTCTGACAAGTCCTGCTGCTTCCAACTTCTTGATTTCTTCCACTATGAACTCTTGGCGCTCCACTGCATGTTTCCTAACTTTTTGTTTGACGGGCCGCGCGTGAGGACAGACAGCTAGGTGGTGCTCATTTACTTTCCTGGGAACACCGGGGATGTCATATGGTTGCCATGCAAACACATCGACATTCGCCCGCAGGAAAGCAACGAGCTCGCCTTCCTATTTAGGGTCAAGCGTGGCACTGATGGTGAAGGTACCACCAGTGCCGTCCTCCTTGGCGGGCACCTTCTTGGTCTTCGGCGGAGCTGCCATCGTCTTCTTGTACTTGCCGGTGGATCTCGATGGTGCGTCCTCGACGGTAGCGCAGCACTCCCAAGAGGTGCGCTTGCCGGAGTGGGCATCGAGCTCTTGCGGACTTGGTGGTCTTCTTCTTCCCCGGAGCTTCAGCGGCAAGTGGTTTGCTATCCGTCATGCTGCTGCATCCCGGTAAATCTTGTCGGCGCAGATAAGTGCATCTTTCTTGTCGCCATAGACAGAAATGACGCTTATCGGGCCAGGCATCTTGAGTAAGTTGTAGGCAAAATGAGAAGCTGCCATGAACTTGGCAAGCTACTGGACGGCCAAGTATACCATTGTAGGGCAATGGAAAATCGGCAACGCCAAACGTGACCTTCTCGCCTGAAGTTGAGCTCGCTGCCAAAAGTTACCGCAACGTGATCTTCCCTTTGGGCTTGCTCCTTCTGGGTTGATTCCTTGGAATGTGCCAGTTTCTTCGAGCTCATTGTCGAGGATTTGAAGTTTACGAAGCACCGCAGAGGATATCAGTTCAGTCGGCCCGCCGTCAACCAACATCTTTGTGACCTTGAGGTTGCGGATGGTTGGTGAGACCAACATCGGCAAGCACCCGACCGCAGTGATGCGATCAGGGTGGTCCTCAATGTCGAAGATGATGGGCGTGCTGGACCACTTCAGAGGTTTGCGCGACTCTATGGAGGGTTCTGCTGCATTAACCTCACGCATCCATTGTTTGAGTTGGCGGTGCGAGGTATGCAGAGAAGCACCACCGTCAACGCAAAGGACCTCTGTTGCCTTTTGAAACTCTTGCTCGTCTGCTTCATCGTCTTCCATGTCTTCGTCATCTTCATCTTCATCTTCTTCCTTGTCGCGGCCGCGGGGAGGTATGTCTCCTTGCCGCTGCTTGGCCTTGCCGCGGCGTCCTCCCCGACCGGGTCTCTTCTTACTTGCTGCACCTGCACCTTCTTGGGCCTTCTCCTTGTCTCGCCTCTCATATTCAGCTCTCTGTAGCTCAACGAGCTGCTCGACTTTCTTGCAGCTCTGAAGATCGTGGCCCTTGGTGCGGTGGATCTTACAATACTGCTTGTTGGAGCTGTCAGGCTTGTCGGCGGCCGCCACAGCTTGGCGGTCGGCGTCAACGGCAACCTCCTTGCCGGAGCAACCAGCCTTGGCTTTGTTGGCGGCGCCATCCTTGCCGGACTGCTCGACAACTAGTACTTCTTGGTTTTTCTTCCTTCTGTTGTTTCGCCGCCGGCTCTTCCTTGCCGGGACGATCTCCTCACTGTCAGATTCTGCTCCCACATTCTCTCCTGGGAGTCTTCTTCCTTCTTCAGCGCGTGCACACTTGTCGGCCAGGGCGTAGAGCTCGCTGATGTCTTTCACTTTGCACATCGCCATCTCCTCCCTCATCCTGCGGTTTCGCACATTCTGATGGAATGCACTGATCACTGCAGCAGGGTGGACGTCTGGGATGTTGTAATGCACACGGCTGAATCTCTGGATGAATTTGCGCAAGGACTCTCCTTCCTTCTGGGCGAGTAGGTGAAGGTCACTCTCCTGGCCATGAGGCTTGTGGCCGCCTGTGAAGGCGCCAACAAACTGGTGGCACAAATATGCCCAAGAAGAAATAGAGCTGTCCAGCAAGTGCATGAGCCAGGATCTGACGTTTGGCTTGAGCACTAGAGGAAAGTAGTTGGCGAGGATCTTGTCATCTCGTCCTCCTGCAGCCTGCACCGCAATGGTGTAGATGCTGAGGAACTCCGATGGATGTGTCCTGCCATCATACTTCTCTGGCACATCTGGTTTGAAGTTTTTCTTGTCGGGCCACCGGACTTGCCGCAGCTCACGAGTGAACGCAGGACAACCTACCGCGTACGGTAAGTCGCCTGGTTCCCCTGGCGCATGCATATCGACAGTGGGCCCGGCGCGCTGGTCGGATTGGCGGCGCGCTTCTCTTCGGCGCTCGATGCGGGTTCGAGCGTCTTCTTCTTGCCGTTCTCGAAGAACTTGGCGCTGGTCGCGACGAGCTCGCGGATCCGGCGACGTTGTGGAGTCGCTGTCGAGGTGGATCCGGCGAGTCGGCGATCTTGGCCTTCGGGAGGGGAGTGTCTGGTGGCTGCACCCCGCAAGTCTCGTCGCCATCAGCTTGTGCCTTGTCGCCTTGCCGCGGCTGCGAAGCGTTTGGTTGCCGCGGGACGTCGCCGTTGGCAAAGCCGATGAGGCTCTGGATTGTGGCCCTCCATTCATCGACCTTGTCGGCCGTCGGAGGGTAGTCTAGAAGTAACTGAGCTCTCGCCAAGGCTTCCGCTGGTGTAGTGGGTGGCAATGGCGTACGTAGCGAGGAACGGGATGTGCTCGGACTCCTAACCAAGTTAGGAGGAGCAGCATCCCGCCCAAGTGACCGTACTCCACTGCACTGCATCGCATCTTTGGTGTGCATGCGGGTCTCGAGGGCCTCGGATCCCCAGCTTGGCCTTGATCCAACGAGCGTATGGTGCCGCGAGCATCATGACACTGTCGGTCCCGCGCCTCCTGAGAAGGACGCGGTAAGGATTCGGACGCCGACGCCTGTGCTGCCTTGTCCTTGGACCTGGCGGCGTTGTGGGCTCTCTCGACGACGCCCGTTCCCCCGCCAGCGTTCCCCCCACCACCTGACAGCTCCGGTGGCGGTGGGTTCGACGCAGACGGCTCTGCTGCTGCCGGGACCTGGGTCCCTTGTGGTTCGGAGGGGGGCGGAGATTGCACAAAGAGCGGATCGAGGCGATGCACACGAGCAGATTTACCCAGCTTCGGAGCTCTCCGGAGAGATAATACTCCTACTGCTGCTTTGTGGATTATCTTGTGTTCTTGCTAGGGAGCAATGGGAGCTACAAGACCTAGCCTAAGTGTGGCTTCGTATGAGTATGATGAACTAAGCCGGAGCTGGATCGAACCCTTTCTACGTTGCACTTGGGCCTCCTTTTATAGGCACAAGGGGTCACCACATGTGGCAAGTAGACAAGGGTAAGATGGTAAAAACATAGGTTGGTACACCGCTTTGCACAGTGTACAGTGATCTATACCTAACTCTGACGGCAAGGGACAAGAATCATCAATGCCTGTCTCAGTCGCCTGAACAGTGTAATAGGGACCGTCAAGCGCGCCTCCGTTTGCCACGATGGTAGCTCGTCAGCGCCGCTTATCGCTGCTCCCCGCTGGCTGCACAGCCCGTCGACACGCGTTTCTGGGGAAACCCTGTGGCGACACGTTGGCGGATGAGCTGGAGCGGAGATGAAGATATGTTGCCCGCCCCGGCAAGCGCCTTGCCGCGGCAGGAACCTTGTCGCGCTTGGGGGCTCGGCGCCCACCAAGCCTTCCCGGCAAGATCCTCTTGCCGGGGTCTTGTTTCCTTCGTGCCCTGGGTGGCCTTCCCGGCAAGCTCCTCTTGCCGGGGCCTTGATTACTTTGTTCTTGAATGGCTCCAAAGGAGCTGCTAAGGATCTTGGCGGTCACCAAGTCAGCCCTGCTGCTGGAGGTCTTTGAATCGTTCAGGCACGAGTTCGGGATACTAGGGTACCCCTACTCTAGTACACCGACAATCGCTCCCGAAGGTTTCATTCCGTTTGGACTCCATTTGATATTCCTTTTCTTTGAAACACTGAAATAGGCAAAAAAAAAACAATTCGGGTTGGGCCTCCGGTTAGTAGGTTAATTCCAAAAATGATATAAAAGTGTAAAGTAAAGCCCATAAACATCCAAAACGGGTAATCTAATAGCATGGAACAATCAAAAATTATAGATACGTTGGAGATGTATCAAGCATCCCCAAGCTTAATTCCTGCTCGTCCTCAAGTAGGTAAATGATAAAAACAGAATTTTTGATGTGGAATGCTACCTAGCATATTTCTCTAATTTTCTTTATTGTGGCATGAATGTTCAGATCCAAATGATTCAAGATAAAAGCTTATAAAACATAAAATAATAATACTTCAAGTCATACTAACAAAGTAATCATGTCTTATCAAAATAGCATAGCCAAACAAGGCTCATCCCTACAAAATCATATAGTTAGGCCATGCTTCATTTTCGTCACACAAAATACTCCCATCATGCACAACCCCGGTTTCCGCCAAGCAATTGGTTCATACTTTTTAACGTGCTGCAGCTTTTTCAACTCTCACGCAATACATGAGCGCAAGCCATGGACATAGCACTATATGTGGAATAGTGTGTTGGTTGTGAAGACATAAAGGGAGAAGACAGTCTCACATCAACTAAGCGTATCAACGGGCTATGGAGATGCCCATTAATAGATATCAATGTGAGTGAGTAGGGATTGCCATGCAACGGATGCACTAGAGCTATAAATGTATGAAAGCTCATCAAAAGAACTAAGTGGGTGTGCATCCAACTTGCTTGCTCACGAAGACCTAGGGCATTTTGAGGAAGCCCATCATTAGAATATACAAACCAAGTTCTATAATGAAAAATTCCCACTAGTATATGAAAGTGACAACATAGAAGACTCTCTATCATGAAGATCATGGTGCTATTTTGAAGCACAAGTGTGGAAAAAAAGATAGTAACATTTTCCCTTCTCTCTTTTCTCTCATTCATTTTTTTGGTGGGCAACTTTGGCCTCTTTTTTATTTGGGCTTTTGGCCTCTTTTATTTTTATAAAGTCTGAAGTCTCATCCCGACTTGTGGGGGAATCATAGTCTTCATCATCCTTTCCTCACTTGGGAAAATGCTCTAATAATGAAGATCATCACACTTTTATTGATTTACAACTCAATACTTAGAACAAAATATGACTCTACGTGAACGCCGCCGGCGGTGTACCAGGATATGCAATGAACCAAGCACTACAGGAATCAGCTACTTTGCCATCTGCCACGGCGGACGGCAAAGGCATGAATGGCAGACGGCAAAGGTCTTTGTCGTCCGCCACGGACGGCAAAGAAAGGTCCGGTAAAGAGCTACGTTGTCGTCTGCTTTTGGTGGCTGACGGTAAAGGGGCCTTTGCCATCAGCAGCGGACGGCAAAGAACACAGACGGCAAAAATTTCGTTGTTAGTCCGTTAGGTGGCTAACGGCAGGATTTTGCCGTCCGCCGCTGACGGCAAAATTCGTCCTGCCTTTGCTGTCTGCCGCTGACGGCAAAATTCGTCCTGCCTTCGCCGTCTGCCACTGTAGGCAAACTGACTAAATGGGTCAGCTCCCAGGAAGCACAGTTGGCTGCCACGTGCCTCATTTGCCGCCCGTGGCTATTGGCAAAGAGGCCATTGCCGTCGGTGGCGGATGGCAAAGAGCCTGCATATTGGCTCTTTTTTCCTGTTTTTTTTAATCCAATAACTTTCACATCAAGTATATATGACATATATAGATATATTTCACAGGGCTATTTAACAACACATAAGTTTCATCATACATACATATATAGTTCCATCCATTCATACATAGCAAGTTGCACATACACATAAGTTGCAGCCATAGGAAGTTGCACATACATATTACAATGCAAAGTTTCATCAAGATAGCAAGTTCCATCGTAGCAAGCTAGAAGAATACTAGAAGAGAATGAAATAAAAAACAAGCACTCCATCATAGCAAGCTAGCTTCCGAGAAGTGAATGAAATCTGCAAAATGGCAAATAAGACAGTTAGGAAAAGGTGACTAGGAGAAGAAGACTAGAAGAAGAAGCACGCCATCGTTTGTGAGGTAACTTAGGTGAAATGGATCGTTTATGAGCTAACTTAGGTAAAATGCATCATTTTAGAGCTAACGTAGGTAAAATGGATCGTTTATGAGCTAACTAAGCTAATTATGCCATTTTTACATAAGTAAGCTAAGTACATGTCATTATTGAGCAAACCTAGTTAACTAAGAATATTATAACTAACTTAGGTCATTTTGGAGGAAACAAAGCTAAGTATAGATCGTTTTAGAGCTAACTTAGGTAAAATGCCTGGTTTTGGAGGTCAGTAAGATTATTAAGTCATTTTGGAGGAAAAGAAGCTAACTCTAGGTCATTAAGGTAAGCATATTGGAGGAAATAAAGCTAAGTCTAGGTCTTTATGCATGTGTTAAGCAAAAAACTAGAGAAACTTACCTTGATCATGGAGGTGTAGGAGCGGGCTGGCTCGTGCCAGTAGCTGGAGAAGGATCATGTGATGCTTGTGTGGAGTTACGCTGCACCAAAGATCATTTCCAATGTTTCGTTAGGATGATGATACTCAAATGTTAAGACTAGCAAGTAACATCCATTCAAATTAAACTCACCGTTGTCTCAGGAGCAATCTCTGGATCAATGGCTATGGAGCCACACACTACTAGGGAAAAGGCTAGCAGCAGCTCGGGTTTTAGATGTATCAGTAGCGCGGGTATAGGCGCTACTAATAAGGCGCTGCAGCTATTGCTTAGCAGCAGCGCGTGTCAGCCCGCGCTACTGCTAGGACAAATAGCTGCAGCGTTTGTTCGTTACCACGCTGCTGCTAAGATAACTACTTGCAGTGTGTTTTCTGCCCATCGCTACTAGTACTTTTTTTTATTTTTTTATTTTTAGTGTATTTATGCGCCATCATACAAATATTGGTACAATACTAGTTATGAGGTTTACATCATTATGTCCATAACAGTGTGTCAAATGAAGGTGGATTAGGTTCAAGTGGAGGCAATATGTGGTGCATGTCAAAAGTATACTACTAATCCAAACTTGATCTAGTTTGGACTAGTAGTACTTCGATGTGCACCACATGTTGCCTCCACTTGAATCTAATCCGCCAAAGACAAGATATTTAATCATCATCATGGTCATTACCACCAACATTATTTATTTAATCACCACTAACACTAGCTAATAATAATCATCATAGTCATTACCACCAACACTAGCTATTTTATCATCATAGTAATAGTGTAGCACATCATCATCCTCGAAACTCATTTCTAGCTAGCTAATCACTCCTGCTGCTCTCTCTTAGGTAAAACAACATAAAACATGTGTAGCTCTCCTCCTTGATCAAGTTGGAGCATGCAGATGAACCTGTCTCCTAATCGTGGAAAGCGCCTCTGTTTGCTGCCCCTAGTACTTCTCTGCGCTCCCCAACACATATTTGGTCCAGTCTTGCACTATTAAGCATCCGTCGCTAATCTTGAATGCACTAAAGTAATCTGTAGGATATCTTGGCGAAGCTGATAATACTCATGGTACCTTTAGTCTCGATCCCATAAGGCACAACATTCATCGGAGTCCCTGTTGAAGAACATCGTATGGTAACATACTTAGCAATGAAGTTTAGCTTCAAAAATAACGTATGGAAAAGATGCAATGAGGAAAAATAGTAAAAATCTTACCATCCTTCCTAAATGGATGTGACCGTAGTTCATTACGAACACTATTGGTCGCACGTTTTTAGTACTAACATTTCTAAATCCAGGAAGAAAATTTGTCTTGACAGTATCAGGATCCTCAAGCCATGAAACATAATGACTTAGCTCCTCGCAGTTTAGTTCAGCCTCGGGACAGTAGTAGGTCCTGTCTACCAAGCGCTGGACATGTTTGCTTGCACCAAAATAAGCTGATAATACAAATTAGTTGTCAACTATTTTTGAATAAACAATATCAAAGACATAAATATGGTTGAGAAACTTACATAATGGTATAACTGGAGGCGTCTGCACATCGACCCAGATGTCGGTATTACCTTCAATATCATCTTCCGTACGAATACCAAAGGTGATAACCATATCAGGCTCAAATGCATAAGTCTTGCATAGTGCTCGCCATGTTTTGCATCCAAAATAGGTGTAGTCGTCTGAATTGTATAATTTTGCATGGAAAATATAACCATGCTCGGTCTTCAAATAAACTTTCTTTACCTCCGCAGATGGTGAAACCTATCTTATCCAATACAAAAACTCTTGCATGGCAGGGGATACGCTAGTAGAATAGTAAAAATATATAAGTTCAAGCAAATGAAGCAGATGTCATGCTTAGCTACGAAAATAGACTTGTCGTTATGACTTACTGTATCCATTTCGAAGTTCTCGTCCAGCTTGATGCTGAAGCGCCTATCATCATCTAGGAAGATTCCGTCGCACGAGGCAGCACATCGTCTTCGCAGTATTTGCAAATACCGAAATCCTTTTCGTCGTCGACATTTCCTATGTTCATAGTTAAAACATTAATTGAAAATCGATCAAGACAACTACCAGGATACTCAACACACAAATCCGGGGCACTCGATATTTCCTACATATTCTGGCACAAGTCATGCCAAAATTCATGGAAAAATCCGGCATGACCTTTGCTAAAATAGGACATATCGAGCGCCTGAAATTTGCCGGAACGGAAATGAATCAACACTCCGACAAAACATAGGCCACTCGGAGGTGTAACATGCAAACATGACCGGCCACTTGGATATTGAGCAACACAAGATATACATTTCAAACTATCTTATAGGACTCAAATTAGCATGCATTCAATAAGCAAAAGTAAATCATCTCATGCGTCCCTACATCGTCGAATATTATCACTAATACATCACGAATAGTGTCATACATATAACATCACTAATACAACTAAAACCCTAGCACACGACGGGTATTGGCGCGGGCGGTGGACACCCACAGAGAAGGAACCATCACGGGATCATAGCTCCAGTGAGATCCCTGGAGAACCTTCCAGGTATTGGAGAACGACATGTGCTCCAACACAAACAAGTAGCGACGGACGTGCGCATCCTCCTCACAGACACGGTGACGCACCACCTCCGCGGAGTCCTCAAGCCTCTGGATCGTCACTGGCCCACGCAACCGCCACCAAAGAAGGTTCGGGTCAACGACAGGATGGCTCCTCACCAACCTGCGCCCCCCGGTAGGTAGCGCCTCCCATTACCACCCCGGCGGAGCCCGGTCCCGGACATGGCCGATCTGGTCAAGCAGGTGTCGTCCTCCGCCGACTCGACGACGAGGATGCGGGATAGGCATCGACCACGTCGAGGCGGGAAAAATTGCTTTAACTAAAAAATAGCAACAAGTTCTTACTAACTAGTTCTATTAATTCAACTAGTTCTTACTAAAAATAAACTTACTATAAATAAAAATATACTAATACCTAATTAGTACCTAGTTCTTAATATGCAACTAAAATAAACTTACTATAAATAAAAATAAACTTAATATGCAACTAAAATATAAAGAAACCCTAGGCAGAGGTAGGGAGAGGGAGGAGGCGTGCTCACCTCGGGTGCTCTGACGAGGAGGGGCAGGCGGCGGCGGGGTCGGGCTCGAGGCTTGGCGGATGGCGGCTGACGCCGAGGTCGGGTCGGGCGGCGTCAGGCGACGTTGAGGTCGGAGGCGGGCGGCGTTGAATCTGGGTCGGGCGTCGTCGGGCGGCGTCTGGGCGGCGTTGAGGTCGGGGTCGAGGCGGCGAGAGGGTGCGGAGGCTTGGCCGACGGCGACGGCAGCGCGTAGAGTGGAGAGAGTTAGATTTGGGGGAAAGTGGCGTGGGGAAGGACGAACCCCGTGGTTAAGTCAGAAGTAGCAGTAGCGCGTTCCGAGAAAAGCGTTGCTGCTACCTTAGCTACAGCGCGTTCGCTGATACATGCTACTGCTACTCCTTTCTCTTTTTTCCCTTTTTCATTTAGTTTTCTTCACATTTTATTTGTTTCCTTTCACCTTATTCTATTTCTTTCATTTTCAATTACCTTTCCATTTTATTTCTATTTAATTTTATAACATTTAGCAGCAATGAGATTATATTAAAACGCGCTGCTACAAACAGTGTAGCGGTAGCGCGGTTCGTCATAGATCGCTACTACTATGTGTAGCTTATGAGCTAAGCCGTGGTAATTTTAGTAGTAACATGTGTACAGCAAGACGCGCTACTGCTAGATCTTTATCTGCAGCGCGGTTACCTCAGACGCACTATTGCTAATTAGCACCAGCGTGCTTTTTTGACCCACGCTACTGCTAAAGTTCTGTGTATAGGGTTTTCCCTAGTAGTGACGGGACCTCCCGCCACTAGATATCATCACTTGCTCTAGATCAATGGGAATCTGGCTCGGGTTAAACTCCTCCCCTTTCCTCGCCTTCCCTTGACTTGCTTGTAAGAGGCAGTGTGGGCCATGGCATACAGGTCGTACCCCTCTGGCACCTTATCCGTCTTATTGTAGCATGCCTGAAAGAGAGAAACAAAGTAAATTAGTAATTAAAGGGCTCAAGCTAGCATGATGAATGAATTGCATTAATCATGAAGCAAACCACATACCCAATTCCACCCGAACTGATATAAGTTGGAGCTACCTTGATGGTGTGGCACACCTTCAATTTGGGCACGTTTGTCTTTGGCCTCAGTCGGCTCCCCTTGCATCTTTCAACACCTGCCATGACAAAGAGTAAACGAAATTAGTACAACATAAAAAAAATACCGACATGAATAATAATATGTATATCACTTAAGTGTATCATCATCAAGTACAACATAAAAAAATTGAATACCTAACACTACTAATAATCTCGATCAGTATCATCAATAAATGCATAATCATCATCATCACTATAATCAATGATGGGCTCATAGGGTTCAGTGGCATCAACATGTGGAAGGCCACCTTTACGTAATCGGTCAAGCATTGACAGGTCATCCGCAGTAGTAACCTCTTCTTGTTCTGAATCTTCTTGTTCCTCCTCTGGGGTGATGTGGGATTCACTGTCGCTGTCTACTTCAATGTTTTGGGGTGAAATATACCGGTTCTTGAAACGCTTTTTGGAAAGACGTGTCTCTTGGAAGAATTCTCCTTCATATGTGTCTGGGTTAATGTGAGGTTCATAATCCTCTTCCTTTGGGGGAGATAGTCTAGCACGTGGCGGTACTTCATAAACGACATCCCAACCTTTCAGATTTGGATTAGTTTGGCAGGCCCACGGTAGATAGAATACTTGGGTCGCCTGTTGAGCCGTAATATAGACATCAGGAACATCTAAATGGGTGCTTTGGTTGATTTCAACTAGCCCTATATGTTCATGAGTCCTTCTAGTCTCCTTTGGCTGAAACCAATAACATTTGAAGACTACGACATTCGGTGGGTTTTCACCATAGAATATAAGTTCATAAATTGCTTCAACTCTCCCATAATACACGGTACCTCCTTCGCCGATAGCAGATACACAACAATTTGTAGACTTTCGGTCGGCCATAGATAGCTCTTTGCCATAGGTACGAAAGCGATACCCGTTGATGTCGTAATTGTCAAATGAACGGACCTTATAGTCAAAACCATTAGCGACTTGTCTCAATTCGGTGTCCATAGACTCTGAATTAGCCTACAAGTTTAATATGAAAGGATTGTTGCATTACGCACAAATTAGTGAATGAAATGAAATTGTCTAATAGAAATTACTGTTTGTTTGAACCAAGAGATGAAACCGGGATAGCCGCCTCCTTGCTTTGCGAGAAGCTCATACTCTTCGACGGAATCCTTTTGGATCACCGCTCCATACGAGAATAGGGCGACGTATCAACTGTATGAAATATCCAAGAATAAGAGCAGTCCAAAAGAAATAGAAGTTGCGAAACAATGTACCGAGAACTTACTCGATATACGGCCGCACTTCTATCAGGTTGTTGAAGATATACAACGAAATGGTCCGCCATTCTTCGTTGTCCAAACATACTGGATTTGAAACACTGGCTGGTGCGAGATTCCCTTTGAATAGGCTGAGGTTGGATCCACCCTTTTTAGGCTCGTCGGCATTGTACCGAGGCTTTGGATTATGCAAATGACGATTTTTGGTTTCATAGTGTGATGTCACGAAGTTTGCCGCCTTCTCAGTGATGAATGCCTCAGCCATCGATGCTTCAATTCTATATTTATTTTTACATTTTTCTCGAAGCGTCTTCTGCATCCTCTCAGTTGGGTAGCACCAACGATTTTGCACGCCCCCCCCCCCCAATCTTGCCTCGGTCGGGAGATGCAAAATCAAATGTTGCATTGGATTAAAGAAGCCCGGTGGAAAGATCTTATCTAACTTGCAGATCAACTCCGGTGCCAACTCTTCCATTTCTTCTAGCACGTCAGGCGATAGTTCTTTCGCACAAAGAACACGGAAGAAATAGCTGAGTTCTGCCAGTACTAGCCATTCATCCTCAGGCATGAAGCCACGCAACATCACCGGCAATACCCGCTCAATCCATATGTGTCAATCATGACTCTTGAGACCAAATATCTTCAATTTATCAAGACTCGCTCCCCTCTTTGTATTCGCTGCATACCCATCGGGGAACATCAACTGCATTTTCACCCACAAGATAATTTCCCTAATAGCTGGCCTTCCAAGATTGAACCATGCCTTCGGCTTCGTCCAGTTCTGCTTTCCTTTCGGTTCTTTCATGATTTGTAACGGCCTATCACATAGCGCCTCCAGATCGACTCTAGCCTTAGTATTATCCTTTGACTTCCCATCTATGCCGAACAATGTACCAAAAAGTGCCTCGGCAATATTCTTCTCAGTGTGCATCACGTCGATGTTGTGTGGGCAAAGGAGGTCTTTGAAGTAAGGCAGATCCCATAAGCATGTTTTGTGAGTCCAGGCGTGCTCAGAATTATACCCCTTGAAGTACCCTGGATGCTCTGGATTTGGCTCAAGAGCGTTTAACTGATCCAGGGTCTGTTGGCCTGTCAACGCAGGTGGTGCAAAGTTTTTTACAACTCTACCTCTGATGAAGTTCTTCTTGTCTTTCCTGAACTTATGGCGAGGATCCAGGAACTGTCTATGCATGTCGAAGCAAGAGAACCTGCGACCGCATACAAGCCAATGAAACTCAATAGCTCCCTTGCATGTGGGGCACGGAACCTTCCATGCACACACCAGCCAACGAATAGCGCATACGCCGCAAGTCATGCGTCGAGTACATGTACCGACACGCATTATGAAGTTTCGTTTGCTATAGGCGTCGTATGTCTTGAACCCATTATCCTGCTTCTTGCAATTCGTCCTAAGCGGCTGCATGTACACATTCATATTTTTTCTTGGATAGTTGGGCCCTGGAATTATCAACGTCGGAAAATGTTCTTTCTTTACATAATCTGTCCGGGGAGATTGAGTGGAAAGACAAACACAGGCCAACAACTGTATTGGGCTGCCGTCATACCAAACACATCGAACCCATCCGTGCTAATGCCGACTCGAGGATGCCTCGGATCTGCCGCTTTGTCGCATGTAATTCATCAAACTTTTTCCACACAACACCATCCGATGTGTACCATCATCAAATTCCCATCGCATCTAGTTCGGTTCTTTTGCCTGTTTTGTGCCATGTCATCCGTCCGGCCGTCTCTTCTACCATGAAAAGACGTTGAAGTCTTGGTACGATTGGCATATACCAAGAACACTAACGGGATTTTGGTCGTGTCTTCTCACCCATACCGTTGTCTACCACAATATACGGAAGACTTGCAAATGGGACAATAGTTCAAGTCCGCATAGTCAAGCCTAAATAAGGCACATCCTTTCTCACAGGCATGTATCTTCTCATAGGGCATCTTGAAGGCACGGAGGATTTTGTCCGACCGGTACAGGTTTGCGTGCATTACACGGCCTTTGGGTAGAAAGCGCCCAAATCTCGTCATAATTGCGTCGTAGCATTCTCTCGCCCAAGTTGAACTGAGCCTTGAGCCATTACTTTTGAGATGGCATCCAACCGACAAAGCTCGGTGTGCTCGTGGAGCGGACGCTTTGAAGACTCCAACATTTCATTGAAGGCCTTTGCAGATTCCTCCATCTCCTCGTCCGAATCCCGAGCATCATCATAGTCTTTCACCATGTTTTCCATCCGGTACCATGCTCGCGGTGCGAGGACGATCCACCTCAGCTCGGTCACGTTGGGCAGACTCACCATGAAATGTCCACACCGTATAATCGAGCGTAAAACCATTCTTCTGCAGGTGTTTGCCCATTTCGGCCACTGTCCTCTTTTCCCAATTGCCGCACCGGAAACAAGGCACCAGTTTTTCATCTGGCCATTTGCAAATGCGGCTTGCACAAACCCTTGGTTTTGTGAACCATTCAGCGCCCATTTTTTCGACCAGCGTGACGGTATACATCCACGCATCGATCACTCATCTTGACTTTCGAGCTCTTGGACACACAACAATTATATATATAATTCACCATGTATATATTCATCAGTTGATCTACTTTGTCAATTTTATTACGTCCATGCAACCTACACTCTAATAGGTAATGATAGGTCCTAATCCCACCGAGTATGTGTAGATTGGGTTCATTTTCCCATGCTATGCTCCGGATCCGACGCAAAATTTCGGCACCACCTCCCCGCTGTTCTCCTGATACACGTCTCTGCAATAAACAGAGAGGATGTGTACCCGGAGAACAACAAGGGAGGCACTAACGAAATTTATGCGTCGGATCCGGAGCAAAGCATATGGGAATATGAACCCAATCTACACATACTCGGGCTGTCCATGGATAGCGTTGGACAATTCGAAAGGATCAAGGTTATAAATATGCAAATGCATGCATATTTATAACTATGACGCTTTCGAATGGGAGACACATATTGGTTATGCATACTGATGATTCAAGACACATATATAGCTAGCTATCAAATTTCATCGGCACGAACACCGGAACAGAGCAAATAATTAACGGGGGAGGAGGTCATGTCATTTGTGCTCACCCACGAACGAAGGGGCAGAGCTCGTCAAACGCACGGCGAGGTCGTCGAACACCAAACCTCGCAGCGGTGAGACAACTGCACATTTAAATCAACCCAATCAACAAAATCGTAAAATATATGACCTAAATAATAATTCACAAATATAAGACCCCGTCGGCCTCGGGGGGTTGGGTGTCGGGGTGTCTGGGTGTCGTGTCGGGGTCGGGGTGTGGTGTCGGGTCGGGTATCGGGTCGAGGGTCGGGTGTCGGGTCGGGGTCAGGGGTCGGGGTGTGGTTTTGGGGTCAGGGGTCGGGTGTTTCCTTCTATCCTTCTTCTTCTTTCTTTCTCTTCTACTTCTTCTTTCCTTTCTTCTTCTTCTTCTTTCATCTTTTTTCTACTTTTTTACTTCTTTTCGTTTCTTCTTTTCTTCTTCTTCTACTTCTTCTACTTCTTTTCTTCTTCTTCTTTTTTCATCTTTCTACTTCTTCTACTTCTTCTAATTCTTTTCTAACACTAACACTAACACAATCTAGCACTAACAATTAAACAGCAAAAAAACAGAAAAAAAGTAGTAGTCCCTCACCGAGCAATGGGAAGGTCGGTGGGGGGGCACAGGCGGCGGGCCAAGGGTGCTGTGGGTGAGCTGGCGGCGGGCGGGGCGGGCAAGGGGGCGGGGAAGGCAGCCAGGGCGGGTGGCGGAGGGTGGTGGGCGACAGGCGTCGGCGGGTGGGGTGGGGGCGGAGGGGTGTTGGGGCGATGGGCCAAGGGTGCGGGGGCGGGGGCGGCGCCGGGCGGTGGGGGCTGCGGTGGATCTAGCTAGGGCGGGGCGGCGGGGAGGAGAGAGGAAGAGAAGAGAGATTAATGGGAGGGGGTGGCGTCCGTTAGTTTCTCGGCTCTTTGCCGTCCGCCGCTCTTTGCCGTCCGCCATTTTCTCTCTTTGTCGTCAGCTAGCAGACGGCAAAGAGGTGGGGCGTTAAGTTTTTTTTAAACGGGCGGGTGGGTGGGGCCACCTCCCTCTTTGCCGTCAGCTGGCGGACGGAAAAGAAATGGTGCATAGCAAAGAGCTTCTTTGCCGTCTGCCGTTTCTCTGCCGTCTGCTTTTCGGTAGCTGATGGCAAAGAGCTTCTTTGCTGTCCGCTAGCGGACGGCAAAGATCTGATTCCAGTAGTGAAGAGTGACATGTATGAAAAATTATGGAGGTGGCCGTGCCACAAATACGAGGTCAACTACATGATAATGCAAAGAGCAATATGACAATGATGGGGTGTGTCATAATAAACGGAACGGTGGAAAGTTGCATGGCAATATATCTCGGAATGGCTATGGAAATTCCATAATAGGTAGGTATGGTGGCTGTTTTGAGGAAGGTAAATGGTGGGTGCATGATACCGGCGAAAGTTGCGCGGCATAATAGAGGCTAGCAATGGTGGAAGGGTGAGAGTGCGTATAATCCTTGGACTCACATTAGTCATAAAGAACTCATATACTTATTGCAACAGTTTACTTTCCTTCGAAGCAAAGTACTACTACGCATGCTCCTAGGGGAAGGGTTGGTAGGAGTTAACCATCGGGCGATTCCGACCTCCACACATAAGGAAGACAATTAAAAGAGCACCCCATACGTGCATGCTACGGGACTTGCCAACCTTAACACAAGTATTTCTCAGTTTCATTATTTCCCCACTAGCCTGACTCTAACACTACCACCTTTATATCTCAAAACAATCATCAAGCATCAAATTGATCATAGTTTTTAATGCACTTTCTATGATAGTTTTCATTATACCCAACTTGGATGCCCATCATATTAGGACCAATTTTATAACCATAGCAAATACCATGCCGTTCTAAAAGACTCTCAAAATAATATAAGTGAAGCATGAGAGTCAATAATTTCTACAAGTTAAGCCACCGCCGTGCTCTAAAAAGATATAAGTGAAGCACTACAGCAAAATTGTCTAGCTCAAAAGATATAAGTGAAGCACATAGAGTATTCTAATAAATTCCAAATCATGTGTGTCTCTCCCAAAAGGTGTGTACAGCAAGTATGATTGTGGTAGACTAAAAATCAAAGACTCATATCATACAAGATGCTCCAAGCAAAACACTGGCGAATAAAAATATAGCTCCAAGTAAAGTTACCGATAGACGAAGACGAAAGAGGGGATGCCTTCCGGGGCATCCCCAAGCTTAGGATTTTGGTTGTACTTGAATTATCTTGGGGTGCCCTGGGCATCCCCAAGCTTAGGCTCTTGCCACTCCTTATTCCATAGTCCATCAAATCCTTACCCAAAACTTGAAAACTTCACAACACAAAACTCAACAGGAAATCTCATAAGCTCCATTAGTGCAAAAAAAACACCACATAAGGTACTGTAATGAAATCATTCTTTATTTATATTGGTGTTAAACCTACTGTATTCCAACTTCACTATGGTTCATACCCCCCGATACTAGCCATATATCCATCAAAATAAGCAAACAACACACGAAAAACAGAATCTGTCAAAAACAGAACGGTCTGTAGCAATCTGTAACTCCAGAATACTTATGGAACTCTAAAAATCCTACCAAAATAGGAATTCCTGGGAAATTTGTTTATTGATCTACTGCAAAAAAATAAACTAAAAATAACGTTTCTGTGATATATTAAAATTATTCTCATGCACGCAAAAGTTTCTGTTTTTCAACATAATCAAATTAACTATCACCGTAGGTTATCCTATAGGTTCTACTTGGCACAAACACTAATTAAAACATAAAACCACATCTAAACAGAGGCTAGATGAATTATTTATTACTAAACAAAAGCAAAAAGCAAGAAACAAAAATAAAATTGGGTTGCCTCCCAACAAGCGCTATCGTTTAACGCCCCTAGCTAGGCATAAAAGCGATAATAGATCTAAGTATTGGCATCTTTGGTATTGGTCTTTTCAATAGAACACTTATAACCTTTAGGAGTTTCTTTATTTTAGTAATGATTAAACTCCAAGGCAAGAAATCAAGAGATTCGTTCATAGCAAAAGGTTCCTTAATGAAAGAGAAAAAGTTGGGATGAACACTTATTGATTTGAGATCCACATTTTCCTTACTAGAAGATTCACCCTTATTATTAGGAACATACATTAATTTGAAAATTTTGGTAGGAGGAGTTGGAGTATTTTTCACAGATGAAAAGGCAGCCCCCAAGTTGGTAATAATATCCTCAAGTTTACCGATTCTTGTAGAATCTTGATCTAATCTTTCGTTAACTATAGTTTCTTTATCCTTACAACTTTTCAGAGTAACTCCAACCTTAGATCCATATTGGGTAATTTGATTGCGGATCTTTTTATCCAAATTTTCAATTAACTCAACAGTGGCAACTTTATTTTCAATAATTTCAAGCCTTTGCATCACATGTTCTAGAGTTAAGACCGTTCCATTAACCAAGAGAGGTGGTGGGCCAGCCAAATCTAACATAGCATTATAAGCATCAAAAGCGTGGTTACCCAGGAAATTCCCTCCGGTAATGGCATCAAGAAAACTTCTATACCGAGGAGTAATGCCTACATAAAAATTGCGAAGAAGAACGGAAGTAGATTGCTTTCTAATAGATCTATTTTGAGCATTGCAAATTCTATGCCAAGCATCCTTTAAATTTTCTCCCTCCCTTTGTTTAACATTGAGAACTTCATGATCGGGAGTACTAACCATAATAGTAGGACTAGCCATGACGACGAGATAAACGATCTAACACACGAGCACACAAAAGGCGAGCGAAAAAGAGGAGAACGGAAAAGAGAGGGCGAATAAAACGGCAAGGGTGAAGTGGGGGAGAGGAAAACGAGAGGCAAATGGCAAATAATGTAATGCGAGGGAGATGAGTTTGTGATGGGTACTTGGAATGCCTTGACTTGAGCGAAGGCCTCCCCGGCAACGGCACCAGAAATCCTTATTGCTACCTCTTGAGCACTGCGTTGGTTTTCCCTTGAAGAGGAAAGGGTGATGCAGCAAAGTAGCATAAGTATTTCCCTCAGTTTTTGAGAACCAAGGTATCAATCCAGTAGGAGGCTCCACAGAAGTCCCTCATACCTACACAAACAAACAAGAACCTCGCAACCAACGCGATAAAGGGTTGTCAATCCCTTCACGGTAACTTGCGAAAGTGAGATCTGATAGATATAATAAGATAAGATAAATATTTTTGGTATTTTTATGATATAGATTGAAAAGTAAAGATTGCAAATAAAAGTAGATTGGAAACTTATATGATAAAAGATAGACCCGGGGACCATAGGTTTCACTAGTGGCTTCTCTCAAGATAGCATAAGTATTACGGTGGGTGAACAAATTACTGTCGAGCAATTGATAGAAAAGTGCATAGTTATGAGATTATCTAGGCATGATCATGTATATAGGCATCACGTCTGCAACAATTAGACCAAAACGATTATGCATCTACTACTATTACTCCACACATCGACCGACTCCTGCCTGCATCTAGAGTCACTACAAGAAATATGTCAACTTGTGACCCTCACTATTGGTCGCTGAAAGGTCCTAGTTTTTCATTTGCGACCTTTTTGTGACTAAAAACAGAAGGTCAAAAGCTGGCGGTCGTAAACTGAAATTAATGACCTTCTTTGTGATATGTAAAAGGTCGTTGGTTCCACGACCAAATTTTTGGTCACTAGCAACCTCCCCGGGCTACATAGGCATCCAGCATGGCAAGCTGACATGGATAAGAATCATCCCCGATCCGATTCGGCGTTCTACATGGGCCGAGCCCATTACTTCAGCCTATTTATATATTTTTTGTATGAATTTTTTGTCAGCTTCATGGACCAAGCCCAACAATTCAGCCTTTTAATTTTCTGGGGCATGGCCCTTTTGCAGACCATTTCGTTAAGCCTTTTTGTTCATGTTTTCCAGAAATAAACAATGTCCCAGTCCACTATTAATTGGGCCATAGCCTTTTTAGAGCCCATATATTATTCGGTCCAATAGAACATTTGGTCTTTTTATTCACTGATTTCCAGTTTACACATTTGAACAGCAAACACTCAATAATTCTTTCTTATACATGCATCTCACTTACAGTATTACATGAGTACAGGAAAGAACACTACAGGCAGCAAAAAATGCATCCATCTCGCTTACAGTATTACAGTAAAGAACACTAAAGCGAGCTCACAAGCCTCACATACAGTAAGTCTTGCCTGTCATAACCAAATTCCAGAAAAATGCATCCATCTCACTTACATCTCAGCATCAATGCAGCAACAATACAAATAGGACAAATGGTCCAGGAGCCATGCATCTCAAAGATCTCACTTACATCTCAAAGATCAATGCATCTCAAGATCTGTCAAGATCAAGCAGAGCACAAATGGTCCAGGAGCCGACCTCCCAAAGGAGCGGCATGCTGCTGCTTTGCTTCCCCATATAGGACACTCTCCTAAGATAGCAACCCAAAAAACAAAAAACATGATTAGGGAGCTGGTACATAAGAAAAGGAATTAATGCACGAATGACATATACAACTAAAAAAACAGGATATGAAATATTATTAGAATTGCACATTAGGTGGCTGCAAGATAACTTTTGCTTCATATAAAGGAACTAGAATTAGCACCCAAAAACTAGAATTTACTAATGTGTTTGTCACACTACCAAAATTCAAGACAAACCATGACAGGGAGATGAGTGAATTGCAGCGGAGGAGGCATCTAATTTGACTACACAATCATTGAGTGAAAGAAAACATCAAAGAATTCAGAAATTTCTTAACTGAATGCAAGCAAGTTTGCATATGACACAGCAGGTCTGCAGTCCCTAATTAGATTAGATATTCCGACTCATGAGCCACATGCATAGACACTTACTAGAACCTGCTTATGCTTAAACTAGAAATAGAACAAAAGAAAACTGAACCTATCTATTCAACAGAGAGACATAGCATGGGAGGAGCACCTATGTCAAGAGAAATCACACATGGCCTGAACCCTGGGCATCATTTTAACTTACAAACTGCATCACTAAATAGGACTACCAGGTTAGTGACAACCTTAAAATGGAATCAGGCAGTCTCACGTTTTGAGCCACTTATAAGATCAATTCCAGTTTTCACTGCATAAACCAAGCAGAGTTTAACCAAGTTGGTGCTGGATGTTGGCCTCCTCTCCTCTAGCACTGGAGCACCTGCGTACTCATGCTTCGGACCTGTAATGCATAAATTGAAAATGTATTTGTTATAAAACAAGGTAGCATCACGATCGTGGATAAGACCAAGATAGGATCGCAGATGAAACTACACTGCTCCATAGCAGCAACTCTGCAGATGAACAAAATAGCTTGAACAAAAGATGATGCAGAAATAAAAGAACACGTTCCATTTATGAAGTACCAAGATGCTCCTGTTTCATGATTCAATGAGCAAGCTACTACAGATTAATCCTCTATGCATCTTTTAGAGTAAAATAAAACTAGGATGTCTGCTGGGATGGTGGAATCAGACTTACATCATCTATAGAGAAAAATTGAACGAAGTCAGAGACTGAATTCTAACCCTATCTTGTTGTTCAACCCCACGCTTGTTTTCATCTGTCAATAATAGCCATCTGAACTTTAGTGAGCTGAGCAATGGAAACAAACCTTGCCCGTTCTTGCCGAAGCCCTTGCCGGACTTCCAGCCCATCTTCTGCAGCAGCCTGACGCCAACGTTGGAGGAGGCGAGCTGCGTGTCGACGGACGCCTGCTCCAGACCCTCCGTGTCGAGGTTCGCCACCGGCCGGTGGCCCATCGGCAGCCAGAACTCCACCTCCTCATCCACCCGGCCATACCCTCCTCCGTACTCCTCATCCGCCACCTTCCCAGAGACAGGGTGCTTCTTGCCGCTACCTATGCTGCCGTGGTCGGGCTCTCCTGCGCAGCACGGGTTAGATGGCGGCGGATCTGTAGCGCGAGTCGGCCCGAGGAAGCAAAGCAAGTTGCGGCTGGGTCGCACTCACCATGGCTTCCACGCGAGCGTGGATCTGGGGCCGCCATGGAGCGCAGAGAAAGGGCGCCGCGACCTAGCGCGAGGGTGGATCTGGGGGTAGAGGGAGGGGAGAGGCGGGTCAACGGTGGGTGGGTGGGGTGGAGCTAGTAGGGAGGCGCCGGAGGGGAAGACGGCGGATGAGGGTGCGGCGGTCGGCGGCAGCTAGGAGCGGGCCGACGGTGGCGAGGACGAGGAAGGAGGGGGAGGACGGGGATCGAGGGAAGGTAGGTGCATGGCGGCGGGGGATCGAGGGGGGTGGGTGGGTGGGTGGGTGGGGGTGGCGGCAGGGGATCGGTTCTGGGGGAGTGGGTGGGTGGGTTAGGTTTTTTGTTTCTCGGAAAAGCTCCATCGTTGGATGTGTCCGTGATGGATGGCTCAGATTGCCTTCAATTTGGTGATCCGCGTGAGGTTGGTTCCTCGCGTCTCATTGGCCGGCTGTCTCACGCTTGAATCGCAAAATTTTTGTTTTTTTAAACCTAACAAAGTGTTCATCTTGGAATGGCAAACAATGTAGCCAAATAGAGCTTTCATTTTCATTGCACAAAAAAATATATTCCATTTTCCGAGTGCATAAAATGGTTTTTTAATAACCTACCAAATATTCGTTCCAACAAAGCACCTCTCTATTTTCCAAAAATATTAGACTATATTTTATTTAAAATTGACCAAATGGTTGGGTATCAAAATCTTTGATACACCTCTCGTGAAAATTACAAATTGCTGCCGATTCAGCTGGAACCGGGTCAAATTTGAACTACAGTTGTCTCATAGTTTGCTTCTTATTTTCTTCAAAAATAATTTCCAGGTACATAAGTATCTATTGGAATGGTAAACAATGTTGCCTAAGAAAGTTTTTATTTTCTTTGGACGAAAAAATCATTTTCCATTTTTTGAGCGCCCAAAATGAGGTTTTTTGTGAAGAACCTACCAAATAATTGTTCCAAAATTGGACCAAATAAATTTTCTAAAATACTAGGCCATATTTAATGAACAATTGACCAAATGGTTGGGTGTCAAAAGCTTTTATCCACCTCTCGTGAAAAAGTCAAATTTTCGCCGATTCAGCTGGAACCGGGTCAAATTTGAACTGCGGTTGCCTCATAGTTTGCTCTTTATTTTTCCGAAAAATCATTTTTAGGTACAAAGTATCTATTTAATATGAGAAACTCCAAAAGTTTTCCAAGATTCAAACTAGCTAGGAACGGTCAAGCCCGCCGTTTTGACCACATTTTGAAACGGGCATAAAAAAATTAAAAAAAATCAAAAAATTGGAAAACCTTCGCATTGTGTCATTATATGTGACCAAGTCTCCAGGAAAAATAATAAACTTGTAATACAGAAATTATTTCAAAAAAGTGTTCTCAGAAATGAGCTATCATGCGTGAAGATTCATGGCTTTCAAGCCAAATGATCAATCTTATGGCCACAGTCATGGCATAGTTTGTTCAAATGATCTCATATTGTGCACAAGGGTGCATTTTGGAATTCTAAACAATGTTGCCTAAGGGAGTTTTCATTTTCTTTGCACGGAAAATTCATTTTCCATTTTTTGAGTGCCCGAAATGAGTTTTTTTTAAGGACCTACCAAATATTTGTTTCAAAATTGGACCTAATCAATTTTATAAAATACTAGGACATATTTAATGCACAATTGACAAAATGGTTGGGTGTCAAAAGTTTTGATCCACCTATGGTGAAAAAGACAAATTCCCATCGATTCAGTAGGAAGCGGGTCAAATTTGAACTGCAGCTGCCTCATAGTTTGCTATTTATTTTTTCCAAAAATCATTTCTAGTTACATAAGTACCCATTTAATCATAAATACATGGTTTGGTGGCGATACGTCGAGGTTTGGACGGTGGTCGAGGGCCCCAACTCTAGAGCGCGTAAACTCGCATGCCCGGCGCATGGTCACCGCGTGACCTTGGCGTTGCCATGTGTTCTGGGCGGCCTAGGCATGTCTAGTGGGTTGGTCACTCCCCAGGTAGGTGCTAGGAAGAAACTAACAACATAAGATTCTCATGAGGAGACCGATCGATGCTCAAACATGAATAAGCAGCCAAGTGTTTGATTAGCGGTACAGGAAATGCACATGGCTAATGGGCATGAGTTTTGGCTGAGGATGATCAGTTACTAAGAAGACCGTCTTCACAAATTTTCAGCTCAAAAGGAGGAGCCTAGGTGGTACTTGCTTTGCAAAGTACCACCTTGACATAAATACCGAATGTTGAAGCTGGGCTCAAAATAATGAATGGATTGAGCTGGCATTTGGTGGAGGATGGTTATTTGGGCATAGGAAAGCACTGTAGAAAATGGATACCATTTGGACATGCCAAAGTGGTACTTCCTTCACAAAGTGTTTTTCTGAACAAAATAGGAAAATGAATATTTTTGAATTATTTATGAACTAGGCAAGGAAGGTTTTTTACATATTTTAAGAAGATATGACCCAAAGAATTTATGACATTTTTTGGGGAATTTTGGGAATGACAGAAATATAAGTTGCTTCACAACCTAGGGCAAAAACTGCCACATGGACATGACACATAGGGTAAACTGATGAGGTGGCGCATAGTCATAGCAATAAGTACTAATGCATCCATGTTCACAACCTCATGACCATTTATATTGGTCGTAATCAGGTAGAAATAAGGTCATGGACCACTCTTGTCTGCTTTATGACCATTTTGTGTAAGGCAATTCAGGGTTTGAGCCCTTCCAAGCGAAATGGTCGTGGATTTACGACCAATTCAGCTAGGGTCACTAAGAGAAGGTCACTAGTTGACATATTTCTTGTAGTGAGTATTAAGTTCATAAGAACAGAGTAACGCATTAAGCAAGATGACATGATGTAGAGGGATAAAGTCAAGCAATATGATATAAACCCCATCTTTTTATCCTTGATGGCAACAATACAATACGTGCCTTGCTGCCCCTCCTGTCACTGGGAAAGGACACCACAAGATTGAACCCAAAGCTAAGCACTTCTCCCATTGCAAGAAAGATCAATCTAGTAGGCCAAACCAAACTGATAATTCGAAGAGACTTGCAAAGATAACCAATCACACATAAAAGAACCCAGAGGAGATTCAAATATTTCTCATAGATAAACTTGATCATAAACCCACAATTCATCGGATCTCGACAAACACACCACAAAAAGAGTTACATTGAATAGACCTCCAAGAAGATCAAGGAGAACTTTGTATTGAAATTCAAAGAGAGAGAAGAAGCCATCTAGCTAATAACTATGGGCCCGAAGGTCTTTGGTAAACTACTCACAACTCATCGGAGAGGCCTTGGAGATGATGTAGAGGCCCTCCGTGGTCGATTCCCTCTCCGGCGGAGCGCTGGCGAAGGCTCCAAGATGGGATCTCACGGATACAGAAGATTGCGGCGGTGGAAATAGTTTTTCGTGGTGCTCCTGGATGTTTTCGGGGTACGTAGATATATATAGGCGAAGGAGGTAGGTCAGGGGAGCCATGAGGGGCCCACGAGGGTGGGGACGCGCCCACCCCCCTAGGGCGCGCCCTCCTGCCTCGTGGGCGCCTCGGCTGCTTCTTGACTTCCACTCCAAGTCTCCTGGATTGCGTTTGTTCCAAAAAGATCGCTCCCGAAGGTTTCATTCCGTTTGGACTCTGTTTGATATTCCTTTTCTTCGAAACACTGAAATGGGCAAAAAAATAGCAATTCGGGTTGGGCCTCTGGTTAGTAGGTTAGTTCCAAAAATGATATAAAAGTGTAAAGTAAAGCCCATAAACATCCAAAACGGGTAATATAATAGCATGGAACAATCAAAAATTATATATACGTTGGAGACGTATCAAGCATCCCCAAGCTTAATTCATGCTCGTCCTCGAGTAGGTAAATGATAAAAACAGAATTTTTGATGTGGAATGCTACCTAGCATATTTCTCAACGTAATTTTCATTATTGTGGCATGAATGTTCAGATCCAAATGATTCAAGATAAAAGCTTATAAAACATAAAAATAGTAATACTTCAAGTCATACTAACAAAGTAATCATGTCTTATCAAAATAGCATAGCCAAAGAAGGCTCATCCCTACAAAATCATATAGTTAGGCCATGCTTCATTTTCATCACACAAAATACTCCCATCATGCACAATCCCGGTTTCAGCCAAGCAATTGGTTCATACTTATTAACGTGCTTCAGCTTTTTCAACTCTCACGCAATACATGAGCGCAAGCCATGGACATAGCACTATATATGGAATAGTGTGGTGGTTGTGAAGAAAAAAAGGGAGAAGACAGTCTTACATCAACTAGGCGTATCAACGGGCTATGGAGATGACCATTAATAAATATCAATGTGAGTGAGTAGGGATTGCCATGCAACGGATGCACTAGAGCTATAAATGTATGAAAGCTCATCAAAATAACTAAGTGGGTGTGCATCCAACTTGCTTGCTCATGAAGACCTAGGGCATTTTAAGGAAGCCCATCATTGGAATATACAAGCCAAGTTCTATAATGAAAAATTCCCACTAGTATATGAAAGTGACAACATAGGAGACTCTCTATCATGAAGATCATGGTGCTATTTTGAAGCACAAGTGTGGAAAAAAGATAGTAACATTGTCCCTTCTCTCTTTTCTCTCATTCATTTTTTTGGTGGGCACCTTTGGCCTCTTTTTTTATTTGGGCTTCTTTGGCCTCTTTACTTTTTATAAAGTCTGAAGTCTCATCCCGGCTTGTGGGGGAATCATAGTCTTCATCATCCTTTCCTCACTTGGGACAATGCTGTAATAATGAAGATCATCACACTTTTATTGATTTACAACTCAATACTTAAAACAAAATATGACTCTACGTGGATGCCGCCGACGGTGTACCGGGATATGCAATGAACCAAGAGTGACATGTATGAAAAATTATGGAGGTGGCCTTGCCACAAATACGATATCAACTACATGATCATGCAAAGAGCAATATGACAATGATGGGGTGTGTCATAGTAAACGGAACGGTGGAAAGTTGCATGGCAATATATCTCGGAATGGCTATGGAAATGCCATAATAGGTAGGTATGGTGGCTGTTTAGAGGAAGGTAAATGGTGGGTGCATGATACCGGCGAAAGTTGCGCGGTATAATAGAGGCTAGCAATGGTGGAAGGGTGAGAGTGCGTATAATCCTTGGACTCACATTAGTCATAAAGAACTCATATACTTATTGCAAAAGTTTACTTTCCCTTGAACCAAAGTACTACTACGCATGCTCCTAGGGGAAGGGTTGGTAGGAGTTAACCATCGCGCGATCCCGGCCTCCACACATAAGGAAGACAATTAAAAGAGCACCCCATGCAACAAATTTGTCACACAACTTTTACCATACGTGCATGCTACGGGACTTGCCAACCTTAACACAAGTATTTCTCAGTTTCATAATTTCCCCACTAGCATAACTCTAACATTACCACCTTTATATCTCAAAACAATCATCAAGCATCAAATTGATCATAGTGTTTAATGCACTTTCTATGATAGTTTTTATTATACCCAACTTGGATGCCCATCATATTAGGACCAATTTTATAACCATAGAAAATACCATGCTGTTCTAAAATGCTCTCAAAATAATATAAGTGAAGCATGAGAGATCAATAATTTCTACAAATTAAGCCACCGCCGTGCTCTAAAAAGATATAAGTGAAGCACTACAGCAAAATTTTCTAGCTCAAAAGATATAAGTGAAGCACATAGAGTATTCTAATAAATTCCAAATCATGTGTGTCTCTCCCAAAAGGTGTATACAGCAAGTATGATTGTGGTAGACTAAAAATCAAAGACTCGTATCATACAAGACGCTCCAAGCAAAACACATATCATGTGGCGAATAAAAATATAGCTCCAAGTAAAGTTACCGATAGACGAAGACGAAAGAGGGGATGCCTTCTGGGGCATCCCCAAGCTTAGGCTTTTGGTTGTCCTTGAATTATCTTGGGGTGCCATGGGCATCACCAAGCTTAGGCTATTTCCACTCCTTATTCCATAGTCCATCAAATCCTTACCCAAAACTTGAAAACGTCACAACACAAAACTCAACAGGAAATCTCATAAGCTCAGTTAGTGGAAGAAAAAAAAAACACCACATAAGGTACTGTAATGAACTCATTCTTTATTTATATTGGTGTTAAACCTACTGTATTCCAACTTCTCTATGGTTCATACCCCCCGATACTAGCCATAGATCCATCAAAATAAGCAAACAACACACGAAAAACAGAATCTGTCAAAAACAGAATAGTTTGTAGCAATCTGTAACTCTAGAATACTTATGGAACTCTAAAAATCCTACCAAAATAGGAAGTCCTGGGAAATCTATCTATTGATCTACCTCAAAAATAATCAACTAAAAATCACGTTTCTTTGATTTATTAAACTTATTCTCATGCACGCAAAAGTTTCTGTTTTTCAGCATAATCAAATTAACTATCACCGTAGGTTATCCTATAGTTTCTACTTGGCACAAACACTAACTAAAACATAAAACCACATCTAAACAGAGGCTAGATGAATTATTTATTACTAAACAGAAGCAAAAAGCAAGAAACAAAAATAAAATTGGGCTGCCTCCCAACAAGCGCTATCGTTTAACGCCCCTAGCTAGGCATAAAAGCGAGAATAGATCTAAGTATTGGCATCTTTGGTATTGGTCTTTTCAATAGAACACTTATAACCCTTAAGGGTTTCTTTATTTTTAGTAATGATTAAACTCCTAGGCAAGAAATCAAGAGATTCGTTCATAGAAAAAGGTTCCTTAATGAAAGAGAAAAAGTTGGGATGAACACTTGTTGATTTGAGATCCGCATTTTCCTTACTAGAAGATTCACCCTTATTTTTAGGAACATACATTAATTTGAAAATTTTGGTAGGAGGAGTTGGAGTATTTTTCACGGATGAAAGGGCAGCCCCCAAGTTGGTAATAATATCCTCAAGTTCATCGATTCTTGTAGAATCTTGATCTATTCTTTCGTTAACTATAGGTTCTTTATCCTTAAACTTTTCAGAGTAACTCCAACCTTAGATCCATATTGGGTAATTTGATTGTGGATCTTTTTATCCAAATTCTCAATTAACTCAACAGTGGCAACTTTATTTTCAATAATTTCAAGCCTTTGCATCACATGTTCTAGAGTTAAGACAGTTCCATTAACCAAGAGAGGTGGTGGGCCAACCAAATCTAACATAGCATTATAAGCATCAAAAGTGTGCTACCCAAGAAATTCCCTCTAGTAATGGCATCAAGAATACATCTATACCAAGGAGTAATGCCTACATAAAATCAAGAGATCTATTTTGAGCATTGCAAATTCTATGCCAAGCATCCTTTAAATTTTCTCCCTCCCTTTGTTTAAAATTGAGAACTTTATGATCGGGAGTACTAACCATAATAGGAGGACTAGCCATGACGACGAGATATACAATCTAACACACGAGCACACAAAAGGCGAGCAAAAAAGAGGCGAACGAAAAAGAGAGGGCGAATAAAACGGTAAGGGTGAAGTGGGGGAGAGGAAAACGAGAGGCAAATGGCAAATAATGTAATGCGAGGGAGATGAGTTTGTGCTGGGTACTTGGTATGTCTTAACTTGAGCGAAGACCTCCCCGGCAACGGCGCCATAAATCCTTCTTGCTACCTCTTGAGCACTGCGTTGGTTTTCCCTTGAAGAGGAAAGGGTGATGCAGCAAAGTAGCGTAAGTATTTCCCTCAGTTTTTGAGAACCAAGGTATCAATCCAGTAGGAGGCTCCACAGAAGTCCCTCGTGCCTACACAAACAAACAAGAACCTCGCAACCAACGCGATAAAGGGGTTGTCAATCCCTTCACGGTAACTTGCGAAAGTGAGATCTGATAGAGATAATAAGATAAGATAAATATTTTTGGTATTTTTATGATATAGATTGAAAAGTAAAGATTGCAAATAAAAGTAGATTGGAAACTTATATGATAAAAGATAGAACCGGGGACCATGGGTTTCACTAGTGGCTTCTCTCAAGATAGCATAAGTATTACGGTGGGTGAACAAATTACTGTCGAGAAATTGACACTAGTAGAAAAGGGGGCAATGGTCTAGGCCGGGTCAGCCCATTAGTCCCGGTTCAGTCCAGAACCAGGACCCATGGTGGCATTGGACCCGGTTCGTGAGCCCCGGGGGCCGGCCGGGCCACGTGGGCCATTGGTCCCGGTTCGTCTGGACCTTTTGGTCCCGGTTGGTGGGACAAACCGGGACCAATGGGCCTCGCTCCTGGCCCACCACCAGTTTGTGCCACAAACCGGGATTAAAGGGTTGGTCCTCGTTGCGCTTAGAGTTTAGTCCCACCTCGCCAACCGAAGGGCGCTCACACCGGTTTATAAGCTCGTCCCTCTCTGCCTTGTTGAGCTCCTCTCAAAGTGAAAATAGATGCCCCTATACAGGGAATTTGACCTAAATTCATAGTGAATTTCTCTGAAACTCATAGAAATTTATTATGAATTTAGGTTGAATTTTCTATAAGCGCATCTATGTTCATTTTTTAGTAAAGTTAATCACAAACTTGTGATTCACACAAATTTCAAAGAATTCAAATTTTAACTATTCAAATTTGAAAACTAATGGCACTAACAGAAAGTTTATAATTTTGCTGACCTAAAAGCAAAAAGAATTAAAAAATAAAGCAAAAAACAAAAGAAAATAAATGATGCAGAAAACAAAACAAAAACTGGAAACAAAATAAAATAGCAACAATAAGTATTTTGTTGTAAGTAGAAACAAAATAAAATAAATAAAGCAAGAAAGAAAACAAAAAAACAAAAAAAAAGTGTTTTTAAATTTGAAAACTAATGGCCCTAACAGAAAGTTTATAAGTTTTTAAAACTAAAAGCAAAAGGAATTAAAAATAAAGCAAAAACAAAAGAAAAGAAATAATGCAGAAAACAAAACAAAAAAACTGGAAAAAATAAAATAGCAACAATAAGAAAAGAAAACAAAAAAACAAAAAAGTGTTTTCAAATTTGAAAACTAATGGCACTAACAGAAAGTTTATAATTTTTCTAAAACTAACGGCACTAACAGAAAGTTGATAATTTTGCTGACCTAAAAGCAAAAAGAATTAAAAATAAAGCAAAAACAGAAGAAAATAAATAATGCAGAAAACAAAACAAAAAACTCAAACTAAATAAAAATAGCAACAATAAGTATTTTGTTATAAGTAGAAACAAAATAAAATAAACAAAGCAAGAAAGAAAACAAAAAACAAAAAAAGTGTTTTCAAATTTGAAAACTAATGGCACTAACAGAAAGTTTATAATTTTTCTAAAACTAAAAGCAAAAAAGAATTAAAAAATAAAGCATAAAACAAAAGAAAATAAATAATGCAGAAAACAAAACAAAAAACTGGAAAAAATAAAAATAGCAACAATAATTAAAGAAAACAAAAACAAAAAAAGTGTTTTCAAATTTAAAACTAATGGCACTAACAGAAAGTTTATAATTTTTCTAAAACTAATGGCACTAACAGAAAGTTGATAATTTTGCTGACCTAAAAGCAAAAAGAATTAAAAAGCAAAAAACAAAAAAATAATAATGCAGAAAACAAAACAAAAAAATGGAAATAAAATAAAAATAGCAACAATAAGTATTTTGTTGTAAGTAGAAACAAAATAAAAATTTGAAAACTAATGGCACTAACAGAAAGTTTATAATTTTCTAAAATTAAAAGCAAAAAGAATTAAAAATAAAGCAAAAACAAAAGAAAATAAATAATGCAGAAAACAAAACAAAAACTGGAAAAAAATTAAAATAGCAACAATAAGTAAAGAAAACAAAAAAACAAAAAACTGTTTTCAAATTTGAAAACTAATGGCACTAAGAGAAAGTTTATAATTTTTCTAAAACTAATGGCACTAACAGAAAGTTTATCATTTTGTTGACCTAAGAGGAAAAAAGAATTAAAAAATAAAGCAAAAACAAAAGAAATTAAATAATGCAAAAAACAAAACAAAAAAACTAGAAACAAAATAAAAATAGCAACAATAAGTATTTTGTTGTAAGTAGACAAGTGCCTGAGTTAGCAAAAATTAATAAGTGGGACTGAAATTCAGTGTTTCTATTGCCACAACGAATCAGTGCGTCTCGAGCGGCAAAGTAGAATGGACATGTGCTTTTTATTCATTTTAAATAATTTAAATACTTTCAATTTTGTTAAAGAGCATGTATTTGTAGACAAGTGCCTGAGTTAGATATCTACCTGGTATTCATAGGGCACGTTTACGTGTTAATGTTTTGTTAGTAATTTTTTAATATTTAATTATTTAGTACATTCATATTAACTTAAGGAAAAATATATTATCGTCCTTTTATTGGAGTTAATATACATAATGGAAATATTATATCACAAAAATATATGACAATTTAATCAAAGTGTAGATAGCCTTCAAGTTGATTAGGGAATAAAATGTGGCAGCTAATTTAGTCTTTTTAATACTAGTAATAAATATTTATTCCAAAGGATTAGAACGAACATTGTAAATTCTTATATTTAGCTAGAATGGAAGAAAAAAATTCAAAATAAACTGTTCAAATGGTCTAGACATATACCATACGAAAATGCACCTGCCAAAAACTATAAAATAAAGAAAAAAATAGAAAATAAAAGTAAAAAAGCTTTCCTTTTGGCGGTCACATTTCACCAAACAACTCAAATTCTAATATTTCACGCATTGACAAAAGAGAACCATGGAAAGCAATGGCGTGTTTGGCAGAAGGGATCGAACGGTGAATGGATCTTTTGATATAGGTTGGAGGAACAGCACATCGACATCCACCAACTACTAAGGGCAAAACGGGAGATAGTAGTGTCTAGACCACTTTTATTCTTCTAGTGGGGACCTCTAAATATACGCGGACCAGCTCACATGTTCAAATTTCGATATCACATGATCAAATTTGAGGGACTATGCGAGAGTCTGAACATCCAGCTAACCAAAAGAAACACCACATCTCCACTCCCTCCCTCTCCGTACCAATAACACTAAACAGAGAGCACTGACGCCGGCTACGGGCGACCGTGAGGGCAGCTGCCGGCGAGCACTCCATCCTCATCGCCGCCTCTTCCTATCTCTCCACTCCTCTCTCCCTGCGCATCTCATCTTCCCATGCCCTCCATGGCTGCTCGGCGAGCAGCTAGCTCAAGGCCTAGCTCGGCTGTGGCCTCATGAAGCTCTCTTGCCGCCGTGCCCGGCATGGGCTGGCTGCATCTAGTGTTGCGCCATTGGCGGCTCCCGTGGCTAGCACCGCCCGTGGCGCGACCTCCTCTTGTTGTCGTGGCTGCTACTGACGCGCCCGAGACCGCATCCATCATCCTGCGACACATCAGTCATGCCCAATGAGGAAGAACTCCCATGACGCACCAGCTGCGTGAACCAGACATGTCCTACTGCCGCACATCAACTGTTCGATGAAATGCTGGAGAAATGTGACAGAAATATGGGTAGCAGCCATCAAGGTTTGATGGCTCCCTCCCCTATCATGCCCGCGAACCAGCCCGGTGCGTGTTCGCGGACATTTGTGATGTCTGTTTTATGGGTTTACATTTGAGATGACCTAAGATCTGTTAGCCTGTTCCAAGCTCGACACATGTGATCTTCTTGAGTCGCCGCTCATCGCTCATCTAATTTACTGGTAGTTCATATCTATACCTAATCTCTATCTAATAATAAAATGGCTATTGCTTCTCATGGTACGTCATGAAAACTGCCCCTAAAGATGCAAAATATTACGCACCAACGCCACCAATAAGTGATAAAAAAGTTTCACACAGACAAATCTTCCCTTGGGCTGGCCTATGCAGTAGGGACACATATACTGCGCTCACGCCTGGGAGAAGACGAGGAGCGATTCGCTTGGGCGGCCCATGTTCGGTCGGCCTATTTTTAACTTCATTTTCTATTATTCCTTTCTCTTTTCTCTTTTGTTTTTCTACTTTAAATAATTAGGGATTTCACGGACTACTTAATATTCATGATTTTTTTAAAAGGTTTGTGTACTAAAATTGTTAATGAAATTGAACAAAATTTCAGCAATTCAAAAATGTTCATGAATGGAAAAATATCCTAAAATTTAAAATTGTTCATGACTTACAAACTAGTTTATTCATTCATAAAACGATCACAGATTCAAAAAAAAATGATCATGTATTTTAAAAAATGTTTGTTAAGTTAAAAAATGTTCGTTAAATCAAGAAAATATTTTTGAATTTCAAAAGTTGTTACACCAATTTTCCTAGAAATGTTCGTTGATTAAAGGAAATTGTCTGTTTATCAAATCAAATACTTCTCTGTTTAGTTGGTAGAACCCACGCCAATATCATATTAAATCTCTCTCGTCCAATAAGAGTTTCCGAGATTTACTTTATTCAAATTCTCTCGTTTCCAAAGCTCCACAAGGAAAAGATCCCTCAAAACCCTTAAAATTTCAATGATGAAACTTACCTTTTTGCATCAAAAAATGCCCGGTTTCAACAAGTTTCAAAGATGTAATTTTAAGAAATTTTCTCTGTTGGTCTTAGACACAAAATAATTGAATTTTATTGGTCACTCGTACTAAGTTTCAAACAGTGAAACTTAACAGTATTTCCAAAAGTCGCCAAAATGTATTCAAAATGGATCTTATTTGAAAGCGCTGGCCATGAGAAATACAAATATGAATACATAACTTAAATTGAATTTTTGGTTGAGAAGATATAGAAGTTTGAAAATTGGAAGCCAAAATAAAAACCCGGCACCAGGACGTGAGTGCCCCCGCACATGCGTTCAGTAAATCCTCATCCTGCACATGGTAGTTAAAGGATACGTATACACACACATGCCTTGCTGTGGTACCACAAGGAAGGCCCATACGGAAAAATTAGAGTGACCATAGATTAAGAATGACACAAACGGTCTGAATGCCAAACGAAATCTTATGTCTCAATTTGGCAACACATTTCCATAGCCAGCGTAAAATTGTGCGAGCTTTCTTAGGCCCCATTAAGCTTTATATATATTGCTTGAGCGATAACAAGGGTCTTTCCATCTGTATATCCATGTATCCTTCTAATCAGGCATTGTCGTGGATGGGCTTGTAGGCTACCCGCGGTGCCGCCGTAGTGGCAGGGGTGGGCCTGGGAGTCGCCGGATCAGCGCCCAGGAGTGGCTAGTCCCAGTCTCCTGCCATGGTTAGCATCTTGCCAAGTTCGGGCCTCCACAAATGCGGGTGGCATGATGCGGCATTGCTGATCTTTGTCTGTAGGTCTAGATCGAGAGGAGGGTGGCGTGTGGGGATGTTAGCTTCGGCCTAGTAATGGTGGTTTGGCCCTAGTGTTGTTGTTCCGCCAAGTCGTCTTTCTGCCGGATGTCGACCTCTTAGATCTAGCTGCTGACGAGTTTTGGTCTTTCCCATCGGAGATCTATATGGATTGGTGTATGTTTCCCCTGGATATCTAGATCGAAAAGGCTCCAGTCGCGCACACTCATATTATCAGCCAACACGACCTCAAGAGGTCGCAGCAAGAAGCTTTAATTTCTTATTGGTGTCATGGGACATGTGTAAGTCAAGATTCTCAAGGCATTGATAGAGGTGGATAAAGTCATGGTGGCTGCGATTGGAGGTCTTAAAGCTTTGGTGGAAGGGTTTAATTGATGCGATAGAGAATGTGCGCGCGGTGTTTGGTGACCAAACAGCGGGCTCGGCAAGCGGGGCGCCATCATCGGAGAACTTTTTGTAATCCGCGTTGTTTTCGGTGTGGTTAGAGTGCTACTGATGCTAGTGATTTATCACCTTGGAGCGGTCTTTTTCTTCTATTCTTTTTCTAGCTATGTGTATGCTTGATGTCTTTGGATATCTTGTTGATAGAGAGGACGGGTGTAATTGGTATCTTCGTGATATTGTTTTATTCCCTTTATTGATTTTTTTATGAACTAAGTCAATGATGTCAATGAATTGAGGAAGAGCTTGCAGGGTGGTATGCCTATGAAAATGGAGAGCCAGATGGTCACTATGAATAAAATCAGCCAAAGAGAGCTTTTTCTTAATGGCAAAAGAGAATAGTTCATGAAACTTTTGAGACCGAGGCAACTCATACCAAAAGAGAATAGAGTCTACATACCCAACATTTACCTGACCAGTTCATGGTGCAGCATGAAATATGTTTTTTTTCTACGGTGTATTTGTATGGTACTGTAGATATAATTAAAAAAATCCGATAAACTTTGTTAAACTTGACATATATTTGAACCGAGAGAAAACTATCATCAAACATGTTTTTAGAACGAGGAGCCAAGTAAGGGCTATCTCCAAAGCTAACCCTCAAACCGCTCGCAACCATCAGGACATGTTTCTCCATCCAACACGGTCCTATATCGGCCATGAGCCATTCCAAATGTGCATTTCCCCATAAACCGAATACAAACTACGGGCTTTATGGCGTCCGGACCGCTGCCATGTCCTTCTTACTCCCTAGCCCACCTGAACACCTCTCCCGCTCCGCGTCCCTTCACATGAGAAGCAGTCAGCTAGCACTGCTCGAGAGCACCAGTACCTCATTCATGCCGATTTGGAGTAGTTGCAATAAATATACTCATGTTGAGGAGAAGTACCAGCCACAAAAATCAATGTAATTGATTGATGAATTGAGTGCTTCTTTGGAAATAACTGATCAAGGGCAAGCCAAGGATGTGGATTTTCCTTACTACTTTAATAATACTCAATTTGAAAGTCCTAGAAAGTACTTCAATTTAATTCAAGTTTCAGACTCATTTTGTTATCTTTAGATTAATGCAACATAAATATCTACTTAATGCATAATATATATAATTAGGGGTGAACTTGTGAACGGGCACATGAAGGGAACTCAAACAAACAATCATATGTAGACAAGACATGTGTTGTCTTTTATTCCCAAGTTTGAACTAGTATAGTTCGGTTCTTACATGATAGTGCATGTCACTTTATTTTTTCACCGCTACAACGACCAAACCATGGACAAAGTAAACGGTGTTTCATATATCTAGTACTAGAGTTCTTCTCTTCTCGGTTAGTACCAAGATCCCAAATGGCGCAATGTTGGTCGAGCAATGTGGAGGGATGTAGACATTGCACATTGCAGGTAGCGTCTGAAGCGCTAGGTTCCTTATTTCCTCAAACTGGGGCAGTTGTTGAGGTTGGCGAGCCACGGGCCGTGGGTTTTTTGAGATGGTGGAAGGAGCCCCGCCTAATGGATATTGTTGCTGAGGCTGTTGGAAGGAGACCTGGCTCGACATTTGTTGTTGTTGTTGTTGTTGTTGTTGTTGTTGATGCAGAATAATAGCATGAGCAACATTGTGGATGGCTTGGCACCTTGACTGCTCGGGGATCTGCCACAGCTGTTGACAACACAATTGTTGCAATAGCTGGTAAGTACTTTGTTGCAAAACTTGTGAGCTTGCATGCGCTGTGTTGTGTTGTTGCAAGACAATATCCCTGCATGGAATCAGTTGTTGTTGCAAAATTTGTTGAAGGATTTGTTGTTGTTGTTGTTGTTGTTGTTGTTGTTGTTGTTGTTGTTGTTGTTGTTGTTGTTGTTGTTGTGCTTGTTGCTGCGAAATTGGTTGTTGTGGTTGCGGATACTGTGGTTGTTGTTGTGGATATGGTTGTTGTGGTGGAAATGGTTGTGGCTGCGGATATGGTAGTTGTGGCGGAAATGGTTGCGGCTGCGGATATGGTTGCACCTGCAGATATGGTTGTTGTGATGGAAATGGTTGCGGCTGCGGATATGGCTGTTGTGGTGGAAATTGTTGTTGTTGTACCAATGGAACTTGCTCTTGTGGCTGTTGCTGAGATGGATTTTGTGGTTGCAATTGTGGCACTGGAACTCTAACTGCAGTTGTGGCGGTGGTCGCCACGATAGCAAGGAGGGCAAGGATGAGAAAGGTCTTCATGATGGATTTGTATTGACCACTGTTTGCTTGGCTTGAATAATGCGCTCTACTTATGAGAATTATGGATGAGGAAGGATGATCATCATGCTACGGACCTATTTATAGCTGCCATGGCATCATCTCTTCCACAATTGGCATTTGCTTGTGTGTAAAGTGTTTGGATGGTTCCCAAAATCATAATTTGGTATGTTGTGTTTGGTGGCACTACTTACAAGTGTATTCTTGGACTAATCATTAAAGTTCCTTGTTGTTGCACTATCATTCCACCACCGAAAAGGTGTGATAACATGCATGACTCATCTTATTCACTTTACAACTCAAACACTAATCTAGATTGCCTATTTTTCTAAAACTAAGTTTGTAATGTTTTGCAAATTGTTACACATAAACTAGATAAGCATGGCTGGCGAACTTAGTTTGTAATCTTGTGTGGCATGTTAAGATAGAGAAGATTAGTAATGTAACTTGCTTTAGTAGGCCACGACTCATCAAATTCCTTTTACATGTCAAGTGTTGTAGTGTTCTAGAAGCTATTAGCAAACATCAATTTTGTCATGTTCTACAAGTTGTTACGTGTAAACTAGATAAGCTTGACTTGCACACAAACAAGATTGTAATCATGTGTGACCTGTTAAGATGGATTAGACTTGTAATGTGGCTTGGTTTGATAGACCATGACTCATCAAATTGCTTTTACTTGTCTTAAGTGTTGTATATGCTATACAAGTTATTAACACTTATCAACTTACTATAGCTTGCAATGTGTGTGCATGCCAAGGTACGCTCTAGCTTCTATTCATTTGTAGATCTTATTTTGTTTTAGGCAAATCGTATAAATGATCATCTACGCTAAGGCTTGCGAGTGCAGCTGCAACAATGTTGGCAGGGTCGGAGGGAGGTTGTGGCATGCCATGAATTCTTATGGCAACCGTTCATTATGTGTAGAAAGATACGTGCTATGTTTTTCATGCGTGCTAAAAATAGATGTTTCTAAATACAAATCAACAGAATAGTCAAATATTGGACTGTATTAAGATAAAAATTATATTTCGATTAGCAAAGTTCTCAGAAAAGCTGACGTGACCTCTACTCATTAATTATTTATCTTCTGGATCAAATTCAAATAATTATAAAATAAATGGATGTGATTCCATCATGGCCATTTCAAATATATTTGAAAGTAAAATCCAAACATTATCCTTAGATTACAATATAAATTACACGTCAACTGTTTGAGATAAAAATAAAAATTATTTATTATATTATTAGAACTAGAAAAATGAGTTAAAAAGAGTGGATGTGATTTGCTTGAAAGAATGTGTATGCATGTCTCCTTATCCCTTGAGTTTCTAGAAAAACAACGCTAGGCTCCTCTATTGGAATCGGTCGGATCAGAAAAAAAAAACATATATAAAAGGAAAGCTGGAGTCTGAACCTAACATATATACGTGTCTTTCCTTATAACTTATTATAAGTGTTTTTTATGATTAGAGAAACAGAATGGATTCATAAACTCTAAGGCATCTCCAACGCCGACCCTCAATTAAACCGTCCACAACCATCCGGACCACATGGTATGGACGTGTTGTGCCATCCAATGCGAGCTTGTATCGGTCCATAGGGCGGTCCGGACGTACTTTCTCCCGCAAACCGGAGACGGACATGGGGGAGGGGGGCTTTGCAGGAATCCGGACAACACCCACGACCGCTTCTGATCACCTGTGCCCACCCAAACCCCCTTCTCCCTCGCCCACACGCATTCCCGCTCTGCGCCAGCTGCCCGCATTCATGCCGCTGCAGAGCGGACGCGACCTCTCACTGCCTCCGCAATGGAAGCGGTGCGCCGGCCGAGGGTGCCGTCCCGCTGCACGCCGGCTAAACACACATCCTCGCCTCATTCCTACAGACTGCCCGCCTTCCACCATTAAACCCGCACTTGTGCTAGGATAATTACTCCGGCCACATGTCCGTTCGCGAGCCGGCTGGCATTAAATAGAACGCCGGTTGGCTCCTCGTGTCCCCTCGCTATTTAAATAAATGTCAAGCAAGAACCGCATCACACCTCCGCTCACCATTTTCCTCCTTGAACAGTATTTTCCATGGCATCTGACGAGCAGGAAGAAGAGTTTTCTGGCATAAACAATTAATGGCTAGGTGGCCCGTCAAGCCCGCCGGTCACGAGCCGAGGAGTGGCGAGTTGCTCCAGGTCGGCAAGGGAAGGGAGCACGGTGGCACGGGGATCGTGGTTAACATTGACGGTGCCATGTTGTACCGCCCCTCCCGTGCCCGTGACCGCATGATCCGATGTCAACGCGCGTGTAGCCGCGTCCTGCCTATAGAGAAAGAAGCGGGTTGCATGGACATCGACGAGGTGGTGTCCAACATGTCCGCGCTCGCTGCCATCATTGAGGACAAGCTGTCGCTTGGGTCCCATGAATGCCACACTGAGGTGACACCATCATACACAGCCGGTGTCTTGCCCTCTGGAAGGCCACCGCCGTTCCCAACCCAAAACCAACTATGATCTGTGTAGCGTAGGGACCCTTCCCCACCGGCAGAAGCATCAGCTGGTTGTTCCACTCCGATGAGCGGTAGGGAGGCGAGCCGCTCTTTGCGTTGAAGCATATACCTCTAGGGCTCACAGCTGCCGGACATGGGGACGACATTGGAGATCCGCTGCGTCCGGCAGTAGACTAGTCAAGGGTATCCATGTCGCCGGAGTGCATATTCGCCGTCGCCGGCGCCGGCTGTAGAGTTTTTGGTAAAGAAAATATGTCCAAAATGTAAACGATTTTGTCCGGTTTGTATGAAATCCACTGTGTTTTCATGAATTTCATCCTTTAAAAAAAGTGTTCAAAATATATGCAGGCAATGTTCGATAGACGATTCCTGTATCCGTATCCGCAGATTGATCCCCTGTCCGTGGACGAACGCGGGAGGAAATTTACTGGTAGCCGTTGAAGATGCCCTAATCAAAGGCATTTCCTCCAGGCGTACTAGCAAACATGCCTTTTCCTCTACCTGATCGGACCATTTTTGCTGGCCAATCAAGAGTTGAACTCCGGAGAGAAAACATATACGTGTTCTTTGTGTTTAAGCGCGTGCTGTTCAAAGGAGCTAGCCTCCAACTCTATGAAAGAGCCAATTTGTATGATAATTAACTACAAGTTGATGATGGCATGCTGAGGATCAACAACGAATCAAGGACCAGCATTTTTTTTGATCTTGCACTTCTTAATTTGTACTACACATCTGCGTAGCAAGCATCAACTTTTTTTGGCAAGCATCAACTTTTTTTTGGTCATTAACTACGTGTAAATGGGTTTATTACTTTATTTGGTGTACATAATTCAGTAATTAGGAGTAAGCACTCGCTTCCTACATGGTGTATGCTACACCGAACTGTGTACCAACCGTTGTTCATGGAGGGTGTATGCGGTTGGAGCAAGTGGCCAGTGAGTTTTTTACTCAACATGGATGGCAGCATAATCTCCGGATCGCTCCACCACCTCCTTCGATAGAGGCATAGCGGTCCTATATGACTCATTGTTGCCGATATGTCGATTTTCTTATCTTATTTTTGCCAGATTTCTGATTTTGGCTGTGTGCATCTTAGTTATACAGAGGCCGGGTGTAGTTCATTATGTTTTGTATCCACTTGATGCTATATTTTGAGTTAATAAAAATGCCCATTGTCGGAAAAAAAGAACATAATTCATTGACTAGGAGCATGTAGTGGAACAAGAGAGATAAGAAAAATTATGGTTGTACAATCAAAAATAATATATGAATATATTTGAAACAATAATAATAATATAAAAGCATATGCATAGGCATTATTTTCTTTTACGGGAAAACTTTGGTGTTCAGTATGAAACAATACAAACTTTCCACCATGAAATGTTGCATAAATCCAGATATGTACTTACAGATATTTTTTCTAAACAAAAACTAATACAACATGGATCTATCTATCTATTATATTATATTACTCCACATGATTTCGCATAGGTTAAGATAGTACGATGCACTAATCATGTATTCTAATGGTCATGATTTGTGTTAAAAATGGTCGAGATTTATAGTAGACGCACGTAAAAACATGTTCTGATCATGCACATGTACGCATATAGGATAGACTTTTGTATGCACCATCTTTCATTCGCAGGACTGGGAGAAAGAATTCGAAAGAATTCTACAATGCACGCGGAAATTCGCTGGGGCAAGTAAGTGCAGGGGCACTCACCGGCCAGGCCATGTCGCATGCTCGATTTGCCTCGCGATTCGTGAAGTAGGGCACAGTAAAAAGAATCCCTCAAAAACCTTTAAGTTTCAATGATGAAACTTACCTTTTTGCATCAAAAAATGCACTGCTTCAACAAGTTTCAAAGATGTAATTTTAAGCAATTCTTTCTGTTGGTCGTAGAAACAAAATAATTGAATTTTATCGGTCGCTCGTACTAAGTTCAAACAATGAAACTTAACATTGTTTCCAAAAGTCACCAAAACATATTCAAAATGGATCTTATTTGAAAGCGCTGGCCACAAGAAACACCAATATGAAAACATAACTTAAATTGAATTTTTTGTTTAAAAGATATAGAAGTCTGAAAATCGGAAGCCAAAATAACAAGCCGGCACCAGGACCTGAGTGCCCTCGCACTTGTGTGCGGTAAATCGTCATCCTACACATGGTCGTTAAAGGAAATGTATACACACGCAAGTCTTGTTGCAGTACCACAGGGAAGGCCCAACCGGAAAAATTAGAGTGGCCATAGATTAAAGATGACACAAGCGGTTGTGCGCGCTTTCTTAGGACCCATTAAGCTATATATATATTGCTTGAGGGATAACGAGGGCCTTTCCATCTGTATATCCATGTATCCTTCTAATCAGGCATCGTTGTGGATGGGCTTGTAAGCTACCCGCGGTGCCGCCGTAGTGGCAGGGGTGGGCCTGGGAGTCGCCGGATCAGCCCAGGAGTGGCTGGTCCCAGTTTCCTGCCATGGTTGGCGTCTTGCCAAGTTTGGGCCTCCACGGATGCGGGTGGCACGGTGCGGCGTCGCAGAGAGAAATCTCCCGCTTGGCCCGGCCCATGTAGTAGGGACCTCTTATACTGCGCTCTACGTGCTGGGAGAAGACGCATCGCACCCGTTTGTGCCGCCCATGTTCGGTCAGCCTATTTTTTTTAACTTCGTTCTCTATTATTCCTTTCTCTTTTCTGTTTTTGTCTTTCTACATTAAATAATTTGGAATTTCATAAAATTTCATCAATTAAAAAATTTGTATTTTAAAATAAATTTTCATAAATCATAAAATGTTTGTGGATTAAAAAATGTTGATGATTTTGAAAAAACAATTTTCTTTTTGGTAAAAATAATGTTCGTTAATTTTAAAAGGTTTGTGTACTAACTTTTGTTAATGAAATTGAACAAAATTTCACCAATTCAAAAATGTTCATGAACGGAAAAATATCCTAAAAATTCAAAAACTGCTCATGACTTACAAACTAGTTTATTCATTCATAAATGTTTACAGATTCAGAAAATGATCATGTATTTCAAAAAATGTTCGTTAAGTTAAAAGTATGTTTGTTAAATCTAAACAATATTTTTGAATATCAAAAGTTGTTCCACCAATTTTCATGAAAATGTTCATCGACTAAAGGAAATTGTTTGTTTATCCAATCAAATAATTCTTGTTTTAGGTGGTAGAACCCACGCCAATAACATATTAAATCTCTCTCGTCCAATAAGAGTTTCCGGGAGTTAGTATATTTAAGTTCTCTCATTTCCAAAGCTCCACAAGGAAAAAAGAGTACCTAATAATAGTAAAGGGGCTATTGCGCTTCTGGTGGTATGTCATGGAAATTACCTCTAAAGTTGCAAAATATTACCCACCAATGCCACTTATAAGGTTTTTTTAGACAAACTCCGAAGCTTTTTTTATATCGTCAAAACGTTACAGGGACGAAAGAAAGTCCGTCTAGTTGACCGAGCCAGACATGGCGGCCAGCTGGAAGGGATAGCGCATGCTTCACGAGTTCAATGCCACATCTAAGTGATAAAAAGAAGTTTCACACAGGGGAATTCCCCCATCTGGGTCGGCCCTACAGTTGAGATCTCCTATAATGCTCTCTGCACGCTGGGAGAAGACGATGCACGCCCGTTTAGGCCGGCCCATTTCAGGCTGGCCTGTTTTTTGAATTTGGTTTTCTATTTTCATTTTTCTTTTCTGTCTTCATTTTTCTACTATAAATAATTTGGGATTCCAAAAAGGTTTCTAAAATTAAAATAATGAGTATCTTGAAATAAAATTTTCATAAATCATTAAATGTTTCTGGATTCAAAATGCATTCGCCATTTTGAAAAAAACAATTGCTTACACAATAATTGTTCAAAATTTAAAAATCTATTTTTGGGAAATCAAATAATGTTCCTCATTTTTTTAAAGTTTATCAAAATTATTAATGAAATTGAAAATTAAATCGCCAGTTCAAAAAAAGTTCATGAATGGAAAAATATCCTAATTAAAAACTATTGGTGCCTTACAAAATAGTTTAATCATTTAAAAATGTTCACTGATTCAAAAATTATCATGTATTTCAAAAATATTTGCAAATTTCGAAAATTGTTCAACCAATTTCCATAAAAATGTTAGTCGATTAGAGAAAATTGTTTATAAAGATGTTCAATGTTTTTAAAATGTTTGCAAATAGTATAAAATGTTCATCAATTCCTAAAATGTCCTTAACTTTAGAAAATATCTGAAATTGTATAAGTGTTAATGAATTTGAAAAATGTGTATGATTTCAAATATGTTTAAGAGTTTTAAAACATGTTCGTGATTTCAAAAATTGTTCATGATTTCACGAAATTGAGAGTGATATGGTATCTCAGTGATGCAGCAAAATATGGTCATGGCCATTGAAGATTCTGATTTTGTTTCTCCTGTTACAGTGCACGAACCCTTTTGCTAGTAATATAAAGGGGCTATTTCTTCTTATGTTCGTGATTTTTAGGAACATACATTAATTTGAAATTTTGGTAGGAGGAGTTGGAGTATTTTTCACAGATGAAAAGGCAATCCCCAAGTTGGTAATAATATCCTCAAGTTTACCGATTCTTGTAGAATCTTGATCTAATCTTTCGTTAACTATAGGTTCTTTATCCTTAAAACTTTTCAGAGTAACTCCAACCTTAGATCCATATTGGGTAATTTGATTGCGGATCTTTTTATCCAAATTTTCATTTAACTCAATAGTGGCAACTTTATTTTCAATAATTTCAAGCCTTTGCATCACATGTTCTAGAGTTAAGACCGTTCCATTAACCAAGAGAGGTGGTGGGCCAGCCAAATCTAACATAGCATTATAAGCATCAAAAGTGTGGCTACCCAAGAAATTCCCTCCGGTAATGGCATCAAGAATACATCTATACCAAGGAGTAATGCCTACATAAAATTGCGAAGAATAACGGAAGTAGATTGGTTCCCAATAGATCTATTTTGAGCATTGCAAATTCTATGCCAAGCATCCTTTAAATTTTCTCCCTCCCTTTGTTTAACATTGAGAACTTCATGATCGGGAGTACTAACCATAATAGAGGGAGTAGCCATGACGACGAGATAAACGATCTAACACACGAGCACACAAATGGCGAGCGAAAAAGAGGCGAACGGAAAAGAGAGGGCGAATAAAACGGCAAGGGTGAAGTGGGGGAGAGGAAAACGAGAGGCAAATGGCAAATAATGTAATGCGAGGGAGATGAGTTTGTGATGGGTACTTGGTATGTCTTGACTTGAGCGAAGGCCTCCCCGGCAACGGTGCCAGAAATCCTTCTTGCTACCCCTTGAGCACTGCGTTGGTTTTCCCTTGAAGAGGAAAGGGTGATGCAGCAAAGTAGCGTAAGTATTTCCCTCAGTTTTTGAGAACCAAGGTATCAATCCAGTAGGAGGCTCCACAGAAGTCCCTCGTGCCTACACAAACAAACAAGAACCTCGCAACCAACGCGATAAAGGGGTTGTCAATCCCTTCACGGTAACTTGCGAAAGTGAGATCTGATAGAGATCATAAGATAAGATAAATATTTTTGGTATTTTTATGATATAGATTGAAAAGTAAAGATTGCAAATAAAAGTAGATTGGAAACTTATATGATAAAAGATAGAACCGGGGACCATAGGTTTCACTAGTGGCTTCTCTCAAGATAGCATAAGTATTAGGGTGGGTGAACAAATTACTGTCGAGCAATTGACACTAGTAGAAAAGGGGGCAATGGTCCAGGCCGGGTCAGCCCATTAGTCCCGGTTCAGTCCAGAACCGGGACCCATGGTGGCATTGGACCCGGTTCGTGAGCCCCGGGGGCCGGTCGGGCCACGTGGGCCATTAGTCCTGGTTCGTCTGGACCTTTTGGTCCCGGTTGGTGGGACGAACCGGGACCAATGGGCCTCGCTTCTGGCCCACCACCATTAGTCCCGGTTTGTGCCATAAACCGGGACTAAAGGGTTGGTCCTCGTTGCGCTCAGTGTTTAGTCCCACCTCGCCAACCGAAGGGCGCTCACACTGGTTTATAAGTCCGTCCCTCTCTGCCGTGTTGAGCTCCTCTCAAAGTGAAAATAGATGCCCCTATATAGGGAATTTGACCTAAATTCATAGTGAATTTCTCTGAAACTCATAGAAATTTATTATGAATTTAGGTTGAATTTTCTGTATAGGCGCATCTATGTTCATTTTTTTAGTAAAGTTAATCACAAACTTGTGTTTCACACAAGTTTCAAAGAATTCAAATTTTAACTATTCAAATTTGAAAACTAATGGCACTAATAGAAAGTTTATAATTTTTCTAAAACAAATGGCACTAACAGAAAGTTTATAAGTTTGCTGACCTAAAAGCAAAAAGAATTAAAAATAAAGAAAAAAACAAAATAAAATAAATAATGCAGAAAACAAAACAAAAAACTGGAAACAAAATAAAAATAGCAACAATAAGTATTTTGTTGTAAGTAGAAACAAAATAAAATAAATAAAGCAAGAAAGAAAACAAAAAACAAAAAAGTGTTTTCAAATTTGAAAACTAATGGCACTAACAGAAAGTTTATAATTTTTCTAAAACTAAAAGAAAAAGAATTAAAAATAAAGCAAAAACAAAAGAAAATAAATAATGCAGAAAACAAAACAACAAAACGGAAAAAAATAAAAATAGCAACAATAAGTAAAGAAAACAAAAAAACAACAAAAGTGTTTTCAAATTTGAAAACTAATGGCACTAACAGAAAGTTTATAATTTTTCTAAAACTAATGGCATTAACAGAAAGTTTATAATTTTGCTGATTTAAAAGCAAAAAGAATTAAAAATAAAGCAAAAACAAAATAAAATAAATAATACAGAAAACAAAACAAAAACAGGAAATAGAATAAAAATAGCAAAAATAAGTATTTTGTTGTAAGTAGAAACAAAATAAACTAAATAAAGCAAGAAAGAAAACAAAAAAACAGAAAAAGTGTTTTCAAATTTGAAAACTAATGGCACTAACAGAAAGTTTATAATTTTCTAAAACTAAAAGCAAAAAGAATTAAAAATAAAGCAAAAACAAAAGAAAATAAATAATGCAGAAAACAAAACAAAAAACTGGAAAAAAATAAATATAGCAACAATAAGTAAAGAAAACAAAAAAACAAAACAAGTGTTTTCAAATTTGAAAACTAATGTTACTAACAGAAAGTTTATAATTTTCTAAAACTAAAAGCAAAAAGAATTAAAAAAAGGCAAAAAACAAAAGAAAATAAATAATGCAGAAAACAAAACAAAAAACTGGAAAAAATAAAAATAGCAACAATAAGTAAAGAAAAAAAAAACAAAAATGTATTTTCAAATTTGAAAACTAATGGCACTAACAGAAAGTTTATAATTTTTCTAAAACTAAAAGCAAAAAGAATTAAAAATAAAGCAAAAACAAAAGAAAATAAATAATGCAGAAAACAAAACAAAAAACTGGAAAAAAATAAAAATAGCAACAATAAGTAAAGAAAACAAAAAAACAAAAAAGTGCCTCCCATCGGGCCCCACGGCTGAATACGACTAGAAACCCTACCATGGGCGAGATTCAGCCTGCAGGAGGCCCAGAGGCCCATAGGCAGATAAGTTGCTTTAGGCCCGTAAGCCTGCATTTGAGAGGAGCTCGAAATGGTCAGCACAACAGTGCTTATAAACCACTGTCGAGCCCTCTCGGCTAGCGAGGTGGGACTAAACATCCCACCGCACCGCGCCAGTTCCAGCACAAGGCCTTTGGTCGGTTGGTGCCACCAACGGGACTAAGGTGATTGGTCCCGGTTCGTGGCACAAACCGGGTCCAATCGCCCTTTAGTCCCGGTTTGTGCCACGAACCGACCAAAGCCTTCCTATATAACCAAACACTTGGGAAATTTCCACCCGCCATTCCTCTCCAACGCCGCTTAGGTTCTTTGATCGCTCCTCGGCGTCGGTTTCCCCGCCCGGCGTCGCCGCTCTCCCTAGCCGCCCGAGGTCGTCGTCACCGCCGCTTCGCCGTCGCCGTGCCCTCGCCCGACGCCGTCGCCGCTCGCCGCCGCCCGACGGCGCGTCGCCTGCCCGCCCCTTCATCGCCGCCGCCCGCCCGCCCGCCTTCCTCGCCGGTCGTCGCGAAGGCCCGTCGCCGTCCTCGCCGCCGAACGCGCCCTGCCCCTGCCCGTTGCTTTGGTCCCGGTTGGTGCCACCAACCGGGACCAAAGGCCAATTTTCAGCAGCCCAAAGGCGGGAAGCGGCGACCTTTGGTCGGTTGGTGGCACCAACCGGGACTAAAGGGGGCATTAGTCCTGTGTCGTGGCACCAACCGGGACTAAACCCCTTTAGTCACGGTTGGTGCCACCAACCGGGACAAAGGCCTTGTGCCGCCTCACGCCCAAAAGTTTAGTCCCACTCGCTAGTTGAGAGAGCTCGAGAGTGGTTTATAAGCGCTGCTGCCAAACCTCTCGAGCTCCTCTCAACTGCAGGCTTCGGCCTAACTGCAATCTCTGCCAGGCCTCTGGGCCTCCTGGCCTGAATCTCGCCCATGGTAGGGTTTCTAGTCGTATTCGGGCCGTGGGGGCCCGATGGGTGGCACTTTTTTTTTTTTGTTTTCTTTGTTGCTTTATTTATTTTATTTTGTTTCTACTTACAACAAAATACTTATTGTTGCTATTTTTATTTTTATTTCAGTTTTTGGTTTTGCTTTCGCATTTTTTTTTGTTTTTACTTTATTTTTAATTCTTTTTGCTTTTAGTTTTAGAAAAATTATAAACTTTCTGTTAGTGCCATTAGTTTTCAAATTTGAAAACACTTTTTTGTTTTCTTTGTTGCTTTATATATTTTATTTTGTTTGTACTTACAACAAAATACTTATTGTTGCTATTTTTATTATTTTCAGTTTTTTTGTTCTGTTTTCTGCATTATTTATTTTTTTTGTTTTTGCTTTATTTTTAATTCCTTTTACTTTTAGTTTTAGAAAAATTATAAACTTTCTGTTAGTGCCATTAGTTTTCAAATTTGAAAACACTTTTTTGCTTTATTTATTTATTTTATTTTGTTTCTACTTACAACAAAATACTTATTGTTGCTATTTTTATTTTTTTTCAAGTTTTTTTGTTTTGTTTTCTGCATTATTTATTTTCTTTTTGTTTTCTGCATTATTTATTTTCTTTTGGTTTTTCTGTTTGTGCTATTAGTTTTCTTTGAAATTTGTGTGAATCACAAGTTTGTGAGCTCAACAAGGCGTGTAGAGGGACGGGCTTATAAACCGGTGTGAGCGCCCTTCGGTTGGCGAGGTTTTTAAATTCATAGTTTTCAAATGAACTTAGAAAAAGTTGGCATAGCATGTGCATGTACAAAACAGACAATGGTATCATACTCGTCTGTTACAAAGTTGGCATGGTATCATCATAATAGTTATGGAGAAAGTCTTCACTTTTCTTCGCTTCATCGCTTGCTTATTGCGCCGTAACCATGGATAATCTTCATCGTTTATCAGGATGCTTGGGTCAGCCTTGACTTTGAAGGGGAATTTCATGAAACTTTTCATACTCTTGAGACATGTCTGTCTTGCCCTCCACTCCTGTGGATGTCCCTTTTTCCTGAAAGAACTATGTGGCGCTTTGGCTCATTGTATGATGTATTCGCTTCCTTATCTTTTCTTTTCCTCAGTCTGGTAGACATGTCCTTCACATAGATAACCTGTGCCACATCATTGGCTAGGACGAACGGTTCGTCGGTGTACCCAAGATTTTTCAGATCCTTTGTTGTCATTCCGTCTTGTGGGTCTACCTGCACCCGCCTCTGACAGATTGACCCACTTGCACTTAAACAAAGGGACCTTAAAATCTACTCCGTAGTCAAGTTCCCATATGTCTACTATGTAACCATAATATGTGTCATTTCCTTGTCGGTTGCTGCATCAAAGCGGACACCGCTGTTTTGGTTGGTGCTCTTTTCATCTTGGTCAATCGTGTAAAATGTATTCCCATTTATCTCGTATCCTTTCCAAATCATTACAGTCGAAGATGGTCCCATGGACAACAAGTAAAGCTCATCACAAACAGTTTTGTCACCTCTGAGACGTGTTTCCAACCAACTGCTAAAAGTCTGATGTGTTCACATGTAATCCGATCGTCGCCGACCGCTCCGGGTGTTTGGGCGCAGACTGTTCTTGTGTTCATCGACATCTGGGTCACCAAGGTAGAGTTTCAGTAGAACTGTGTAGTGTGCTTGAGACCAAGAATATCCGTCCTGCATATTATTGAGTCTCTTCCAAGCGTGTTTTTTCGGTCAGTCTCCCCTCATACCGCGATTTAGGGAGACCTATCTTATTAAGGCCAGGAATGAAGTCAACACAAAACCCGATGACATCCTCGGTTTGATGGCCCATGGAGATGCTTCCTTCGGCCTAGCGCGATTCTGAACATATTTCTTTAGGACTCCATGAACCTCTCAAAGGGTACATATTGTGTAGAAATACGGGCCCCAGAATGACAATCTCGTCGACTAGATGAACTAGGACGTGCGTCATGATATTGAAGAAGGATGGTGGGAACACCAGCTCAAACTGAAAAGACATTGCGCCACATCACTCCTTAGCGTTGGTACGATTTCTGGATCGATCACCTTCGAGATATTGCATTGAGGAATGCACATAGCTTCACAATGGCTAATCGGACGTTTTCGGTAGAAGCCCCTCAATGCAACCGAAGCAGTTGCGTCATAATCACGTGGCAGTCATGAGACTTTAGGTTCGGAACTTTTTCTCCGCATATTTATTATTCCTTTATATTCGACGAGAAGCGGTCGGGACCTTCATCTTGAGCAGGCATCGAAGAATATTTCTTTCTCTTCTTCGAAGAGCGTAGCTGGCAGGACCTTCATACCGCTTCGGAGGCATGCCCTCTTTTTCGTGCAAGCGTTGCAGGTCCTCTCGTGCCTCGGTGTATCTTTTGTCTTCCCACACGCCCAAGAAGCCTAGCAGGTTCACGCAAAGGTTCTTCGTCACGTGCATCACGTCGATCAAGAGCGGACCTCTAGGTCTTTCCAGAGGGTAGGTCCCAAAATATAGATTTCTTCTTCCACATGGGTGCGTGATTCTCGGCGTCATTCGAACAGCTAGTCCGCCGGGACCCTTTCCAAAGATTACGTGTAAATCATTGACCATAGCAAGTACGTGATCACACTGACGCATGGCGGGCTTCTTCCGGTGATCTGCCTCGCCTTTGAAATGCTTGCCTTTCTTTCGACATTGATGGTTGGTCGGAAGAAATCGGCGATGGCCTGGTACACATTCTTCCTGCAGCTTCCGGTATATACTATCGGTGTCAAGTAAACAGTGCGTGCATGCATGGTATCCCTTGTTTGTCTGTCCGAAAGGTTCTTGAGAGCGGGCCAATCGTTGATGGTCACGAACAGCAACGCCTTTAGGTCAAATTCCTCCTTTTGTGCTCATCCCACGACGTACACCGTTTCCATTCCACAGCTGTAAAAGTTCTTCAACTAATGGCCTTAGGTACACATCAATGTCGTTGCCGGGTTGCTTAGGGCCTTGGATGAGAACTGGCATCATAATGAACTTCCGCTTCATGCACATCCAAGGAGGAAGGTTATACATACATAGAGTCACGGGCCAGGTGCTGTGATTGCTGCTCTGCTCCCCGAAAGGATTAATGCCATCCGCGCTTAAAGCAAACCATACGTTCCTTGGGTCCTTTGCAAACTCATCCCAGTACTTTCTCTCGATTTTTTGCGACCCGTGAGCGGGTGCTCTCAACTTCCCGTCTTTCTTACGGTCCTCACTGTGCCATCGCATCAACTTGGCATGCTCTCCGTTTCTGAACAGACGTTTCAACCGTGGTATTATAGGAGCATACCACATCACCTTCGCAGAACCCTCTTCCGGAGGCTCGTCGTCAACATCACGGGGTCATCTCGTCGATCTTATACCGCAATGCACCGCATACCGTGCATGCGTTCAGATCCTTGTAGGCACCACGGTAGAGGATGCAGTCATTAGGGCATGCATGTATCTTCTCCACCTCCAATCCTAGAGGGCATACGACCTTCTTTGCTGCGTATGTACTGTCGGGCAATTCGTTATCCTTTGGAAGCTTCTTCTTCATTATTTTCAGTAGCTTCTCAAATCCTTTATCGAGCACAGCATTCTCGCCTTCCATTGCAGCAATTCGAGTGCAGCACCGAGCTTTGTGTTGCCATCTTCGCAATTGGGGTACAACCCTTTTTGTGATCCTCTAACATGCGATCGAACTTCAGCTTCTCATTATGACTTTCGCATTGTGTCCTTGCATCGACAATGACCGGCGGAGATCATCATCATCGGGCACATCGTCTGGTTCCTCTTGATCTTCAGCAACCGCTTGTTCCAGCACCATCGTGCACATCGTCAGTGCATCTTGATGTTCATAGCATCACCGTATTCAGGGGCACATAGTTGTCATCGTACTCTTCTTCCTCGCCGTCTTCCATCATAACCCCTATTTCTCCGTGCCTCGTCCAAACATTATAGTGTGGCATGAAACCCTTGTAAAGCAGGTGGGTGTGAAGGATTTTCCGGTCGAGTAAGACTTCGTATTCCACATATAGGGCATGGACAACACATAAAACCATTCTGCTTGTTTGCCTCAGCCACTTCGAGAAAATCATGCACACCCTTAATGTCTTTGGGGTGTGTCTACATCACCGTACATCCATTACCGGTTCATCTGCGTGCATTATATATAATTAAGTGTGTCAAAAATCATTACAGAACATCATGAATAGATAATTAAGTGACCAAATTAATAGAAATTCATCATCACATAAAAACCAAAGTACATACATAGTTCTCATCTAACAACATAAAGCTCTGCAGAGCATCTAAATTAATTAAACCATACATTGAAACTATGTAAAACATTTCAATGCGAAAACAAATACAATCATAATCGCAACCAAGGTAACAACTGATCCAACGGCATAATGATACCAAGCCTCGGTATGAATGGCATATTTTCTAATCTTTCTCATCTTCAAGCGCATTGCATCCATCTTGATCTTGTGATCATTGACGACATCCGCAACATGCAACTCCTATATCATCTTCTCCTCCTCAAGTTCTTTTATTTTTTCCTTCAAGAAATTTTTTTCTTCTTCAACTAAATTTAACCTCTCGACAATAGGGTCGGTTGGAATTTCCGGTTCAACAACCTCCTAGATAAATAAAATCTATGTCACGTTGGTCGGCATAATTTTCATAAACAATAAATGAACCAATAATTATGAAAAGATAATATATACCGCATCCGAATCATAGACAGGACGAGGGCCGACGGGGGCGGATACCAAAACCATCGCACTATATAAGATGCAATAATAAAAGTAAGAAAAATAATACAAGTATCTATCTAAACAAACAAGTAATAATATTATTCCTTTCAGAAAGAAGATAAGAACAAGAGGCTCACCACGGTGGTGCCGGCGATGAGATCGGCGCGGGTGATCGACGGCGATGAAGGCAGGGGGACAGGCGTGACGGGCCGCTAAACCTAGATAAATATTGAGGAAAATGGAGCTTGGCGGTCGAGCTTGGAGAGGAGAAACCTTAAGTAGTGTGGCTCGGGCATTCCATCGAACACCTTGTGTGCATAGGAGGTGAGCTAGAGCACCACCAAGCCCTCTCCCCTCGGCCGTAAAAAAAGCAGAAGCAGTGTGCTCTGCTCTTGCCTTGAGGGGCTATATATAGGCAGCACCATTAGCCCGGTTGGTGGCATGAGCCGGGACTAAGGGAAGCCTTTGGTCCCGGTTCATGCCACTAACCGGGCCAATAGTGGTGGGCAGAGCAGGACCATTGGTCCGGTTCGTCCCACCAACCGGGACCAAAAGGTCCGGACGAACGGGACCAATGGCCCACGTGGCCCGGCCGGCCGCCCCCTGGCTGACGAACCGGGCAAATAGCTCCATTGGTCCCGGTTCGGATTGAACCGGGACTAATGGGCTAAACTGGCCTGGACGAAAGCCTGTTTTCTACTAGTGATTATTTATCATCTGGATCAAATTCAAATAATTATAAAATAAATGGATGTGATTCCATCATGGCCATTTCAAATATATTTGAAAGTAAAATCCAAACATTATCCTTAGATTACAATATAAATTACACGTCAACTGTTTGAGATAAAAAATAAAAATGATTTATTATATTATTAGAACTAGAAAAATGAGTTAAAAAGAGTGGATGTGATTTGCTTGAAAGAATGTGTATGCATGTCTCCTTATCCCTTGAGTTTCTAGAAAAACAACGCTAGGCTCCTCTATTGGAATCGGTCGGATCAGAAAAAAAAAACATATATAAAAGGAAAGTTGGAGTCTGAACCTAACATATATACGTGTCTTTCCTTTTAACTTATTATAAGTGTTTTTTATGATTAGAGAAACAGAATGGATTCATAAACTCTAAGGCATCTCCAACGCCGACCCTCAATTAAACAGTCCACAACCATCCGGACCACATGGTATGGACGTGTTGTGTCATCCAATGCGAGCTTGTATCAGTCCATAGGGCGGTCCGGACGTACTTTCTCCCGCAAACCGGAGACGGACATGGGGGAGGGGGGCTTTGCAGGCATCCGGACAACACCCACGACCGCTTCTGATCACCTGTGCCCACCCAAACCCCCTTCTCCCTCGCCCACACGCGTTCCCGCTCTGCGCCAGCTGCCCGCATTCATGCCGCTGCAGAGCGGACGCGACCTCTCACTGCCTCCGCAATGGAAGCGGTGCGCCGGCCGAGGGTGCCGTCCCGCTGCACGCCGGCTAAACACACATCCTCGCCTCATTCCTATAGACTGCCCGCCTTCCACCATTAAACCCGCACTTGTGCTAGGATAATTACTCAGGCCACATGTCCGTTCGCGAGCCGGCTGGCATTAAATAGAACGCCGGTTGGCTCCCCGTGTCCCCTCGCTATTTAAACAGGTGTCGAGTAAGAACCACATCACACCTCCACTCACCATTTTCCTCCTTGAACAGTATTTTCCATGGCATCTGACGAGCAGGAAGAAGAGTTTTCTGGCATAAACAATTAATGGCTAGGTGGCCCGTCAAGCCCGCCGGTCACGAGCCGAGGAGTGGCGAGTTGCTCCAGGTCGGCAAGGGAAGGGAGCACGGTGGCATGGGCATCGTGGTTGCCATTGACGGTGCCATGTTGTACCGCCCCTCCCGTGCCCGTGACCGCATGATCCGATGTCAACGCGCGTGTAGCCGCGTCCTGCCTATAGAGAAAGAAGCGGGTTGCATGGACATCGACGAGGTGGTGTCCAACATGTCCGCGCTCGCTGCCATCATTGAGGACAAGCTGTCGCTTGGGTCCCATGAATGCCACACTGAGGTGACACCAGCATACACAGCCGGTGTCTTGCCCTCTGGCAGGCCACCGCCGTTCCCAACCCAAAACCAACTATGATCTGTGTAGCGTAGGGACCCTTCCCCACCGGCAGAAGCATCAGCTGGTTGTTCCACTCCGATGAGCGGTAGGGAGGCGAGCCGCTCTTTGCGCTGAAGCATATACCTCTAGGGCTCACAGCTGCTGGACATGGGGACGACATTGGAGATCCGCTGCGTCCGGCAGTAGACTAGTCAAGGGTATCCATGTCGCCGGAGTGGATATTCGCCGTCGCCGGCGCCGGCTGTAGAGTTTTTGGTAAAGAAAATATGTCCAAAATGTAAACGATTTTATCCGGTTTGTATGAAATCCACTGTGTTTGCATGAATTTCATCCTTTAAAAAAAGTGTTCAAAATATATGCAGGCAATGTTCGATGGACGATTCCTATATCCGTATCTGCAGATTGATCCCCTGTCCGTGGACGAACGCGGGAGGAAATTTACTGGTAGCCGTTGAAGATGCCCTAATCAAAGGCATTTCCTCCAGGCGTACTAGCAAACATGCCTTTTCCTCTACCTGATCGGACCATTTTTGCTGGCCAATCAAGAGTTGAACTCCGGAGAGAAAACATATACGTGTTCTTTGTGTTTAAGCGCGTGCTGTTCAAAGGAGCTAGCCTCCAACTCTATGAAAGAGCCAATTTGTATGATAATTAACTACAAGTTGATGATGGCATGCTGAGGATCAACAACGAATCAAGGACCAGCATTTTTTTTGATCTTGCACTTCTTAATTTGTACTACACATCTGCGTAGCAAGCATCAACTTTTTTTGGCAAGCATCAACTTTTTTTTGGTCATTAACTACGTGTAAATGGGTTTATTACTTTATTTGGTGTACATAATTCAGTAATTAGGAGTAAGCACTCGCTTCCTACATGGTGTATGCTACACCGAACTGTGTACCAACCGTTGTTCATGGAGGGTGTATGCGGTTGGAGCAAGTGGCCAGTGAGTTTTTTACTCAACATGGATGGCAGCATAATCTCCGGATCGCTCCACCACCTCCTTCGATAGAGGCATAGCGGTCCTATATGACTCATTGTTGCCGATATGTCGATTTTCTTATCTTATTTTTGCCAGATTTCTGATTTTGGCTGTGTGCATCTTAGTTATACAGAGGCCGGGTGTAGTTCATTATGTTTTGTATCCACTTGATGCTATATTTTGAGTTAATAAAAATGCCCATTGTCGGAAAAAAAGAACATAATTCATTGACTAGGAGCATGTAGTGGAACAAGAGAGATAAGAAAAATTATGGTTGTACAATCAAAAATAATATATGAACTAGGCATTTGCCCGTGCGTTGCTACGTGAAAATGGAAGTAAATGAATCAAATAGATGATTAAGTCAATGGAACCTTTGAGTGACAACTATGACTTCGTCGTCTTCGCCCTCAGCTCCAACCACTGCATAGTACTTCTCCAATGCACCCAAATCCTCCCTCGACTCCGAGAACTCCCTCTACTCCGTCGATTCCTAGTATACCAGTTTATGAACACACGATCCAAATCTTAATGTCAGACTATCAACAACACAAGTGTGGTAGGCATTGATTTTAGCATCAGATGATGTTGCCGTTTCCCTGAACAAGCCCGCTGCAATCCCCAACGGAAGTTTAACTTCAAGCCGATGGCACAAACACTTGGATTATGTGTTGTACTGTCGTCGGTAGAAGCACAGCCACGTGAATGATTGTTTCGCAAACTAACATTCTTTTGATCATGCAAAAAAAAAATTAACCAAGGTGTGTCACCAATTCACAAATAGTACACAAATGAATACTAAAACTAAAACCGGTCATCAAATCATCTAACAATAATCTCTGAACGTTAGTCTTTTCCCATCCACAATTGAAGACCACAAATATCAAGCAAACTCTTCCAAATGACAAGAATTGTACAAAAATCAAATCATAATATTTATTAGGGTTTTGAAAAAAGTGCATAAACTGGAGCAGGAGAAGCTCACCTGCGCATGACCTCCAGCCTAAGCACGTTATTTATCACATCAGGCATCCCGCTCCGCCTTCTCGTACTGCATGTGTTGCTCAAGCACAGTACGCTAGCTTCATCGGCGCGACGTCGCGCTTCACCACCACCACTCGATCCATCAGCGTCGCTTTCTCCTCATGCAGATGTCGCTTTCTCCTCATGCAGATGTGCCGTCGCTCAAGCTCCCTCAACGCAAAGTTCTCCTTGCTGGCGGCGGCATTGTTCCTGATAGACAAAATGCGACATTGCTTCTTTTCATTAATTAAGAGAAGACACCAAATACAGGTTCGTAGGTACACGTTGTACAGAAATAAAAAGAAAGAACTAACGTCTTTGATCCCAGTAGAGAACCAGGTTCTCACCAATTCATTTGACATGGCGGCATTCCTGATCATCCCAATGATCCACGTCGTGTGCTTCCCTGGGTCGTCCAAGTCGATCGCCACCGGTATCTTCTCCACGAGGACAACGGTGCAGCTCTTGTAGTCCTCATCGCCCACCAGACACGTGAACCGATTCTCGAGCGCGTCCTTGGCCTCCTGGCGCGGTAGGGCCTGCACGTTCCCGTAGATGTCGTGGCCAGAGATGACGAAACGGGCGTAGTCCTCCGGGTCAGCTCGACAAGATGTGTCGGTGGCGCCAAGGCCGTGGTGCTCGCGCGCCGCGCTTGGCGAGGCGGAGAAGCGCCCGTGCCGGCTTGACGAGGAAGGCGGCGGCGCATCACTTGCGGGTGTCCATGATGGCGGACGGCAGAATATCTGTAGACCTCCCTCCCTCTCTCGCCAATATTTTCCTTCAACCCGCCATCGTGGTACCGTGGATGATGGAGCACAGGAGCGATCATTGGTTGACTTGACCAAGAAATATTTGCGGGCGAGATAGGAATCGTGCGTTAATAGAAGGAAGGAAAATCGTGTGCGTTAAGGAGGTGATCCTCGGGGGATTTTATTCTGAATCCCAATTTTTTCGGGAGGGATGTGCTTCCCGATTTTCAGAATCGAGGGACGTAGGGAGAGGCGGACGAAGGGTGGGCGACGTAAGAGGGGATACGGAACGTTATGTTTCTTTTAGGTAGTAGAGATATATTTGAAACAATAATAATAATATAAAAGCATATGCATAGGCATTATTTTCTTTTACGGGAAAACTTTGGTGTTCAGTATGAAACAATACAAACTTTCCACCATGAAATGTTGCATAAATCCAGATATGTACTGACAGATATTTTTTCTAAACAAAAATAATACAACATGGATCTATCTATCTATTATATTATAGTACCACATGATTTCACATAGGTTAAGATAGTACGATTCACTAATCATGTATTCTAATGGTCATGATTTGTGTTAAAAATGGTCGAGATTTATAGTAGACGCACGTAAAAACATGTTCTGATCATGCACATGTACGCATATAGGATAGACTTTTGTATGCACCATCTTTCATTCGCAGGACTGGGAGAAAGAATTCGAAAGAATTCTACAATGCACGCGGAAATTCGCTGGGGCAAGTAAGTGCAAGGGCACTCACCGGCCAGGCCATGTCGCATGCTCGATTTGCCTCGCGATTCGTGAAGTAGGGCACAGTAAAAAGAATCCCTCAAAAACCTTTAAGTTTCAATGATGAAACTTACCTTTTTGCATCAAAAAATGCACTGTTTCAACAAATTTTAAAGATGTAATTTTAAGCAATTCTTTCTGTTGGTCGTAGAAACAAAATAATTGAATTTTATCGGTCGCTCGTACTAAGTTCAAACAATGAAACTTAACATTGTTTCCAAAAGTCACCAAAACGTATTCAAAATGGATCTTATTTGAAAGCGCTGGCCACAAGAAACACCAATATGAAAACATAACTTAAATTGAATTTTTCGTTTAAAAGATATAGAAGTTTGAAAATCGGAAGCCAAAATAACAAGCCGGCACCAGGACCTGAGTGCCCTCGCACTTGTGTGCGGTAAATCGTCATCCTGCACATGGTAGTTAAAGGAAATGTATACACACGCAAGTCTTGTTGCGGTACCACAGGGAAGGCCCAACCGGAAAAATTAGAGTGGCCATAGATTAAAGATGACACAAGCGGTTATATATATATATATATATATATATATATATATATATATATATATATATATATATATATATATATATATATATATATATATATATATATATATATATATATATATATATATATATATATATATATATATATATATATATATATATATATATATGGGATAACGAGGCCTTTCCATCTGTATATCCATGTATCCTTCTAATCAGGCATCGTTGTGGATGGGCTTGTAAGCTACCCGCGGTGCCGCCGTAGTGGCAGGGGTGGGCCTGGGAGTCGCCGGATCAGCCCAGGAGTGGCTGGTCCCAGTTTCCTGCCATGGTTGGCGTCTTGCCAAGTTTGGGCCTCCACGGATGCGGGTGGCACGGTGCGGCGTCGCAGAGAGAAATCTCCCGCTTGGCCCGGCCCATGTAGTAGGGACCTCTTATACTGCGCTCTACGTGCTGCGAGAAGACGCATCGCGCCCGTTTGGGCCGGCCCATGTTTGGTCAGCCTATTTTTTTTAACTTCGTTCTCTATTATTCCTTTCTCTTTTCTGTTTTTGTCTTTCTACATTAAATAATTTGGAATTTCATAAAATTTCATCAATTAAAAAAATGTGTATTTTAAAATAAATTTTTCATAAATCATAAAATGTTTGTGGATTAAAAAAATGTTGATGATTTTGAAAAAAAAACAATTTTCTTTTTTGGTAAAAAATAATGTTCGTTAATTTTTAAAAAGGTTTGTGTACTAACTTTTGTTAATGAAATTGAACAAAATTTCACCAATTCAAAAATGTTCATGAACGGAAAAATATCCTAAAAATTCAAAAACAGCTCATGACTTACAAACTAGTTTTTCATTCATAAATGTTTACAGATTCAGAAAATGATCATGTATTTCAAAAATGTTCGTTAAGTTAAAAGTATGTTTGTTAAATCTAAACAATATTTTGAATATCAAAAGTTGTTCCACCAATTTTCATGAAAATGTTCATCGACTAAAGGAAATTGTTTGTTTATCCAATCAAATAATTCTTGTTTTAGGTGGTAGAACCCACGCCAATAACATATTAAATCTCTCTCGTCCAATAAGAGTTTCCGGAGTTACTATATTCAAGTTCTCTCATTTCCAAAGCTCCACAAGGAAAAAGAGTACCTAATAATAGTAAAGGGCTATTAAGCTTCTGGTGGTATGTCATGGAAATTACCTCTAAAGTTGCAAAATATTACCCACCAATGCCACTTATAAGGTTTTTTTAGACAAACTCCGAAGCTTTTTTTATATCGTCAAAACGTTACAGGGACGAAAGAAAGTCTGTCTAGTTGACCGAGCCAGACATGGCGGCCAGCTGGAAGGGATAGCGCATGCTTCACGAGTTCAATGCCACATATAAGTGATAAAAAGAAGTTTCACACAGGGGAATTCCCCCATCTGGGCCGGCCCTACAGTTGAGATCTCCTATAATGCTCTCTGCACGCTGGGAGAAGACGATGCACGCCCATTTAGGCCGGCCCATTTCAGGCTGGCCTGTTTTTTGAATTTAGTTTTCTATTTTCATTTTTCTTTTCTGTCTTCATTTTTCTACTATAAATAATTTGGGATTCCAAAAAGGTTTCTAAAATTAAAATAATGAGTATCTTGAAATAAAATTTTCATAAATCATTAAATGTTTCTGGATTCAAAATGCATTCGTCATTTTGAAAAAAACAATTGCTTACACAATAATTGTTCAAAATTTAAAAATCTATTTTTTGGGAAATCAAATAATGTTCCTCATTTTTTAAAAGTTTATCAAAATTATTAATGAAACTGAAAATTAAATCGCCATTTCAAAAAAAATTCATGAATGGAAAAATATCCTAATTAAAAACTATTGGTGCCTTATAAAATAGTTTAATCATTTAAAAATGTTCACTGATTCAAAAATTATCATGTATTTCAAAAAATATTTGCAAATTTCGAAAATTGTTCAACCAATTTCCATAAAAATGTTAGTCGATTAGAGAAAATTGTTTATAAAGATGTTCAATGTTTTTAAAATGTTTGCAAATAGTATAAAATGTTCATCTATTCCTAAAATGTCCTTAATTTTAGAAAATATCCGAAATTGTATAAGTGTTAATGAATTTGAAAAATGTGTATGATTTCAAATATGTTTAAGAGTTTTAAAACATGTTCGTGATTTCAAAAATTGTTCATGATTTCACGAAATTGAGAGTGATATGGTATCTCAGTGATGCAGCAAAATATGGTCATGGCCATTGAAGATTCTGATTTTGTTTCTCCTGTTACAGTGCACGGACCCTTTTGCTAGTAATATAAAGGGGCTATTTCTTCTTATGTTCGTGATTTTTAGGAACATACATTAATTTGAAAATTTTGGTAGGAGGAGTTGGAGTATTTTTCACAGATGAAAAGGCAGCCCCCAAGTTGGTAATAATATCCTCAAGTTTACCGATTCTTGTAGAATCTTGATCTATTCTTTCGTTAACTATAGGTTCTTTATCCTTAAAACTTTTCAGAGTAACTCCAACCTTAGATACATATTGGGTAATTTGATTGCGGATCTTTTTATCCAAATTTTCATTTAAGTCAATAGTGGCAACTTTATTTTCAATAATTTCAAGCCTTTGCATCACATGTTCTAGAGTTAAGACCGTTCCATTAACCAAGAGAGGTGGTGGAAAAGCCAAATCTAACATAGCATTATAAGCATCAAAAGTGTGGCTACCCAAGAAATTCCCTCCGGTAATGGCATCAAGAATACATCTATACCAAGGAGTAATGCCTACATAAAATTGCGAAGAAGAACGGAAGTAGATTGGTTCCTAATAGATCTATTTTGAGCATTGCAAATTCTATGCCAAGCATCCTTTAAATTTTCTCCCTCCCTTTGTTTAACATTGAGAACTTCATGATCGGGAGTACTAACCATAATAGAGGGAGTAGCCATGACGACGAGATAAACGATCTAACACACGAGCACACAAATGGCGAGCGAAAAAGAGGCGAACGGAAAAGAGAGGGCGAATAAAACGGCAAGGGTGAAGTGAGGGAGAGGAAAACGAGAGGCAAATGGCAAATAATGTAATGCGAGGGAGATGAGTTTGTGATGGGTACTTGGTATGTCTTGACTTGAGCGAAGGCCTCCCCGGCAACGGTGCCAAAAATCCTTCTTGCTACCTCTTGAGCACTGCGTTGGTTTTCCCTTGAAGAGGAAAGGGTGATGCAGCGAAGTAGCGTAAGTATTTCCCTCAGTTTTTGAGAACCAAGGTATCAATCCAGTAGGAGGCTCCACAGAAGTCCCTCGTGCCTACACAAACAAACAAGAACCTCGCAACCAACGCGATAAAGGGGTTGTCAATCCCTTCACGGTAACTTGCGAAAGTGAGATCTGATAGAGATCATAAGATAAGATAAATATTTTTGGTATTTTTATGATATAGATTGAAAAGTAAAGATTGCAAATAAAAGTAGATTGAAACTTATATGATAAAAGATAGAACCGGGGACCATAGGTTTCACTAGTGGCTTCTCTCAAGATAGCATAAGTATTAGGGTGGGTGAACAAATTCTTGTCGAGCAATTGACACTAGTAGAAAAGGGGCAATGGTCCGGCCGGTCAGCCCATTAGTCCGGTTCAGTCCGAACCGGGACCCATGGTGGCATTGGACCGGTTCGTGAGCCCTGGGGCCGGTCGGGCCACGTGGGCCATTAGTCTGGTTCGTCTGGACCTTTTGGTCCCGGTTGGTGGGACGAACCGGGACCAATGGCTCGCTTCGCCCACCACCATTAGTCCCGGTTTGTGCCATAAACCGGGACTAAAGGGTTGGTCTCGTTAGCGCCAGTGTTTAGTCCCACCTCGCCAACCGAAGGGCGCCACACTGGTTTATAAGTCCGTCCTCTCTGCCGTGTTGAGCTCCTCTCAAAGTGAAAATAGATGCCCCTATATAGAATTTGACCTAAATTCATAGTGAATTTCTCTGAAACTCATAGAAATTTATTATGAATTTAGGTTGAATTTTCTGTATAGGCGCATCTATGTTCATTTTTAGTAAAGTTAATCACAAACTTGTGTTTCACACAAGTTTCAAAGAATTCAAATTTTAACTATTCAAATTTGAAAACTAATGGCACTAATAGAAAGTTTATAATTTTCTAAAACAAATGGCACTAATAGAAAGTTTATAAGTTTGCTGACCTAAAAGCAAAAAGAATTAAAAATAAAGAAAAAACAAAATAAAATAAATAATGCAGAAAACAAAACAAAAAACTGGAAACAAAATAAAAATAGCAACAATAAGTATTTTGTTGTAAGTAGAAACAAAATAAAATAAATAAAGCAAGAAATAAAAAACAAAAAACAAAAAAGTGTTTTCAAATTTGAAAACTAATGGCACTAACAGAAAGTTTATAATTTTTCTAAAACTAAAAGAAAAAGAATTAAAAATAAAGCAAAAAACAAAAGAAAATAAATAATGCAGAAAACAAAACAAAAAACGGAAAAAAATAAAAATAGCAACAATAAGTAAAGAAAACAAAAAACAACAAAAAGTGTTTTCAAATTTGAAAACTAATGGCACTAACAGAAAGTTTATAATTTTTCTAAAACTAATGGCATTAACAGAAAGTTTATAATTTTGCTGACTTAAAAGCAAAAAGAATTAAAAATAAAGCAAAAACAAAAGAAAATAAATAATGCAGAAAACAAAACAAAAACCGAAACAAAATAAAAATAGCAAAAATAAGTATTTTATTGTAAGTAGAAAAAAATAAAATAAATAAAGAAAGAAAGAAAACAAAAAAACAGAAAAAGTGTTTTCAAATTTGAAAACTAATGGCACTAACAGAAAGTTTATAATTTTTCTAAAACTAAAAGCAAAAAGAATTAAAAAATAAAGCAAAAACAAAAGAAAATAAATAATGCAGAAAACAAAACAAGAAAAACTGGAAAAAAATAAAAATAGCAACAATAAGTAAAGAAAACAAAAAAACAAAACAAGTGTTTTCAAATTTGAAAACTAATGGCACTAACTGAAAGTTTATAATTTTCTAAAACTAAAAGCAAAAATAATTAAAAAAAGCAAAAAACAAAAGAAAATAAATAATGCAGAAAACAAAACAAAAAACTGGAAAAAATAAAAATAGCAACAATAAGTAAAGAAAACAAAAAAAACAAAAAATGTATTTTCAAATAAGAAAACTAATGGCACTAACAGAAAGTTTATAATTTTTCTAAAACTAAAAGCAAAAAGAATTAAAAATAAAGCAAAAAACAAAAGAAAATAAATAATGCAGAAAACAAAACAAAAAAACTGGAAAAAAAATAAAAATAGCAACAATAAGTAAAGAAAACAAAAAAACAAAAAAGTGCCTCCTACTGGGCCTGCACGGCCTGAATACGACTGGAAACCCTACCATGGGCCAGGATTCAGGCCCGCAGGAGACCCAGTAGGCCCATAGGCAGATAAGTTGCTTTAGGCCCGTAAGCCTGCATTTGAGAGGAGCTCGAAATGGTCAGCACAACAGCGCTTATAAACCACTGTCGAGCCCTCTCGGCTAGCGAGGTGAGACTAAACATCCCACCGCACTGCGCTGAGTTCAAAGACAAGGCCTTTGGTCCGGTTGGTGCCACCAACGGGACTAAAATACGTGGTCGGTTAGTGGCACAAACCGGGTCAATGCCCCTTTAGTCCGGTTGGTGGCACCAACCGACTAAAGAGCATTGGACCGGTTTGTGCCACGAACCGACCAAAGCCTTTCCTATATAACCAAACACTTGGGAAATTTCCACCCGCCATTCTCTCTCCAACGCCGCTAGGCTGTCAGATTGCTCCTCGACGTCGGCCCTCTGCCCGACGCCGCTGCCGCTCTCCCTAGCCGCCGAGGTCGCCGTCACCGCCTTCGCCGTCGTCGCGTGCCCTCGCTTCGACGCTGTCGCTCGCTCGCTTCGCCTGACCGGCTGTCAGCGTCTCGCCCGCCCCCATCATCGCCGTCGCTGCGCCCGCCCCTTCCTCGCCGGCCGTCGCGAAGGCCCCGTCGCCGTCCTCGCCGCCGAACGCGCGCCCCCTGCCCCGTTGCTGTCCTCTTTATTGGAGTTAATATACATAATGGAAATAATATATCACAAAAAATATATGACAATTTAATCAAAGTATAGATAGCCTTCAAGTTGATTAGGGAATAAAAATGTGGCAGCTAATTTAGTCTTTTTAATACTAGTAATAAATATTTATTCCAAAGGATTAGAACGAACATTGTAAATTCTTATATTTAGCTAGAATGGAAGAAAAAAATTCAAAATAAACTGTTCAAATGGTCTAGACATATACCCTACGAAAATGCACCTGCCAAAAACTATAAAATAAAGAAAAAAATAGAAAATAAAAGTAAAAAAGCTTTCCTTTTGGCGGTCACATTTCACCAAACAACTCAAATTCTAATATTTCACGCATTGACAAAAGAGAACCATGGAAAGCAATGGCGTGTTTGGCAGAAGGGATCGAACGGTGAATGGATCTTTTGATATAGGTTGGAGGAACAGCACATCGGCATCCACCAACTACTAAGGGCAAAACGGGAGATAGTAGTGTCTAGACCACTTTTATTCTTCTAGTGGGGACCTCTAAATATACGCGGAGCAGCTCACATGTTCAAATTTCAATATCAGATTGATCAAATTTGAGGGACTATGCGAGAGTCTGAACATCCAGCTAACCAAAAGAAACACCACATCTCCACTCCCTCCCTCTCCGTACCAATAACACTAAACAAAGAGCACTGACGCCGGCTACAGGCGACCGTGAGGGCAGCTGCCGGCGAGCACTCCATCCTCATCGCCGCCTCTTCCTATCTCTCCACTCCTCTCTCCCTGCGCATCTCATCTTCCCATGCCCTCCATGGCTGCTCGGCGAGCAGCTAGCTCAAGGCCTAGCTCGGCTGTGGCCTCATGAAGCTCTCTTGCCGCCGTGCCCGGTGTGGGCTGGCTGCATCTAGTGTTGCGGCATTGGCGGCTCCCGTGGCTAGCACCGCCCGTGGCGCGACCTCCTCTTGTTGTCGTGGCTGCTACTGACGCGCCCGAGACCGCATCCATCATCCCGCGACACATCAGTCATGCCCAATGAGGAAGAACTCCCATGACGCACCAGCTGCGTGAACCAGACATGTCCTACTGCCGCACATCAACTGTTCGATGAAATGCTGGAGAAATGTGACAGAAATATGGGTAGCAGCCATCAAGGTTTGATGGCTCCCTCCCCTATGATGCCCGCGAACCAGCCCGGTGCGTGTACGCGGACATTTGTGATGTCTGTTTTATGGGTTTACATTTGAGATGACCTAAGATCTGTTAGCCTGTTCCAAGCTCGACACATGTGATCTTCTTCAGAGTCGTCGTCTATCGTCTATCTAATTTACTGGTAGTTCATATCTATACCTAATCTCTATCTAATAATAAAATGGCTATTGCTTCTCACGGTACGTCATGAAAACTGCCCCTAAAGATGCAAAATATTACGCACCAACGCCACCAATAAGTGATAAAAAAAGTTTCACACAGACAAATCTTCCGCTTGGGCTGGCCTATGCAGTAGGGACCACATATACTGCGCTCTACGCGCTGGGAGAAGACGGAGCGCACCCGTTTGGGCCGGCCCATGTTCGGTCGGCCTATTTTTAACTTCATTTTCTATTATTCCTTTCTCTTTTCTCTTTTTGTTTTTTCTACTTTAAATAATTAGGGATTTCACGGACTAGTTAATATTCATGATTTTTTTTAAAAGGTTTGTGTACTAAAAATTGTTAATGAAATTGAACAAAATTTCAGCAATTCAAAAAATGTTCATGAATGGAAAAATATCCTAAAAATTTAAAAATTGTTCATGACTTACAAACTAGTTTATTCATTCATAAAACGATCACAGATTAAAAAAATGATCATGTATTTTAAAAATGTTTGAGTTAAAAAATGTTCGTTAAATCAAGAAAATATTTTTGAATTTCAAAAGTTGTTAGACCAATTTTCCTAAAAATATTCGTTGATTAAAGGAAATTGTCTGTTTATCAAATCAAATACTTCTCTGTTTAGTTGGTAGAACCCACGCCAATATCATATTAAATCTCTCTCGTCCAATAAGAGTTTCCGAGATTTACTTTATTCAAATTCTCTCGTTTCCAAAGCTCCACAAGGAAAAGATCCCTCAAAACCCTTAAAATTTCAATGATGAAACTTACCTTTTTGCATCAAAAAATGCCCGGTTTCAACAAGTTTCAAAGATATAATTTTAAGAAATTTTCTCTGTTGGTCTTAGACACAAAATAACTGAATTTTATTGGTCACTCGTACTAAGTTTCAAACAGTGAAACTTAACAGTATTTCCAAAAGTCGCCAAAATGTATTCAAAATGGATCTTATTTGAAAGTGCTGGCCATGAGAAATGCAAATATGAATACATAACTTAAATTGAATTTTTGGTTGAGAAGATACAGAAGTTTGAAAATTGGAAGCCAAAATAAAAACCCGGCACCAGGACGTGAGTGCCCCCGCACATGCGTTCAGTAAATCCTCATCCTGCACATGCTAGTTAAAGGATACGTATACACACACATGCCTTGCTGTGGTACCACAGGAAGGCCCAGACGGAAAAATTAGAGTGACCATAGATTAAGAATGACACAAACGGTCTGAATGCCAAACGAAAATCTTATGTCTCAATTTGGCAACACATTTCCATAGCCACCGTAAAATTGTGCGAGCTTTCTTAGGCCCCATTAAGCTTTATATATATTGCTTGAGCGATAACAAGGGTCTTTCCATGTGTATATCCATGTATCCTTCTAATCAGGCATTGTCGTGGATGGGCTTGTAGGCTACCCGTGGTGCCGCCGTAGTGGCAGGGTGGGCACTGGAGTCGCGGATCAGCGCCCAGAGTGGCTAGTCCGATCTCCTGCCATGGTTAGCATCTTGCCAAGTTCGGGCCTCCACAAATGCGGGTGGCATGATGCGGCGTTGCTGATCTTTGTCTGTAGGTCTAGATCGAGAGGAGGGTGGCGTGTGGGGATGTTAGCATCGGCCTAATAATGGTGGTTTGGCCCTAGTGCTGTTGTTCCGCCAAGTCGTCTTTCTGCCGGATGTCGACCTCTTAGATCTAGCTGCTGACGAGTTTTGGTCTTTCCCATCGGAGATCTATATGGATTGGTGTATGTTTCCCCTGGATATCTAGATCGAAAAGGCTCCAGTCGCGCACGCTCATATTATCAGCCAACACGACCTCAAGAGGTCGCAGCAAGAAGCTTTAATTTCTTATTGGTGTCATGGGACATGTGTAAGTCAAGATTCTCAAGGCATTGATAGAGGTGGATAAAGTCATGGTGGCTGCGATTGGAGGTCTTAAAGCTTTGGTGGAAGGGTTTAATTGATGCGATAGAGAATGTGCGCTAGGTGTTTGGTGACCCGAAACAGCGGGCTCGGCAAGCGGGGGCGCCATCACTGGAGAACTTTTTTTGTAATCCGGCGTTGTTTTCGGTGTGGTTAGAGTGCTACTGATGCTAGTGATTTATCACCTTGGAGCGGTCTTTTTTCTTCTATTCTTTTTTCTAGCTATGTGTATGCTTGATGTCTTTGGATATCTTGTTGATAGAGAGGACGGGTGTAATTGGTATCTTCGTGATATTGTTTTATTCCCTTTATTGATTTTTTATGAACTAAGTCAATGATGTCAATGAATTGAGGAAGAGCTTGCAGGGTGGTATGCCTATGAAAATGGAGAGCCAGATGGTCACTATGAATAAAATCAGCCAAAGAGAGCTTTTTCTTAATGGCAAAAGAGAACAGTTCATGAAACTTTTGAGACCGAGGCAACTCATACCAAAAGAGAATAGAGTCTACATACCCAACATTTACCTGACCAGTTCATGGTGCAGCATGAAATATGTTTTTTTTCTACGGTGTATTTGTATGGTACTGTAGATATGATAAAAAATTTCCGATAAACTTTGTTAAACTTGACATATATTTGAACCGAGAGAAAACTATCATCAAACATGTTTTTAGAACGAGGAGCCAAGTAAGGGCTATCTCCAAAGCTAACCCTCAAACAGCTCGCAACCATCAGGACATGTTTCTCCATCCAACACGGTCCTATATCGGCCCGCAGGCCATTCCAAATGTTCATTTCCCCATAAACCGAATACAAACTACGGGGCTTTGCGGGCGTCCGGACCGCTGCCATGTTCGCTTCTTACTCCCCTAGCCCACCCGGAACACCTCTCCCGCTCCCGCGTCCCTTCACATGAGAAGCAGTCAGCTAGCACTGCTCGAGAGCACCAGTACCTCATTCATGCCGATTTGGAGTAGTTGCAATAAATATACTCATGTTGAGGAGAAGTAGCAGCCACAAAATTCAATGTAATTGATTGATGAATTGAGTGCTTCTCTGGAAATAATTGATCAAGGGCAAGCCAAGGATGTGGATTGTCCTTACTACTTTAATAATACTCAATTTGAAAGTCCTAGAAAGTACTTCAATTTAATTCAAGTTTCAGACTCATTTTGTTATCTTTAGATTAATGCAACATAAATATCTACTTAATGCATAATATATATAATTAGGGGTGAACTTGTGAACGGGCACATGAAGGGAACTCAAACAAACAATCATATGTAGACAAGACATGTGTTTGTCTTTTATTCCCAAGTTTGAACTAGTATAGTTCGGGTTCTTACATGATAGTGCATGTCACTTTATTTTTTTCACCGCTACAACGACCAAACCATGGACAAAGTAAACGGTGTTTCATATATCTAGTACTAGAGTTCTTCTCTTCTCAGTTAGTACCGAAGACCCCAAATGGCGCAATGTTGGTCGAGCAATGTGGAGGGATGTAGACATTGCACATTGCAGGTAGCGTCTGTAGCGCTAGGTTCCTTATTTCCTCAAACTGGGGCAGTTGTTGAGGTTGGACAGAGCCCTGGGCCTGTGGGTTTTGCTGAGATGGCTGGAAGGAGCCCTGGCCTAATGGATATTGTTGCTGAGGCTGTTGGAAGGAGACCTGGCTCGACATTTGTTGTTGTTGTTGTTGTTGTTGTTGTTGATGCAGAATAATAGCATGAGCAACATTGTGGATGGCTTGGCACCTTGACTGCTCGGGGATCTGCCACAGCTGTTGACAACACAATTGTTGCAATAGCTGGTAAGTACTTTGTTGCAAAACTTGTGAGCTTGCATGCGCTATGTTGTGTTGTTGCAAGACAATATCCCTGCATGGAATCAGTTGTTGTTGCAAAATTTGTTGAAGGATTTGTTGTTGTTGTTGTTGTTGTTGTTGTTGTTGTTGTTGTGCTTGTTGCTGCGAAATTGGTTGTTGTGGTTGCGGATATTGTGGTTGTTGTTGTGGATATGGTTGTTGTGGTGGAAATGGTTGTGGCTGCGGATATGGTAGTTGTGGCGGAAATGGTTGCGGCTGCGGATATGGTTGCACCTGCAGATATGGTTGTTGTGATGGAAATGGTTGCGGCTGCGGATATGGCTGTTGTGGTGGAAATTGTTGTTGTTGTACCAATGGAACTTGCTCTTGTGGCTGTTCTTTGAGATGGATTTTGTGGTTGCAATTGTGGCACTGGAACTCTAACTGCAGTTGTGGCGGTGGTCGCCACGATAGCAAGGAGGGCAAGGATGAGAAAGGTCTTCATGATGGATTTGTATTGACCACTGCTTGCTTGGCTTGAATAATGCGCTCTACTTATGAGAATTATGGATGAGAAAGGATGATCATCATGCTACGGACCTATTTATAGCTGCCATGGCATGATCTCTTCCACAATTGGCATTTGCTTGTGTGTAAAGTGTTTGGATGCTTCCCAAAATCATAATTTGGTATGTTGTGTTTGGTGGCACTACTTACAAGTGTATTCTTGGACTAATCATTAAAGTTCCTTGTTGTTGCACTATCATTCCACCACCGAAAAGGTGTGATAACATGCATGACTCATCTTATTCACTTTACAACTCAAACACTAATCTAGATTGCCTATTTTTCTAAAACTAAGTTTGTAATGTTTTGCAAATTGTTACACATAACTAGATAAGCAAGGCTAGCGAACTTAGTTTGTAATCTTGTGTGGCATGTTAAGATAGAGAAGATTAGTAATGTAACTTGCTTTAGTAGGCCATGACTCATCAAATTCCTTTTACATGTCAAGTGTTGTAGTGTTCTAGAAGCTATTAGCAAACATCAATTTTGTCATGTTCTACAAGTTGTTACGTGTAAACTAGATAAGCTTGACTTGCACACAAACAAGATTGTAATCATGTGTGACCTGTTAAGATGGATTAGACTTGTAATGTGGCTTGGTTTGATAGACCATGACTCATCAAATTGCTTTTACTTGTCTTAAGTGTTGTATATGCTATACAAGTTACTAACACTTATCAACTTAGTATGGCTTGCAATGTGTGTGCATGCCAAGGTACGCTCTAGCTTCTATTCATTTGTAGATCTTATTTTGTTTTACGCAAATCGTATAAATGATCATCTACGCTAAGGCTTGCGAGTGCAGCTGCAACAATGTTGGCAGGGTCGGAGGGAGGTTGTGGCATGGCATGAATTCTTATGGCAACCGTTCATTATGTGTGGAAAGATACGTGCTATGTTTTTCATGCATGCTAAAAATAGATGTTTCTAAATACAAATCAATAGAATAGTCAAATATTGGACTGTATTAAGATAAAAATTATATTTCGATTAGCAAAGTTCTCAGAAAAGCTGACGTGACCTCTACTCATTATTTATCTTCTGGATCAAATTCAAATAATTATAAAATAAATGGATGTGATTCCATCATGGCCATTTCAAATATATTTGAAAGTAAAATCCAAACATTATCCTTAGACTACAATATAAATTACACGTCAACTGTTTGAGATAAAAAATAAAAATGATTTATTATATTATTAGAACTAGAAAAATGAGTTAAAAAGAGTGGATGTGATTTGCTTGAAAGAATGTGTATGCATGTCTCCTTATCCCTTGAGTTTCTAGAAAAACAACGCTAGGTTCCTCTATTGGAATCGGTCGGATCAGGAAAAAAAAAACATATATAAAAGGAAAGTTGGAGTCTGAACCTAACATATATACGTGTCTTTCCTTATAACTTATTATAAGTGTTTTTTATGATTAGAGAAACAGAATGGATTCATAAACTCTAAGGCATCTCCAACGCCGACCCTCAATTAAACCGTCCACAACCATCCAGACCACATGGTATGGACGTGTTGTGCCATCCAATGCGAGCTTGTATCGGTCCATAGGGCGGTCCGGACGTACTTTCTCCCGCAAACCGGAGACGGACATGGGGGAGGGGGGCTTTGCAGGCATCCGGACAACACCCACGACCGCTTCTGATCACCTGTGCCCACCCAAACCCCCTTCTCCCTCGCCCACACGCGTTCCCGCTCTGCGCCAGCTGCCCGCATTCATGCCGCTGCAGAGCGGACGCGACCTCTCACTGCCTCCGCAATGGAAGCGGTGCGCCGGCCGAGGGTGCCGTCCCGCTGCACGCCGGCTAAACACACATCCTCGCCTCATTCCTACAGACTGCCCGCCTTCCACCATTAAACCCGCACTTGTGCTAGGATAATTACTCCGGCCACATGTCCGTTCGCGAGCCGGCTGGCATTAAATAGAACGTCGGTTGGCTCCTCGTGTCCCCTCGCTATTTAAACAGATGTCGAGCAAGAACCGCATCACACCTCCACTCACCATTTTCCTCCTTGAACAGTATTTTCCATGGCATCTGACGAGCAGGAAGAAGAGTTTTCTGGCATAAACAATTAATGGCTAGGTGGCCCGTCAAGCCCGCCGGTCACGAGCCGAGGAGTGGCGAGTTGCTCCAGGTCGGCAAGGAAGGGAGCACGTGGCATGGGCATCGTGGTTGCCATTGACGGTGCCATGTTGTACCGCCCCTCCCGTGCCCGTGACCGCATGATCCGATGTCAACGCGCGTGTAGCCGCGTCCTGCCTATAGAGAAAGAAGCGGGTTGCATGGACATCGACGAGGTGGTGTCCAACATGTCCGCGCTCGCTGCCATCATTGAGGACAAGCTGTCGCTTGGGTCCCATGAATGCCACACTGAGGTGACACCAGCATACACAGCCGGTGTCTTGCCCTCTGGAAGGCCACCGCCGTTCCCAACCCAAAACCAACTATGATCTGTGTAGCGTAGGGACCCTTCCCCACCAGCAGAAGCATCAGCTGGTTGTTCCACTCCGATGAGCGGTAGGGAGGCGAGCCGCTCTTTGCGCTGAAGCATATACCTCTAGGGCTCACAGCTGCCGGACATGGGGACGACATTGGAGATCCGCTGCGTCCGGCAGTAGACTAGTCAAGGGTATCCATGTCGCTGGAGTGGATATTCGCTGTCGCCGGCGCCGGCTGTAGAGGTTTTGGTAAAGAAAATATGTCCAAAATGTAAACGATTTTGTCCGGTTTGTATGAAATCCACTGTGTTTGCATGAATTTCATCATTTAAAAAAAGTGTTCAAAATATATGCAGGCAATGTTCGATGGACGATTCCTGTATCCGTATCCGCAGATTGATCCCCTGTCCGTGGACGAACGCGGGAGGAAATTTACTGGTAGCCGTTGAAGATGCCCTAATCAAAGGCATTTCCTCCAGGCGTACTAGCAAACATGCCTTTTCCTCTACCTGATCGGACCATTTTTGCTGGCCAATCAAGAGTTGAACTCCGGAGAGAAAACATATACGTGTTCTTTGTGTTTAAGCGCGTGCTGTTCAAAGGAGCTAGCCTCCAACTCTATGAAAGAGCCAATTTGTATGATAATTAACTACAAGTTGATGATGGCATGCTGAGGATCAACAACGAATCAAGGACCAGCATTTTTTTTGATCTTGCACTTCTTAATTTGTACTACACATCTGCGTAGCAAGCATCAACTTTTTGGCAAGCATCAACTTTTTTGGTCATTAACTACGTGTAAATGGGTTTATTACTTTATTTGGTGTACATAATTCAGTAATTAGGAGTAAGCACTCGCTTCCTACATGGTGTATGCTACACCGAACTGTGTACCAACCGTTGTTCATGGAGGGTGTATGCGGTTGGAGCAAGTGGCCATGAGTTTTTACTCAACATGGATGGCAGCATAATCTCCGGATCGCTCCACCACCTCCTTCGATAGAGGCATAGCGGTCCTATATGACTCATTGTTGCCGATATGTCGATTTTCTTATCTTATTTTGCCAGATTTCTGATTTTGGCTGTGTGCATCTTAGTTATACAGAGGCGGGTGTAGTTCATTATGTTTTGTATCCACTTGATGCTATATTTTGAGTTAATAAAATGCCCATTGTCGGAAAAAAGAACATAATTCATTGGCTAGGAGCATGTAGTGGAACAAGAGAGATAAGAAAAATTATGGTTGTACAATCAAAATAATATATGAATATATTTGAAACAATAATAATAATATAAAAGCATATGCATAGGCATTATTTTCTTTTACGGGAAAACTTTGGTGTTCAGTATGAAACAATACAAACTTTCCACCATGAAATGTTGCATAAATCCAGATATGTACTGACAGATATTTTTTCTAAACAAAAAATAATACAACATGGATCTATCTATCTATTATATTATATTACTCCACATGATTTCACATAGGTTAAGATAGTATGATTCACTAATCATGTATTCTAATGGTCATGATTTGTGTTAAAAATGGTCGAGATTTATAGTAGACGCACGTAAAAACATGTTCTGATCATGCACATGTACGCATATAGGATAGACTTTTGTATGCACCATCTTTCATTCGCAGGACTGGGAGAAAGAATTCGAAAGAATTCTACAATGCACGCGGAAATTCGCTGGGGCAAGTAAGTGCAAGGGCACTCACCGGCCAGGCCATGTCGCATGCTCGATTTGCCTCGCGATTCGTGAAGTAGGGCACAGTAAAAAGAATCCCTCAAAAACCTTTAAGTTTCAATGATGAAACTTACCTTTTTGCATCAAAAAATGCACTGTTTCAACAAGTTTCAAAGATGTAATTTTAAGCAATTCTTTCTGTTGGTCGTAGAAACAAAATAATTGAATTTTATCGGTCGCTCGTACTAAGTTCAAACAATGAAACTTAACATTGTTTCCAAAAGTCACCAAAACGTATTCAAAATGGATCTTATTTGAAAGCGCTGGCCACAAGAAGCACCAATATGAAAACATAAATTAAATTGAATTTTTCGTTTAAAAGATATAGAAGTTTGAAAATCGGAAGCCAAAATAACAAGCCGGCACCAGGACCTGAGTGCCCTCGCACTTGTGTGCGATAAATCGTCATCCTGCACATGGTGGTTAAAGGAAATGTATACACACGCAAGTCTTGTTGCGGTACCACAGGGAAGGCCCAACCGGAAAAATTAGAGTGGCCATAGATTAAAGATGACACAAGCGGTTGTGTGCGCTTTCTTAGGACATATATATATATATATATATATATATATATATATATATATATATATATATATATATTTATTTATTTATTTATTTATATTGCTGAGGGATAACGAGGGCTTTTCCATCTGTATATCCATGTATCCTTCTAATCAGGCATCGTCGTGGATGGGCTTGTAAGCTACCCGCGGTGCCGCCGTAGTGGCAGGGGTGGGCCTGGGAGTCGCCGGATCAGCCCAGGAGTGGCTGGTCCCAGTTTCCTGCCATGGTTGGCGTCTTGCCAAGTTTGGGCCTCCACGGATGCGGGTGGCATGGTACGGCGTCGCAGAGAGAAATCTCCCGCTTGGCCCGGCCCATGTAGTAGGGACCTCTTATACTGCGCTCTACGTGCTGGGAGAAGACGCATCGCGCCCGTCTGGGCCGGCCCATGTTCGGTCAGCCTATTTTTTTTAACTTCGTTCTCTATTATTCCTTTCTCTTTTCTGTTTTTGTCTTTCTACATTAAATAATTTGGAATTTCATAAAATTTCATTAATTAAAAAAATGTGTATTTTAAAATAAATTTTTCATAAATCATAAAATGTTTGTGGATTAAAAAAATGTTGGTGATTTTGAAAAAAACAATTTTCTTTTTTGGTAAAAAATAATGTTCGTTAATTTTTAAAAGGTTTGTGTACTAACTTTTGTTAATGAAATTGAACAAAATTTCACCAATTCAAAAATGTTCATGAACGGAAAAATATCCTAAAAATTCAAAAACTGCTCATGACTTACAAACTAGTTTTTTCATTCATAAATGTTTACAGATTCAGAAAATGATCATGTATTTCAAAAAATGTTCGTTAAGTTAAAAGTATGTTTGTTAAATCTAAACAATATTTTTGAATATCAAAAGTTGTTCCACCAATTTTCATGAAAATGTTCATCGGCTAAAGGAAATTGTTTGTTTATCCAATCAAATAATTCTTGTTTTAGGTGGTAGAACCCACGCCAATAACATATTAAATCTCTCTCGTCCAATAAGAGTTTCCGGGAGTTACTATATTCAAGTTCTCTCATTTCCAAAGCTCCACAAGGAAAAAAGAGTACCTAATAATAGTAAAGGGGCTATTGCGCTTCTGGTGGTATGTCATGGAAATTACCTCTAAAGTTGCAAAATATTACCCACCAATGCCACTTATATGGTTTTTTTAGACAAACTCCGAAGCTTTTTTTATATCGTCAAAACGTTACAGGGACGAAAGAAAGTCCGTCTAGTTGACCGAGCCAGACATGGCGGCCAGCTGGAAGGGATAGCGCATGCTTCACGAGTTCAATGCCACATATAAGTGATAAAAAGAAGTTTCACACAGGGGAATTCCCCCATCTGGGCCGGCCCTACAGTTGAGATCTCCTATAATGCTCTCTGCACGCTGGGAGAAGACGATGCACACCCGTTTAGGCCGGCCCATTTCAGGCTGGCCTGTTTTTTGAATTTGGTTTTCTATTTTCATTTTTCTTTTCTGTCTTCATTTTTTCTACTATAAATAATTTGGGATTCAAAAAAGGTTTCTAAAATTAAAATAATGAGTATCTTGAAATAAAATTTTCATAAATCATTAAATGTTTCTGGATTCAAAATGCATTCGCCATTTTGAAAAAAACAATTGCTTACACAATAATTGTTCAAAATTTAAAATCAATTTTTGGGAAATAAAATAATGTTCCTCATTTTTCTAAAAGTTTATCAAAATTATTAATGAAATTGAAAATTAAATCGCCAGTTCAAAAAAAGTTCATGAATGGAAAAATATCCTAATTAAAAACTATTGGTGCCTTACAAAATAGTTTAATCATTTAAAAATGTTCACTGATTCAAAAATTATCATGTATTTCATAAAATATTTGCAAATTTCGAAAATTGTTCAACCAATTTCCATAAAAATGTTAGTCGATTAGAGAAAATTGTTTATAAAGATGTTCAATGTTATTAAATTTTTGCAAATAGTATAAAATGTTCATCAATTCCTAAAATGTCCTTAATTTTAGAAAATATCCGAAATTGTATAAGTGTTAATGAGTTTGAAAAATGTGTATGATTGCAAATATGTTTAAGAGTTTTAAAACATGTTCGTGATTTAAAAAATTGTTCATGATTTCACGAAATTGAGAGTGATATGGTATCTCAGTGATGCAGCAAAATATGGTCATGGCCATTGAAGATTCTGATTTTGTTTCTCCTGTTACAGTGCACGGACCCTTTTGCTAGTAATATAAAGGTGCTATTTCTTCTTATGTTCGTGATTTTTAGGAACATACATTAATTTGAAAATTTTGGTAGGAGGAGTTGGAGTATTTTTCACAGATGAAAAGGCAGCCCCCAAGTTGGTAATAATATCCTCAAGTTTACCGATTCTTGTAGAATCTTGATCTATTCTTTCGTTAACTATAGGTTCTTTATCCTTAAAACTTTTCAGAGTAACTCCAACCTTAGATCCATATTGGGTAATTTGATTGCGGATCTTTTTATCCAAATTTTCATTTAACTCAATAGTGGCAACTTTATTTTCAATAATTTCAAGCCTTTGCATCACATGTTCTAGAGTTAAGACCGTTCCATTAACCAAGAGAGGTGGTGGGCCAGCCAAATCTAACATAGCATTATAAGCATCAAAAGTGTGGCTACCCAAGAAATTCCCTCCGGTAATGGCATCAAGAATACATCTATACCAAGGAGTAATGCCTACATAAAATTGCGAAGAAGAACGGAAGTAGATTGGTTCCTAATAGATCTATTTTGAGCATTGCAAATTCTATGCCAAGCATCCTTTAAATTTTCTCCCTCCCTTTGTTTAACATTGAGAACTTCATGATCGGGAGTACTAACCATAATAGAGGGAGTAGCCATGACGACGAGATAAACGATCTAACACACGAGCACACAAAAGGCGGCGAAAAAAAGAGGCGAACGAAAAGAGAGGCGAATAAAGCGGCAAGGGTGAAGTGGGGAGAGGAAAACAAGAGGCAAATGGCAAATAATGTAATGCGAGGGAGATGAGTTTGTGATGGGTACTTGGTATGTCTTGACTTGAGCGAAGGCCTCCCCGGCAACGGTGCCAAAAATCCTTCTTGCTACCTCTTGAGCACTGCGTTGGTTTTCCCTTGAAGAGGAAAGGGTGATGCAGCAAAGTAGCGTAAGTATTTTCCTCAGTTTTTAAGAACCAAGGTATCAATCCAGTAGGAGGCTCCACAGAAGTCCCTCGTGCCTACACAAACAAACAAGAACCTCGCAAACAACGCGATAAAGGGGTTGTCAATCCGTTCACGGTAACTTACGAAAGTGAGATCTGATAGAGATCATAAGATAAGATAAATATTTTTGGTATTTTTATGATATAGATTGAAAAGTAAAGATTGCAAATAAAAGTAGATTGGAAACTTATATGATAAAAGATAGAACCGGGGACCATAGGTTTCACTAGTGGCTTCTCTCAAGATAGCATAAGTATTAGGGTGGGTGAACAAATTACTGTCGAGCAATTGACACTAGTAGAAAAGGGGGCAATGGTCCAGGCCGGGTCAGCCCATTAGTACCGGTTCAGTCCAGAACCGGGACCCATGGTGGCATTGGACCCGGTTCGTGGGCCCCGGGGGCCGGTCGGGCCACGTGGGCCATTAGTCCTGGTTCGTCTGGACCTTTTGGTCCCGGTTAGTGGGACGAACCGGGACCAATGGGCCTCGCTTCTGGCCCACCACCATTAGTCCCGGTTTGTGCCATAAACCGGGACTAAAGGGTTGGTCCTCGTTGCGCTCAGAGTTTAGTCCCACCACGCCAACCGAAGGGCGCTCACACCGGTTTATAAGTCCGTCCCTCTCTGCCTTGTTGAGCTCCTCTCAAAGTGAAAATAGATGCCCCTATATAGGGAATTTGACCTAAATTCATAGTGAATTTCTCTGAAACTCATAGAAATTTATTATGAATTTAGGTTGAATTTTCTCTATAGGCGCATCTATGTTCATTTTTTTAGTAAAGTTAATCACAAACTTGTGTTTCACACAAGTTTCAAAGAATTCAAATTAGAAAACTAATGGCACTAATAGAAAGTTTATAATTTTTTTAAAACTAATGGCACTAACAGAAAGTTTATAAGTTTGCTGACCTAAAAGCAAAAAGAATTAAAAATAAAGAAAAAACAAAATAAAATAAATAATGCAGAAAACAAAACAAAAAACTAGAAACAAAAAAATAGCAACAATAAGTATTTTGTTGTAAGTAGAAACAAAATAAAATAAATAAAGCAAGAAAGAAAACAAAAAACAAAAAAGTGTTTTCCAATTTGAAAACTAATGGCACTAACAGAAAGTTTATAATTCTTCTAAAACTAAAAGAAAAAGAATTAAAAATAAAGCAAAAACAAAGAAAATAAATAATGCAGAAAACAAAACAAAAAATGGAAAAAAATAAAATAGCAAGAATAAGTAAAGAAAACGAAAAAACAACAAAAAGTGTTTTCAAATTTGAAAACTAATGGCACTAACAGAAAGTTTATAATTTTTCTAACACTAATGGCATTAACAGAAAGTTTATAATTTTGCTGACTTAAAAAGCAAAAAGAATTAAAAATAAAGCAAAAACAAAAGAAAATAAATAATGCAGAAAACAAAACAAAAAACCGAAACAAAATAAAAATAGCAAAAATAAGTATTTTGTTGTAAGTAGAAACAAAATAAAATAAATAAAGCAAGAAAGAAAACAAAAAACAGAAAAAGTGTTTTCAAATTTGAAAACTAATGGCACTAACAGAAAGTTTATAATTTTTAAAACTAAAAGCAAAAAGAATGAAAAATAAAGCAAAAACAAAAGAAAATAAATAATGCAGAAAACAAAACAAATAAACTGGAAAAAATAAAAATAGCAACAATAAGTAAAGAAAACAAAAAAACAAAACAAGTGTTTTCAAATTTGAAAACTAATGGCACTAACAGAAAGTTTATAATTTTTCTAAAACTAAAAGCAAAAAAGAATTAAAAAAGGCAAAAACAAAAGAAAATAAATAATGCAGAAAACAAAACAAAAAAACTGGAAAAAATAAAAATAGCAACAATAAGTAAAGAAAACAAAAAAAATGTATTTTCAAATTTGAAAACTAATGGCACTAACAGAAAGTTTATAATTTTTCTAAAACTAAAAGCAAAAAGAATTAAAAATAAAGCAAAAAACAAAAGAAAATAAATAATGCAAAAAACAAAACAAAAAAACTGGAAAAAAATAAAAATAGCAACAATAAGTAAAGAAAACAAAAAAACAAAAAAGTGCCTCCTACTGGGCCCCCACGGCCTGAATACGTCTAGAAACCCTACCATGGGCCAGGATTCAGGCCCGCAGGAGGCCTAGTAGGCCCATAGGCAGATAAGTTGCTTTAGGCCCGTAAGCCTGCATTTGAGAGGAGCTCGAAATGGTCAGCACAACAGCGCTTATAAACCACTGTCGAGCCCTCTCGACTAGTGAGGTGGGACTAAACATCCCACCGCACCGCGCCAGTTCCAGCACAAGGCCTTTGGTCCCGGTTCGTGGCACAAACCGGGTCCAATGCCCCCCTTTAGTCCCGGTTGGTGCCACGAACCGGGACCAAAGCCTTTCCTATATAACCAAACACTTGGGAAATTTCCCCCCACCCGCCATTCCTCTCTCCAACGCCGCTTAGGTTGTCAGATCGCCTCGACGCCGGCCTCGCCTCCGACGCCGCTGTCGCTCTCCCTAGCCGCCGAGGTCGCTGTCACCGCCTCGCCGCTGTCGCTTCGTGCCCTCGCCCGACGCTGCCATCGCTCGCCTCGCTTCGACAAGGCTGCGTCGCGCCTGCCCCCTTCCATCTTCGCCGCCGCCCTGCCCGCCCTTCCTCGCCGGCCGTCAAGGCCCGTCGTTGTCCCTCGCCACCAACGCGCAGCGCCCCTGCCCGTTGCCGTCCTCTTTATTGGAGTTAATATACATAATGGAAATAATATATCACAAAAAATATATGACAATTTAATCAAAGTGTAGATAGCCTTCAAGTTGATTAGGGAATAAAAATGTGGCAGCTAATTTAGTCTTTTTAATACTAGTAATAAATATTTATTCCAAAGGATTAGAACGAACATTGTAAATTCTTATATTTAGCTAGAATGGAAGAAAAAAATTCAAAATAAACTGTTCAAATGGTCTAGACATATACCATACGAAAATGCACCTGCCAAAAACTATAAAATAAAGAAAAAAATAGAAAATAAAAGTAAAAAAGCTTTCCTTTTGGCGGTCACATTTCACCAAACAACTCAAATTCTAATATTTCACGCATTGACAAAAGAGAACCATGGAAAGCAATGGCGTGTTTGGCAGAAGGGATCGAACGGTGAATGGATCTTTTGATATAGGTTGGAGGAACAGCACATCGACATCCACCAACTACTAAGGGCAAAACGGGAGATAGTAGTGTCTAGACGACTTTTATTCTTCTAGTGGGGACCTCTAAATATACGCGGACCAGCTCACATGTTCAAATTTCGATATCACATGATCAAATTTGAGGGACTATGCGAGAGTCTGAACATCCAGCTAACCAAAAGAAACACCACATCTCCACTCCCTCCCTCTCCGTACCAATAACACTAAACAGAGAGCACTGACGCCGGCTACGGGCGACCGTGAGGGCAGCTGCCGGCGAGCACTCCATCCTCATCGCCGCCTCTTCCTATCTCTCCACTCCTCTCTCCCTGCGCATCTCATCTCCCCATGCCCTCCATGGCTGCTCGGCGAGCAGCTAGCTCAAGGCCTAGCTCGGCTGTGGCCTCATGAAGCTCTCTTGCCGCCGTGCCCGGCGTGGGCTGGCTGCATCTAGTGTTGCGCCATTGGCGGCTCCCGTGGCTAGCACCGCCCGTGGCGCGACCTCCTCTTGTTGTCGTGGCTGCTACTGACGCGCCCGAGACCGCATCCATCATCCTGCGACACATCAGTCATGCCCAATGAGGAAGAACTCCCATGACGCACCAGCTGCGTGAACCAGACATGTCCTACTGCCGCACATCAACTGTTCGATGAAATGCTGGAGAAATGTGACAGAAATATGGGTAGCAGCCATCAAGGTTTGATGGCTCCCTCCCCTATCATGCCCGCGAACCAGCCCGGTGCGTGTTCGCGGACATTTGTGATGTCTGTTTTATGGGTTTACATTTGAGATGACCTAAGATCTGTTAGCCTGTTCCAAGCTCGACACATGTGATCTTCTTCAGAGTCGTCGTCTATCGTCTATCTAATTTACTGGTAGTTCATATTTATACCTAATCTCTATCTAATAATAAAATGGCTATTGCTTCTCACGGTACGTCATGAAAACTGCCCCTAAAGATGCAAAATATTACGCTCCAACGCCACCAATAAGTGATAAAAAAAGTTTCACACAGACAAATCTTCCGCTTGGGCTGGCCTATGCAGTAGGGACCACATATACTGCGCTCTACGCGCTGGGATAAGACGGAGCGCACCCGTTTGGGCCGGCCCATGTTCGGTCGGCCTATTTTTAACTTCATTTTCTATTATTCCTTTCTCTTTTCTCTTTTTGTTTTTTCTACTTTAAATAATTAGGGATTTCACGGACTAGTTAATATTCATGATTTTTTTAAAAGGTTTGTGTACTAAAAATTGTTAATTAAATTGAACAAAATTTCAGCAATTCAAAAAATGTTCATGAATGGAAAAATATCCTAAAAATTTAAAAATTGTTCATGACTTACAAACTAGTTTATTCATTCAGAAAACGATCACAGATTCAAAAAAAAAATGATCATGTATTTTAGAAAATGTTTGTTAAGTTAAAAAATGTTCGTTAAATCAAGAAAATATTTTTGAATTTCAAAAGTTGTTCCACCAATTTTCCTAAAAATGTTCGTCGATTAAAGGAAATTGTCTGTTTATCAAATCAAATACTTCTCTGTTTAGTTGGTAGAACCCACGCCAATATCATACTAAATCTCTCTCGTCCAATAAGAGTTTCCGAGATTTACTTTATTCAAATTCTCTCGTTTCCAAAGCTCCACAAGGAAAAGATCCCTCAAAACCCTTAAAATTTCAATGATGAAACTTACCTTTTTGCATCAAAAAATGCCCGGTTTCAACAAGTTTCAAAGATGTAATTTTAAGAAATTTCTCTGTTGGTCTTAGACACAAAATAATTGAATTTTATTGGTCACTCGTACTAAGTTTCAAACAGTGAAACTTAACAGTATTTCCAAAAGTCGCCAAAATGTATTCAAAATGGATCTTATTTGAAAGTGCTGGCCATGAGAAATGCAAATATGAATACATAACTTAAATTGAATTTTTGGTTGAGAAGATACAGAAGTTTGAAAATTGGAAGCCAAAATAAAAACCCGGCACCAGGACGTGAGTGCCCCCGCACATGCGTTCAGTAAATCCTCATCCTGCACATGCTAGTTAAAGGATACGTATACACACACATGCCTTGCTGTGGTACCACAGGGAAGGCCCAGACGGAAAAATTAGAGTGACCATAGATTAAGAATGACACAAACGGTCTGAATGCCAAACGAAAATCTTATGTCTCAATTTGGCAACACATTTCCATAGCCACCGTAAAATTGTGCGAGCTTTCTTAGGCCCCATTAAGCTTTATATATATTGCTTGAGCGATAACAAGGGTCTTTCCATGTGTATATCCATGTATCCTTCTAATCAGGCATTGTCGTGGATGGGCTTGTAGGCTACCCGTGGTGCCGCCGTAGTGGCAGGGGTGGGCCTGGGAGTCGCCGGATCAGCGCCCAGGAGTGGCTAGTCCCAGTCTCCTGCCATGGTTAGCATCTTGCCAAGTTCGGGCCTCCACAAATGCGGGTGGCATGATGCGGCGTTGCTGATCTTTGTCTGTAGGTCTAGATCGAGAGGAGGGTGGCGTGTGGGGATGTTAGCATCAGCCTAATAATGGTGGTTTGGCCCTAGTGCTGTTGTTCCGCCAAGTCGTCTTTCTGCCGGATGTCGACCTCTTAGATCTAGCTGCTGACGAGTTTTGGTCTTTCCCATCGGAGATCTATATGGATTGGTGTATGTTTCCCCTGGATATCTAGATCGAAAAGGCTCCAGTCGCGCACGCTCATATTATCAGCCAACACGACCTCAAGAGGTCGCAGCAAGAAGCTTTAATTTCTTATTGGTGTCATGGGACATGTGTAAGTCAAGATTCTCAAGGCATTGATAGAGGTGGATAAAGTCATGGTGGCTGCGATTGGAGGTCTTAAAGCTTTGGTGGAAGGGTTTAATTGATGCGATAGAGAATGTGCGCCAGGTGTTTGGTGACCCGAAACAGCGGGCTCGGCAAGCGGGGCGCCATCACTCGGAGAACTTTTTTGTAATCGGCGTTGTTTTCGGTGTGGTTAGAGTGCTACTGATGCTAGTGATTTATCACCTTGGAGCGGTCTTTTTTCTTCTATTCTTTTTTCTAGCTATGTGTATGCTTGATGTCTTTGGATATCTTGTTGATAGAGAGGACGGGTGTAATTGGTATCTTCGTGATATTGTTTTATTCCCTTTATTGATTTTTTATGAACTAAGTCAATGATGTCAATGAATTGAGGAAGAGCTTGCAGGGTGGTATGCCTATGAAAATGGAGAGCCAGATGGTCACTATGAATAAAATCAGCCAAAGAGAGCTTTTTCTTAATGGCAAAAGAGAACAGTTCATGAAACATTTGAGACCGAGGCAACTCATACCAAAAGAGAATAGAGTCTATATACCCAACATTTACCTGACCAGTTCATGGTGCAGCATGAAATATGTTTTTTTTCTACGGTGTATTTGTATGGTACTGTAGATATGATAAAAAAATTCCGATAAACTTTGTTAAACTTGACATATATTTGAACCGAGAGAAAACTATCATCAAACATGTTTTTAGAACGAGGAGCCAAGTAAGGGCTATCTCCAAAGCTAACCCTCAAACCGCTCGCAACCATCAGGACATGTTTCTCCATCCAACACGGTCTTATATCGGCCCGCAGGCCATTCCAAATGTGCATTTCCCCATAAACCGAATACAAACTACGGGGCTTTGCGGGCGTCCGGACCGCTGCCATGTCCGCTTCTTACTCCCCTAGCCCACCCGGAACACCTCTCCCGCTCCCGCGTCCCTTCACATGAGAAGCAGTCTGCTAGCACTGCTCCAGAGCACCAGTACCTCATTCATGCCGATTTGGAGTAGTTGCAATAAATATACTCATGTTGAGGAGAAGTACCAGCCACAAAAATCAATGTAATTGATTGATGAATTGAGTGCTTCTCTGGAAATAATTGATCAAGGGCAAGCCAAGGATGTGGATTGTCCTTACTACTTTAATAATACTCAATTTGAAAGTCCTAAAAAGTACTTCAATTTAATTCAAGTTTCAGACTCATTTTGTTATCTTTAGATTAATGCAACATAAATATCTACTTAATGGATAATATATATAATTAGGGGTGAACTTGTGAACGGGCACATGAAGGGAACTCAAACAAACAATCATATGTAGACAAGACATGTGTTTGTCTTTTATTCCCAAGTTTGAACTAGTATAGTTCGGGTTCTTACATGATAGTGCATGCCACTTTATTTTTTTCACTGCTACAACGACCAAACCATGGACAAAGTAAACGGTGTTTCATATATCTAGTACTAGAGTTCTTCTCTTCTCAGTTAGTACCGAAGATCCCAAATGGCGCAATGTTGGTCGAGCAATGTGGAGGGATGTAGACATTGCACATTGCGGTAGCGTCAGAAGCGCTAGGTTCCTTATTTCCTCAAACCGGGAAGTTGTTGAGGTTGGACAAAGCCACAGGCCTGTGGGTTTTGCTGAGATGGCTGGAAGGAGCCCTGGCCTAATGGATATTGTTGCTGAGGCTGTTGGAAGGAGACCTGGCTCGACATTTGTTGTTGTTGTTGTTGTTGTTGTTGTTGTTGTTGTTGTTGTTGTTGTTGTTGTTGTTGTTGTTGTTGTTGTTGATGCAGAATAATAGCATGAGCAACATTGTGGATGGCTTGGCACCTTGACTGCTCGGGGATCTGCCACAGCTGTTGACAACACAATTGTTGCAATAGCTGGTAAGTACTTTGTTGCAAAACTTATTAGCTTGCATGCGCTATGTTGTGTTGTTGCAAGACAATATCCCTGCATGGAATCAGTTGTTGTTGCAAAATTTGTTGAAGGATTTGTTGTTGTTGTTGTTGTTGTTGTTGTTGTTGTTGTTGTTGTTGTTGTTGTTGTTGTTGTTGTAGTTGTTGTTGTTGTGCTTGTTGCTGCGAAATTGGTTGTTGTGGTTGCGGATACTGTGGTTGTTGTTGTGGATATGGTTGTTGTGGTGGAAATGGTAGTGGCTGCGGATATGGTAGTTGTGGCGGAAATGGTTGCGGCTGCGGATATGGTTGCACCTGCAGATATGGTTTTTGTGATGGAAATGGTTGCGGCTGCGGATATGGCTGTTGTGGTGGAAATTGTTGTTGTTGTACCAATGGAACTTGCTCTTGTGGCTGTTGCTGAGATGGATTTTGTGGTTGCAATTGTGGCACTGGAACTCTAACTGCAGTTGTGGCGGTGGTCGCCACGATAGCAAGGAGGGCAAGGATGAGAATGGTCTTCATGATGGATTTGTATTGACCACTGCTTGCTTGGCTTGAATAATGCGCTCTACTTATGAGAATTATGGATGAGGAAGGATGATCATCATGCTACGGACCTATTTATAGCTGCCATGGCATGATCTCTTCCACAATTGGCATTTGCTTGTGTGTAAAGTGTTTGGATGCTTCCCAAAATCATAATTTGGTATGTTGTGTTTGGTGGCACTACTTACAAGTGTATTCTTGGACTAATCATTAAAGTTCCTTGTTGTTGCACTATCATTCCACCACCGAAAAGGTGTGATAACATGCATGACTCATCTTATTCACTTTACAACTCAAACACTAATCTAGATTGCCTATTTTTCTAAAACTAAGTTTGTAATGTTTTGCAAATTGTTACACATAAACTAGATAAGCATGGCTGGCGAACTTAGTTTGTAATCTTGTGTGGCATGTTAAGATAGAGAAGTTTAGTAATGTAACTTGCTTTAGTAGGCCATGACTCATCAAATTCCTTTTACATGTCAAGTGTTGTAGTGTTCTAGAAGCTATTAGCAAACATCAATTTTGTCATGTTCTACAAGTTGTTACGTGTAAACTAGATAAGCTTGACTTGCACACAAACAAGATTGTAATCATGCGTGACCTGTTAAGATGGATTAGACTTGTAATGTGGCTTGGTTTGATAGACCATGACTCATCAAATTGCTTTTACTTGTCTTAAGTGTTGTATATGCTATACAAGTTATTAACACTTATCAACTTAGTATGGCTTGCAATGTGTGTGCATGCCAAGGTACGCTCTAGCTTCTATTCATTTGTAGATCTTATTTTGTTTTACGCAAATCGTATAAATGATCATCTACGCTAAGGCTTGCGAGTGCAGCTGCAACAATGTTGGCAGGGTCGGAGGGAGGTTGTGGCATGGCATGAATTCTTATGGCAACCGTTCATTATGTGTGGAAAGATACGTGCTATGTTTTTCATGCGTGCTAAAAATAGATGTTTCTAAATACAAATCAATAGAATAGTCAAATATTGGACTGTATTAAGATAAAAATTATATTTCGATTAGCAAAGTTCTCAGAAAAGCTGACGTGACCTCTACTCATTATTTATCTTCTGGATCAAATTCAAATAATTATAAAATAAATGGATGTGATTCCATCATGGCCATTTCAAATATATTTGAAAGTAAAATCCAAACATTATCCTTAGATTACAATATAAATTACACGTCAACTGTTTGAGATAAAAAATAAAAATGATTTATTATATTATTAGAACTAGAAAAATGAGTTAAAAAGAGTGGATGTGATTTGCTTGAAAGAATGTGTATGCATGTCTCCTTATCCCTTGAGTTTCTAGAAAAACAAACTAGGCTCCTCTATTGGAATCGGTCGGATCAGAGAAAAAAAACATATATAAAAGGAAAGTTGGAGTGTGAACCTAACATATATACGTGTTTTTCCTTATAACTTATTATAAGTGTTTTTTATGATTAGAGAAACAGAATGGATTCATAAACTCTAAGGCATCTCCAACGCCGACCCTCAATTAAACCGTCCACAACCATCCGGACCACATGGTATGGACGTGTTGTGCCACCCAATGCGAGCTTGTATCGGTCCATAGGGCGGTCCGGACGTACTTTCTCCCGCAAACCGGAGACGGACATGGGGGAGGGGGGCTTTGCAGGCATCCGGACAACACCCACGACCGCTTCTGATCACCTGTGCCCACCCAAACCCCCTTCTCCCTCGCCCACACGCGTTCCCGCTCTGCGCCAGCTGCCCGCATTCATGCCGCTGCAGAGCGGACGCGACCTCTCACTGCCTCCGCAATGGAAGCGGTGCGCCGGCCGAGGGTGCCGTCCCGCTGCACGCCGGCTAAACACACATCCTCGCCTCATTCCTATAGACTGCCCGCCTTCCACCATTAAACCCACACTTGTGCTAGGATAATTACTCCGGCCACATGTCCGTTCACGAGCCGGCTGGCATTAAATAGAACGCCGGTTGGCTCCTCGTGTCCCCTCGCTATTTAAACAGATGTCGAGCAAGAACCGCATCACACCTCCACTCACCATTTTCCTCCTTGTACATTATTTTCCATGGCATCTGACGAGCAGGAAGAAGAGTTTTCTGGCATAAACAATTAATGGCTAGGTGGCCCGTCAAGCCCACCGGTCACGAGCCGAGGAGTGGCGAGTTGCTCCAGGTCGGCAAGGGAAGGGAGCACGGTGGCACGGGCATCGTGGTTGCCATTGACGGTGCCATGTTGTACTGCCCCTCCCGTGCCCGTGACCGCATGATCCGATGTCAACGCGCGTGTAGCCGCGTCCTGCCTATAGAGAAAGAAGCGGGTTGCATGGACATCGACGAGGTGGTGTCCAACATGTCCGCGCTCGCTGCCATCATTGAGGACAAGCTGTCGCTTGGGTCCCATGAATGCCACACTTAGGTGACACCAGCATACACAGCCGGTGTCTTGCCCTCTGGCAGGCCACCGCCGTTCCCAACCCAAAACCAACTATGATCTGTGTAGCGTAGGGACCCTTCCCCACCGGCAGAAGCATCAGCTGGTTGTTCCACTCCGATGAGCGGTAGAGAGGCGAGCCGCTCTTTGCGCTGAAGCATATACCTCTAGGGCTCACAGCTGCCGGACATGGGGACGACATTGGAGATCCGCTGCGTCCGGCAGTAGACTAGTCAAAGGTATCCATGTCGCCGGAGTGGATATTCGCCGTCGCCGGCGCCGGCTGTAGAGTTTTTGGTAAAAAAAATATGTCCAAAATGTAAACGATTTTGTCCGGTTTGTATGAAATCCACTGTGTTTGCATGAATTTCATCCTTTAAAAAAAGTGTTCAAAATATATGCAGGCAATGTTCGATGGACGATTCCTGTATCCGTATCCGCAGATTGATCCCCTGTCCGTGGACGAACGCGGGAGGAAATTTAATGGTAGCCGTTGAAGATGCCCTAATCAAAGGCATTTCCTCCAGGCGTACTAGCAAACATGCCTTTTCCTCTACCTGATCGGACCATTTTTGCTGGCCAATCAAGAGTTGAACTCCGGAGAGAAAACATATACGTGTTCTTTGTGTTTAAGCGCGTGCTGTTCAAAGGAGCTAGCCTCCAACTCTATGAAAGAGCCAATTTGTATGATAATTAACTACAAGTTGATGATGGCATGCTGAGGATCAACAACGAATCAAGGACCAGCATTTTTTTTTGATCTTGCACTTCTTAATTTGTACTACACATCTGCGTAGCAAGCATCAACTTTTTTTGGCAAGCATCAACTTTTTTGGTCATTAACTACGTGTAAATGGGTTTATTACTTTATTTGGTGTACATAATTCAGTAATTAGGAGTAAGCACTCGCTTCCTACATGGTGTATGCTACACGAACTGTGTACCAACCGTTGTTCATGGAGGGTGTATGCGGTTGGAGCAAGTGGCCATGAGTTTTTACTCAACATGGATGGCAACATAATCTCCGGATCGCTCCACCACCTCCTTCGATAGAGGCATAGCGGTCCTATATGACTCATTGTTGCCGATATGTCGATTTTCTTATCTTATTTTTGCCAGATTTCTGATTTTGGCTGTGTGCATCTTAGTTATACAGAGGCCGGGTGTAGTTCATTATGTTTTGTATCCACTTGATGCTATATTTTGAGTTAATAAAATGCCCATTGTCGGAAAAAAGAACATAATTCATTGACTAGGAGCATGTAGTGGAACAAGAGAGATAAGAAAAATTATGGTTGTACAATCAAAATAATATATAAATATATTTGAAACAATAATAATAATATAAAAGCATATGCATAGGCATTATTTTCTTTTACGGGAAAACTTTGGTGTTCAGTATGAAACAATACAAACTTTCCACCATGAAATGTTGCATAAATCTAGATATGTACTGACATATATTTTTTCTAAACAAAAAACAATACAACATGGATCTATCTATCTATTATATTATATTACTCCACATGATTTCACATAGGTTAAGATAGTATGATTCACTAATCATGTATTCTAATGGTCATGATTTGTGTTAAAAATGGTCGAGATTTATAGTAGACGCACGTAAAAACATGTTCTGATCATGCACATGTATGCATATAGGATAGACTTTTGTATGCACCATCTTTCATTCGCAGGACTGGGAGAAAGAATTCGAAAGAATTCTACAATGCACGCGGAAATTCGCTGGGGCAAGTAAGTGCAAGGGCACTCACCGGCCAGGCCATGTCGCATGCTCGATTTGCCTCGCGATTCGTGAAGTAGGGCACAGTAAAAAGAATCCCTCAAAAACCTTTAAGTTTCAATGATGAAACTTACCTTTTTGCATCAAAAAAATGCACTGTTTCAATAAGTTTCAAAGATGTAATTTTAAGCAATTCTTTCTGTTGGTCGTAGAAACAAAATAATTGAATTTTATCGGTCGCTCATACTAAGTTCAAACAATGAAACTTAACATTGTTTCCAAAAGTCACCAAAATGTATTCAAAATGGATCTTATTTGAAAGCGCTGGCCACGAGAAACACAAATATGAAAACATAACTTAAATTGAATTTTTCGTTTAAAAGATATAGAAGTTTGAAAATCGGAAGCCAAAATAACAAGCCGGCACCAGGACCTGAGTGCCCTCGCACCTGTGTGCGCTAAATCGTCATCCTGCACATGGTAGTTAAAGGAAATGTATACACACGCAAGTCTTGCTGCGGTACCACAGTGAAGGCCCAACCAGAAAAATTAGAGTGGCCATAGATTAAGGATGACACAAGCGGTTGTGCACGCTTTCTTAGGAGCCATTAAGCTATATATATATTGCTTGAGGGATAACGAGGGCCTTTCCGTCTGTATATCCATGTATCCTTCTAATCAGGCATCGTCGTGGATGGGCTTGTAAGCTACCCGCGGTGCCGCCGTAGTGGCAGGGGTGGGCCTGGAGTCGCCGGATCAGCCCAGGAGTGGCTGGTCCCAGTTTCCTGCCATGGTTGGCGTCTTGCCAAGTTTGGGCCTCCACTGATGCGGGTGGCACGGTGCGGCGTCGCAGAGAGAAATATCCCGCTTGGCCCGGCCCATGTAGTAGGGACCTCTTATACTGCGCTCTACATGCTGGGAGAAGACACATCACGCCCGTTTGGGCCGGCCCATGTTCGGTCAGCCTATTTTTTTAACTTCGTTTTCTATTATTCCTTTCTCTTTTCTGTTTTTGTTTGTCTACATTAAATAATTTGGGAATTCATAAAATTTCATCAATTAAAAAATGTGTATTTTAAAATAAAATATTCATAAATCATAAAATGTTTGTGGATTAAAAAAATGTTGATGATTTTGAAAAAAAAACAATTTTCTTTTTTGGTAAAAAGTAATGTTCGTTGATTTTTAAAAAGGTTTGTGTACTAACTTTTGTTAATGAATTGAACAAAATTTCACCAATTCAAAAAATGTTTATGAACGGAAAAATATCCTAAAAATTCAAAAACTGCTCATGACTTACAAACTAGTTTTTTCATTCATAAACGTTTACAGATTCAGAAAATGATCATGTATTTCAAAAAATGTTCGTTAAGTTAAAAGTATGTTTGTTAAATCGAAACAATATTTTTGAATATCAAAAGTTGTTCCACCAATTTTCATAAAAATGTTCATCGATTAAAGGAAATTGTCTGTTTATCCAATCAAATAATTCTTATTTTAGGTGGTAGAACCCACGCCAATAACATATTAAATCTCTCTCGTCCAATAAGAGTTTCCGAGAGTTACTATATTCAAATTCTCTCATTTCCAAAGCTCCACAAGGAAACTAATAATAGTAAAGGGGCTATTGCGCTTGGTGGTATGTCATGGAAATTACCTCTAAAGTTGCAAAATATTACCCACCAATGCCACTTATAAGGTTTTTTTAGACAAACTCTGAAGCTTTTTTTATATCGTCAAAACGTTACAGGGGCGAAAGTAAGTCTGTCTAGTTGACCGAGCCAGACATGGCGGCCAGCTGGAAGGGATAGCGCATGCTTCACGAGTTCAATGCCACATATAAGTGATAAAAAGAAGTTTCACAAAGGGGAATTCCCCCATCTGGGCGGTCTCTGCAGTTGAGATCTCCTATAATGCTCTCTGCACGCTGGGAGAAGACGCTGCACGCCCGTTTAGGCCGGCCCATTTCAGACTGGCCTGTTTTTTGAATTTGGTTTTCTATTTTCATTTTTCTTTTCTGTTTTCATTTTTTCTACTATAAATAATTTGGGATTCCAAAAAGGTTTCGAGAATTAAAATAATGAGTATCTTGATTTTTTTTTCATAAATCATAAAATGTTTCTGGATTCAAAATGCATTCGCCATTTTGAAAAAACAATTGCTTACACAATAATTGTTCAAAATTTTAAAATCAATTTTTGGGAAATCAAATAATGTTCCTGATTTTTTAAAAAGTTTGTGTATCAAAATTATTAATGAAATTGAAAATTAAATCGCCAGTTCAAAAACAAGTTCATGAATGGAAAAATATCCTAATTAAAAACTATTGGTGCCTTACAAAATAGTTTAATCATTTAAAAATGTTCACTGATTCAAAAATGATCATGTATTTCAAAAATATTTGAAAATTTCGAAAATTGTTCAACCAATTTCCATAAAAATGTTAGTCGATTAGAGAAAAAATTGTTTATAAAGATGTTCAACTTTTTTAAAATGGTTGCAAATAGTATAAAATGTTCATGAATTCCTAAAATGTTCTTAATTTTAGAAAATATCCGAAATTGTATAAGTGTTAATGAATTTGAAACATGTGTACGATTTCAAATATGTGTTAGAGTTTTAAAACATGTTCGTGATTTCAAAAATTGTTCATGATTTCACGAAATTGAGAGTAATATGGTATCTTGGTGATGTTGCAAAATATGGTCATGGCCATTGAAGATTCTGATTTTGTTTCTCCTGTTACAACGCACGGACCCTTTTGCTAGTCTTTACCTAATATCTTATATTTACTAATTGGAGGCACCATACGAGGCACCACGTTAATCCTTAGAATTAAAGAATTTTGACCGTTGGATTAATACATAATGTATCTGTACCATCAGGTGAAATACAAGACATGTTGTCTCATACTACAACGATACGGGAGTCTTACTTCCATGGGACTCTCTCTGTTTCATTAAAAAGGAAATCTTTCTTTAAAAAACAGAAATCTGAGCGTCCTATGCTACCACGTACAGGAGACTTCCTCCCTTGGGTCTCTCTTGGTTTCCTAGAAAAAAATATTACTTAAAAAACATAAACCAGGTATTTTATTACGAGAAATCAGTTAAGGCAACAAAAGTAGAAATATATACATTAATTTTCACGCCCTAAAAATTCATAATTAATCATAAATATATAATATTAAGATTTAGTGGCCAAGGTCAGTTAGGCGGCCATGCCACATAAATTTTTAATGGAAAAACGAGACGTACCAAAAATACAAAAAAGGATTAAACCCACATGCACAATTTTTTTTCTTCATGCCCACGTTCAAGTACAGACCAAAAAAAATTCATTATAAAACAAAGATACACACAAATGAAACGTCCTTAGGCCCAAGGCTAGAAAAAGAGTCCATGTCCCAAATATCACGAGAACAAAAACTACGAGTGTGCTCCCTTGATAAAAAACAAATTAAAGTCCCATGCAAATAAATTCTCCCCGAAGCCTCACGCTCAGAAAAAATATGCCTGAATGCTTTTCAGCCATGTGTGTGTTTCCATGAGAAAAATGAAATTAAAAACCCACGTAGGAATAAATGCTCCCATAAGCACTACGTTAAGAAAAAAAGTATATTCATGAATGAAATTTTTCATTCATTTTGTAAGAAAAGGAACATGATCAAGAGAAAATAAATCCAAAATGAAAAGAATATTTCTCCCTAACAGCTTCCAAATTGTAGTTAAGCTATGACCTGGTATGTGTACCAATTATTTGAAGACTCGATAGCTCATTAGGTGAAGAGATGTTCAACCGATAGAAACACATAAGGGTGTCTCTACACTTCTCTTCATCTACTACAGGACACATGATGTGTTTGACCAACAAGTATAGCTATCCAAAAATATTGACTTGACAAATGAATTTACACAACAATGTTAAGACAGAGAAACTTCTAGCCCGTGCAGCCGCACGGGTTGATGACTAGTAATAATAAAGCAAATTAGGTTTCTGTCGTCTGTCATTATAATTACCCTCCAAATTGGTAAAAATTACCCACCAATGCCACCCGTAAGTGGAAAACGTTTCAGTTTTTCGGACAAAAATCGCCGCCCCATTGGTTGTTTTAAAAGGCCGCGGCAGTTAGAATCACGAAACTATGGGTGGCCGAGTGGTTGTGCGATCGCTCCTTCAGCGATGAGACCGGGGTTCGATCCCCACCTTCCACATCTTTTTTATCTTTCTTTTCTCACGCATTTTTTCCATTTTACTTTTTTGTCTTTTCTTTTCTCATTCTGTTTTCTTTCTTCTTTCTTCTTTAAATTAATTCAGGATTTTAATATTCCAAAGTTGTGACTTTTAAAAAAATCTTTGAGAAATCATAAAAAATACAGATTCAAAAAATGTTGGTGGTTTTGCAAAAATGTTTGCAAAATTATAAAAAAATCACAATTTGAAAAAAATGGTCGGAAAATAAAATCATGTTCATCATTTAAAAAAATGACTGTGTATTGAAAACATATTCGGGAATCTGAAAAAATTTCCATGACATTTTAGAAAATGTTCACAAAAAATGTTTTTTAAAATTTTCTCCAATTTTTTGAAAAAGTTCATCGACTCAAAAAATGTTTATTGAGTCAATTTTTTTAATGAATTCGAAACTGGTTCATGAATTTAGTTTCTTGTAAACAAAACTAATGTTCATGATTCTTTTGAGAAAATAAAAATTTTCAACAAAAAATGTTTGTCGATTCCGAAAACTGTTCACCGATTCAAAAGTATCTTATGTCTAGGATTTAATTAGTTTTTTGAAAGTCTTTATATGTCTTGGCGTTGGGAGTAGTTCGTGGTCAACGAGATTTGTTTTTAAAATTTAAACATTTCCTTGCGCAACATAATGACAAGTGTGGCATGCACTGACAAACTCATAGCCTTGGGATTTACCACGTCGAATGCATTGTGATCACGTGGACATCGCCACCATCATCAGCTAGGGTGAGAAAAAAAATGGCAACATGGTGAGCCACTGTGTTAAAATAGAGTACGCTCATATATCAGGATACTGAGTCATACTCATTTGGTTAAACATAATTTTTTGTCTTCCGTTGCAACACACGGGCATATTTGCTAGTAATAGTAAAGGGGCTATTTCTTCTTATGGTACGTCATAGAAATTACCCACAAATGTCACGTATTAGTGATAAAAATGTTTCACACAGGGGAATACCCGTCTGGACTGGCCCATGTAGTAGGGATACTGGGCTCTGCGCGTTGGGAGAAGGTGCGGCCCGTCCCTTTGGGCCGCCCCATGTCCGGCTGGCCTGTATTTAACATTTCCGTTTTATCTTTTCTTTTCCGTTTTTCTACTAATTTTGGAATACAAAAAATATTTAAAATTAAAAAAATAATTTTCAAATGAAGTTTTAAAAAACATAAAATGTTTGTGTATTCAAAAAATGATTGCAATTTTATTGGAACAAAATGATTCAAAAATGTTTGAAATTTTGAAAACAAATGTTCGTGATATCAGAAAATATTTATGACTTCTTAAAATTCGTGTATAAAAATGTTAGTAAAATTGAATTTCGCCAATTCAAAAATGTTCATGAATGGGGGAATATCCAAATATTTGAAAAGCTGTTTGTGACTTACAAAATAGTTTATTCATTCATAAAATGTTCGCTGATTCAAAAATTGATCATGCATTTCAAAAAATGTTTGGTAAATGAAAAACATGTTCGTGAATTTCAAAAATTGTTCTTAATTTTAGAATATATTTGAAATTTTGTAAAAGTGTTTGTGAATTTGCAAAATGTTCACAAGTTTAAAAAATGTACATGATTTCCCGAAATTGATAGTGATAGTGTATCTCGGTGATGCAAAAAAATGTGATCATGGCCATTCAAGATTATAATTTTTTTCTACCTCGCACGGGCCCTTTTGCTAGTATACAATAAGACAAAGAAAGCCCAAAAGTAGGTCCTGAGTGGTCGGCTTTATTGTTCAGACCAAACCATTCATACAAAACATCAAACACTTTAGCTCCACACTCCTGATAAATCTACCATAGGAATATCTATATATTCCATCGTGTGCGTCCAGTTCCGTCACAACGTACCGATTATGTAAGTCCTATGTGAATGCCTCAAATGACTTGCGTTCACGACCTAAAAGAAAAGGAAAAAGAAGATAGTGCCTGTTCCCTGTAGCATGATCGGTTGAACTGATGCCTGCAATGGAATCGAGCGTCCCCAGTGCACGCTGTTTTCCGACAAGGTGCAAGAGAAGAGATACACACGAGACAAGAGAGCTTTCAGCTTTTCCTTTAGGCCTCGTTTGGCACTGGAGGATTCAAGAGGTTTGGAGAGGATGAACCCTCGGAGGGCCAGAAGCCCCGCGAAACCTCGTCGGCCCATTTGATAGGTGGGGTTTGCACAGCCCAACCCCCTCCGATCCCCTTGTACCCGTGCGGTTCAGAACTCTAGTCAAGGGCCTTGCGAAAGCAGAATCTCGAGGGCAGCGGCAGCGCACGCCTCCTCCACTCTCCGCCTACCAAACGAGTTTTTTCAGGAAGGGGATTGGATGCAAGGGGAATTAAGGAGATTGGGTGGAGGGGAGCGATTCACCAAATCCCCTCCAATCCCCACACCTCAAATCCTCCTGAATCCCTCCATGTCAGAATGAGGCCTTACAGTGTAGAATCTCTTGTCTGTGCCAAAGGCAGAAAACGGCCGTGACTTTGGCAGTCAGCCACGAACCTGATTCGCCTGAACGAATCAACCAAACATTCTTTGTGCTATAATATGTACAGCCTTGGTTTGCTAATGATACAACTGGAATACACACACATATTTCTGCGAAAAAACTTTCAAAAGCGTCAGAATTCAGAACAACGTCTAACTGGATGAATACTGGGTTTTGTTCCGAACGGATAAAATCATCCATTCTTCCATTCCTTAACAAGAAAAGAGTAGTTCTATCATGTGTAAATCGTTTATGCATTTCTCCAGTCTCATCCAGCACATTTAGTTAGCTGCTGACTGGCCTCACCTGAAATTGTTGCATTACTATTAATTACTCCCTTTGTTCACAAATACAAAATGTTTTGGATATATTAATATGGACTACATATATACAGATTGAACAAAGGGAGCAATTTGCAATGCTTCTTACTCCTACTATTAACTGAAAATACCCGAGAGCACAACTAGGGCAAGCCATAGTCCACCTTTTTGGTCTGACGTTTGGGACCTTCGTCTCCTTCCTCCCGCTGTCTCGCGACTCTGTGAACAAATGAACAGGGACTAGGTATATAGGCTTACTTACCGATTTTACTTCCCCACTCCATGGAGAGTGAACAGCGACAAAGCCTTTCATGCCAGGACATCGATCGAGAGCAAAAAGATGCCACGATATATCAGTAACAGGTTTCGAAATACAAAAGCACTGATACTAGTTTCTGATTTCCCTTGTATCGACTAACAGTCCAGTTGCTGTGCCTCGCAAAAAAAGTTACAGCACAGCTGGCACTCGTAACGTGACTTGCATAAATATTGTAAATCAGAAGAAATTAGAAGAAGTACAACCAACTGCAGTAGCTGCCAACGCAAAACGGTCGTGGCAAACAAGTCGCGTCTCAAAAGGAAACGCTCTTTCACGAGCGAGCGTGGCAATGCTCGATCCAAATCTCTCTCTCACCCTGTGATTTTAATCATTCTGCCCCCGATTTTCAAGTGGGTCTAAAGAGATCTTCCCTCTAATATTTATGCCCCCCCTGATTTCAACGTGGGCATGTAAGATATTCTCCATTCCACGGAGAGTGAACAAGGACCAAACCAGTCACGCGCCAGAAACGATGTACAACAGAGCAGGCTGTGCATCAAAACGCAAAAAAGACGGGTAAATAAACCAGGTAATAATGGTATTTTTCAGAGATGACAGAACATCGACCGAGAGCAGCAAGATGCCATGATATTCTAACATATTAGATGGCTAGCCGACCCGCTTACCTGAGGCTTCCTCGATTTCGCATCGTTTGTATTCGTTAGATTGGCTCTGGTCAGGTCAACGTGGCTGTGGCTGCCGTTCGATTTTCACTGCCCGTTTTGACTCAACAGTTTTGCATGGAACCCGATGACTGGTGGGCTCGGCGAGGTTTTTGGTTGGTTGGGTTCAAAATTTTCGGGTGGCCACTCGTTGCCCGTTGCGTGCCTGTTTCGGCGCTAACCACCGCGTGCGTTCGCGGGGCCGCACGGGTTGGCTGGCGAGATTGGCCGACGCATGCGCACCCGGTTAGCGCGCCCTCCTCTCGCTAATAGGTGGGCCGGTGATGTTAGAGTTGTGTCAAATATAGTTGTATCGTGTTTACATAGGATGTGGAGTCGTTTCCTAGTAGGACACTTCTATCCTAGGCCTCTCATATATAGCGAGGGTAGACACACGATGTAACCTATGCCAACATAATAGCACCGGAACGCAGGGAAGCGGCGCGGCGTGTCTGCATTGTCAAGCGACCGGGTGCGGTATTGTAGCGGTGTCATGGGGAGGAGCACCCATAGTCAGGCCCCGGGGATGTAGCCATATCGGCGAACCTCGTTAACAAATCTCGGTGTCGTGCTTATGTGATTGCTTAGTCCTCTGATGACCAACGATATGCCTCAGATTTATTCTAACAGGTGATGCTGCTGGACCCGCTTGTCAGATTCGCTGGCTTGGCTCGGCTCCTCACGGGATGGTGTGCGCGCGGGTGATCGCCTGCCGTTGCGTGGAGCCCTCACGTGATGGGCCGTGCACAGGAGGTCGTGCGTCGTTGGGCACAGGACCATGCACGCGGGGTGAAAGGGCCGAGGCGTGGAGAGGCTGATTTGCTGGTGGGGATATACCCGCTGGTTCTTTGCATGGGATGACAGGTGGGACACCCTGCTACCTGGTCCTACGCGCCATCGGGTGGTGTTTGTTTTGAGAAGTTTGAAGAAGTTTGTGACATTCCCAGGACTGGCGTTTTAACTCTTGAGGTTACTCTGGAATCTCGTGATGATGATATATGTGTGATCACTCCTTGTTGCTACTTCGTTGGCTTGGGTAATAGGATGGTATTCAAAAAGGAAGGATTTAGTGATTTTCTCCGGGCATCGTCTACTGAAGTAAACAACTTGGTGCTCATAACTTTCAAAGAGCGTGATGGGAAGCTTGTTGTTATCTTTCATCTTCTGCCGCAGTGATGTTAGTTATAGGCTTTGATCATAATGGATTTTGCTTAAAAATCTATGTTATAGTGTAATGTTATTTATATATGAACCTCAATGTTCATTTTTGCACTTCATTTGTAGAAGAGGCATGGCAATGCATCTCTTTTTTAGATGTTTTTTTGGATGGATGTTGGTTAATTGGAGGCATAGTTATAGATAGATTAGAGACATGTGTGTGCCTTTGTTTTTTCTATGTTTCCTCTGGCATAGGTTATAGAGGCAGGAATGTCTGTGGAGCATCCAAGAGGCACGGGCGATCAAGCGTGAATAGCTTGTACAGTCACGGTGCGTGTTATGCGAGGCACGGGTGTGTGGGCATCAGAGTCACGTGAGTGTAGCCTGTATAGGCAGGAGGCATAGTTATAGGTTGGTGGCACGGGTATAGGTTGGTGGTGGTCATGTGTGCGGAGCACGTAGAGTCACTGTGGTTTTCATGTAAGGCACGTGGATTGAGTAAACGCAGACACAGAAGTGAAGTCATTAGAGGAACATTGGTGAAGTCACTACGGGCACGTTTGTGTGGCTTCTGTTCCGGAGGCACTGGTATGAACCCTCTTGATATACAAAACGCGTGTATTTTCTAGAGGCATGGGAGTTTGGCAGGAGAGGCATCTGTGCGAATACTTTGTTAGAGAGGGTCATTCGCGTGTGGCAGCTCAAGCAGAGGTGTGAAGTCTCTAGTGTCACGGGCGTGTGGCACTACAGGCATGGTTTGGAATATATATTTTGAGAGCCACGACATCCTGCAAAACCATGGTTGTACATAGGTCCTTTGAGCACAACAGTTTATTTTTGTGGCATCTTGCAGAAGGAACCTGTGTGCAATAAGCAAGTAAGTTGTGAATGGACAGAGCAGTGTTTGATGTGAAATGTGGTTAAACTAACCAAGTGCTTATCCCTTGCGTGTGTGTACTAAATGTTCTTCTCTGTATTTATGAATTGTTCATGCCAATGTTGAATAAGCATTTTATAGAAAAGTTAACAACGATACAATGACATATTCTTTGTAAATGGACGATGCATCTTGTACAGGATAAGTATGAAAATTATAATACAACATATGTTTTCTCAATACTAGGATATAACTTACTAATTGCATTTAGACATGCAAAACGTATTATGCATTTGTACATGAGCACACCAATGTGTTCAAACGTAAACTAGTAATATACTACATAAAGAGAACCTTTGAGCAACAACAATCATATTTACAACATAGGTTCATTCAATCTAAATTATCGTAATACTAGTTACTACTAGTTTAACGTAGACATCTATTTTCTCGCAATTTACCAATCAATGTTTCCCTTCTTGCGCTTCCAGCCGTTGGCAGACCCGTCATCTTTGTTTTTATGTGGGCTGAGTCTTTCCTTCATTGGTTGTTGGTGGAGGTGACGTAGTCCATGCTTGATGATTAGGATTCTACAGTATAACTCGTAGCTAACATACCCTTTTTTTGCTGCGTACTCCCAGAACTGGTGCTTCTCCTTTGGGAATAATTTCTTCATGTCCTTGTAGGAGGGATCGATGATGGTCACTGCAAGGTCAGCCATGGAGTCCCTTTCTCCACCGCCCTTGATACAGAATTGCCTCTGGATGTCGACGTGGTACTCGTCTGGAATTTTAATCCATGCACGGGCCAGCATGGTCTTGTGGCTCCTGGTGTCGACGCTAGCGAAAGTTATCGCTTTGCGTTGCAGGAAGTCAAGTAACGCCTGGGAGCGCTCGGACCTGCAGTAGTGGTATACGAGGACATGCTCGCTCATTGCAAGTTGGACGACGGTGATCCCTTGTCGTATGTAAATGCTCTTACCTGTGTACTCGAGGTCGAGGCCGACGAACTTGTTCTCCTCCTCCTTCAGCCATTCCTCGTATTTTTTGATGATTCGCTCCATGGTCTTTGGGTCGTTGGTGTACACCACTTCCACTACGGTTGTACCATGGGTAGTGATGTGTTCGGTGCGTGTTGTTAGTTTCCCGTCGTCCATGGCCGCAGGTGTGCGTGCGGTGGTGAAATTGTTGCGGCTGGCGAGAAACGGCTGAGGAAGACGATGGAAATGGACTCGGTGTAATGAAAGGGATCTTTAGTTTGTCGTGCAAAAAAGGTAACCGTCAAAAAGCAGTTGTTAGCCATCCGGCGGTTCCAGGGTTAGATTTACGGAAACAGGCGTTTATTGGACCAGTTTTTTTTTAATATTTTCAGTTATCTTGTTCAATTAGATGTTTTAATCGTCGCGTGCTGCCTGCGTGATTGATGTGTGCGTATTTCATCCTTTTCTGTGAATGTAGTCGAGTAATAGTAGAACACTCAGCAGAGTCATGGTCGTGCCTTTGTTGTCGAAACGTTTTTTTGGGTCATCAACATTGCTTACTCAACGAGGCACTGTTGTTATGTTATTTGGTGCACATTTGTAGGTTTAAAAAAAGTTGGTGAAGTAAACATATTGTGCATTTGAAAATAGAGTCCTGTTTCGTGTTTAATTAAGATATGTTCCACTAGATGGTTTGAATAACTTTAATAGCATGGCATTGCTATAGGTTTTGATTCAAAAAGTGATTCTTGATTTGTTTGATTTTTGAAATAGAGTTTAACAGAAATTGATTTGTTTTTGTTTTTTGTTTTTTGGAATTGTGAATTTTTCAAAGGTTAACTAGCTACTTGAGTGTCGATAAGAAATACATTTGTTCCAAAGGATCATTCCAACGGTTTAAACAACTAGTTGAGGCTCCATAAGAGCTACACAAGTTCCAAAAGATCATTCCGATAGTTCAAGCAACCACTTGGTCCATAAATAGTTGCGTTACTTCCATTCTAATAAGAAAACTTATAGTAACCAGTGTTTTGCTCCTGGGAGGCACCATCATGAAACAAAATGATGATAGTTCCAACGGAAATCTACGGAATGCGCTGAATGACGATGGACACAGAACGATCATGGCGCTCTTTGAAAGTGATCAGAACAATGCTCTTTTCAACAAAGGATGCAGCTGATATGAAGTCTCTGAAAGAAGACTTTTCTATTACCATCCTGCCGTCATTTTTGCAGATGTAGTACGACGAAGGAGTGATGACATGGGTAGGTTCTTCAGGAGCTTCAAGGGTCACCTTTCCATTGGTTGGCATGTCCACCCATCTTTTCAGTGTCGAGACTACACTCCTTGGAATTTTCTAGAAGAAAACAAAATTAAATATAATTAAAATTGTTGATTTGCCACTTGGACATTAAATAAAAGAATGGCTTAATGCGGTGAGTGCGCAATCATTAAGATATTCCATATTGAAAGTAATATATTTCATGGCATGTTCAGGTTTATGAGTAAACAGATAAAACAATATATTAAGAAAACAACAAAAGTTTTGCTGTTTTAGGATTAATAAATAAGTTCTTTACAATTTTACATATAAGGAAGATTATGTCAATATAATTTATTTTACATATAAGCAAAATATGTTTGGCACTTTAACAAGGACAATTATAACTAACCATGACACAGTCTTTGGTGTTAGTGGAAGTCAACACGTGGATAAATGGACGGCAACGGATGAATGTATCTCCGAAAAGGCGTTGTAGAAAGAGTCGTGTCTGGTCGTAGGTGAGCTCAATATCGTTTGAGTAGACACAGCACTGAACGTGGTCGAAATCGTCTGAAGAAAGATCATCAAGAGCTAGAAAAAGAACAAGTATTCAAAGTTAGATATATTTATATCCAACACGAGGTTAATATTATTCAGTTTGATGCATGCATATAAAAATACAACGAAAGAAGATAACTTTGGAATATTAAATACCTACCAACGTGGGGTAATGGAAACAACCTCTTGTCATCCTGATATGTTTGTATTTTGAGATTGAGACCCTCGTCTGGTAGTTCAAATTTAATGTGGTCTCTAGCACGTAGTTCATAATCATCCGCAAAAATGTTCCACTCATCGCCGCAGAACTTTGTGTAGTTCGCCCTATGCTTAAACAAAGCATTGTAAGACCTTCCTTCATGTGTAAGAAGGGCTGGCTCTACCTGCTCTTTACGCAATATTCTTGCTTCTTCCTTCCACTCATCAATGTGTTCAGAGAGAAAAGCTCTGACATTACAAGGTACATACTAGAAAAAATAGTAAAAATAACAACCTGTAAGTATAAATTTGAACTAACGGATTGTTAATGTTAAAAGTTTTCTTAACTTGGATCTAAATTTTTGATAATAATTAAACATAACAACATAATGGTATCATAAATTAATGGATACAAATTTTTGGCATATGTTGACTAATTTTAATTAGAACTGAAGATGCATTATAATAATTAAGTCATAGTCAGGCAAACTAATGGAAAATGAAACACAAGACACGAGCAATGAAGTGACAGCAGGGGAGCCTAGTGTAGGGGCAAGGGGGTATGAGTAACAGTGACGATCTCTACTGTGTCGTAAGCAACTAATATGTTAGTAATGCTTACTAACTATGCGGCTCCAGCAATTTTCATCAAGAATAATCTCAAACTGATGGAGAACTTCAGGGTGTGGTTCGCAACGGCCGCCTGGTTGGCGGCAGGTAGGGCAAACAATACCTAAATAATTCAGAATAACTATGTTAAGAAAACAAGAATATCATAACAATTTAAAACAAGCTTCAACGTTGAAGGTAGACAACAACTAGCTTCAACTATGTTAGCCATATTAAAAATATCCGTACGAAGGCAGACATCAACTACAAATTTACCAGAAATCTTGTCATCTACTCCTTCCAGAAAAGCAGTATGACAGAGTTAAGATCACTTGTTAAATTTTCAAAATGGTTCTTATATTCCTTTAGAGAATGAAGTCAAAAACCGAATCTAATGCTTCAATAACTATCAACTGAAAAACCTAAACGTAAAACAGTAATAATTTAAATATCGTTTTCAAAACATAAATATGGATCGGAGCATGCTGCTTACGCATATGCTTTTCACCTGGGAAAGAAGAATGACGGCCGTCGACAAACTATGATTGGGGTAGTGGAAGCTTAGGGCAAGCACCCACGGTGAGCAATCTATGAGAGAAGCACGAGTTAGAAATTAATCAAGAGACCCAATGAAAACTCTACAATAACTTGTTTGAAATCAGATTGTGTGCGGAGAAGAAGCACGAACCCTAGAAGCAGGCGACGGAAAAGGCAGATGGGTTGTGATGTGGTTGAGGGAGTCGGAGCTTATTGAAATATAAAGGAGACTCGAGAGAGCAAGAGTAGTAATGAGTGCTTGTTTTTTTATTTTTTATTCTGCGAAATGGAATAAATGCTGATTGTAGATGGTGTGTGCATTCCGAGTCATTATGGGGACACGAGACATTTTACTCGTCCAACCGTTTACCACTGGAGTTTTCTAGCTGTGCTGCCTCCCACCGAACTCTTCTACGTGCCTATCATGCCTCACAGACTTTTTGTGATGCACGGTTATAGATGCTGAAAAGCATACTCATGCTTCTGTATTTAATTGTTTTTAATCACATGTTTAATTAGATAGGGTTGGGTGTGTTTTTAGGAGAGGAACTGTAATGACGTTATTAGATGCACCGTCATTGAAGCAGGAGAGGTATGGTCGATACATCAGGGGAGGCAAATTGACGGGAGGCATGATCGTTCCCAATGAGAGGCACTTTTGCACCTGAAGTGGAGTCATGTTCCGTGACTCTGCCGTTGCAAAAAAAAAAATCAGGCAGTCGTTGACCCAGAGAGCCACCGTTTTTCAAATGTTCGTTGGGTTCAGGCTGGAATATGTATGATAGCCCACGGTTATATGTATGTCAGAAGCATGGACGTGCCTTTGTTTTGTCAATGTTTTTGGTGGTACGCAGACATAGAGATGCAGGTCTGTTGATATCGCTGAGGTTTGTCTTTAACAAAGTGGAGTCACGCGTGTGGATTTTGTGCTTGCTGAACCGTGCTTCTATTTTGGTTCACTCCCCGTGTAGTATTTGCACTTTAGAGGTCTAGGTTGCACGACAGGGTCATCGTTTGCCTCCTCGCATTCTTCTCTCGGTGAAAAGATGTGCTGGTGACCGATGGGATGGCTATTTGTTGTTAGAATTCATTGTGCCAGATATCGTTCTAGAGTTAACCTAGAGGCTTCTCGATTACAGGGTGGCAGCCGTGACTTTTTAAGTGCATGGCTTCACAAGCTGCAGAAGCACAACCGTCCATTCACCATTCCCAATGCAATTTAATGGGCGCATGGTACCTGAGTCGTCTTTCCCCAAGGTTAAATAGTGGTCTATTCCGGGAGGTTAACGCGTCTTATTCTCACCAGAGAAGTGCATGTATAGCTCTCATCATCCTTGCCACGTACGAGTGAAGCCGGAGAAAGACATTTAAACTCCATTGTCACTCTCACCCTCATTTCCATGGACGACCTCAGGAACACTACTGAGTGTCTCTTTACAGATGCCGATGTAACACCAAGCTCGAGGTGTTGTACACCAACGAGCCCTACAAGGTGGAGGAGATTCTTTATCTTTATGAGGAATGGCTGAATGAGGACAGGTACAAGTTTGTGGTATTGATCTGGAGTACACACGAGAGGGTTATTTCGATTGGAGCAGAAAAGTCGCCGTCATGCAACTAGCGATGCGCAAGCATGTTCTTGTCTATCATTTGTGCAAGGCCAGGACGGAGTGCGCTGCTCTAAAGGATTTCCTTCGAAACAAAGGTATAACTTTTGCTAGTGTTGATGTCAGGAACGATAGAGATGTTCTCGCAAACAGTTTCCTAAAAATTCCAAGAGAGTGTCACATCGACCTACAAGAGGAGCTCATGATCAAAGGAGGCAATCTAAGGGATTCCATGGCAGATTTGGCAGGAGCCGTTGACGGTGTCCTGGACAACGGGGTACTCACCACGTCATCTCCCGATCAGTTTGATTGGGCCAAGGACCCCCATGGCCGTTTACTCATGGGCCAGTTCGGACAGCCGAAGTATACACAAGGAAGATTCTACAAGACTTGGTGATCAAGAAAAGGACTCCTCTCCATCGGCGTATTCGACTAGGACTCTTATTATCCTAGGCCTCTGGTACATTATATAAACCGAGACCAGGCTAGTCGATAGATTATGACATTACTCATCGTACCTCTAGGGTTTAGACCACAACATATGATCTTGAGGTAGATCAACTCTTGTAACCCCTATACTCATTAAAGTCAATCAAGCAGCATGTAGGGTATTATCTCATCAAGAGAGCCCGAAGCTGGGTAAAATCCCGTGTTCATGTTACCATTGATCCTAAGACACACAGCTTGGGACCTCCTACCCGAGATCTGCCGGTTTTGACACCGACATTGGTGCTTTCATTGAGAGTTTCGCTGTGTGATCGGCAAAAGGGTCAATGGCTCGACTGTAGATCAACTACGACATCGGCTTCTTCGTCACCTGCTTGACTGGTCACCTTGGCTTGACCGAGGACTGTGACCTACCTCCGATCGTCATGTTCGGATGAGGGCCTTCATCAATATCAACTCCGATCTCTATTAAGATCATGGAGGAATCATTCATGGAGCTCGGGGGTTCGACGTCAACATTGCCCTCGGGCGACCGGGCTGTCTTTCTGGATAGCAAACTTGTATCCGCCGCCATCGCCTCCTCGAGTGTTGTTTTAACGATCGCTTCGGTGGAATTGTGCGGAATTGAATCTACGACGACTCTGTGAAATTTGGTCGCGTTTTTATGGAGCGATCTCCGTCAATCTCTGATATACCGGAGCCCTGTCGAATCTGGACGAGAATCCGGACGAGTTGGGAGCGTAGTGTCCAGCTTCTAGATCGTACGTCCTTTGGAAGATCCAACCGTTGATTGGCTACGGAATTCCTATATCTACCGCCTCCCAAAATTTCAGCTTGATCCGACCATCCAGACTCCGAGAATCTTCTGATTAGTGCATCACTATTCAGATTTGTTTTCTGCACGAGAACGATCCGACCCGAGTTTATCTTCTTTATGAACGGGATTTCGGACATCCTTTTTGAAGGAAGTTTTCGTATGGCGTATTGTGTTCTATTCTTAAACACATCCCACTAATATTAAATATTTTTACAATATAATTTTCACCATCGCGCCGGTGTCAAACCGGCCCGACAACGTTGCTCCACGGTGGCCGACCTGCACTAGACACGTCGTTGCTTTGCTGAGCCGCGCTCAACTTCTTTGGATCATCATCTCGGCGAGCGCGACAAAGAGTGCAACAGCATGAAGGATAAATTATCACCAACATCGCCGCCCCACGGATTACACGGGGCGGGCACACCGGCATCGCCGCCTGGTCACTTCATCACGCTGGCTTTGACCGTGTCACAAGTTACGACCTGCGTCGGCACGACCACACTGTTGCTTCTTCAAGCCGAGGTCCATCATGCCGAACTGCTTCAACACCTCGGCTGACATGGCAGCTGCAACATCTCCTTATCGACCTGCTTGTTTGGGTTTATTTTTTCCAAGGAATTATTACTCTGCTTTGTTCCATCATCTATACACAGGTCTATCAAATGGTGGCCGCATTAACAACGGTCACGTGGTGGTTCGGACAGTTTCCGCACATAGTTCAGCGAACGCCGTATCTGGAACTCGGACCGACCTATGAATTCGGGCTTTGCCACTCCTTTACCACATCACACCGATGCCCTGCATCGACATTGATCTCGACACTCACCAATCGACTCAGACTGAGCCGCGCTGTCGCCTCCGTCGACCGAATTGTGTTGTCGCCTTGGTGCGCCGACCTGTTCCATTACCGCGGATGGACTGGGGGCTTCATCTTCTCGGAGTGCCGAACTCTCTGCTAGGCCACCTTGGGACTAGCCTGGGGGCTGGAACCTTGTCCCGCATCAAGCTCGAACCGCGTCATCAATTCCGAACACATTAACTAGCTAAGTCGCTTTCATGCTCAGAAACTTTCAGTTTTAAATTTTGTTCGGTTCAACCAAGCATTATACTTTTCTTGCAAAAAGTTGTTTGTGAAAAAATTCCTTGTCATAACTTTGTTTCTGACACACAAATTCAAATACCTCGTTTACTTGGGGGCTTCCTTTAAGAAGCCTTTCCTCTTGCATATGATTATACTTGTATGGCTTCGTTCCTTGTTCGTGTATTATGCCACAATATGCACCATATTGACTTAAATGTTCCGCAAGATGGGTTGCCTTGCTCTTGTGCTTACCCCTATGTTCCCGATTGTTCGGCTAAGGAGTAAAGGGAGCACCTCTGCGATTGTCACGACCGGGTCATCCGAGCTCGGACCTCGGACTGGGTGAAGCCGAAAGCTAGCGCTCTTATTGTTTTCAGTCATGGTCGGCACACAACGGAACTCATGAGTACAAAAAATCTATCGCACAAGTCTCATAGTAACAATGAGCAACCGAAGAAAGGTATCGGTGGAGGTACTATTTTCTTCGAAGATGCTTCTTACACTTCGTCAGTAATATAGCATAAGTTCCCTGAGCGTACTTTATCTGTTACAGCCTTATGGCCTGATTGCCTGGTTATCGGAAACACCGTCGATATTCTCGATAGGTGGAGTACATAACACTTTTGGTCCTTGACCGAAGAGGGAGAAGCCGACGGTCATTTAAGACGCGTTCAAATTTCGGGTGAACACAGATGTAATATAAGTACTTCGGTACATAGAATCATTATACATAAAGTTCTTTTACCCAAGTCACTTGGGGGCTCTTAAAATTTATATGAGCCGTTTTATAGTAAATGTGTTTTCTTCTTGGTCGTTGCAAAGGGCTGACCCACGTGAATTCTTGAGATCGGATGCGTCATGTTAAAGTACGACAGAAGCACAATTTTTTTTCCAATTTTCAGATTGGCACCGAACACTTGATCTTGTTCAGACGTCAAGTTATTATTGACATTTTTTCCCAAGCTTATGGCACTTTTGAACTATTTGTGTGTTTCTAGCACATGCCTCGCAGTGCAACGCCGGACACCTTTAGGGATTCAACCAAAACATTCTCGAATATTGCTATATATGCATCGGTTTCAAATTGTGTCTTCGGTCAATAGTTGGGTTGCCCGGCTCCTGTGCTTGCCTCCTACGTTCTGCTTTGTTCGGCTAGGTGTGCAAAGGAGAACCACTGCGATTGTGCTTCCATTTCGCATGGTTAAGCACCTCGATGGAGAAAGCCAAAACCGATTTGTCATAATAAGCGTAAACTGGTCAGCGATCCGATGACTATGTTAAATGACGGGTCGTTCATAACATTGGCCAAGTGTTTATGGCTTGACCTCGGCTGTCGCCGAACACTAACCGGGGGCTCGTAGCTAGCTTCCCTAGTTTAAAGATCCTATGACTAAGTGAAAGTTATAAAGCCCACATATCTGATTGCCTCGTTTCCGCTAACACAACCGCCTTCGGGCACCGAGACATTGGCTAAGGGTTGTCTTGTTATTGTGGAAACACCCTGCATAGTATCTACAAAGGGGTAGAAGCCGACAATGGGCCACTTTCAACTGATAAACGGTTGCAACAGAGTCAAAATAAACATATCATCGGCATTTGTATTTAATATACAAGGTCCATCTTTCGTAATCATTGTTATAAAGCCATAAATATGCATCAGTTTGACTTAAGATCTTGGCCAAGCTGGGTTGCCTGGCTCCTATGCTTACCCCTACGTTCCGGATTGTTCGGCTAGGTGGTAAAGGGGAGCACCTCTGTGATTGTTACTACCGGGTCATCCGAGTAAGTACCTCAGACTGGGTGAAGCCGAAAGCTAGCAATCTTAAAGGACCACATTGGTCGGCAACGACGGAAGTAAATTTTTTGGTTCATTAATAACATAGAGATCGGGAACTTTCCCCGAACTAAATCCTCAATATTTTCCTCCCACATTGACCGAAGGTGAGGTTTCATGATCATGATAAGCATGACGACCCAAAGAAAGGAACCGATAGCAGGACTATTTTACTTGGAAGATGTTTCTTACATTACGTAATGTAACATATCTCTCCGTGTACCTTTGTTTATAAACCGTATGGCCAGATTGCCTTGTTTTCCATAAATCTTTGCCCTTATAACGGCTTTATAAGGTAGGAAAACACTCCTCGGCTACTGGCCGAAGAGGTTGAAGCCGATGGTCGATCAACAAAGTTTTGTACAATGCGAATCCAAGCATTAATGATGTAAAGTACTTGGATACATAGAGTCATTACACATAATTTGTGATTTTACTATGGATATCGATCCTTAATTGACCATCCGTTACTCGCATTAAGGCTCGGGGCTCTTGGGCTTCGGGCTTATTATTTACAAATATTAAAGGGCACATCGATCCCTTGATCATTGTTGCCACCGACCGATGTCTCGGGGCTCTTGCACACTACATTCAATGCAGAAAATTCAAAGTGCTTAGGGTTCAGCTTGACCGAACTATGCGCAAATGTGTCTTCGGATAACAATAGGTACCATATGGACCTATCCGGCATCAAGCTAGCATATTACGGTGACTTCTCAAAACCCTCTCTCAAGGGTCCATCCGCCGATCACTATCTCCTCTAAAGTGCATCTCGGAATTTTAGGCCGACGCACACACCTTTGTTTATAAAATCCGCAAACAATCAGCCCATAGTCGGGGTGGTGCACCACCTCGGAAGCAGTCCGGCATAAAGCTCGAGCGCTAGTGGCTGGCTCCATAGAGGGCATTTCCAGCATTAAGCTCGGCTAAACTCCTTCAACTTTGTTGAACCAAGGTGATCTATGACACCTCAAATAAAGTCTAGCGTTAGAGCTCGGATACAGTCTGGTGATGGAGCTCGGATACAGTATGGCGTTGGTGCTCGGCTGCAAGAGATACCTTAAATACAGCTCGGCATTGGAGCTCGGACATGGGAGGACACCGCTGCACGGGAACAACTTCGAACCCGAGGTGGGCGTTAAAATAACAAGGCATTGATAAAGTCCGATAACTTACAGGGGCTCCTCGGATACCCGACGTGTAAACTCCTCGGATTTACTTGGGCGATCCTCAAGATCGAAGATGAGTAGATTTGTTGAACCAGTTTTCAAGACCGACGACCGAAGATGAAGAACAGTTCGGAAGAATCGAGGAGCATCCCCAACTTGAAGACCGAGGGCTACTCAAGGTGTCCTGGACTACGGGGTACTCACCACGTCATCTCCCGATCAGTTGGATTGAGCCGAGGACCCCCATGGCCGTTTACTCATGGGCCAGTTCGGACAGCCGAAATATACACAAGGAGGATTCTACAAGACTTGGTGATCAAGACAAGGACTCCTCTCCACCGGCGTAATCGACTAGGACTCTTGTTATCCTAGGCCTCTGGTACATTATATAAACCGAGGCCAGGCTAGTCGATAGATTATGACATTATTCATCGTACCTCTAGGGTTTAGACCACAACATATGATCTCGAGGTAGATCAACTCTTGTAACCTCTATACTCATTAAAGTCAATCAAGCAGCATGTAGGGTATCATCTCATCAAGAGAGCCCGAAGCTAGGTAAAATCCCGTGTTCATGTTACCATCGATCCTAAGACACACAACTTGGGATCCCCTACCTGAGATCTGCCGGTTTTGACACCGACAGCCGTCATAGACAAATCTTACTTGAGCATGAAGTGGTCTTTTCCAAAAGGTCAGCATGACTACTGGGAATGGAAGCTGCTTTCCCTTGACCACTTGAAATATGCGGCAATTGTAAGTGAAAATTTCGTTTTTGTTGATTTTCTGTCTTTATATAGTTGTCTTATTGCAACAATAGAACTTTTTCCCCTTTACTTATATCTTCATTCTCATCCGCTTTTTATTTTAGGATGGGTATGTCAGCTACGAGCTCTACTGCCGAGTTCTGTCGATGAAGGACATGATGCATCCTCGTTGTCTTCCTGACCGCAGATGCCGTGGATGTTTTTGAGCAGAACTCCAACTGAGTAGAATGGTCACCGTGGACGTTTGTGTGGACGTTTGTGAGCAGAATGGACTCCTGGAAGACTTCCATTTCTTTTTTTGTATAATTAATGAGTACTTTTAGTTCAGTCCTATGGAGTACCGTCTTGGGATTTTTTATTTTTTATTTTCACAGTATCATGTTTGGCTTGTCTCATATTATGGGAATATAACTTTCTATATGTTTTTTTATGTTACAAGTTCATTGTTGACGTTTGCGCGAGTTCATGTACATTTAGAGAACCCGTTGAAGTGGCGCATATGTATTGTTTGGGAGAAGCGCGCTTCTTGTTTGGCCTATATTAAACGCCGTTTGTTTGTGTTTGTATTGTTGTCTTTTACACGTTTGCATAAGAGAGGCACGTCTGCCTGGTTCAGGGGCTACTGAGGGAGTCCTGGATTAAGGGTTCCTCAGACAGTTGGACTATATGTGTATGCTGGACTGTTGGGTTATGAAGATACAAGATAGAAGACTTCGTCCCTTTTCCGGGTGGGAGTCTCCTTTGCATGGAAGGAAAGCTTGGCGATTCAAATGTGTAGATTCCCTTCTCTGTAACCGACTCTGTGTAACCCTAGCCCCCTCCGGTGTCTTTATAAACCGGAGGGTTTAGTCTGTAGGACAACAACAATCGTAATCATAGGCTAGCTTCTAGGGTTAGCCTCTACGATCTCGTGGTAGATCAACTCTTGTAATACTCATATCATCAAGATCAATCAAGTAGGAAGTAGGGTATTACCTCCATAGAGAGGGCCCGAACCTGGGTAAACATCGTGTCCCCCGCCTCCTGTTACTGTTAGCCTTAGACACACAGTTCGGGACCCCCTACCCGAGATCCGCCGGTTTTGACACCGACATTGGTGGTTTCATTGAGAGTTCCACTGCGTCGTCACCATAAGGCTTGATGGCTCCTTCAATCATCTACAACAACTCGGTCCAGGGTGAGATCTTTCTCCCCGGACAGATCTTTGTATTCGGCGGCTTCGCACTGCGAGCCAACTCGCTTGGCCATCTGGAGCAGATCGACAGCTATGCCCCTGGCCATCAGGTCAAGTTTGGAAGCTTGAACTACACCATCGACATCCGCAGAGACTTGGTCTTCGATGGATTCGAACCCATGATAGCCTCACCCTGCAGCCACGATGAGCATGACCTAAATCTATCATCAGATCAAGCTCAGGAGACAACACCCCTAACCGCCCTGACCCTAGATCCAGTGCAAATCATGCCATTCGAGGATGGGAGGATGGACCCCGCCACGGAAGCCACATACTCAACGGCGCTAGATCCGAACACAGGTCTAACCTCCAACGAGGTCTGTGCCATCGGACCCTCGGACTCGTCTCCGGCCATAGGTTCCGAACCGCATGTATCCGCGCCCATCGAATCTGACTTGGTGCCGATCTTGGAGTTCAGCTCCGCGGACATCTTCCAACACTCGCCCTTGGGCGACGTGTTAAACTCATTAAAATCTCTCTCTTTGTCAGGAGATTCTTGCCGAACTATGTCCGGCTTGAGTGGGAAGCGGACGACGAAGAAGTTCGTTACCCACCCACCACCCACTTGATAGCCACTATCGACGACTTGACCGACATGCTTGGCTTCGACTCCGAAGACATCGACGGTATGGACGACGATGTGGGAGAGGAACAGGAACCACCGCCCACACGGCGCTGGACAGCCACCTCGTCATATGACATTTACATGGTGGATACACCCAAAGAAGACAATGGCGAGGTCAAAAAGGATACAGTTGAGGATAAGCTTCTTGAGAAGCAGCCAAAGCACCAATGTCAGCGGCGCCGCTCTAAACCACGCCATGGTAAAAACAGTGATACCGGCACAAGAGACAATAGCACTCCGGATGATGCCGAAGACGAAGATGACCCTGCCCAGCCAAGCTTCGAACAGGCCGGACGGGAGGATGGGCGAGCCAGCCCTGATGAACATGCCATGAATGAAGACTCGGAGGACGATAATTACATGTCTCTCTCCAAGGATGAGGTGAGCCTCGGCGACAAAGAATTTGCGTCTTGGGAGGATCCCATCGGCGAGGCGCTTCAAGCCACGCTTATAGCCACCGCAAAGAGCTGAAGAAAAACACGGTAGCTTCAAGTCGATCAAGATCGCTCAGCGATAGATGGTGAGGTCTGGCGGTAGGAATATGGACTCGAGCGCCCAACCAAAATTTACCCGAAGCGCAGGTTGCTACCTCAATTCGAGGACGAGGCACTAGAGCCCACACTACCAGCGCATGATGCGGCTGACTGACCGCCACGTGGCCAATATAAAGTGGCGTATCAGTCCGAACACATGCCCGCACCCCGTCACCGAACAAATCGAAATACAAAGGCTCAGGGATACACACATGACCTGCGGTATGACTTGGAAAACAAAGCATGACAACCACTACAAGAAATATGTCAACTAGTGACCTTATGTCAGTGACCCTAGAAGAATTGGTCATAGATCTATGACCATTTGAGACCAATTGGTCAAAAGCTGTTCGGGGGGCTCCAAACCCTAAACCATTGCGACCATTTTGGTCAGAAAGGTCGTAATTTCCTTACACGAAATGGTCACAAAGCAAACAGTGCATGTCCGCTGCCTTATTTCTAGTTGTTAACGACCAATATAGATGGTCATAGCCTTGTAGATTGTGGTGGGTTGTGATGACTAGGTGCCATCTCATCAGTTTTGCCTATGTGTCATGTCCAGGCAGTTTTTGCCCTAGGTTGTGAAGCAACCAATATTTCTGTTATTCCAAAAATTCCCAAAAAAATCTCATAAATGTTTTGGATCATATCTTCATCAAATATGTCAAAAACATTCCTTGCCTAGTTCAAAAATAATTCGAAAATATTCATTTTCCTATCCTGTTCAGAGCAGCACTTTGTGAAGGAAGTACCACTTTGGCATGTCCAAATGGTATCCATTTTCTACAGTGCTTTCCTATGCCCAAATAAACATCCTCCACCAAATGCTAGCTCAATCCATTCATTATTTTGAGCCCAGCTTCAACATTCAGTATTTATGTCCGGTGTGGTACTTTGTAAAGCAAGTACCACCTAGGCTCCTCCTTTTGAGGTGAAAATTTGTGAAGACGGTCTTCTTAGTAACTGATCATCCTCAGCCAAAACTCACGCCCATTAGCCATGTGCATTTCCGTCTGTAAATCAAACACTTGGTGCTTATTCATGTTTGAGCATCGATCGGTCTCCTCGTGAGAATCTTATGTTGTGATTTTCTTCCTAGCACCTACAGGGAGTGCCCAACCCACTAGACATGCCTAGGCCGCCCAGAACACATGGCAGCGCCAGTCACGCAGTGACCACGCTTGGCGGGCATTGAGCTCTGGCAGCTCTAGTGTTGGGGCCCTCGACCACCAAATCCAAACCTCGATGTCTCGCCATCAAACCATATATTTCTGATTAAATAGATACTTATTTACCTAGAAATGATTTTTGGAAAAAATAAAGAGCAAACTATGAGGCAATTGCAGTTCAAATTTGACACTTCCAACTGAATCGGCGGAATTTGTCTTTTTCACCAGAGGTGGATCAAAATTTTTGACACCCAACCATTCTGTCAATTGTGCATTAAATATGGCCTAGTATTTTATAAAATTGATTAGGTCCAATTTTGCAACAAATATATGGCAGGTCCTTCACAAAAAAAAACTCATTTCAGGCACTCGGAAAATGGAAAATGGTTTTTTCGTCCAAAGAAAATGAAAAGTTCCTTAGGCAACATTGTTTTCCATTCCAATACGCACCCTTGTGCACAATATGAGATCATTTGAACAAACTATGCCATGAATGTGGCCATAAGATTGATCATTTGGCTTGAAAGCCATGAATCTTTACACTTAATAACTCATTTCTGAAAACACTTTTTTAAATAATTACCGTATTACAAGTTTATTATTTTTCCTGGAAACTTGGTCACATATAATGACACAATGCGACGGTTTTCCAATTTTTTGATTTTTTTGAATTTTTATGCCTGTTTCAAAATGCGGTCAAAACGGCGGGCTTGTGGTTCCTAGCTAGTGGTTGAGTCTTGGAATTTTTTGGTGTTTCTCTGATTAAATAGATACTTATGTACCTAGAAATGATTTTTGGAAAAAATAAATAACAAACTATGAGGCACTGCAGTTCAAATTTGACCGCTTCCAACCGAATCCATGAATTTGTCTTTTCACCAGAGGTGGATCAAAACTTTTTACACCCAACCATTTGGTCAATTGTGCATTAAATATGGCCTAGTATTTTAAAAATTGATTAGGTCCAATTTTTCAACAAATATATGGGAGGTCCTTCACAAAAAACCTCCTTTTGGGCACTCGAAAAATGGAAAATGGTTTTTTCGTCCAAAGAAAATGAAAACTTCCTTAGGCAACATTGTTTGCCATTCCAATATGCACCCTTGTGCACAATATGAGATCATTTGAACAAACTATGCCATGAATGTGGCCATAAGATTGATCATTTGGCTTGAAAGCCATTGATCTCCACACGTGATAGCTCGTTTCTGAGAACACTTTTTTAAAATAATTGCCATATTACAAGTTTGTTATTTTTCCTTGGAACTTGGCCAGATATAATGACACAATGCGAAGGTTTCCCAATTTTTTGAATTTTTTTGAATTTTTATGCCCTTTTCAAAATGCACAAAGCTACGGAATGACTGGTTCCGACTAGTGGTTGAATCTTGGAATTTTTTGGTGTTTCTCTGATTAAATAGGTACTTATGTACCTAGAAATGATTTTTGGAAAAAATTAATAGCAAACTATGAGGCACCTGTAGTTCAAATTTGACCTGCTTCCAGCTGAATCTGCGGTCATTTATCTTTTTCACCAGAGGTGGATCAAAACTTTTGACACCCAACCATTTTGTTAATTGTGCATGAAATATGGCCTAGTATTTTATAAAATTGACGGAGTCCAATTTTGTAACTAATATTTGGTAGGTCCTTAAAAAAAAACTCATTTTGGGTATTCAAAAAAATGGAAAATGGTTTTTTTGTCCAAAGAAAATGAAAACTTTCTTAGGCAACAGTGTTTGCTATTCCAAGATGCACCCTTCTGCACAATATGTGACAATTTGAAAAAATTTGATCCTCTTCCAGCTGAATCGTCGAAAATTTGTCAATTTGACGAGAGGTGGATATACAGCTATTGAGACACAAGCATTTGGTCAATTGTACCTAAAATATGATCTAATATTATTGAAAAATAGAGTGGTGCCATTTTGCAACAAATATTGGTAGGTGCTTCAAAAATATATACCATTTTCGACACTCCAAAGGTAGAAAATGTTTTTCTTTGCAAAAAAGAAAATCATTTTTTAGATCAATTTTTAAAGATATTTGTATTATTCATGGTTTGTTATTTTTCTGAAAAACTAGTCTCACATATGACATGATGCTATTGTTCTTATTTTTTTTCTAATTCTATGATGTTATAAAATAGCTGACATGATTTAGCATATTATTTAATCGATTACGACCAATTGAGATGGTTATAAAATCGTCAAAGTGCGTACTACATTGTGATTGGTGGAACCGTTTGTGGCACGGATCGATGAGATGGCAAACATCCTACCATCCATTGCTAAAAATCCAACGTCCATCCATCCGTCCATGCAAAGAAAAGGAAAAAAACCCACCGCACCAAACCCTACCTCTCTCTCACCTCTCCTCCCTTCCTTCCGCCCGCCGCCTCCCTCTCTCTGTCCCCGATCCAGATCGGCCTCTCCCTCACCCCTCGCGCGGCGCCCTCCTTCCGTCGCGCTGTCACCGGCGGCGCCCTCCTTCCTTTCTGTCACCGGCGGCGCCCTCCTTCCCTCGCGCTGCACCTGAACCTCGCTCCCGCTCCTAGCTCTTCTTCCTCCTCCGCTGCAGCTAGGGTTTCGTCTCCCCGATCCCCAATCCCCGAATCTCGGATCCAGCAGCAGCAGCAGTGATGGCGGCCGCGGGAGATCCTCTCCAAGGTCAAGCACGTCCAGGCCAAGCTTGCTGGCCGCCCTCGCGGGTGACTGCCTCCGCGGTGACGACGACGGCCTCGTCGTCCCCGGAGGCCGCGGCGCCCCTCAAGGCCGACCTCCGCCACGTGAGTGATCCGTCGATCTCGTCTCTCCAACAGTTCGGTTCTCTCCGCTTTGATTCCTTTGATTCAACAAGATACTGTGTACCACTTCGGTACGTGCGTGCGTGTGAGCTGACTCTTCTTCTGCGTGGTTAGTAGGTGTTCTGGATGCATGCACGAGTTCGATCTGGACAAGCCGCCGGTGCTGCAGGAGGTGGCGGATTTCTTTAGTGGCCACGAAATCGAGGACTTCACCTTCAGCAGGTGCAGGCTGGTGAGTACAGCTCCCACGAATCTCTAGCAGGAAATGTGTGGGATGATGTGTCTATTTGGTTTCCACTAAATTAGTTTGCATAGCTTATGGTCACCTGATCCAGTAAGGGAGAAGAATTTTAGGTTCAAAATGTTCCCACTTCCTAGTAAATGTTTTAGGTGCATAAGAAATTGATGTGATTAGTTGGTGGATTTTCTTTGTCGCTATGTCTGAATGTGGGAACCTTGTTTTTAGTCAGAATGGCGGTGCCGGGCAAAGCTAGCGGTACGCGGAACACCAGAGAAACCACTGATTGGCCTGTATCAGGAATGGACACATACTGTTCAAGATATTCCCGATTGCAGAGGTTAGCTATGAAATTCTGTTAACTGTAAGAGTTACAACAGTTCGGTTCTCGTCATCTCTTATGGCATAGACTTTTCCAGCTTATACCAAAGAGATGTCCCTGTTTGAGCTGAAGTTTATATCCAAATAGGACGATTGAGATGTCACTTGAGCTACTAGACAGGCAGGATTAGTCTATGCGTGTACTAATTCAGCTACTAGATATAGATAGGAGTGCAGCATGCTTACATTGACTAGTCTGTACGCGTACGTACTACTGTATCTGGTTGGCGTTGAAGTCAACTTAGAAGACCAACGTTTTTTCTACCTCAGTCAGGAGTATTATGCCTAGACAGAGCATGGTTTCTCAATCAAGTTTCTTGCTGCACACACTACATTTTAAATAGATTTATTAACTTGATCTTAGAGCTATTTATGCAACAATATCACAAAACTGACAGTGATGTGAATTTGTTAATGAGGTAGCTGCTTTTATGTGAACAGAGGCATAAATAGTGCAATTTTAATTTTCCAGTATGTCTTTGGGGTAATAATGTCATGGAAGTCCTTGGTAATACTCATACGAGTGCTTAGTATACTCACATCATGGTCTACAAGGTGTTAGTTGTCAACTAGCTGTAACCCATATTAGTGCTTAGTATACTCATGAAAAGGGTTATTTCTCCTCCTGTAGTTCACGGTTTATGCAGCAACTGTTCTTCTACCAATCTGTTGCTCGATTGTGTTGCGGATTCATATGATATTGTTGTACACTCAATTTTGTTATTTCTTGCTAGTTCTGCTACTAGTTGCTGTGTACTCCTAGCTAGTACTACAGGTGGATCAATCTCCCCCTCCCTCTCACCCCCGTCTATGTCTCTGCAGGTAGGACAGGTCGGCAGCACGCGCGCGCATTGCACTCTTCATCTTGCTCTGTTCTTGGGTTGATGCTGGCGGCGATGCACGGGATCCTGATCAACATGCAGTTCCCGGGGCCGCAGATCGACGCCGTCACCAACGACAACATCGTCATCAACGTCTTCAACAACCTAATCTGATATTGTTCTCAGATCCAGTGGCATCTCTATCCTCTTACAACTCATAACATTTTTTAACTTCTTTTGGCCGTGCTTTCGCTTTCACTACAGATCAGATAAGTGGTGAACGAAAGAAACAAGTGCACAACTAGTATCAGTGGGCTTGTATTTTTCTTGTGTAGCTGCTCTGCACTTGTTGTAGAGCATAGCTTGCATCCGTATTTTTACCTATTTTTGACCTCTCATTCTGAAATACATCTAGCAGGTGCGGCTAGTACTCTATTATTCTCCTACATATAGCTATATATGCATCTAAAAGGGCAAGTACTTGGATGACCTTGACAACATCATGCTGATTGTAATAACTTTGCATAAGACTCTGTATTCAAAGACTTCTCGCAATTTATCATGCAATTCTAAACAATAGCATATGTCTATCTACCCTGCTGGGAATTTTCACTTTATATAAAAATTTGAGAGGCAAATGCTGGGAGTTCCAGTCTTGTCTGATGGCTAGGAACTCAACTCTGCTTCTTGTTGTTGGAGTTTCAGGCTTGTTGCATAGTTCGTAGCTTCAAGTGTACTCTGGCTTCTAGCCACAGTGCACTACAAATTATTATAGAATTACAAAGTGTACACAACATTGCACCTTACACATTCTTCTCTTGTGAAATCAAATGCCATGACTGGGCATTCTTGTAACAACTTGCTGTACACTTGCTCTGCTTGAGGCTACTGTATAACTTGTGCCTTTTAACTTGATGTACATAGCACGCAATTTTTTACTGTATCACATTCACACATGATACTCTTAATATAGAGTTGTTTTCTGAGCTAGTTCTTTTTACTCTTAATATAGGTCTATTTGTCACCAATACTTGCCTGCTATGCTATAGTAGACCTTGTTCATATTTATTAGCTAAGTTTGCTTGTCCTTGGTATGTATATGCATGCCATTTGTGTTTCAGGCTTTCTCTGAAATGAAATAATAAGTCTATTAGTCACCAATACTTGAGTTAATCTAACTCCTTACCTGCTATGCTATAGTAGGCCTTGTTCATATTTATTAGCGAAGTTTGCTTCTCCACAATGATCCATATACATGCCATTTGTGTTTAACGCTTTCTCTGAAATGAAATAATAAGGCTCACACTCCATGACCAGGACGACCACCAGGACCTCCACGGCGACGATGAAGCCCTGCACATGGCCAAGCTCGATGGAACAACAGTGCCTCGGTGTGGTGCAGCCGAGTTGGGCCACACCAGTGCATCAGGAACTCAGCATGCTGCTGTCCTTTGTCTCATCATCTTAACTACTACACTAGTAGGAGTATTTTATATGTTGTTCATTTCTTTGTTAATTACTGTGCTACTCCCTGCTCCTGTATTCTATTAGCATCAAGTCTGCCTTGCCTATATATTATATACTTTATTCTTCTTGCTGGAGTACTAGAAGAGTAGTGCTATCTTGCTGCTGGTGACACTCCATGGAGTACTCACTGTTAATTTATTCCGAGTGGCCATAATTCCCTTCCTAGCAGCACCACAGAGTACCACCTGCTCTCTTGTCTCACCCATAACAACAATTTACTAGCAGTATGTGTCTTGGGTACGATCTAGGTCCCTTCTACTACTACACCTAGTTACTTGTGTGTATCCTATTACTTACTAGTTAGTACACGTGTGTACTAGCACTGTACCATAATATTCTTCCTCAACTACTACAATAGTACTTGTAGTAGTGGTGTCTTACTGCCAGTGACAGTTTATCGAGTTTATTAACTCCAAATGAAGTGAACTGGGCATAATTCTCTAGATGCGGTACATAGTGCTGTCTGTTTCCTTGCCTCACCAACAAAATGTACTAATATGTCTCTTGTGACACGCTAGGTCAATTCTACGCCTTACAGAAACCTGTAGTACTTGTATCTCTGCATGACTAAGTGTTCAGTTGAGACAATTTCGAGTCTGCACTTCTGTATGTTTTTTATGTGAAACACTTATGCATGACTAAGTGTTAAGTTGATACAATTTATTTGATAGACAAGCATGGAAATATGTATTAACTTTCCTGAAAGTAGACAAGCATGATAATTCTGTTCAATTCTGATTTCTTTTGTAGTCAATTCTGTTCAACTGATTTCTGAATATTTCTTATGTGAAACCATATCTAGATCAGCAACACTTTGCATGACTAAATGCTGGTCAGTGATGATATCTGCATTCGTACTGTTTGGTACTGTTTTATGTAGTTATGTGAATTGCATGTTTATTTGGATCCATTAAACCTTTTCACAATTAACTTAAGTTTGGATTTTCATGTTTATTATCACAACCTTCTGGGAAGGCACGAGTGAGCCTGCATGCCCATTGATGCGTACCTGTTGTCAGTTGGACCATCTTCTTTAGCTTTTTGATGTGAAATCATATCTTAACCCTTAGAACTTTGCATGATTAGTAGATCGATGGTGATATCTGCACGCATATTGACTTTACTGTTGCTCTCCCATGAAATTTCTCCCTTATGTAATGAGTTCATCTTGCATTGCATCTACCCATGAATGAGAATTGTACATACTGTAATTTTCAGTTTTAACTAGGCTGAAATGTGCATGTTTTATCTTCTCAGCATTGTTCTTATTTACTTGCAAGTTTTTACTATGCAAGGTTCAGTCATGCCATCTTTGCTTGTGTTGCATGTTAATGTCATAACGAATGCTCACACCAAGTTTGTGAACTGTGGCCAGGTACCTGAGGCTGACCAGGTACTCCATTGGCATCTCTAGCTCCCACATGTCGCCCCTGGGCTGGAGCGCCTTGGGTGATTGGCATTCTCCTGGTGGCGCCTCTCCTCACAAAGTGTTAAGTTGGATTACCGCCTCATGTTGATGGCCTTGTTTCTAAACATTTAATAATGTCGTTTAGGTTGCTGCTGCTGTGATGGAAGATCAGAATAGGCTGGAGATGCGCACCACATCTTTAGTTGATGTTGCACCATGTTTTGGTGCTTGTGTATCTGTTTTTGCTTGTACGCACACTTGTATGTGCTTGTGTATCTGTTTTTGCTTGTTTTAGATGATGTTGGACGTGCAGAGTTGTTTGTGCTGTCGTGTGTATTTGGATGAATGATTTTTGAATTTAATCATTTAATTGAGAGAATTATTTAGTGTTTGTTGTTCAAATGTGTAAACTGGAAATCAGTGAATAAAAAGACCAAATGTTCTATTGGACCAAATAATATATGGGCTCTAAAAAGGCTACAACCCAAATAATAGTGGACTGGATCATTGTGCATTTCTTGGAAACCTGAACAAAAAGGCCTAATGAAATGGTTTGCAAAAGGGCCATGGCCTAAAAAAATTAAAAGTCCGAATTGTAGGGCGTGGCCCATGAAGCCGACCAGAATTAACATGAAAAAAATACTAAATGGGCTAGGCCCATGTAGAAAACCGAATTGGACCGGGCTGAATCTTGTGCCACATCAGCTTGCCACGCTGGATGCCTACGTGGCCTGCGGAGGTTGCTATTTACCAAAACGCCACAGTGGACATATTTTGGTCATAAACGTCTTCGACCATTCAGGAAGAAAGGTCGCTATAGTCAGTTTACGACCGCCATCTTTTGACCTTCTGTTTTTGGTCACAAAAAGGTCGCAAATGAAAAACCATGACCTTTCAGTGACCAATAGTGGTGGTCACAAGTTGACATATTTCTTGTAGTGAACCCAAATCGATCTACGGATCGTGGGGGCGCGCCCCAACATGTGACGATGACCGCCACGCTGGATATACTAAATACAAACTCGTCGGCCGAATCTGATGATCGACTCCATCCGAATCTGCGTCATAAAGTAGCCTTAAGATAGAGGCGCCAGACACCCCTATGCTTCACTGATGAAGTAATGGAACATGAATTCCCATAAGGGTTTAAACCCGTAAACATCGAACCGTATGATGGGACAACAGATCCCGCGGTATGGATCAAAGACTTCCTTCTTCACATTCATATGGCCCGCGGCGATGATCTCCATGCCATCAAGTATCTCCAGCTAAAACTCAAGGGACCATCTCG